>CM046878.1:11468134-12694071 GCA_025667525.1 Glebionis coronaria | reverse complement strand
TTAGTATATTTTATATGATTTCTAGAACAAAAACAACAAATTTATACTTGGAACAATGTTATGAACAATTTCTTTGAACCAGTTTCTACCTAATTTGTTCTTGTTGGCTTGTTGTTCAAAATAACATAAGCCAACTTGCAATACACTTCTTGGGTCAGTGGCAGTTTCTGCCCCATTTCTACCCTCAGTTTCAGTCGTATTTTAAGAAAAAAAAGACTAAAATAATACTAAAGTGACACGAATTTAATCACCTAATTTGATCATTTTTGTTACAAACAATTACAACATCAAATAAGCTAAACCAAGCACCTCCTTTATTACACATTACTTATGACAATTTCAGTAATTCACACAAAAAGGAGGTGTTTGAGTTAGATTACTTTTCATGCTTATGAGCTTATTTGATTTTGGAAAAGCTAATAAGCCCATTTTTTCTTGAGCTTATGAGCTTACCATGTATAGCTTATGGACTTCCCTAAGCTATGAACAACAAGCTCATAAGCTGAAAAAAATGAGTTTACGAGCTTTTCCAAAACAAAATAAGTTCATAAGCCCGAAAAATAAGCTCATCCTGACACCCCCTAATATATCATCGAGATTTCATAAAGATATATAATTAATAATTGAACAAAAACTCTCATACAATTCACAATTCGAAATTGAAGATTAATTGAACAACATTTGATAAAACTTAATTGAAAGATTAATTGAAATTGTAGAAAGATTAGAAAGATTAATTGAAGTTTGATACCTGCTAATTATGAGGATTAGAAAGATTAACTGAAAGATTGACTGAAAGATTAATTGTGACGGCACCAGATCTATTGTATGTGAGAGAGAGAGTATTGAATCAATATTGAAATTTTTTGAGAGAGGGAGTATTGAATCAGGTGGATAAAGTTATTAGGTTTTGGTGAAATAAGTTATTAGGTTTTGGGAACTTTGAATCTGAAATTTTGGGGAACTTTGAATATGAACTTCGAATCAGAAATTTTCAAATTTTTATGAAAAATTGGGGGAGAAAGAGCGGGTTAGGGTTTCACCGCCTAAAGTTTGGTGAAATATTGGGGGAGAAAGAGCGGGGGTGTAGGTGTTAGTGAAATAATTGGTGAAATAAGTTTACCTTACAAAATCTTTAAACCTATAAAGTTATTAACTTTATGAATGTTATGATAAAATAAAAAACCTAAGACAACAACATTTATTAAAATTTATTAAAAATCCTATTTACAAAAAAACAAAATTAAAATTTATTTGATAAAACTTAAAACTTAAATTTATTTGATAAAACTTAAAATCCTATTTATAAAACAACAAAATTAAAATTTATTTGATAAAATTTACAAACAAATTTATTAAATTATAAAAGTTCTACTTATTAAAAAACAAAGTTAAAATTTATTGATAAAACTTAAAACTTAAATTTATTTGATAAAACCAACAACACAAACTTTTAGTAAAATTTATTAAAAAATATGTAAACGACCCTTCCGGCACTATTTCAATGTCAAGTTGAACATCCGGGTTATACATTACATATATAATGACCGACTAATAGGTGAAATCGACAAGTAAAATGTCTCTTAAAACATGAGAATCAAGATAATAACACAGATCTATCACCCAACCAACCTCATCTTGGTGAATATTATTAATAAAGTCAAGTACAAGACAGATTAGTCCTCAAACGAGTGCTAATCAACAAATACAAAAGAAAGATAAAGTTAGATCGTCCCAACTAGGTTGATCCGATCTCCTCACTACATAAACACTCACACTCAAATGATTACAAAATGAAAATCCTTCCACAAGATAAAGCCTCACACGGCTATCATAAGAAGACAACAAAACACACTCAAGTGTGTGTAATATTATGAGTGATAAACAAAATTGTAGCACCAGCTAGGGTGTATAACTCATCCAAGACATATGGGTCAATGATAGGCTCCAACGGCTAGATAAGATACGTGCCTACACAATAAAACAATTCTATTAGTATGTTTACTTTATAATGATTACAAATTAATAAATAATATCATATTTACCTTTATTCAGTGCGAGTATTCAACAAAGAATACCTTCATCGTGGTCGGATCTTAAATAAGTGGTGTCATCGATAACATCATTGGAAGATGAAGCACCGATAGAAAACGGGGGCAACTCATCAAACTGGTCATATTCATCTTTGTCGACAACATTCTCAACACCAACTATACGTCGTTTACCATTAATGACGACATGCCATCTAGAATCACTTGGGTCCTCGACATAGAATATTTGGTTTGCTTGTTTTGCTAGGATGAATGGTTCGGATGCATTGCCATTTGTGGAGAGATTAACACTTGTAAAACCATAATCGTCAACTTTAACTCCTCCGTTGTTATTGACCCACTTACACTTAAACATAGGTATAGTGAATGAAAGATAATCGAGTTCCCATATTTCTTCAATTACACCATAATACGAATTGTTTGCAATCGTCGACCTTGCTTCATGATCACCAACTGAGAACTCAGGCGTTGCAGCAATTAACGTCACTCCACTATTCTGCAATGTACTCTTTTCATCTTGTTGTTTGGTGTAAAATGTATAACCATTGATATCATAACCTTGGTATTTTGTCACTGTCGTGGACCAAACCCAAGTCGTTCCACCGTCCTGTCTACATTTTCTAGTGTATTATTTCTCACCTTGTTCTTCAACCAATCTGGAAATGTCTTGTAATGCTCGGTAGCCAACCATGCTTGTGTCTTGTTCTTATTTTTTTCTACTAACATTGTTTTGTGCTCATTTATATATGGAGCAACACAAGTCATGTGTTCCAAAACAGTAAAATGTGCCCGATATAAATCAGCTGGATTTGTTGGTTCCATATTCTTCCCAATAGTACCAACACCTTGAAGTCTACCCTCATGTCGAGATTGTGGGATGCCAATATTTGGTACATCTTTCATGTAGTTTGTACAAAACTCAAGTACCTCCTCGGTAACATATCTTTGAATAATACTTGCCTCTGGCCGATAATGGTTCCTAACATATCCTTTCAAGAAACCCATGTATCTCTCAAATGGATACATGTCTCGTAGAAACACTGGTCCGCAAGCCTTTATTTCTGCAACAATATGAGTTACCAAATGAACCATAACATCAAAAAACGAAGGAGGAAAATACATCTCAAGTTTGCAAATGGTGAGAATAATATCACTTTGCCATTCATCTAACACTTCTAGGTCGATCACTTTTGAATGAATCATCTTGAAAAACAAGCAAAGCTTAGTGATCGTGTGTCGAATGCGGTCTGGCAATATTCCACGAATTACAATTGGAATAAGTTGTGTTATTAAAATATGATAATCGTGAGATTTCATACCGAGTAACTTCAAGTCATCCATCGACACCAGCTTCTTAATATTTGAAGAATACCCAGATGGAACCTTAACCCTATGCAAACATTGACAAAATTTGGTTTTCTCAGCCTTTGACATCGTATAACAAGCTGTCGGGAGATACATACGACTTCCTTCTCTTTCAACTGGAGCAAGCTCTGGTCTTATTCCCATTTCAACCATATCCTTTCAAACATTAACCCCATCTTTTGTTTTCCCTAAAATATTCAACAATAATCCTATTAAGCTATCACATACATTTTTCTCAATGTGCATAACGTCAAGACAATGTCGAACTTGCAAGAGCTTCCAATATGGCAAATAAAAAAATAGACTTTTTTTCCATATGTTGGTTGAATTGGTTCTCTTTCGTTTTCCAAACACATTGTTTACATCCTGAACTCGGGATAAGACAGTTTCTCCATCCAATGGTCTTCGTAAGACTCCTAACTCATTGTTTCCATCAAACAACTCTTTTCGTCTACGGTATGGGTGATTTCTTCGAAGCGATCTTCGATGTCCCATATATACCATCTTCCTACAATTTGGCAACCACTTTGAGTGGGTATCATCTTCACAAATAGGACATGCCTTGTATCCTTTTGTACCGTATCCAGATAAGTTACCGTATGCAGGAAAATCACTTATGGTGCAAAAAATCATGGCTCTCAATAGAAAAGTTTCCTTCTTGTATGCATCAACCACTTGAACGCCTGGATTCCACAACGTTTTCATGTCTTCAATCAATGGTTCCAAATACACATCGATGTCATTTCCCGGTTGTTTTGGACCTTGTATTAACAATGACATCATTATGTAGTTTCGTTTCATGCATAACCAAGGTGGAAGATTATAGACACATAAAAGAACTGGCCATGTGCTGTGACGACTACTCATGTTTCCAAATGGGTTTATTCCATCTGAGCTAAGTCCAAATCGCATATTTCTAATTTCATCTCCAAAGTTTTCAATATCATCAACATTTCTCCATTGAGGCGAGTCAGCCACATGTCATAATTTCCCATCTTTTTTACGCTCTTCGGCATGCCAACGTAACAATTTTGCATCTTTAGAATTAGCAAATAATCGTTTCAACCTAGGTATAATGGGCAAATACCATAATATTTTAGCAGGGGGGCCATTCTTCGTCACATTACAATTGAGTTCCTTTTCAGTTGTTTCCTTATACCTTGATAGATTACAAACATGACACTTATGTAGGTCTTTTTTGTCATTTGTATACAATACACAATCATTCCGACATGCGTGTATTCTTTTGATTTCCAATCCCATTGGACAAATCAATTTTTTTGCTTTGTACACTGAAATAGGCAACTCATTATCTTCCGGGAGAAAATCATGCACAACCTCTAAAATATCTGTAAAACATTTATCACTCATACCGTTAGCTGCCTTTACGTCAAACAATCTCAACAATGCACTTAGTTTGCTAAACTTTTTACACCCGGCATATAACGGTTTTTCGGCATCAACAAACAATTCTTGAAACTTGGCATGATTATCATCATCTATTTCACCCTCCAAATCATGTAGCATGTCATCTAAGTTATCCTGGTTGCTATCGTACGAGTCAGCGCCGTCGTTCTCGCTAGCATCTGAATCAACCGGGCCATCCTCGGATAATAATTCACCATGCCTTGACCAACAAGTATACCGTTCCACAAATCCATTTGATATCAAATGTCCTAATATTTCATTAGAGTCACTATACGTAAATATATTGTTACACTCTTCACGCGGACAAGGTATTGTTGATTTTCCTTTATTTTCTCGATCATTCTCAGCAACTCTAATAAACTCATACAAATTGGTTATATATTCCTCAGAATTTCGATCTATCTTGTACATCCATTTACTTCGATCCATCTAGAATTTAGACATTTCGATCTATCTTGTTGTTTTATAAATTAATAACAAAATAAAAATAATCCCGACAAAGAAAATTCGATTAATGAACACAAAATAATAACAAAAACAAAAATATTTTTGGTGTCACTTGAATTCAAGTGAATTTTTGACTTTTTCAATTTTTTTAGATTTTATAATATATTTACATAAAAATATAACTTAAAAAAATAAAACGATATTTAAATAAATCTAGCATGTGATTGGACAACTAATCCTAAATTAGAGGTAATATATAATTTTATAAAAGAAATCCTAACTCATACTTTAAAAAAAAATCATAAAAAGACAACTTACTTGCACGAGTCAATCAATCTAGTCGCATGGTTCTTGTGACAACATGATTTCCAAAAACGATCCTACAAATATAAACGAGTTATATGTTAATAGAACTCAAATAGTACATAAAATCGTATAGTGTTGAACTTTTTGAGGGTTCGGGTTAATTCGATCAACCAGATAAGACATCTTTTATATTTTATAACACTTTTTATACTTTATATTTCTTTTATATTTTATAACACTTTTTATACTTTATATTTAGAAAGTATATTTTTTATGTTTTATAATACAATTTTTAATTTGTGTATACTTTATATTTAATAAAATATCTAATATCTGATGATACAGTATATAAACTGGATCAAACACACGCATATTTATTACATAAATAAAAATTGGATCTCATCTCTCTCAACAACAACGACGACCACGCTTATATAATTGTGATATTCACCATCCCACCACTACCCACGAGCCGAATATAATGGTGATTATCATCATCATCAATACGCACGCTTTACTTGTTTGAAGAAAGAGAGATCTGGTGTTTATCTCATCATCTAAAACATAAATCCAACCAAGAATCGTATCAAAATGATTCAATACTTTTCCAGGTTAAAAAATTTCTTCCTTGTTAATGTTTTTTTTTATGTTTTTGTTTTAATTTTAGGCTTTTTTGAAATGGGTAGGATTATAAATATGATTTTCTTGTACTATTTATTGTTTAGTTTTATGCTATATGAATTGGGTATGATTTGATTGGAGTTCTCATGATGTTACGAAAGATTATTCTCTGATCAATTGCACTAGATGATCTCAACTTATCATTGTTTAGTTTTTTTTATGTTTTTGGTTTAATTTTAGGCTTTTATATTTTATAACACTTTTTATCACTCTTACATTAGGTCACTTAATGCCAGTCGCGGATCTAAGAATTCTTACTAGGGTATGCACAAACTTTAGCCGAGTTAATAATAAATAGTACATAGTAAGATTTTTGGGTTATATTTTCGGGTCGGGTTTTTTGGATCATGCTAAAGTCGTTTTGGTAAATCAAGTTTTGATGATTCAAAACATCATTGGTTTGTCGAATTTAAGTAATTAGACTGAACATTAATGTCGAATTTTCTTCCTTTTTAGTGTTTTTATTTATGTTTTTTGTTTAATTTTAGGCTATTCTGAAATGGGTAGGATTAAAAATGTGATTTTGTTGTACTATTTAGTGTTTAGTTTGATGCTATGTGAGTTCGGTATGATGTTGCGAAAGACCATTTATACCAGCAAGAGCAATTGGATCATAGTTTGGACATCTTACACGGGTACTAATGACCAAAATGTTAATTTTGACCATTAGTACTCGAAAGATGGTTGCTTTGATTACAATAAAACAATAGCAAAAGAAGCTGGATCGAGTATAGATGGCCAAACGGGTAAAATTTAGAGCGCGGTAAAATTTGGGTGATAATCATTGAACTTGTATAACCTGTTTCCCTCATATCACCCAAAATTTACAGCTCTCTGAATTTTACCCGTTTGGCCATCATTTTAATAATTCAGAGGTAGTATTTTGCTCTTACCAAACACACTTAATTCTGAACGATGTAGTATTCAGTGATGTATCATCCCATTAAGGACCAATCAAACAGCCCCCTAATGTAATCAAAATTTCAGTGAGGTATGCGTGTGCCTGCTGCAATGAATCTGTGAGAATGTTTTGCGTTTGCTAATATTAATATCGGGATTTACTTAAGCATTAAAGGGTATTTGAACGATGTAGTATTCAGAACGATGATACATCATTGAATACTACATCACTGAATATATGGTTTCAGAAATATTAGCAGACGCAAAACATTCTCACAGATTCATTGCAGCAGGCACACGCATACCTCACTGAAATTTTGATTACATTAGGGGGGCTGCTTGATTGGTCCTTAATGGGATGATACATCACTGAAGGCTTTTTAATGGGTTTATTGTTGTCCTAAGTCATGTCTGATCCAAATGTGTTCTAAATGTGTGGTGGACCATGGTATGTTTTGGCTTGTGTCTAGTTTTAATTTGGTATTTTCATACTAGTACCTCTTATGTTTCTCACCTAGTCGTTTCATATTTACGTGTTTAATCAGGTCACTCTATCTTCTCAAGGAAACTTCACCAAATCAAAATAACAAGACTGGCTTCTTGAACTAGAAAGTGATCACGGCAGATACAAACATGGACATCGACATTAATGTCGGGATTTACTTAAGCATTAAAGGGTAATGATTTTTTTTTGCCTATCTTGAATTAGTTGTAGTGTTTGGATATAATATTTACAATTCTGATTAAGCTTCATTTTTCTTGGCATATAATTTTATTAGTGAATCATGATTCTGATTGCTAAATTTGAAATAATGACTTTCAGTATGGACACCGAGCCCCACCCTTGTCTCGGTGTCTAATGCTACAAACACTTTCTGCTAAATTTGAAATTGTTACTTTCGGTTTTTTATAAGATATATCGTTGCGTTGTTAGTTGTTAGTGTTATCGTTAAAAAAAATTCGCCCCCCCCCCCCCCTCAACTTAAAATTCTGACTCCGCCCCTGCACCTCAGGAACTTTTAACTAGGACTGATAGGCCAAAGATTGTATGAACATGTAAGGTACACGGGTTCTTCAACATAACTGCATCTGTCAGCTTGAAGTTGCTCGATTTCATTTTTTAATTCCTCGTTCTGTTTCTTTCTGTAAACACCCACTTTCTTCTCTAAGCTTGCTAAGCCATAATACTTCTAGGTAATCCTTTTACTTAGTAACTACAGTAGGAGTTAAGATTATGATTGGTTTGAATACACACATCAAGGAAGACAACCAAACTTCTGCTTGTTTAAATGGATTATTTGCTCCTGGCATAAATTGTGTGATCCTATCTCAACTATCTTAAAGCTTAGACTTGACATAAATATGTGCTGTGTCACAGTTAGTTTAGAAGTTAGAAATTCTGTATAGTAATTAGAAGTTTACTTATGTTAATAATTTTGTATAGTTATTAGAAGTTTATAGCTTAACAAAGTATATTCCTTCCATGGTTTTAACCAGAGGCGGAGCCAAGGCATAGCTAGGTGGTTCTTGGGAACCACCTTACACATCCAAGTTGTTTAGAAGAGATGTATTAGTTTTTCCTAGGACCTACCTTAGAAAACTTATGGGAACCACCTTAGAGTTCGAATGAGTGAACAATGGTGACAAAATATTCAAAACAGGGAGATTTAATGTTTGATTGTGAGAAATTTTATGTAAACTTGATAATGGAGATGGGAGGAGTTAGGTGTTGTACACGAAAGAGAAGATGCAGAAGTAAAATAAAATAAAATAAAGGCAATGATAAATAAAAATATGAATATATCGTCACGTGATGGGTTTATGACAATAGTTTTAGGAAATATAAAAAGTATTACTAAACCTTATGTTTGTATATTTGAACATAGTTGCTAGCTTCTGATTGATGGCTTCTAATACAACAATCATGCTAAATTGTACACGACACGATTAGTTATGTTAAATTGTATCCGTTAAATGATTTACAGTGCTACGCAGCACAATTAGTTATGTTGACATGTATGATGCTAAAAATCATTCTGAAATAATATTGACATGAACTCGCTCAAACCCGACCCGATCCAGCACATTAATTTGTTGACTAATTGACCAATCGGTTTTTTCCGGCTGGCTCCGCCACTGGTTTTAACTCTCTATAGGCCGCTGATGGGACCAAAACAAAGATTTTAGCTATCAACTAATAAGATTTACCCATAACATAACTAGCAGCGTTGACACGAGTGATACATAGAATTTATTTAAGTTATGTGTTTTCTTGTCATTACTGATTTTTGTAGAATTACAGGTACTACTACCTTACTACGTGTGCACCATCTAAGGAATTGCTGAAGCAAGGGAGAAACCGGCTCAAGTTTTATTTTCTGAACTAAGCCTCTAGCTGATGTATGAATTCAGATATGCATAATATATGTAATTGACTTATTGGTTATATTTCAATCATTTTGCAATGATACTAAGTTTTTTCTTATATTCTTGGTATCATTTATTATGTATGACAATGAGAAGTAAAAGAAATGTTACATACCTTTAAATATCACTTGTATTGGATCATTTAAAGCTTTTATTTATTGTAGGTTTGAATAAAGAGTGTATAAAGAAAAATGCAGGTAGGATTTAAAAAAAATGCAGGATGTGCATAAAAGTGTGCAGGCATGCCAAAAATGGTAAAAATGAAGAATTTTGTGTTTCCACCCGTTAGTGTGCCTTGTTTGGGTAATTGCTGTTTGAACTTAGAATAGTGCCCTGTTTTCAAAATAAGGGATCTATGGGGGTAGAATAGATCCCTGTTTTTTAGAAGGAAACATGGTTCTATGCGTTTAGTAGAATAGAGCCTTGTTCTATACTTAGAAACATGGCTGTATAGCTTTCAAAAAAAAGGGAATCCCTTTAAACCCCCCTTCTCACAAATAAGGGGCTTTATTAAGGGGGTTCTATACCCATTTGTGTAGTAGTGCACATTACCCACAAATACCTAAAATTAACTTATATTTTTCATACATTCAAGCCAAATCGCAGTATAAATACACCTCTAACATGGAGCTTTATGACAATGAAACTCGACACCAACAACTATTTCTCCAATACGGAACAATTTTTAGCTTTACTAATTTATGGGTTTTCCTATATACTCCGTGTTACGTATATGATGTTTATTTACAACGTCCTATGATTAGGAGTAGCTATTCGTGATATGGATTAATATATAGCTTCCCATTTATTTTTAGCAAAATTAATAAACGAGCATTTAAGTTACCCATTTAAAATGTTCTCTTTGGAATAATTGCTTTAATTTTTGGTACATAAACTCAAATAGTCATTCAATTTATAAAATAACTTATAAATGTTGAGATTTTTGCTGAGTTTGAAAAGTTTTTAAAAAATCCCACATCGGTGGGGATTGTAAACAAAAGTGTTTATATATAGATGGACATGCGTGTTACAATTGTTTGAGATCAAATGTGTTCTCGTAAACCCTGATGTGTTACTCAAGTTCATATTTGAATTTGAGAGACACATCACGGGTCACCAAAATATATTTGATCTTCATTTTTCATATAAAATAATCAAAAATCATAATGTATCTACTAATTTATGTTTTTTTCTATATGTTATTGTAACATATACCGTAAGATTTAAAGCTTTTGAGGTGATCCGAAGATTGAGTAGGATAAAAGAAGTGTTTAAACATTTTAAAGAGAGAAAGTGTCAAGAAAGAAGAGTGTATGTTTATTTCTAGAGAGAGAAATAAAAATAAACAAATGATAATCCTCACCCTTACATGGAAGTGTGTAAAGGTATATAGACCTGATAAAAAGTGACTTTGGCAACTTAACAATAATAGTCCCTCCATGTCTTGTCTATTTGAATCTAATGTAATTTCATAAATAATGCTCATATTTTAAAGCTAACAATTATGTATATCATATTTATTTACAACATGCATTTTGATAAGGAGGAGCTATTCGTGATACGGAGTAATATTTTTGTTTTTGTTTTTTTAACGGCATAATTATACTAAAAAGGATACTAGTAAGACACTAAAAGCCAAATACTACACATACAAATCTAGAAATAAACAAATCTACATAATCTACATTTTTCCCGGGACTTTAACTGCGAGAACTACAAGAAAGATGAAAAAACTCTTGCCAGTTACAAGACAAGAGAAAAATCCTCACCCACAGAGGCTGTGCCACTGATTTTCACTCCGTGATGTTTTTGATGCAATCCGATACAAGCCCCGGGAAAAGTTACAACACAAAAAAAAACATGTTAACAAAATAATCCAAACAGTTTTGATTTGCTCGAAACTCCCAACAACAAGAAGTAATCCATAACAACCATGAATATTATGCAAATAATCTGTGCACCATATGATCCCCATATTGATTATACAAACAAAAACGGATTTTTGATTATGTGAAGTAATATATAGCTTTCGTTTTAATTATTAGAAAAATTATTAAACGAAGTTTATCTGTTTCTGCATTTAAGTTACCATTAAACGTATTTTCTTTGGAATGTTTCTGCATCTAAGTACCGATTTTTAGAAATTTGAAAAGTTTTAAGAAGTCCCACATTGTTGCAGGTAGTAAACAAAAATAGTTATATATCATGTGTCAAACATGTTTGAGATCAAACTTGTTTTAGTTCTCATTGTTATGTTCCTCGCGTTCTTTGAATTTGAGTACGCTTTTGCTATGTGCTCAAGTTTCTTTAATTAACTTGCTTACACTGTTACCGTGGTATTGAAATACATTTCATCATTATATCTTGATAATGTGTTAATTAACAGTAATATAATTAGTAAAATTCAGTAAGCTTTATGAAAGTTAACTATTTTCTTTAACGCCACAAATGTATCTTACATGTCATAAGCCGTAGTGCCATTTTGGCTTCTAAGCCGTAAGATTAGACTTTTACCATAAAATCTGGACGATAACGTTTTTTTAGATCTGGACGATAACGTGCCATACAAATGTTGGAAGGGGATGTGATATCCCAAAGGTATTTATGATGTTCGTAAGGTATGTAAGTTTTCTTAAAATTTCCTAACATTTTGTAGGTTTACCTATCTTTGCGAAGTAGAGCCATGAATAGAGCTAGCAAGAGAAGCGAGATGAGTTCTAGTTGGTGCCTTTCCAAGGCAAGAGTTGTTGGAATGATTAAAAGGCAATAGTTGTTGGAATGATTTTAAATGCAAGAGTTGTCAGAATGATTTTAAAGGCATGAGTTGTTAGAATAATTGAAAGGGGTGCGAGGTAAAGGCTATGTTGCCTAGTGGTAAATGTGGAAAGCGTTAGAATGGTTTGATAAAAGAAAGTATTGGTCTTTTAGAATGTGTGTACAATTTCGCGAGTAGAACGAGGTAGAAATTTGTTTGTATTGCCGCCAAGAGAGGGTGCAAGGATGACGTAGTTTAAATTGTTAAGGATGTTGTATGGATGCTTTGGGCTTACGGTTATGCTTTTGGTTTCGCCAATGCACTAGCGGTTTTCATGAATTCAATGAACCGAGTGTGCATGACCGTATATAGAGAAGTTGTCATCAGGAATCGACGACATCTTGATGTACTCGAAGTCTAAAAAAGAGTGTGATGCGAATTATGAGTTGGTTTTAGAGTTGTTTTGGAAAAGGAATTAGATGTGAGATTTTCAAATGTGAGTTTTAGGAAACTGGTTACTATGGTAGGTAGTTAGATATGATGGTATTTAGTTGGAACCAACGAGGTTGAAGCAAAACAAGATGAGGAAGTGTTTTGGAAGCTAAAGAACTAGCGTGGGTAATGAGCCGATCTTGGCATTACCGGAAGGACTGGGCGCCTTCGCTTGGAAGAAAGATTAAGATGTGTACGAGTAAAAGTAGGAAAGGAGACTGTTATACGACGCAGGAACTAGAGATTCTGGAAGAGTTATAAGACTTAGGTAGTGAAGCTGGTTGGTAGATTTGCCTAGAATGCTAGAGGCATTTGGTGTACGAGACATAGAGAATGATCTATACGGATCATGAACATCTCTAACACATATTCAATCCTCTTGATTGGACATTAGACATATGTGATGGATGGAGTTAAGTTGTGACAATAATTGCAAGTCCTTGTACCATTTGGGAATAGCAAGCATAGTCAATGAGACATGGAGTAGGAGACGAAGTGAAGCTAAGACAAACTTGAGCTCTATGGATGGTGTGTTAAGATGAGTTAGATTAAAGATGTTAGTGGCATGAGTTAAGTTGTCAAAAAAAAAGAACGCGTCAACATTTATGTTGCATGGCTTGGACTATCAAATGAAGAAAAGGAAGTGGCGGTTGTACAACCTATATAGAACTGAGTGTCTTGGAAAGACGATGTAAGGACGTTGACCGTAGAGGAGATATATAATGAGGTGGAGCAGTAGGTACGTTAAGAATTGGGTGATAATCGATAGACTAACGAATTCATTTCATTTTCAGGTAAAGCGAGAAGTCACTTGGTGGAGAAGTTGGAAAGGTTGCGGATAGATGAGCTGATATAGAATATGTGATTCTTGTGTAAAGTACTCCTAGTGGATATGGAATGTCTTGTGAAGATTCTTGGAAAATGTAGAAGTAATGAGGTACGCGTGTGGTGTTAAATGTTCTACCGTTGATAGACTAATGGTTATTGCAAAACAAAACACGTTAAATGAGTAACTTAAATGTGTGTGTCATTGTACTAATTATCTATGTTGCACGGAGACGGATACGTAAATGCGGACATGCACGGGGACGGGTACTTAGAAACGCCAATGTCCTAAAATCCATGAAACGGGTAGGGCTGGAAACGTTTTTATATTATATGTATATTTATTAATAATTTAAATAAATATGAATATTTAACCGATAAAGTAAAAATAAATAAATACTGATAGTGAGACATAACATATATTTAATATTAAACAAATACTGACAGTCAATTTTTAGAGGTATGTTATAAGATATGGCGACCTACCATATGTATATACAATATAAATGGACCAAAAATGTTTTATGGCTCAAAATCTAGCCTTGAAACGTGTTAAAAGCCCAAGAAACGTTTCCCTTCGCGTTTCTGCTAGAGCTTTGGCGTTTTCCATCTTCATGAAACGTTTACCTTTTTGGGAAAACGTTTTCGCTGCGTTTCCGGGCGTTTCTAACCGTTTCCCGTTTCTGAAACGTTTCCGGGACAAACACAACACCCGAGGGGCGTTTCCGTGCAACATAGCTAATTATAAATGCATTGTTTGAGACAAATATGACATAAGGCAATTAACATATATTGGAGTACTTTGCTTGCAACAAAACAAATTTCAAAAAGCATAAATTTTAATCAGTTAGTGAATCACTGAATAGTTTCTAGATCATGGTTGTTCACTTACAAAAAAAATTCGTAAAAGCATTTGACTTCTAAGAGGCATGGGAACTGGGAAGCTAACTGAGCTTCTTATTTGGTATCACTATCTTGTTGCACGTAACCAGTTGCGAAACCAGCATGTTACATTGTAGGGGGAATTTTTTTTACATTAGCGACAAAACTCGGCAAAACAATGTGTATCGAAACAATAAATCGAGAACTACCACTTAATGATTTATAAGGCTTTAGAATGTTGAATTTTGGGTTTTATTGTGTTAGTGGGAGCGAAGTAAAAATGAAAAAAAGTAAGGGAAAATTCTTGAAATGCCCTAAGGTTGCACTCTGTTTTTCAAAATGCACCGACCAAATGAAAATTTCGTAAAATGTCTTATACAATTTATGCAACTTATGCGACTTGAATAAAAATATGAAAAGTGTATTTTATTCCTTATGACACATGTCAGAATGTGTCATAAGAAGTACATGTAAATTTTAACAAAATCTTTTAATTTACTTATTTTATATTTTATTTTTCTACAACTTGTACTATTGGTAGACAAGGATGTGAAACCTTTTGCCAAAATTTAGGAACTCATTTTTTATGTGACTTCCATTTATTAAAAAATAATAAAAAGTACAATGCATTTAAGTGTAAAAGTAGGTATGTGTAATTAATATATTATGCAACATTTATTTATTTTTTTTGCAACTTGTACTTATTAAAAAATAATAAAAAGTACCATATATTTAAGTGTAAAATTAGGTATGTTAAAGAGTTTTATTATGCAACATTTATTTACTTTTTATGCAACTTCTATTGACTTTATAAATATCACATTTTCAATCACATAAGTTTAAGTATTTTCACACACAACTTTCAGTATTTTCACACACACTTTTATTTACTTTTCAGGCGACTTATAGTTTTAATAATTTTATAAAAAATAAATAATTATTTTACAAATTTTTCTTATAAAAACAAATATCTTCAATCTATATTTCTATACTACCTTATAAAACATAAATATCTCCTTTCAAACTCTAAACCTAAAAATTAGGATTCACACATCCAAACCTTATTACAAACCTACATGACTAAGAAAACACACACACACACACAAAAAAAAAACTCTCACTCACTCATCTTAGTCTCACACCATATCTCCTTTTCCTCTACAAACTCATACATTATCATCGGAAACCTGTTCCACCATCGTCATCACCACGCCATTAAGAACCATCGCCGCCTTCTGGCCTGAAATCACCACTCGCACCCACCACAGAAAACATAGCGCCAAGACCCACATCCATCAAAAGAGGTTTTCAAGTTTTGAAGGTTTTGTTTATAGATTTATACATTTTAGTTGTAGATCTATGTTTATTATAGACTTTGTAAGTTTTTTCTTTCCCACAACAAGTAGAAAAAATCAGGGTACATGTTAGATTTATTGAATTTGGAGAAATCTGTACAAAACTGTTTTTCATGGATTTGAGTCGTAACACAAAAATTTATTTCTTTATAAATTTGTTTCAAATTAGTTTTTCCGAAACTAATTTGGATTTTTCATATTTAATATGACTACAATTTGTTTTTTAATACTCATTTATTTGCGTTAAATTTATTATGAAAATTTCATCTAAATTTTGTTGTGAAGTCCGTTCAGATTTATATTTTGTTATGTAAAAGGGATTTGGAGTATTAACACTAAAATAACGAGATTTTTTTTAAAGATTTAGTCTCGGCATGGTAAACTCTCTCATGCGTGAATTTGGACATACCATTGTTCGAAACAAAACTACGTCATATTATTATGAATTGTTTATTATTGTAATTAATACTAATGGACGTAGAGATGTAGTAAACATATTTTTGTTCAACCATTTTAGTCGGAAGGAAGAAAAATGTACGTGATAAATTTCTAAATTCAAACTCTTTACATGTGAAGATTTTGATTTACAAGAAAAGGCGAGCCAAGGACTTGAATACTTTTGACTGTAGCATAAAAAGTTGCGCTAGACATGACCTCTTAGAATTATGGACTATTGTTGAGCATATTCATTTCACTTTTGCATCTACTGTTTATATTCACGTGAATTTCTCTTTAGATGTATCGTAAAATGTGCCACACATATACTTATAAAGAAAGTAACTATCATAACCGGCGCGACTTTGCGCTATCGCCCACTATTACGATATATACCACCATTGCGTGACCTCTGTGCGCGACGCGAGTCATGGCGTCTAAACTACTTTGTTGGATTACTATGTTGAACAAAGAATGTTGGGATACCAGAATTTTGCAAGGACTTTAAATTGAAATGGACCACTATATTGGACTGTTTAAATTTTAAACTAGAATCATAATGATAACTAGCTTGACTACACTCATGAGCCACTACTATCTCTGAATGACACGTAAAGACCTTATATGAACGAGTGTTTATTGTTGTATTTGTCGTTTGTGATTCCAATTTTACTTTTGATACATATTTAAGACATGTATATATATTATTGTTACAGTTTTATTCAAATACCGCAAGTTAAAATGATGCAATTAACGAGACATGATTTTGATAAAAACATATACACAAATTAACAAAGACGTAATTTTGATAGAAATATGGCTATGCAAACGATTATTTGAGAATTTTGCCGTAAATAATTAGTCGTCGCAAAATTTGGTCACAAATTAGATACCGCTGCAGCTATGGTGTCAAATCCGACCTGGCCCGAACTTAATCCAAGTATATTCAAGCCGGGTTATTTGGATTCAAATATTAATTCGGGTTAATCGGGTCAACTCGAATAATCAGAATTCGAAATCAAATCGACATCAGGTAAAAATTATATTTAATTCGGGTTTGGGTCCACTTGACTAACTCGAATAAGATTGTTTTATTTTTTGTAAATAAGTTTTATATAATATCTAATTAAAAGGGATAAAAGAAGATTTTATTTTATATTTTACCCATATTTGGGTTGATCGAATCTGAATAGATTCGATCAGAGTAAACCTAAACCTGACTAATCCGAGTTGAATTCGGGTCGGGTTCGTGTAGATTTTTTTACCCTCGACCCGAATTGAAATCGACCCGAGTAACCCGACCAACTTTGCCAAATTTTATTAATTGATTAATTATGCAAATAATATTCATGGTTAAATGGGTTGACATTGCAAGTCCTCTATCAAGTCAAAGGTAAAGTATCCGGTCAAAGTCTTTTATCAAAATTTTGACGTACAAGTACAAATAGATGTACATAAAAAAAATTCGTTATGCATAATGATTCAGTTTTTATAATACATTATTTATTTATTACTGCATATATTTATGGCTTTTACTTTTGTTAATATATTAAACAGGTGCCTGGCAAAATATGTCAAGCTTATAATATCGTTGCGTTTGAATCGAAACAATATATAATTACAAATATCCCTGTGTTCGATCTTGCCTCTTTTTCTTTCTAGCTCATTAGTTTTGGTTGGTAAAAAAGTGGGTCATGTTTTTCATCTTAGCTCTGATCCTTAGATTCGTTTGCTCTATAATTTGTTTCTATAAATTGCTTGCAATATTCATCTATAATAGTTCAGTATTCATGCTTTAATTTAGATCTCCTCATTTCTTCGATCTTTTTCTTCCCTAATATATATATTCTTTATTCACTTTTTGCTTTAGTCCGTTATACATCACTATCTTTGTCTCTAAGGCTGGTGGGAGTGGGCTTCACCCCACTCGTGGGTGCCTTCAACTCACGCGCCAGTCCCACCCCCCTTCCTTCCACTCGCGCGTGGCTTTCTCCCCAGCCACCAAAAACCCATAGCAAACTCACCCAGGTGAGTTACATAATATTGGGCCCCACCAATTTTTTATAACCGTTTTATTTATAAAAAAAAAAAAAAAAACCTTTTACCCATAATTTACTAATAAATACCCCAATATCTTCTTCATTTTTCACACACAAAAAATCAAACATCTAATCTTCATCTCCATCTTCATCACAATCAAAAATGGCATGCTCATTCCCACATACCGAAGCCGAGATTAAGGCTATAATTAAGAGACAAATAATTCATCAACAACGCCGTTACGAGGAGCTTACGAAGTTAGGTGATGATTTCGATGCTGCGTCCGAAGAGAATACGGAATTGAGCTCGGCATGTAAGAAATGCCGTGATCTCTCCCCACAGGAGCGTCAGTTTATCGACACGTATCTTAGTAAGCAAGCTGAATTGGATTTCAGCCTCCGGAGATCTTTGTGTAGAAAGTCGACAAAATTGGAGGCTAGAATTGAAGAAAATACTAAATGGTTGAATAACTTTGGTTCTTCGTCCTGATATCAAACAACTCATATCGGTCCTTCGTCGCAACAACACCGAATAAGAAATGAGTCGCCCGATCTACCCTTTCCAATTCCAAACCTCACAGATGGCAGAATGACTGACAATGAGGTGTATTAAGAATACCTAGATCAAAAAGTGTTGAGACAAACTCAGGAAGAAGAAGAAAGGGAAAGAAGGGAGCTGGAGGCGCACATTATGGCGGAAGAAGATGAAGAAGAAACATTTTGTTGGGAGTTTCCTTGTGGTCGGTTATCGGATTCGGATCCGGGAACGGACTAATCGTATTATGTAATTTTATTTTTAATATCGTATTAAGTTTTTTTTATATTTATGTTTTTTTTAAATGTTGTTTTTAAATTTCCTATGTATCGTCTTTTAATTTCGTACTATGTTTTAATTTTATATGTACCCGTGTTTTAATAAAATGTATGAATAAAAAATATTTAATGAAAAAATGGGGTGATGTGGAGTGAGTTTGGTGAGTGCCATTACCTCCTGTGGTGAGTTTGGGTGAATTTTGATGAGTTTGGTAAAAAGCTGACGTGGCGCTGAGGTGGAGGTGAGTGGGTTTCACCCCACTCCCACTAGTCTAAACATGAGAGTACTCACATTAGATGCCAGCATCTCATTAATTACGAAGCCACCTGGATTTGGTTCGTCGAATTTTCTTACGTTTGTATCTCAGTGAGACATAGTTCACTACAAGAAAAAGGTCTTTCAGTGACAGACGAAAAGTGACAGACGAAAAGTGACAGAAAATGTCCAAAAAAGTGTCACTAAAAGACTTTTTTTTCACCTACAATTATAAAAAGTGAGGGTTAAACTCCTGTTGATAAAAGTATATACTATCATAAATTACTGACACTTAATAGTGTCAGAATAGGTTGAAACCTTTTCTGACAGATCATCTGTCAGTATAGGCTACTAGTAAAGATCACTCAATATACATACATACATTTTAGTCCTGCTATATTTATTCAAGATTAACACATGAAAAACTAGTAATTAATAAGAAACACTAAGACTGTAACATATTTATTAGAAACGATACGTCGAACCAGACCAAGTATTTTGCCTAACCACAAACACGAAACGGACATCTTGCTCAAGGATGAAATGCAAGTACAATGGTTATCGCAATCCAAGTAACTATATCTTAGCTAAACGAAGAAAATAGTAATTCTTGGTGTTTGCAATCCTCATGCCATACATCAGCCTCATCGTTATGATCCTTAAGTGACTGCATACAGGACACGTTGAACACTTATCTGAACAAGACTCTGCACAGAAATTGAAATCTGGTTAGCATAAAAGAAAGGTGTAGACAATCAGTGGCGGACGCAGAAATATCGAAGGTGGGGGGCAAAAAAGATTTTGGACAATAACATCAAAATATGGAAAAAAACTAGTATTAAAATGATAAATCGGATATTTTTACATAAAAATGAGGGATTTATAAAGTGTTAGAGAGTTGAATATTAGGTTTTAATAAGCAGGTGGGGGAAAATTTAGTTTATAAGTGGAGGGCATGTTCGAAAAACGCTCAAAATCGAAAAAAAAAATATACTAAAATCTCATTTAATCGGGCTAGCCATGGGGGGCGCCGCCCCCCGAATCATGCATGTATGTCCACCCCTGTAGACAATACTAATTTGACACAAAGAGAAATGTTTAGTTCAACATCTCAACACCAAAGCTAACAGACACATAAACACTCAAATGACTATAATGCTTAGTACATTACTAAACTATGTGTGGCTTAAATGCTTAATACATTAAAGTAAAATTGAAGTCTTAAAACGACACATACCAAAAGGGTATCAATATACTAACCGCTAAGTGGGGACTGAATTTCGCCTGAAACGGTAGACTACAAAAAGAACGAGATTACATTATTGAAAACGAAATAACAAGGCTGGAAAACACATGTAACTGCAACTCTGTAAACCACACAAAGTATAGGTCAAAAGCTAGAATCATACCTTTAGAGAGTTTGGTTTTAGTTCGTAGGATTAGTGATGATATCACAAGTTATGGCTTTCTCAACGAGTGCGGGCTGCTCTTTCTCACGAACTATGTAGAAACCAAGATTAGTAGCAGCAGATGGAGCAAGACCCGCGTATTTGATGTCATCTATGATACCTCTGTTGAGTGATTTCATGGTTGTTGCGAGACCAGGGGCAATGTAACAGTAGGGGACCATATTCATTGGTTCCTCCTGGCGCCCAACAATCTATGCATTTGAAATTATCATGAAGATAAGGGTCAAGAACATCTACAAAATTCAGGCTCGTTACAGCAGCTAGAATATGAAACTCTTATACATAGAGCTTGTGTGTCGATATTTTACTTATTTTTGTTAATATTACGAATCTTCCCAGAGCATAGAACTAGACGTCTGATGCCTTCTTCAAGATCCGAGTGTCCACCCTTGTCCTTAATGAGGCACTTGAATCTGGTCCCTTGTTTGTCACAACCAGGGTGACCTTGAACATCATCAAACTCATATAAGTTTGTGGTGAAACTGTCGGCTAAGAGGATGGCTTTGATGGGTACATGTAATAGGTCCTCAACAGTAACCTCTGATCTTGGAACTTTCTTGGGCGCCATTGTTGTTTGCAAGATTTAAACTTGACACGCCTGTTATAAAAAAGGAACATACAGAAGCTAGTTAGTGTTCAAGGTGACAGAAAAAAAAGTTAATAACATAAGCAGTGTTAAGAGCGTTTGGTTAAAAGTGCCTTTCAGATAGATAGATCATCTTAAAGAGTGCTTAAAAGAAAGGTAAGCAATCTAAGAGAAAATTCCAAAGGTGTAAGTTGTAGTAAAAAGAATATCAATTAAGTTATGAAAACATAAAAGTCCCCTGAGGCACGACGTGCTAAGCAGTTAAGTTATGGAAAACTAGTACTAGTTTATATGTTAAGAGCAACTGTAATATATAATCAGTTGGACGGGATCGCATAACTAGGTGATATAGAAGAATAACAGCATAATCAAGTAAGCTTAAGAGAAGTTGTGATACAAAGCTATTAATAAGGTAACTCGTAAGGGCCTATGGGCTTTTCCGATACAAACACAAACACAAACACCCCCTACTGATAAGTTATTACTCGCTTTATAGTCTAAACATACAACAACAACAACAACAACATATCCAAACAACAAAATAGCTTTAACTAGAATAGGTTAAATATTCTACAACAAAATCGATTCCTTTTGTTAATAATAGCTTTCAAAGATTCTTACCTGAGACCTTCGTTCGATTTGGACTAATCGTAGTTTAAGGCTTAAAATTGAATGAATGAATGAATGAATAAAAACAGTCTGGGATTATCCTTTTACACTTATATTGTCGGTTGATTTAGATGAGTCCTCAAGAATAAACAAAGCAATCGGCCGTCTGAATATTTGCTTGGTGGCTGCCTAGTGAATAAATGAGAAAGAAAGTTGCTGCTAGGGTTTTGAGATCAAAGTCGGTTACATATTTTGGGCCCAATACTTCTTTTCTTTTAAACTATTTTTAGTATTAGCTCTTTGGGCCGATTTTTTTAACACATTCCATTCTGTATAAATATCAATCAGTTACATAGATAGCTCATCAATTGTCTACAAAATAAGAAAATAAACATTTATCAACTAAATCATCAGTTCATTTGCTTTTTCTTTTTAACAATGTTCATCAACTATCTATGGCCATCTTCATTATTTATCAAAAACTTTTTCATCAATAACAAATGTTGTCCATAAATAAAAACATTTTTTATCAAAATATTATTTTGTCGATGAAAAGAGTTGTTAATCAATAAAATCCTTGTTCATCACAAAAGCACAACACAAGACTTCTGCACTCTGCACCTCACATCCTCACTCGCCGAAACTATCGCTCTGCTTGCACACTCTCACCACAACCTCTCCCCCAATTCATATCGACCTTCTATAATGCCCATAATAAGTGGTAGGGCCGTCTCGGAGATTTTGAGTGCCCTGAGCGGTAACTAAAGAAAAGAAAAGCCCCTAAAAAATTATTGACGCTAACAAAATTGCAAATATCCAAATTATACTAATCGATGCTAATTCTTTTTATAAATATCCTAAAATAATATTACAAAGACCATTTTAACTTAGACTTAATTTTATAAATGAGTTGAGCTTTTAAAAAATGTACAAATAAGTTGGGTTTATAAAAACTTTGGTGCCCCTCTAAAATATGGGGCCCTGTGCCATGGCCCATGTTGCCCTTGTCCATCTACAGCCCCGATAAGTGGAAAACATTAAAAAGAGAGGGTAGCATATCAACTAAGAAAAGAGACTTATGTTACTTGGCTAGTGGTCTCACATGAAAACCAACACAAACACACAATTCCACCACCTAGATCGCAAATAGCAATATTCACAATCACACCAACTCATCACTGAATAGAAACTGTACCTTCTGGAACCGCAAAAAATAACTTCACAAAGTCTATCATCGAATCAAAATATATAAAAAATAAAGTAACCAAACAAAATAATTTCATCAAACAGTTGGTGTGCATCATTAAAAATCTAACAAGAACTCTATCCTCATTCACAAGTATTACCAAAAAAAAAATACTATTTTCAACTAATTGCCTTAATTTCGAGCAAAATCTAACCGATTAGCTTAAATCATCAACAAATATATTAAGGCCTAACTGATTGTTTAGTATAACTGAAAAACATCATCGAGAGATAATAAGTTCCTTCTAACGGTAATGGTGATGATGATGGCGATGCGGTGGTCGAAAAGGGGACGGAGATCAGAAATGGTGACGGAGATCGGAAATGGTGGCGGTGGAGATAGCATCGTTATTTAAGGCGAATGGAAAAATAGGCCACTGATGAAGGTTGGGAAAGTAAATATGGAATCGTTATTGTTGTGAAATGTTTTTAAAGGTACATTTTCATTTGTCTTTAATTTCAATTTTTAAATGTAAGTTAAAAATTAGGATTGGTTTAAAAAAAAGGGGGAATTGCATATATATATCCTTCCAAAAATGAATAACTGCATATATCTTTTTCACAAGTTTTTCATGCACATGATTCAATGGTTTTTATGCATATTTTGGATATAAATGCAATTTTGTATTTTTGGAAGGATATATATGAAAAAGCCCCAAAAAAATTAGTATAAATTGGACCGGTATTTGGTGCATCTTCTTTCTCGTATTTGGCAATGTCTTAAAACCCGTTTTTTAATTGATGTGGTCGAGCTATTGAATTATGGTTCAACCGATTAGGTCAACTCGGGTATTAAAACATTGATATTTAGTCGTTGCTTCGATTTGATTTTTAAAAGTGTAGACATGTGTCATTTGGTCCGGTTTTTCGATCTGTTTGCCCAAAGTATGTACGTAAAACGGAACATCATCGAATCAAATCAGACCGATAATCAAACATGAACTAAAGTGCCGATCAAAGACCAGACGAAAATTAAATCGAATCTTAAAAATCAAATCGGTTTGAGAACGATTTAGGCTAAAACCTAAACTCGAGGACTAAACCAAATATGTTCAGTCTATTTCAGTTCTACGGTCGATAGTGTGTAAGACCAGACCGGATCAGGCCGAATAAAACCAAAATCAAATATCAAGTAAAGTGTGGAGAGAAGACCGGACTGAAATATGTTATGTGAGCTCAAGGTTCGTTCAAGTCGGTACGTGGTCCGAAATGTTGAACGCTAACCAGTACTTCCTATGGATAGTGGGTCTGAAAAAGACTTTTGCTCACACTTTTTAAAAAGTATGGGTGAAAGTTAACTTTTGGCCACACTTTTTAAAAAGTGTAGTTGAAAGTTAGACTTTTGCCCATACTTTTTAGAAAGTGTAGATGAAAGTTAGACTTTTGCCCACACTTTATAAAAAGTATAGGTGAAAGTTAGACTTTTGCCCACTTTTAAATAGTGTAGGTGAAAGTTAAACTTTTGCTTAAAAGTGTGGGAGAATATTAGACTTTCACTCACATTTTAAAAAAAAAGTGAGTGAAAGTTAGCCTTTTGCTCACACTTATTGAAAAGTGTGAGTGAAAGTTAGACTTTTGCTCACACTTTTTAAAATGTGTGAGCAAAAATCTAAGTTATTGCTTACATTTTTCACAAAAGTGTAAGTAAATATATATTTTTACTTACACTTATTTTTGTGTGTCATTAAAAAGTGTGTCACTATATGCCTTTTATCTTGTAGTTGTTATAAAAGTTCACAACTTTAGTAGCCAGAGGAGACTTAAAAGTGAAGGCATATATTGATGCATGCAGGCTCAAGAAAGATAGCTCCCATTAGGACTAGATTGTGACCCTCCAAATCCCTTTTACATAAGAAAATATAAATCTGAACGGACTTCACAACAAAATTTAGATAAAATTTTCATAATAAATTTAACGCAAATAAATGAGTATTAAAAAACAAATTGTAGTCATATTAAATATGCAAAATCCAAATTAGTTTCATAAAAACTAACTTGAAACAAATTTATAAAAAAAATTAAATTTTTGTGTTACGACTCAAATCTATGAAAAACAGTTTTGTATAGATTTCTCCAAATTCAATAAATCTAACATGTACCCTGATTTTTTCTACCTGTTTTGGGAAAGAAAAAACTTACAAAGTTTACAATAAACATAGATCTACAACTAAAATGTACAAATATATAAATAAAACCTTCAAAACTTGAAAACCTCTTTTGATGGATGTGGGTCTTGGCGCTATGTTTTCTGTGGTGGGTGTGAGTGGTGATTTCAGGGCAGAAGGCGACGACTGTTCTTAATGGCGTGGTGATGACGGTCGTGGAATAGGTTTTCGGTGAAAATGTATGAGTTTGTGGAGGAAAAGGAGATATGGTGTGAGACTAAGATGAGTGAGTGAGAGTTTTTTTTTTTTGTGTGTGTTTTCTTAGTCATGTAGGTTTGTAGTAAGGTTTGGATGTGTGAATCCTAATTTTTAGGTTTAGAGTTTGAAAGGAGATATTTATGTTTTATAAGGTAGTATAGAAATATAGATTGGAGATATTTGTTTTTATAAGAAAAAATTCTAAAATAATTATTTATTTTTTTATAAGATTATTAAAACTATAAGTCGCATGATAAGTAAATAAAAGTGTGTGTGAAAATATTGAAAGTTGTGTGTGAAAATACTTAAACTTGTGTGATTGAAAATGTGATATTTATAAAGTCAATAAAAGTAAATAAAAAGTAAATAAATGTTGCATAATAAAACTCTTAAACATACCTAATTTTACACGTAAATATATGGTACTTTTTATTATTTGCATAATATACTAATTACACATACCTACTTTTACACTTAAATTCTTGATATTTTTATTATTTTTTAATAAATGGAAGTTGCATAAAAAATGAGTTCTAGATTTTAGCAAAAGGTATCATCTGACATGTCACATCCTTGTCTACTAATAGTAGAAGTTGCATAAAAATAAAATATAAAATAAATAAATTAAAAGATTTTATTAAAATTTATTTTAATTTTTTTTTAATTCAAGTCACATAAAAAACATAGAAAGTTGCATATGAGACAAACTCTTACACACATGTACTTTTTATGACATATTCTGACATGTGTCAGGAATAAAAGTACACTTTTCATATTTTTATTCAAGTCGCATTGGTTGCATAGGTTACAAAGATTGCATAGGACATTTTGAGAAAATTTTATTTGGTCGGTACATTTTGAGAAACTGAGTGCAACCTTGAGGCATTTCAAGAATTTTCCCAAAAAATAATAAAGTGACATCCACTAATCATTTTGAACAAATACTTCTCTAGTCAATTACATCTTATATCGGATGTGTTGGGAATGCGCATTTTTCTTCGTAACTTGTTGAGTGTTGTTTTATGTTTGGTTGTATTTAGTTGGTTGTTAATTCTATAATGGTTGAAGTGGAAATATTAGCTTACATAAGCTCTAGTCTCTCCACTATTTTTCAAAGCACTCGGAGCAGTTTGCACAAGAAATAGTGTTATGAGCAAAAAGTGGTGACATGTAAACTATCACACCTAAATTATAAGGTACTACATTTTGTGCGGAGTGGCAACTCAAGATATGTTTGGTATAAAGCCATTTATTGGCTTTGAAAAACCAAGCATTGATATTGTCTACCCCGTAAAAAAAAATAGCTAGCACAAATTACAAATCGTGATGGTAATAAGAAAAAAAATTAGACGATACTTTTAAGGCTTATCATACATAAGTTCAGATTGAAAACTTGTGTAACGTATATTCATTTGTTATCTTCAAAGCCTCAATCTTGTCGGTTCGTGTTAACCGTTAACTTGACGATTTTTAATCTTGACAATTGATATTCATACTATTATGTGTCCTATTTGTGAAGAGAAAGTTATGTAGTTGGCTTATATTTTCTTTATGCGTTTCACAGCTTAAGAAGTGTTATCCAATGGTGGGGTGTATCCTTCCCAGAATTCCAATCTTATGAAGAGTGGTTGCATTTGTTTTAGTGTTTTTCGTTTGAGTATGCAAGTGAAGAGTGTGCACAAGGTATCTTCTATGTGATGTAATGGACGATTTGAAGTTACAGGAGCAATTGAGATTTGGCTCGAGCAATCCTAGAAGGGCCGTAATATTTGATTATATTATGTCTTAATCCTATATTTAGCGTTCTACTTGATGTAAGTTCAAGTTCAACCAGTTAACTTGGATGCAAAACCCTTTTCTTGCAATTTTGTAATACTTTTTCTTCTAACTTGTTGCTAGTTTAGTTCCAATAAAATTCGTCGTTAAACAAGTAACCACATCATGAATGTTAGAAAAAAAATGAGGTTATTTTGAAAGAAAAACACAGAAGGTTATTATACTTCAAAAAAAATGAAGATAAAATGTATTTTAATGCCTATGGTCGTCTTCGAGTTCACATGTTAACTCGAAGAACATAATAATGGGCAGCACAACATATTTTATCTCAAATTAACACTTTTTATATGTTCGCAGATATATCACCGTTTTTGTTTACCACTTCTGCCGATGTGCGACTTCTAAGACACTTTTAGAACTTCAAAAAATTCTCTATATTTATATCCTTTTCAAAACTAAATAACCGTTTGTGTTCATTAACAAAAGATTAGCTATTAACGTTAAATATGTAACTTAAATGCATAGATCATTAACAAAGCATGTGAGTTGCGACTATAGTAAAACAGCTAGCACAAATAACAAAACTTGGTTTCTAATACTTAAATTCTGATTCTAGACATCTATAAGGTATATTCACTCGTTGTCATCAAACTATCAAAGTATCAATGAGCTAAATATCATATGTGCATTTTATCAGGCAACTATCTTTGTAACGGTTAAGTCATTGTTTGAACTTGTTGGATAAGAGGCTAAAGACAAACCAATACAAAGAAAGTTTTTTTTGGTGAAAAATGCAGATGTGGCCTAGATTTAGGTAATGCACCGTCATTGCCTAACATTTGAACCACTGATGACATGTTTGGCCTTCCTTCGGGACATTGTTGTACACATAATAAGCTCACTTCTATTGATCTTAAAACTTCTGACGGATTGTTTGATTCAGCGAAACATGAATCAGTGAGTTCCACTGACTTGCCTTCCATGCCTGAATATCAATGAAGACAACTACATAAAGTTACGAATCCCGGAAGACAGAATAAACGAATCCCGTATTTCTCAAGCCACTCACAATCTCTACTTTTGTTTGTTCTCTTCAAAACTAGACGACCGTTTTAGTTCATTAACAAAAAGTTGAAGCAATTATTGCAAAAGAAAACACGTAGTAAATTATAAAATGCATGAATGCCATCCTTATTAAAAAAAACGAAAGTGAAGCTATATATTATGGATGCCTTCTCTTAGACAAACAAATTTCATAAAACCATAATAAGTATTTATAACTCAGGAATAGCTTTTATATCACAGCTTTATTATAAAAACGAAGATTAAATGTAATTAAATTCGCATGCCTACTTTGCAAGTTCAGGTATGAACTTGACAAATATAGCACTGGGAACCAAAACACTTTCAATCTCGAACAAATATGACACATATGTTCATGGATATATAATCATTTTTGTTTACGACCTCCATCAATGTGGGATTTAATTTCTAAAACTTTTCAAACATCCAAAAATCTTTACATTCGTTAACATGAAAGTGTATATCCAAGGGTTTACATCGAAGTGTCGATAATATGTTCGTGTTAACCCTTAATTTGTCGATTTTTAAAAGTGATAGTTGATATGTGAAGTTCCAATGAACAATGTAATCTATAAATTAATCAAAGATTAGTGCCTTGTTTTATGACAAGATAACTGAGTTATACGTCCTTCCTTGTTCTGTAACACCTATTACTAGCATCTAAGAAACTCGTATATCTAAAACCACAAGTTTAAGAATGAATAAATTTGAGAAACACAACAAGGTAAAAAAAAAAACATACCTCATCTACAAATTTCAACCGATGTGAAGAAACTTTTCATTTGTCCAAAATTCTCTAAATTTGTATCTTTTCTTTGAAAGTAGACAAAATTTGAGAATAGTTGCCTCGGCTTTTTTTTTTGTGTTCCATGGTCCGAAAAGTGTTATCCAAGGCTAGACAATGATAGGTTACGGTGTATCTTTTCCATGCTTCCAATATTACGAAGAGTGGTTGCGTTCGTTTGGTAATTTTCGTTTGAGTATGCAAGCGAAGAGCGAATCAGAAGGAAGGCGCCTTTTATGTGATGTGATGCAACATTTTGAGACTTATGAACAATTGATAATTTGGTTCAACTAGTTCTACTAGTTAACTAGGATAAAAAAACCCTTCTCTTGCAATTTTAATAGTTTTTCAAAAAGAATGGAGGTTATTTTGAAGAACAAAAATGGAGATAAAATGTATTTTAGTGACCAAATTGATTACCATCAAGTTCGAGCATGCACTTGGAGATCACAACAATGGGAAACACAAGTTATTTGATCTCAACTTCTATCCATGTGAGATTTTCAAGAAACTTATTAAACTTTCAAAAATCTCAAAATTTATATCTTCTCTTCAAAACTAGTTAACTATTTGTGTTCGATAACAAATTATTAGCTATTGGTCCAAAACCTCGTTTTGTACATAATTTATATGTTTTTCTAGAACAACGTGTTAGTATAGTTATTAAATTAGTTATTCGATTCTATAATATTTTCTCAAAAGGTAGTTCTTGTCAGTCTCGAATAATAGTTAATGACTCGACACCACATGACATACCCAAAAGCAATTCATTGTCAGCCTCAAATGAACCCATTTATGGGACAGAACCCCACATTCTCACTTTGAAAAAAAACCTCCACGAACAAACTCGAATATAAAACATCTTGAATATAAAAAATTGTAGTGTAGGTGCTGCAAGAGTTGTGAATAATTTGGTTGTATAGGGGTTAGCTTCAAAATAGTCCTTGTGACGAATTTTACCATATTACCTCATATCCAACAAAATTTCAACAAACCTTGGATACATACAAAATTTTAAATGACTAGAAACATTTTTTACCATTCCTTCAAAAATCATTTGAGAAAAACAATATTTTCTACCTGTTGCCAAGCAAATCAGGGCAGAAGCAACTTGACTCCCTAATTCATTAAAAGCAGTAGTTTTTGATGATAAGCATTGCAAAATAGTGTGAATTAAAAACTTACAATGGGGTGCAAACTGGCCTTTATCAAATTTACATTTCTGATCAGCAGAAATGTTGTACCCCAAGTTTGTAAGACCCTCAAAAATTTCAGCCTCTTTGAAAGCAACCACCCCACCCTCATCATCCAAGACTAATTTGTCTCGAATGGAGGAAGGTGTAACCACCTTGGGATGGCCATCAACTAGGCTTTTGATTATTACATCTCCGTTCACTGTTTCAACCTTGGTATTAGACCAAAACTACTGAATGTGTGAGTTATAAATTCTAGGATTGATGAGAAGGGCTAACCTGAAATAACAAGATTTTAGGAAAGCAACAGCATTAGTAAATTCAGCAGGCTCTTGTGATAAAAGAGCAATCTGATTATGGTTAGCAGTAATTTTGAGAGTCGTGGAAGACATTTTAAGAGTAAAAAGGCTTATGTTTGTGAAAACTGAGTGGGATTTGATCGAAAGAGTGAGTTGGGCCTGCTGGTTAAGGGAATTGAGTTTATATAGGCGAATTGAAGAGCTGTGATTGGACCAAATTTTCAAATTGCGAAAATATCAGAAATATATCTTGATAAGAAAGTAATTTATTTGAAATAACAAAGAGAAGGTTACCAATCAGCGAAGAAAGCGCCTTAAATATCTTTTGAAAAGAATAAAATATTCCCTAACCAAAAAGTTAGCAAGCAGGCCCAACGGCTATTAGCAGGGAAACGGTATTTTCGGTCAACGGTCAAATAGGGGAATGTTTTGCAAAGCAGGGGAAAGTTGTATTAGCAGGGGTATGAAAAATTAAAGCAGGGGAAACTTTCCTAAGGGTATTAGACTAATCCTGAATAGATCAATGCTAAATAGCTCTGCTCTAATGCACACCCTTATAAAAACAAGTTAGATACATAGAAACTCAAGAGTCCTCCATTCAGCAAAGTTCCAAACAGAAAATTTTAACAAATAAGCACTCCTGCACCTGGTTAACCCAAGAAAATAAGCATACCCCAGACTCCATCCCTACCATTTCCTTGCTATGGTTAGTTGGTCTTTGCAATATGTATTAAAAATCTTAAATTAGACAGCAAGCTGCTCAATAAAAAAATTGAAGTACACATTACAGTGCCTCAAGGTTTCAAAACTCCAACAGGCTTTGCAGCAAGTCTTCATTGTCCCGCACCCCTAATCACCAGTGGATATGATCTAGTATCATATATGAGTATCCTAAGGATACCCTAAATCCTAAAGGTGTGACCTAACCTCCCCTGAAACATAGAGCATATACCTGATCCTCCCATAATATAGTATGCTCTATTTGGATCTCTGTATTGTTAGTCTAAAAACCACATATAACCACTTTAAAAGAACAAACCCAACTTAAGAGAAAAAATCTTATCAGGGAAAAATGCCTTAGCAGGGGGATGAATTCCAGCAAGGGCATCTTTATTCAAAAGTAGTGGAATGAAAAATAATAGAAAAAGTTACTAACATATGTACAACACCAGCAATCAAGTAATCCTGAATACACAAGACAAATTAAACATCAGTTTTTAGGGAGTGACCATTCCAATACTTGCAACCAAGTATTGAAACCTCCCCACATCAAAAGCTTTTGTCAAAAGATCAACAACATTAAGTTATGTATCAATTGCCTATGGGAATAACCCCAAAACTCGGTCACGTACAAGTAAACCTGATCGTAAACTTGAAAACCCAAGCAAACCACGATCACACTTGAACCACAAGAAAATACCCGCAACAAGAAACCCTTTTAAGTTTCGTCAACAAATTAACAAACGTTCGTTTTTTCTTTAAATAAAAAAACTAACAATTTAAAAGTTAGTAGTATAAAATACTACCTTTGTGTCCAATCGAAAGTATTAACCTTTGTTTGTTTGTGATGTGAAAACAACCGACGTGAAGGCAAAACATAACTTGAGTTTATTTATAAATAAACCAACCAATCACGCTGCTCTCCAATTCATCTTCTCCGTCTACGATAACCTGCAACTCAAAGAAAAATAGATTCGATGAAACCCGAAATCGTTTTCTTCACGAATCTTCTTCGATCTAGCACCGATCTTCAAGACCACAAAACCCGCGGCTCTGATACCACTTGTTGGAATCGACACCAACAAACCTGAAGATTGAAACGCGTAACCCTAGATCCCTTAAAGATGATCGCAGAGATGCAATAGAGAAAACCCAGAAGACAACACACTACAAAGTTAATCGAACGATTTCTTTATTAAAACTCACGATCAATTACAAGAAAGAATAAAGATGTAGTATGATTGAGCATCACCCCCTCACCTCCTTTTATAGGGTGAGGGGGTCGGTTACCGATTTATGATCGGGCTTGGGTCCAACCGGGCTCAAACATACAATATCGGAAACAAAGCTTACAAGGTAAATTTCCTAATCTATTGTATAACTATTATTGGTAATAATGCTATTGTAAAGTTTAACATACTTAAATTCCGCTTTAAAACATCTATTACGTATATTCGCGGTTGGTCAATTATGTCGGTTCTTGTTAACCACTAATTTGTCGATTTTAATCTTGACATTTGATATGTGAAGTTGCAATGAAAAATTTATTCTACAAGTTAATTAAAGACCAGTGACTTTTTTTAGGACAATATAAGTGATTTACACAAGTTTTTACAACACGGAATACTAGCTTCTCAGAAACTCATTTGGGCGATACGATACCTACTTGTGTAAAGCTACTATGCAATATATCGTAGTTTTGTGATGGATGTTTTTGCCGAATTCTCGATAACAAATCAACCGCGAAAGTAACGAATTGGTAGAAAAAAACTTTCATTTGTATCTTCCTTTTTAAATACTTGACGCTTATTCAAGTTAGTCAGTTAAAAAATGAGATTGAAGAAGCGTCTTTATTCGCAACTTCGTTTTCTACGTTCAAGTTTTAACTTGATTCATTCAACCTCAAACAAAGTTGACACATATGTTCATGGATATATAATCAGTTTCTTTTACAACCGCTACTGATGCGGGAATTCTACTCAAACTTTCAAAATCTCTACATCTCCATGTTCTTTTTAATATTGGATAAGTATAACATTGAAGCTATATTACTACAAAAGATAACACGTTAAATGAATAAGCTTAAATGCAAAAAATTTCTCAAACTTAGTTCACAAAATCTTATTCTAAGCATGTGAGTTGTGGATGTAGTATAATAGCTAGCACAAATTACAAATCGTGATGGTAATAGGAAAAAAATTAGACGATACTTGTAAGGCTTATCATACATAAGTTTGGATTGAAAACTTGTGTAACGTATATTCATTTGTTATCATCAAAGCCTCAACCTTGTCGGTTCGTGTTAACCGTTAACTTGACGATTTTTAATCTTGACAATTGATATTCATACTATTATGTGTCCTATTTGTGAAGAGAAAGTTATGTAGTTGGCTTATATTTTCTTTATGCGTTTCGCAGCTTGAGAAGTGTTATCCAATGGTGGGGTGTATCCTTCCCAGAATTCCAATCTTATGAAGAGTGGTTGCATTTGTTTTAGTGTTTTTCGTTTGAGTATGCAAGTGAAGAGTGTGCACAAGGTATCTTCTATGTGATGTAATGGACGATTTGAAGTTACAGGAGCAATTGAGATTTGGCTCGAGCAATCCTAGAAGGGCCGTAATATTTGATTATATTATGTCTTAATCCTATATTTAGCGTTCTACTTGATGTAAGTTCAAGTTCAACCAGTTAACTTGGATGCAAAACCCTTTTCTTGCAATTTTGTAATACTTTTTCTTCTAACTTGTTGCTAGTTTAGTTCCAATAAAATTCGTCGTTAAACAAGTAACCACATCATGAATGTTAGAAAAAAAATGAGGTTATTTTGAAAGAAAAACACAGAAGGTTATTATACTTCAAAAAAAAAATGAAGATAAAATATATTTTAATGCCTATGGTCGTCTTCGAGTTCACATGTTAACTCGAAGAACATAATAATGGGCAGCACAACATATTTTATCTCAAATTAACACTTTTTATATGTTCGAAGATATATCACCGTTTTTGTTTACCACTTCTGCCGATGTGCGACTTCTAAGACACTTTTAGAACTTCAAAAAATTCTCTATATTTATATCCTTTTCAAAACTAAATAACCGTTTGTGTTCATTAACAAAAGATTAGCTATTGCTGCAAAAGAGAACACACGTTAAATATGTAACTTAAATGCATAGATCATTAACAAAGCATGTGAGTTGCGACTATAGTAAAACAGCTAGCACAAATAACAAAACTTGGTTTCTAATACTTAAATTCTGATTCTAGACATCTATAAGGTATATTCACTCGTTGTCATCAAACTATCAAAGTATCAATGAGCTAAATATCATATGTGCATTTTATCAGGCAACTATCTTTGTAACGGTTAAGTCATTGTTTGAACTTGTTGGATAAGAGGCTAAAGACAAACCAATACAAAGAAAGTTTTTTTTGGTGAAAAATGCAGATGTGGCCTAGATTTAGGTAATGCACCGTCATTGCCTAACATTTGAACCACCGATGACATGTTTGGCCTTCCTTCGGGACATTGTTGTACACATAATAAGCTCACTTCTATTGATCTTAAAACTTCTGACGGATTGTTTGATTCAGCGAAACATGAATCAGTGAGTTCCACTGACTTGCCTTCCATGCCTGAATATCAATGAAGACAACTACATAAAGTTACGAATCCCGGAAGACAGAATAAACGAATCCCGTATTTCTCAAGCCACTCACAATCTCTACTTTTGTTTGTTCTCTTCAAAACTAGACGACCGTTTTAGTTCATTAACAAGGTTGATAAAAAAACATACCTCATCTCTAACAAATTTCAACCGATGTGAAGAAACTTTTCATTTTTCCAAAATTCTCTAAATTTGTATCTTTTCTTTTGAAAGTAGACGAAAGTTGAGAATAGTTGCCTCGGCTTTTCTTTTTGTGTTCCATGGCCCGAAAAGTGTTATCCAAGGTCACAATGATGGGTTACGGTGTATCTTTTCCATGCTTCCAATATTACCGAGAGTGGTTGCGTTGGTTTGGTGATTTTTGGTTGAGTATGCAAGCGAAGAGCGAATCAGAAAGAATGTCTTTTATGTGATGTGATGCAAGATTTTCAGACTTATAACAATTGATAATTTGGTTCAACTAGTTCTACTAACTAGGATAAAAAAAACCCTTCTCTTGCAATTTTGTAATAGTTTTTCAAAAAGAATGGAGGTTATTTTGAAGAATAAAAATGGAGATAAAATGTATTTTGGTGACCAAATTGATTACCATACTACAACAATTTTGCATGTTAGGGACGACTTAGTCGTCCCTAACTAAGAATGTTTTCGACCCTAAATATTTAGGGACGACCTTTTCGACCTAAGAAAATCGTGCCCAAAAATTCGACCCTAGATTTCTAGGGTCGAGCAAGCCTTTGAAACTTAGGGATCACCAAATGGGCCCCACAACTTTTTCGTTGAAAATGTTGACTAACTTAGGGACGACATCTCTTCCAAATTTAGGTTTGAAAAAGTCGTCCCTAAGTTTTTAATAAAAATAAACTTTTTTTAATTTTAATAAAAATATTTTTTTTTATAATTAAGTAAAATCTTTTAACGAAAAAAGAAAATAAGTAAATATAAAATTAGGGACGACTTTTTCGTCCCAAACTATAAAACTGATGTCGTCCCTAGGTGAACGGACAGGTGGCCATAACAAAGTTTAGGGACGACTCACTACTACACAAAACGCTAAAGAGACCCCCTTAAAAAGACTGGTTATGAAAAAACATATCTCTATGACAAAAAATGGTGGGAAGGGAATGCATGTAAACTGGTTTTCTTGTAAAAAAACAGTCTCCATAATGTGAATTCTAATGAAACCGGTTTTTAAGATGCAACCAGTCTTTTTTTTTCTTTTAAAACCCGAAAAAATTGAAACCTGGCGGGGTCTCGAGAACCGGGTTGACCTGGGTCACCCGCCGGGTCGAGCCGGGTTTCAAAAATGTGAAACCTGGGTCAATATGACCTGTTTTTTTCGTTCGGAACCGGGTCAACCGGTTGATCTGGCCGAGTTGACCCGGGTTTCAAAACATTGCAAATAACTGTTTGTGTTCATTAACACAAGATTAGTTATTACTGCAAAAGAGAACACATGTTAAATGTGTAACTTACATGCATAAACCATTGTTGTCAAAACTTGGTTTTCGAAAACAAAACGTGATGGTAACATGATAGGAAGATAATACTTGTAAGCTAGGTTTATAATACTTAAATTCTGATTCTAGACATCTATAAGGTATATTCACTCATTGCCATCAAACTATCAAAGTATCAATGAGCTAAATATCATATGTAACCGTTAAGTCATTGCTTGAACTTGTTGGATAAGAGGCTGAAGAGATCAATACAAATTAAGTTCTTTTCGGTTAAAAATGCAGATTGCGGCCTAGATTTAGGTAATGCACCGTCATTGCCTAACATTTGAACCACCGATGACATGTTTGGCCTGCCTTCGGGACATTGTTGTACACATAATAAGCTCACTTCTATTGATCTTAAAACTTCTGACGGATTGTTTGATTCAGCAAAACACGAATCAGTGAGTTCCACTGACTTGCCGTCCATGCCTGAATATCAATGAAGACTACTACATAAAGTTACGTAGAATATTTTTGTTGATCAAGCAACTTACATGTCCAAACAGATTATTATTATGCTCAGAAGACAGAATGAACGAATCCCGTATTTCTCAAGCCACTCACAATCTCCAGAACTAAAATGTATTCCACATGCCTCCAACCGCGTCTCGCAAGTTCAAACATGTACTTGAGAAACGCAATACTGAGAACTAATACACATTTGACTTTTTAAACTTTCAAATATCTCTACTTTTGTTTGTTCTCTTCAAAACTAGACGACCGTTTTAGTTCATTAACAAAAAAGTTGAATGCCATCCTTATTAAAAAAAACTAAAGTGAAGCTATATATTATGGATGCCTTCTCTTAGACAAACAAATTTCATAAAACCATAATAAGTATTTATAACTCATGAATAGCTTTTATATCACAGCTTTATTATAAAAACGAAGATTAAATGTAATTAAATTCGCATGCCTACTTTGCAAGTTCAGGTATGAACTTGACAAATATAGCACTGGGAACCAAAACACTTTCAATCTCGAACAAATATGACACATATGTTCATGGATATATAATCATTTTTGTTTACGACCTCCATCAATGTGGGATTTAATTTCTAAAACTTTTCAAACATCCAAAAATCTTTACATTCGTTAACATGAAAGTGTATATCCAAGGGTTTACATCGAAGTGTCGATAATATGTTCGTGTTAACCCTTAATTTGTCGATTTTTAAAAGTGATAGTTGATATGTGAAGTTCCAATTAACAATGTAATCTATAAATTAATCAAAGATTAGTGCCTTGTTTTATGACAAGATAACTGAGTTATACGTCCTTCCTTGTTCTGTAACACCTATTACTAGCATCTAAGAAACTCGTATATCTAAAACTACAAGTTTAAGAATGAATAAACTTGAGAAACACAACAAGGTTGATAAAAAAAATATACCTCATCTCTAACAAATTTCAACCGATTTGAAGAAACTTTTCATTTTTCCAAAATTCTCTAAATTTGTATCTTTTCTTTGAAAGTAGACGAAAGTTGAGAATAGTTGCCTCGGCTTTTCTTTTTGTGTTCCATGGTCCGAAAAGTGTTATCCAAGGCTAGACAATGATGGGTTACGGTGTATCTTTTCCATGCTTCCAATATTACGAAAAGTGGTTGGGTTCGTTTGGTGATTTTCGCTCGAGTATGCAAGGGAAGAGCGAATCAGAAGGAAGGCGCCTTTTATGTGATGTGATGCAAGATTTTGAGACTTATGAACAATTGATAATTTGGTTCAACTAGTTCTACTAGTTAACTAGGATAAAAAAAAACCCTTTTTGTAATAGTTTTTCAAAAAGAATGGAGCTTATTTTGAAGAACAAAAATGGAGATAAAATGTATTTTATTGACAAAATTGATTACCATCAAGTACGAGCATGAACTTGGAGAACACAACAATGAGCACCACAAGTTATTTGATCTCAAGTAAATACTTTTCATATGTTCACATATCTATAACCATTTTTGTTTACAACTTCTATCCATTTGGGATTTTCAAGAAACTTATTAAACTTTCAAAAATCTCAAAATTTATATCTTCTCTTCAAAACTAGTTAACTATTTGTGTTCGATAACAAATGATTAGCTATTGGTCCAAAACCTCGTTTCGTACATAATTTATATGTTTTTCTAGAACAACGTGTTAGTATAGTTATTAAATTAGTTATTTGATTCTACAATATTTTCTCAGAAGGTAGTTCTTATCAAATTCGAATAATAATTAATTACTCGACTCTACATGACATACCCAAAAGCAATTCATTGTCAGCCTCAAATGAACCCATTTATGGGAAAGAATCCCACATTCTCACTTTGAATAAAAAACCCACGAACAAACTCGAATATAAGACATCTTGCATGTTGTAACAACCTCTTCAGAGACACCAAAAGTAGCCACGTGTGTCGAGACACTTGGTTGTACAGAAATTGTAATTTATTATATGTATATCATAGTTTATAATTTATATTTTATACGATATAACTCTACGTTAGAGGAAAATTTAAGGCATTAACTATCGCACATTATTTCAAATAAAACTGATAGAGTACCCATGCGAGACTTGACCCACTAACCATTAACATTTGCCGTTCTAAAAAAAGAATACTCATGCGAGACGATGCAATGGCGACGTACGAAAACGGATGACTAGTTGTGTTTTTTTTTAAATGTTCTTTTCCTAAACTGGATGACTAGTTGACTGTTTTTTTACAGTGTCCGGATACTGCATGCATTTTTGAAAGGCCGGAGATAAAACATGTAATTAAAGGATAAGAGCTATTTATGCAATGCACGCTATCTGATGTTTATTTGGATAAGTTAAAAACAGTAATAATGTTATGGTTGTTTATTATTTTATTAAATAATCAAAGGTAAAAAAATAGTAATTATATCATAAATTCATAATTGTTTATTATTCCAAGAAAGAAGATCATTTGTATTTTGATATTTTTTCTTTTTTGGCAAAAAAATAAATGATATTGATATTGAAACAGATAAAAAATGATCTTATGAATACATTAAAAGCAAACCAATTGAAAAATACAAAAACATACTTTCTTTGAAGTTGAAAGAAACAACACATGACAACTGAGCAAAACATACTTTCTTGAAATTGAAAAAAACAACACATGACAATTGAGCATAACCAAAAACATCCTCCACGATAGATCTTTCAACTTCAAATTCAAATTCAAGAATGAACTTGAGGCACCAAACCACATTCAATCTCAAACTGATTATTCACGTATGTTCTTGTCTTACACAAACATAACATTGGTAATGAACGTACACTTATACTTTCCTTGTAAGAATTTTTTTTCATAAACGCATAAATTATAAATCAAGATTAATTAGTTTTACACCACGGTTGTAACTTGTTTAAAACCTCCACCTATGTGGGGCTACTAAAATTATACAAATTTCCCCTTTTCAATTTTTTTTATATAAATTTCCAAAAATCTCTACATTCATTGTAAGAGCTCTAAGTGTTGTAACACCAAAATAATCAAATAACATCACTAAATCACCCAATGACATCAACCCTCTAAAAATAACAACCACCAACACCATTTTTTATCTTTTTTTCAAAAAGCACTTCAACAATTATTCTATTATTTGAATAAACACCCATTTCATTCATAAAATAAAAGTACAAATTACATTACGAAATAAAAAAATAAGATTACGAAAAAAATACGAATTAAAAAAAAACCTACAAATTAAAAAAAAAATATGAAAAAAATACGATTTAAAAAAAATTTAACAGGTGCCGGCACCGCCGTCTTTGGCTTGACTCAACTTCGGCCGAATTAGTTGTTTTTTTAAAATTAGCCGTTATAAACTATTGGGGGGGGGGGGGGGGGGGGTTTAAACGAATTATTTTAAAAAACACCCCTAATGCGCGTTGCCTAGCAACGCCAGGGCAAACACCGTTATCCATTTCGCATGAGGGGTATCGTAACGCAGCCCATCGACTATCGACGCCCGTTGGGGCGTTATCGTAATGCAGCCCGTTGGGGCGTTACGTTACTATCAAACCGTAACGGGTGTTTTTTAGAGCCGATTTTTTAGAAAATTGGATTTTTAAAAACCGATTTTTTTCTCAAACCGTTTCGATGGTTTGTAACCGGTTTACTATAAGGCCGGGACCGTTAAAAACCAGTTAAATTGATCCGATTCGGCTAAACAATTTGTTGACAAGTTACCCACCTTTACATAAAAGGACCATTATTTTTGTGAACGATACAATTCTACAAATTAATAATATTAGTATTATATGCATATGAGGAAAATGTATAAGCTGTAAGCATAGAACATATTTTAAACTAACCGATATTTATGAGAATTTATAAAAGTATTATATAATCAAAATTTTAAATTTATCCGTATCATCATTTACTGCACCTAGATAAAAAATTTATAACTAGCTCTTTTACATGGGATGGGCCATATTGAGTTTTAGTGGGCTAACCTATTAGACCCCTCTTTCATACCTAAATTGAAGATGATTCTTTGATTTTTGATTCCCAAACTTTCCAAATCAATCGTGAATTTTACATCTACGTTGACATGCACCCTTCTCGATGGTTTACATACATGATATATACATTATAAACAAGGGAGGAGCCACCTAGAGACCAGGAAGGGTCCTGGCCCTCCTACAGTTTATCCCATTTGACTATTATAGGTTACATTTTATGTGTCAAAAAATTAGAATTTTTTATTTGGCCCTCCCATCACAAAAAGCCTGTCGGAGTATGCGATCGTTTAGCCATCGGAAATGAGTGAGCCTATCGGGGGCACACACTTAAACACGAAGAGCACGGTTATTATATATTTAATATATATAACTCGTTTATATTTATTAAATTATAATATGTTTCACGAACAATATTTAACGTTTTTTAGTTTAATCGTTAGACGTTGTAAACTAATTAATACTTGTTAAATTAAAAGAAAAGGCAAAATTTAATCTTCTTATTCATATACTACTTTTATCTTGCAAGTAGTATATACGAATTTAATGTCTGCTAAAGTTCACAATCTTTTATTTTCTTAAGAATATATCATGTGCTTTTCTTTTGAATTTGTCGGCAAGAAAATCAAAAGGAATGAGATATATGGCAAATGGAGACAACAAAATATTTATATTATTTTGTTTTATTCTTAGCTTGCCTATGGCACAATATATATATATAGTTGGTTGTGGTTTTCATTTGATGAGTGTCACAGACATTAGAAAACGTCAAAATCAAAAGTTGCTTGTTGGTTTTCTCATTCGTACAAAACAAATTATTTTGTTCCTTCTGTCTCGGTTTATTTTAACCTTCGCTCATTAAAACCATTCGAACGTAATATCACTTCAATATTCGAACTTGTTTAAAGCGAGATCAAGGACACTTGTTGTTAGCAATCGTGAAGCAACTACTAGCATCGTAGCGTGCTCACTTGACGTTTGTGTGAGCAACCGGTGGAGACGGTTATTTTACCGTTAAGTTTCATGATCAAGACCAATTTAATTGATTTAGTCAATTAAATTAAAAGGTTAGTATTTTTATTACTTTATTATGTGTTAATCATAAATGTTATACTAGATCCATTCCGCTGCGCACTCGTAGTAAATGGTTAACTAGTATTCTAAAATCCCAACAGTGGCATCACGAGTCATTGTATGGTATTTATGGGTTACACATAGATAAACATGCTAGATCCGCTTCAATACTCGCTTTATTTATTTTCTATGGCAATAACATGCATTCTTGCCATAAAATTTTAATCTTGATCTAGATCTAATAAAATTGGGTAGGTTTATTAAATTGGTTAATAAACAAAATTTTATTTGTATCCGTCAAACACTTTAGCAATCATGTTTGTGATGCATGCTCGTCACCAAGTACCTAGCAACTTGGTGAGGGTCTTTGATCCTCAAATTGGGGAAGACTCACTTGAGATCTTGGATCTTATATGATTTACTGCTTTCATATAGAGTCTGTCTTCTTCTTCTACCCCTTTCTAGTCTGTTTTTATGTGCTTATTTGTTTTCCATTATGAATTGCAAAACGTAATAATACAAGATTCTAGAAATCATAAAAACGGATCTCTACTTATATCGAAACTAGCTTTAAAAGTATGTCATATTAATACACTTATTTTTCCTTGCGAATCGGCTATGTGTTATTTGTTAAAACTTGTTTTTTGAACAAATCTTAATATTGACATAAGATCTATGAAACTTGTTTTTATTATAATCTAATTATTTTACGAAATCATATTGTCACTCGAGTTGGGCTTACATACCGTAATGATGGCTTATAAACCATCTTCTCAACGACGTGATTTGTAAAATTAATTGGTTTATAATACTTAAAATTACAACACCATTTAGTGCTTTACTAATGATAGACTTGCTATTGCACTACGTGTTCTAGTCAAGCTATCTAGGGTTTGAATGATCTCTAATGTTTCCCGTTTCACATAATGTTTCAGCATCTATGTGATAATTATCCCAAGCACTTGCGCCTTCGGGCGCATGAAGAGCAGGATATAGGGTTTGATCATTCTTTAATGCTTTCCCGCGGTAAACACGCCTAAAACCAAAAAGTTAACAAAAGGTTTTTCTTAACTTGTGCTAAAGGATGATTGCATGCATCTTTTACATGTTTTGACATTTGTTTTCTAAAACTTATGTGATACCTATTTGAATTTTTAATTCTATGCCATCCAATTTAATAGCACTTGTTGTGGTTTTTCGCCATCTGGTCAGAACTAGGGCGAATCATGCACCCAAGGCGATTTTTGTCACTGGTCAGACCTTTGCCAACTATTGCATGCTTTAAATTGGTACGACTTAAGTTGAGTTCCCGGTCAGATTCGGAACCCGAGGCATAAGATGAGATGAAACATACTCATGATTTATTACATGTAGAACAAGTTTGTTTGAGATGTTCAATGGTACTCGAAAGAGATGTGAGAACTCCCATCCAAACACTCTACAACAATAAAATTCATGAATCGTCTCATAAATCTAAGAGTTTCACTTGTAATGCAATTAACGCTCGACGCTTACCTCTTGCCCTACTTGATATTAGACGGTCGGCCCTCTAATATTAAGTGGGAGTGCAAGCAAGGATCTTAGTCTCATAATGATTAATTGGGTAGTTAATTCTTTTGAGAATGTAATTATCGAAAATACTAATCGTTGTACTTTTATTTTGTAGATGAATAATTCTACCTCTTGCTTAAACAACACGGTTGTTAAGTCTTTCCTTGAGAAAATGAAGCTGACTGAAACTAACTTTGTTGATTGGTATCGTGCTCTTCGGATAGCGCTCGAAACTGATGACTTGGTTAAATACCTTGAGCAAACTATTCTTGATCTCCCGTTTCTTCCTCCTGGTGTTGAAGGTCCTCAACAAGACCCGGAGTACCACCATACTTGGGTTAAAAGGTCCAGAGAAATTGTTGGCCTTATGCTCATGACAATGTCCCCTGAACTCCAAAGGCTTTTAGAGGGTCATGGCGCATGGTCAATGATGGAGGAGTTGAAAACCATGTTCACTGAACAAGCGGATCAAGAACTACTTGATGTTGCACGTGCCTTTCACGCGTGTAAACATGAGGATGGACAATCTGTGAGCTCTTATGTCTTAAAGATGAAGGGCTACATAGAGAATTTGGAACGTCTCGGTCATCCCGTGTCACTGAAACTTGTAGTTAGCCTAATCTTAGCCTCACTGAACAAGGATTATGATAGGTTCGTGCAAGATTACAATATGCATGGCCTGGGGAAGACAATACATGAGCTGCATGCCATGCTCAAGCTACATGAGAAGACGTTGCCAAAGAAGGTTGCACCTGCTACTGCTAATACTATCAATGCTATTAGGACATGAAGGATCCAAAAGCCTAATTGGGCTAAACCATCTAATGCTGCGAAGGGTAAGAATCATGGCAAAGGAAAGAAAGTAGCAAACTTTACTCCTAGAGCTAAGATTCCCCCTCCACCAAAGAGAGAGAATCCTGCAAAGGACGCCACTTGTCACCAATGCGGTGACATTGGTCATTGGAAGAGAAACTGTCCAGAGTATCTCGCTGAGTTGTGGAAGAAGAAGAAGCTATCTCAAGGAGCTAGCACTTCAGGTATCTTCACTATAGAACTCTTTACTTTTCCTAATAAATCTTGGGTTTATGACACTGGTTGTGGTACTCACATCTGTAATACTACTCATGGACTAAGGATAAGTAGGAAGCTGAAGCAAGGAGCTTTGAACCTGTACGTGGGCAATGGTCATCGTGCAGATGTCGAAGCCATTAGTGTTTTTCAATTATTTCTCCCTAGTGGACTAGTAGTCATTTTGAATAATTGTCATTACGCACCTTCTATTTCTAGAGGGATTGTTTCAGTTTTCCGTTTGTATGACGATAGTTTTGTTAACCGTTTTGAGAATAATGCAATAATTTTAGTTTCGAAAGATAATATGTTTTATTTTCGTGCTATTCCTCGTGATGGTATATATGAAATTAATATGTGTGATTCTAATGCAAACGATAGTTCTATTTCTGTTGTAAGTAATAAAAGGGCTAAGTCTAACTTGGACTCTACACTCTTATGGCATTGTCGCCTTGGCCACATAAGCAAAAAGCGCATTAAGCAATTACAAATTGATGAATTGCTTAAGTCAAACGATGATGATTCCTTTGACAAGTGTGTTTCATGTTTATCTGGTAAGATGGCACGTAAACCTTATTCACATCAAGTGGAGAGGGCTAAAGATCTGCTTGGACTTATACACACCGATGTATGCGGCCCATTCAGAACCGTGTCAAGACAAGGTGCAAGCTACTTCGTCACTTTCACTGACGACTATAGTCGTTATGGTTATGTTTACTTGATAAAGCATAAACATGAAGTGTTTGAAACATTTAAGGTGTTTCAAAACGAAGTAGAAAATCAACTCGGTAAAACCATAAAGGCACCACGTTCTGATCGTGGGGGTGAATTTATGAGTTATGAATTTCTGGATCATCTTAAGGAGCATGGGATTATTGCCCATAAAACTCCTCCATATACACCATAACACAATGGTGTGTCTGAGAGGAGAAATAGAACCCTACTGGATATGGTTCGCTCCATGATGGCACAAACAACTCTTCCAAAGTCCTTTTGGGATTATGCTCTTGAGTTTGCTGCACGCATTCTCAATATGGTTCCAACTAAGAAGGTTGATAAGACTCCATACGAAGTATGGCATGGGCAAGCCCCTAAGTTGTCTTACTTAAAGGTCTGGGGATGTGAGGCTCTTGTTAAGCGTGATACGCTTAATAAACCTGACAAACTTGAACCCAGATCGATTAAGTGTATCTTTGTAGGATACCCAAAGGAAACAATGGGTTACTCCTTCTATTACCCACCCGAGAACAAGGTTATTGTTGCTCGTAATGCTGATGATAACTCGATTTACTCAGGTTAAAAAGATTCTTTGTCGTATGTCTAATCGAATTGATCTAGGCTCTCTATGTGACTCTATTGTTTTTGGTGAAACAAAGATGTGTCGTTGTAGTGTTTAAAATTAAAAGGTGCAGAACAATTAAAAGTAAAAGGGCGTTAAAGTAAATCTAAGTCTAATTAAAATAAAGGTGCAAGTATTTAAAAACGTGACTGGAATTAAAAGGCACTAAAGTAAATGACGTAAACTTAAATCTATCTAAGGCAAACTTAAAACGCAACTAGAACTTAAACTAAGGCAAAACTAAAATAAAGCTAAGGCAATTAATCTTAAAGTGCAATTAAGTAAAAGGCAGGAAAAATAAAGCTTGAAAATAAAAATCAAAGACAAAAGCTAATAAGAACCTGAATACAGCTCATTCGGAATTATCCTTCGTTTGGAACAATCACTCGTCCTAAATGTCACCTTTGGTTGAAATGATTCTTCTTCACTTGGAATATTACCAAAATCCTTGATCCGGAACAAATTGATCTGAATATGTCACTTATCCAAAACAATCCTTCGTTCGGAACTTTACTGATTCGGAATTCTAAATCTTGCCTTGATTCGGAAGTATCTTGTCACCCTTGATTCGGAAGTTTTCCGAGTGAAGCCCCTTGATTCGGAAGTTTAGAACTTCCGAATGAACACCTCTTGAGTCGGAAGTTGCCCCTTGATCCGGAAGTTTATGACTTCCGAATGAAAAGCCTTGATTCGGAACTTGGTCCTTGATTCGGAACTTTGAGTTGATTCGGAACTTTTGAGAAGTTCCGGATGAAACCCTTGGTTCGGAACTTTGGAGTTCCGAACGAATTCTCTTGACTCGGAAGTTTTCACTTCGTCGAGAACTTTGAAACTTCCGGATGAACAAGTTTGGGTCGGAAGTTTTGTTGAGTTAAAATCTTCCGAATGAAGCCTTGATTCGGAACTTTAGAAGTTCCGAATGAGCACTTTCCCTCCTTCTTGGTTCGGAACTTTTCCTGGAAAGATCAGAAACAAAGCAAACACCCCCGAAGAACAAGGAGATACAGTAACAGCAGATATAAACACAAATTAACCAAAATCAAACACACGGATAAATATAAACAGTAACGAATCAACAAATAAACATCCACAAACAATTAAAAACACGAAATAAAACAACTTTTACCACAATAATCAAAAACCACTTGGATCAAAATAAAAGCATGAACATAAACATAAACACAACAAATCAAAGATTAAGAAAGGTAGATAAGAAATTGACAAGATCAAGTAAAGATTGACAATAATTAAAGGAAAACTTACTTGAAATTGTGCAAGACAAGGTATTTAAATTGACAAGATATGTAAATGACAAGATAAGTAAATGGTGGAACGTCTAATTGTCACTATTAGCCAACAAGAATGAAATGATAAGCATCCTAATCTATTTATAGGGGAGGATTAAGGAAGCTTCCTCCCCTCTTTCCTTTTCTCTTAATTGCGTAATTAAGTCCCTCATTCTTTTAATCTTCATTAATTGCATACTTAATCCTTTTCTTCTAATCTTCTTTAAACTTGGACTTAAGGAACTTTTGGCTTCGGGATTTCTTTTGAACTCGTCTTTAATTTCTTCAATAAAATAGACTTGAATTCTTCGGCTTTTGATAAACTTCCGTCTTTTGACTTTTTCTTCGATAGATCTTCAGAATTGGTCGTGGACTTCCGTTCTTTTTACACTCTTGACTTCTCGACTTCGTCTTTCATCTTTTTCTTCAATAAAAGTCCGTAAATGCCCGTGTTTTCTCCACTTTTCACCTTTTCGTCCTAAATTACAACAAAAACACAAACCACGCATAATTCCGACATAAAAGACATAAAATACACGTTTTGGTCCGGTGATTATTGTAATTAAGTGGTAGAAAAGATGGGTGTTTACACACCTATCAAATCCCCTACACTTGACCATTGCAATGTCCTCATGCAATGCATTAGTTACAAAGCAAGATTACACTTTTCATCATAATCAATCCACGTTGACCTTTATTAAAGAGATAGAAAATTAAAGACATACAAAATAAAGAAATCAAAAGCATACCTTTGGTTTTGAAAATGTTATGAATAATCATCATTCTCAAGTTTTCACTTTCTCTAAACCAAGCTTAAAAACGAGATCATTGTTATTATAAGTTAGTAAACTAACACGAATTCATGTGGGCCAATTATTCACTTAGCCTCCCTTATTCCTAGGGGTATCTCTTATATTTTATTGTTGTCTTGAATGGTCACGAGGATGCATTGTTTGACTTATTTCGATAGTTATTTAGTCTGAAAATAAAGTGAACGATTTAATCAATAGTTAGCTAAAGGACCAAATCTTTTAAAACTGCTTCTCGGGACCTCATAAAGTTCATATCTTGGCATAACTCGCTTCGCGATTTGAGACCTTTCTCGAACCGATATTTGGCAGTGACTTCATACTTCAAATCTTGAGAGACGTTCATGAAATAATGGTCTTCTCTTCATAATAGGAATTCTTCACTTTAAGTTTTGAGAGATTCATACTTGGACCACGACTTCTTCATTTTTCTCCAATCTTTATTTTGGACTTTGATATACAACGATCCGCCTCCTTTTATGACTTGGATCTATTTATCCTCATACCTTGTTAAGGTCTTTTCGGATACACTTCTCCATGACTTTTAGGGAGTTTTTCTTTACGTCGTGTGTCTCGATCCTTCATATTGATTTTCGATAAGTGATTCTTCACATCACTTTGGATCTTTAGCAATAAAATATAGCCCTCATGCCTTGTTAGGGCCTTTTCGGACTCGCCAATCTTCGCGTCCCGCTTTCATAAGTTATGCCTTGGCTATGAACTCTAATCCATACCGAGCAACTTTTAAACGATCTGGGGCTAGAAGCTAAGTAACTTTTCAAATCGTACAACCTTATTTATTAGCAGATAAATTATTAGCAAGTGATGGGAGAATAGGCTCATAATTAACTCACATAAATTCATGAAAGAATACCGGACTTATAATTGGCTCTATCATCTCTCGTTCTACACAGTTTAAAATCTCAAGTAATGAGACTCGTGGATGCTTAGCCTATTAAATCAAAGTTTTGGGTTTTCGAGTCGCCTATAGGATCTTGCAAATTCTTAGACTTTTTCAAGTTTAGAAATCGCATTTTAAAGTTCCCTTGATAAACGACTCTCTAGGATCAATTATAGGAACTTGCGAAAAGTTCTTGTTCTTAACCCGTGAGAGTTAAGACTTTCGCGTTTTATAGCTCCCTATATAAAAGCCTAGCAAAACTTGACTTAAACACGTTAAGGATACTAGCTAGAGTAAACTCGGATTGAGTCAAAAGATTCACAACGTTTGAAAATCAAAACCACTTATTAAACATAACTTTGCAAAGGAAAAACTAATAAGCCAAAATAGATCAAAAAATTTGAAAAATGTCGAAAAATTGATTTTCCGGTTAAAATGAGGACAAAAACAAGGAAAAGACCACTTAACTTCGATAGAAGTCCCCCCCTACACTTAAGATAAACATTGTCCTCAATGTTTAAGCATGTGGGAGTAAACTCCCCTACACTTAGGACATTGTGCACGTTGTTTAAATCTCGCTAAGGAAAAGACAACTAAAGAGATTCCTATTTTAATATTGAGAAAATATAAAATAGTGAATCGAAAAGAGTTTAGGATAGAACCGTGAAGAAGTAGAACACGGAATCACGGGTCGTCAAGAATCATCAAGAGTAGATCATTGAAGCTCGAATCCCTGATTAAGAAGTGAGGAGAGGAAATAGCAATCCAAAGGGTCCCCCCTACACTTATGATAAAGAAAGCGAAAAGATAGATGCATGGGTTGCCTCCCAAGAAGCGCTTGGTTTTTGTTTACCGAGTCGTGAGCCTGACTCGACCTTGATCATCAACGGAAGTAGCATGAAACATATCCACCTGGATCAAAGACATAGTTTTCATCCATCAATAAGCAAGAGCTTAAGGCGAACAAGGCAAGCCAAAGAAGAAGTGGCAGGGTTCCCTTAAGCAGCGATGGAGCATGGTGGAAGCAAGGTTGAAGTGGTGCAAGCATGTCTTCAATGGTTCCAAAGATTTTTCCTTTTATTGCATCAAGTGGATACTGAAATAGCTTAAAGACGTCAATACCGGGGTCGAACACCTTTTCCTTCAAGGGAAAATAGCACTCAGGCTCAGCCGAGTGTGAAGAAGATCCGCAAAGAAGCACAACCTCGTCCTCAGAAAAAGGACAAAGAGGTGTCAAATCATAAGGGCAACGGATTTCGGTGTCGATCGGTTTCTTCTCCTTTGATAGAATGTGCTTCAAATCCAAAGTAGGATCAAGACGATAATCTTCAAAGTCCAAAGGAGGAGCATCACTCTCATGAGGGAAGTATGTGTTGAGAAATTCAGAGAAATCTTCCTCAAATGAATAATCGTCCAAAGTAGGATCGAGTGATGGCGGAGGATCTTCATCATGTGAAGAATCGCTCGAAAGAGTATCAGCCTCATCAAAATCATCGAAAGTGGGCAGCTCGGGATACTCAGAAGTACAATCAAAATCATCCGAATCTGAGCTTGAATCATTATCATCATAAGCATCGAAGATCGGTGGCGAATCATAAATGGGAGAAGCTTCCAAAGTAGGGAGAGGATCATCCACATTATCTTCAAAGAGTGGATTATCAGTGGAAGACTCGAATAGAGGGTTTTCATAGACGGTAAAGTTATCGAGCACATTTATCATATTCACTGATTCTCGTCCTCCAAAGGATTTGCCTGTAAGCTTCCCCATTTTAAAAACTTTTGAATCATCCCCGACTCGTAAGATTAACTCACCTTCGGCCACATCTACTAAAGCACGTCCGGTTCTCAAGAATGGCCGACCAAGTATTAAAGGAATACGAGGGTCCATTTCATAATTCACTACGACAAAATCGACCGGGAAAGTAAATGTGCCAACTTTGATAAACACGTCTTCGGCTATACCAACAGGGTAAGCGAGAGTGCGATTTGCAAGTTCGAGAGTCATCTTTGTTGGAATGAGGTCGGGTAATGATAGTGTTTTCCAAACACTTAGTGGCATCAAATTAATACTAGCCCCGAGATCAGCAAGGGCAGTAAATTCTTCAGTTTTGTTGAACACGCAAGGCAACACAAAACGACCGGGATCTCCAAGTTTTTCCGGAAGTTCTCTAAGAAGGACTGCAGAGCAGTTTTCATTTAATCGTGTGTTGGCGAGTTCAATCAGCTTCTCCTTCTTGCTAAGCAATTCCTTGAATGCTTTGACAAATTTCGGCATGTGGCAAAGTGCTTCAACAAGGCTAATGTTGATGGTCATTTTAGATAGCATATCCACATATTTCGATACTTGACAGTCATTCTTGGTTAGCTCGTTGGTCTTGCCTATGCGAGAAGGGTATGGGATTCTGGGTTGATAAGGGTTTGGTGAAGGTTGTGATGTTGAAGGGTCCTTCCGAGATACATCGTCATGACGAGGCGGAGACGGTAATGGTGTACTAACACTAGGTGTAGGAGGAGTAGGGATATATGGTGGTGGAGGAGGTGTAGATGATGGTGGTGGGTCAGGTGGATTGAAAATGGTAATTCCACTACGCGTAGTTATAGCACTCACATTAGCTCGCGGATTGGTGACGGTGTTTGAAGGTAGAGAACCCGAAGAAGAAGAAGGTTGAGCTTCGGGCAAGAAACTAGCCAACAGATTCTTTAATTCAGTTGTTTGAGTGATGAAGGAGGATTGAAGATTATCACGAACCTCGGTTCGGATGTCATTACCTTGCTTCAGGATATCTCCTTTCAAATTGATTATTTGGCTCTGTAGATTCTTGATTTGCTCACCTTGAGTTCTCATGATGGTGTCAACATCGGGATTAATGGGTGGGTGTTGTTGGGTGGGTGGTTGATAAGGGTTAGAAGCTCTTGGTGGGATTTGGTTGCTTCTATTGTAGTTGTTGGCGGGGTTTTGGTTTTGAGGAGAAAAACCGGGTGAAAGGTAATTGTTGGAACGGTAACTCAGCAGATTTCTATCCCCTTGTTGTCTAGCTTGGTAATTTTCCGGAGAATAATTACCGTATGCAGCATACACATTTTCCGGATTTCCTTGTGTCGAAGGACAATCGGTGTATGAGTGAGGACCGCCACATGTTTCACAAGGATTATCAACTGCTTTAACTTGTTGTTGTTGTTGATTTGAAGCGAGAAGCGTAATACTTTTGCTCATTTCGGCCATCATGCGGGTGAGTTCGGTCATCTCAGGGTTTGCTGAGGTAGAGGAAACATTGACTCTCGGGTTGTTCCGAGAAGAAGCAGAGGAATCCCAGTTCTTGTGGTGAGTAGTCATGTTCTCAATTAACTCTCTACACTCCTCGGGTCTCCTTTTCATGAATGTGCCACCGGCGGCTGCATTGATCGTATCACGATCTCGAAAAGTCAATCTGTTGTAGAAAGTATCAATTAGGGTCACAGGGAGCATGTTGTGGTTTGGACATCTATCGATCAAGACATTATATCTCTCCCAAGCGTCAAAAAGAGATTCATCAGGGTCTTGCATGAAACCGCTGATCTGATTGCGAAGGCTTGCGACCATGGATGGTGGAAAGTAGCGCGATAGAAAGCGTTGAGTCATATCATCCCAAGTGTGAATAGAATTCTTCGGGAGACGATCAAACCATTTCTCGGCATGATGCGATAAAGTATGTGGAAAGAGTTGTAAGCGAAGAACATCCATTGTGGCCCCAGGCAACTTCATGCTTTGGGTGATTGTAATGAACTTGTCGAGGTGTTTGTTGGCATCATCATCAGGCAATCCTCTAAATGGATTTGTTTGCACTTGCTGAATCATGTGGTGCTTCAACGAAAACTCAGGAGCATTGATTTGCATCGGCGCAATCGGTCCTCCTCGTCCAAACATTGTTGGTTGACAAAGTTCTTCCATGGTCCGAAGATCGGGTTGTGGAAGAGCATTGTTGTTATTATTATTATTATTGAGGTTCGGTGGAATGTTGTTGTTGTTAACACCTGCCATATCTAAATCTTCTTGAGGCTCGAGCTCTTGATAATTAGAAGATCTAGTACGCATACACCTGAAAATGCAAAAGAAAAAGAAACCAAACACAAAGACAATATATATACACAATAAAAATAAAATCTTTTTGGATTTTTGAAATTTTTAATTTTTATGGTTTTTTACCAATTTTTAATTTTTATGAGTTTTTGGAATTTTTATGCACGAAAAGTAACGTTCACAAGTGAGCGGATCCCAAAAAGCAACGTGTCTCTCACAGAAAACCGTCAATCTTAACGAAAAGAGCCGGCAGCGGCGCCATTTGATAACTCGATTTACTCAGGTTAAAAAGATTCTTTGTCGTATGTCTAATTGAATTGATCTAGGCTCTCTATGTGACTCTATTGTTTTTGGTGAAACAAAGATGTGTCGTTGTAGTGTTTAAAATTAAAAGGTGCAGAACAATTAAAAGTAAAAGGGCGTTAAAGTAAATCTAAGTCTAATTAAAATAAAGGTGCAAGTATTTAAAAACGTGACTGGAATTAAAAGGCACTAAAGTAAATGACGTAAACTTAAATCTATCTAAGGCAAACTTAAAACGCAACTAGAACTTAAACTAAGGCAAAACTAAAATAAAGCTAAGGCAATTAATCTTAAAGTGCAATTAAGTAAAAGGCAGGAAAAATAAAGCTTGAAAATAAAAATCAAAGACAAAAGCTAATAAGAACCTGAATACAGCTCATTTGGAATTATCCTTCGTTTGGAACAATCACTCGTCCTAAATGTCACCTTTGGTTGAAATGATTCTTCTTCACTTGGAATATTACCAAAATCCTTGATCCGGAACAAATTGATCTGAATATGTCACTTATCCAAAACAATCCTTCGTTCGGAACTTTACTGATTCGGAATTCTAAATCTTGCCTTGATTCGGAAGTATCTTGTCACCCTTGATTCGGAAGTTTTCCGAGTGAAGCCCCTTGATTCGGAAGTTTAGAACTTCCGAATGAACACCTCTTGAGTCGGAAGTTGCCCCTTGATCCGGAAGTTTATGACTTCCGAATGAAAAGCCTTGATTCGGAACTTGGTCCTTGATTCGGAACTTTGAGTTGATTCGGAACTTTTGAGAAGTTCCGGATGAAACCCTTGGTTCGGAACTTTGGAGTTCCGAACGAATTCTCTTGACTCGGAAGTTTTCACTTCGTCCGGAACTTTGAAAGTTACGGATGAACAAGTTTGGGTCGGAAGTTTTGTTGAGTTAAAATCTTCCGAATGAAGCCTTGATTCGGAACTTTAGAAGTTCCGAATGAGCGCTTTCCCTCCTTCTTGGTTCGGAACTTTTCCTGGAAAGATCAGAAACAAAGCAAACACCCCCGAAGAACAAGGAGATACAGTAACAGCAGATATAAACACAAATTAACCAAAATCAAACACACGGATAAATATAAACAGTAACGAATCAACAAATAAACATCAACAAACAATTAAAAACACGAAATAAAACAACTTTTACCACAATAATCAAAAACCACTTGGATCAAAATAAAAGCATGAACATAAACATAAACACAACAAATCAAAGATTAAGAAAGGTAGATAAGAGATTGACAAGATCATGTAAAGATTGACAATAATTAAAGGAAAACTTACTTGAAATTAAATGAATTTAAGGTGCAAGACAAAGTATTTAAATTGACAAGATATGTAAATGACAAGATAAGTAAATGGTGGAAGGTCTAATTGTCACTATTAGCCAATAAGAATGAAATGATAAGCATCCTAATCTATTTATAGGGGAGGATTAAGGAAGCTTCCTCCCCTCTTTTCTTTTCTCTTAATTGCGTAATTAAGTCCCTCCTTCTTTTAATCTTCATTAATTGCATACTTAGTCCTTTTCTTCTAATCTTCTTTAAACTTGGACTTAAGGAACTTTTGGCTTCAGGATTTCTTTTGAACTCGTCTTTAATTTCTTCAATAAAATAGACTTGAATTCTTCGGCTTTTGATAAACTTCCGTCTTTTGACTTTTTCTTCGATAGATCTTCAGAATTGGTCGTGGACTTCCGTTCTTTTTACACTCTTGACTTCTCGACTTCGTCTTTCAACTTTTTCTTCAATAAAAGTCCGTAAATGCCCGTGTTTTCTCCACTTTTCACCTTTTCGTCCTAAATTACAACAAAAACACAAACCACGCATAATTCCGACATAAAAGACATAAAATACACGTTTTGGTCCGGTGATTATTGTAATTAAGTGGTAGAAAAGATGGGTGTTTACACACCTATCAGCTGAATTCCTAGAGAGTAATCTTATGAATCAAGAAGCAAGTGGGAGTTTAGAAGATCTTGAAGTAATTCAAGATGAAGATATACATCCTTCTGAAAACACTAGCGATCATGAAGAGGATGATCAAGAAATTGATGAACCTATAAGTGATATAGCTCCCATTCGAAAGTCTACAAGGACTAGGCGTGCTCCTGACCGTATGTGTTTATACATTGACGTTGAGGAACATGAGTTAGGGGATCATGGTGAACCTACTAACTATAAAGCTGCATTAGCAGATCCTGAATCTGAAAAATGGCTTGATGCTATGAATGTGGAGATGCAATCCATGAAAGACAATGATGTCTGGATCTTAGTTGACCTTCCCCCTAACGCTAGAACCGTTAGCGTCAAGTGGTTATACAAGAAGAAGACCGACATGGATGGCGATGTACACACCGTTAAAGCTCGATATGTAGCAAGGGGCTTCACTCAAACCTAAGGGGTTGATTATGAAGAAACCTTCTCTCCTGTTGCAGATATCAAAGCTATAAGGATTCTGTTAGCCATAGTCGCGTTCTATGACTATGAGATTTGGCAAATGGATGTTAAAACCGCTTTCCTCAATGGACATCTTTACGAAGAGGTCTATATGAAGCAACCTGAAGGTTTTGTCAATCCTAAATATCCAAACCGAGTATGCAAGCTTCAGAGATCCATTTATGGACTTAAGCAAGCATCAAGGCAATGGAATAAGAGATTTGATGATGAAATCAAGAACTTTGGTTTCACTCAAAATCCCGATGAGCCATGTATATATATCAAAGCTAGTGGGAGTAATGTAGTGTTCCTAATCTTGTATGTCGATGACATATTAATCATGGGAAAAGACATTCCAACATTGCAAAGTGTAAAATCTTACCTTGGAAAGTGTTTCGCTATGAAAGATCTAGGAGATGCTGCATATATTCTTGGAATCAAGATCTATCGAGATAGATCAAGACGGTTAATTGGTTTATGTCAAAGTGCTTACATAGATAAAATTTTGAAGAAGTATAACATGGATAATTCCAAACGTGGCTTTATTCCCATGCTAACTGATTCAAAATTATCTAAGACTCAAGGAGCATCTACCCCTGCTGAGGTGAAACGCATGCAGAGAGTTCCTTATGCTTCGGCAGTAGGATCAATCATGTATGCTGTCAGATGCACTAGACCAGATGTTGCGTTCTCTTAGAACATGACGAGCCGTTTTCAGCAGAATCCTGGTGAGGATCATTGGACTGCTTTTAAGAACATTCTAAGGTATCTTAGGCATACCAAAGACATGTTTCTTGTTTATGGAGGAGATATGAAACGAGAGCTCAGGGTTGCTTGCTACACTGATGCTGGTTATCTGACAGACGTTGATGACACGAAGTCTCAGACTGGATATGTTTTCGAAATGAATGGAGGTGTTGTGAGCTGGAAAAGCTCGAAGCAGACCATCCATGCTATCTCATCTACAGAGGCTGAGTATATAGCCGCTTCGGAGGCTGCTAAAGAAGTAGTTTGGATTAGGAAGTTTATTTCTGGGCTTGGTGTTGTTCCCACAAATAATGAACCTATGAAGATGTATTGTGACAATACCGGAGCCATTGCTATAGCAAATGAACCAGGAATCACTAAAGGTGCGAAACATTATCGTGCTAAATTTCACTACCTCCGAGAAGTGATTGAACTGGGTGATATTACACTGGAGAAAGTTCACACATATGACAACTTAGCTGACCCCTTTACGAAGGCTTTGGAACTTAAAAGGCATTCAATGCTTTCTCATAACATTGGTTTGCTTCCAGCTAATAGTCTCATATAATCTGTGTTATTTTAGTATTTGGATAATTTGGGATTCTAAGACAATTATTATTTTCTGATGAATAAAGATATTTGATGTTTGTTATAATTCATATAATTATTGTTGTCCTATATTTTTATGTTTAAATCCTTGAATATTTGATTATTTTAAACATGTTCATTGTCGGTTAGCAATATGAGAATATTGACTACATTAAGAAAAATATGAGTGTTGGTTATATTCTTTGAATATAATGGACGGTTCCCACCAAACTCATATGTTATTCATAAGGGATGAATATTGGACACCCCGAACTTTCGAATATTACTTTTGGATCCTTGTCATGAGTAAATGGTAATTAAGTCGTCCTTAGACTTGAGATGCAAACAAGTTGTGCATGTGTGAATATCGCTTCTTGATTATATGTTAAACGCTAGCTTGCAAGAGTTAGTTATAAAGGCTATAGTTGGAAGTGTTGTGAAGCAGCATCCACAGACACTTGCAGTCAATATAGAATTTGTTTCTCCACTTGATATAGTGCAGTGAAGTACCACTGGATCCTCTCCAGAATTAATTAAGTAATTGTATGGCCGTACCTAAAGTGTGATCAAGATGATTCTTGATACATTTGGACTATCTAAATTAATTCGATCACGAGAAATTAAAATTAAACTATATGGAATGAGTTAGGATCCATATCCATGGTTTAATAGGTACTCGAAACAAAAGGATGATTACCAGAAAGCTTTAAATAATCATATACCATCGAATACTTTTGAGATATTATTCTTGAAACTATTAACTTAACATTTCCGGTTATAATGAAGTGTTGCTAGATGCTTCATTATGGACGCTGTATGTCTAAACTCTCACAAGTGGGAGCTGTCGGAGTATGCGATCGTTTAGCCATCGGAAATGAGTGAGCCTATCGGGGGCACACACTTAAACACGAAGAGTACGATTATTATATATTTAATATATATAACTCGTTTGTATTTATTAAATTATAATATGTTTCACGAACAATATTTAACGTTTTTTAGTTTAACCGTTAGACGTTGTAAACTAATTAATACTTGTTAAGTTAAAAGATAAGGGCAAATTTAATCTTGTTATTCATATACTACTTTTATCTTGCAAGTAGTATATAAGAATTTAATGTCTGCTAAAGTTCACAATCTTTTATTTTCTTAAGAATATATCATGTGCTTTTCTTTTGAATTTGTCGGCAAGAAAATCAAAAGGAATGAGATATATGGAAAATGGAGACAACAAAATATTTATATTATTTTGTTTTATTCTTAGCTTGCCTATGGCACAATATATATATAGTTGGTTGTGGTTTTCATTTGATGAGTGTCACAGACATTAGAAAACGTCAAAATCAAAAGTTGCTTGTTGGTTTTCTCATTCGTACAAAACAAATTATTTTGTTCCTTCTGTCTCGGTTTATTTTAACCTTCGCTCATTAAAACCATTCGAACGTAATATCACTTTGATATTCGAATCGGTTTAAAGCGAGATCAAGGACACTTGTTGTTAGCAATCGTGAAGCAACTACTAGCATCGTAGCGTGCTCACTTGACGTGTGTGTGAGCAACCGGTGGAGACGGTTATTTTACCGTTAAGTTTCAAGATCAAGACCAATTTAATTGATTTAGTCAATTAAATTAAAAGGTTAGTATTTTTATTACTTTATTATGTGTTAATCATAAATGTTATACTAGATTCATTCCGCTGCGCACTCGTAGTTAATGGTTAACTAGTATTATAAAATCCCAACAAAGCCCAGCCCTCCCATCACATAAAAGATCAAAAATCATGATGAATAGATTGATAAAACTCAAGAAGGTCTTATCTTTGGGGCTATTTAATAATAATTTATGAAAGGATGATGAAAGATTAAGTAGTTTTTTGTAAGTAAATATAAAGATGAGGTTGATGATGGTGATGTGTCACTATATGTGGATAATAGAGGTTTAGTGATTTTTTTTCTGTTCGTTTTTAAAAAGTAAATTATGTGAGATTAATATGTGTTTTAATGCTATTTTAATATTGATGTTTAAAAAAGATTTTTTAAGGATTAAAGAAAAGAGTCGCCGAAGACAATTTGACGAATATTAAGTAACATAACTCTATAAAGCGTTAAAAAAATCATATATCAAAGTTTTTTTTTCGGCCCTCCCACAAAAAATTTTCTAGCTCCGCCACTGATTATAAATTATAGTACTCGTAAGTAGATTAACCGGGTGGGCTTTGCCCAACCCTATCATAAACGTAGCTCCGTCGCTGATTTGTATGTATAATAAGTTAGACATTAAAAATAATATTTATCACTTACAAAAACTACTTGTATGAATAAGAATGTAAACATGTAAAACCTTACAATAATTATCTTATTACCATGTTACCATCATATTTTGTTATTTGTGCAAGTTGTTTTACACTTTTACTTAGAAGTATCATATCGGTGGAAATTGTAAACAAAAATGATTATATATCCATGATCATACGTGTACAATTTGTTTGAGATTAATTGTGTTTAGTGCCCATTGATATGTTCCTCAATTTCACGCGTATATTTAAGTGATAGATAAATGTTATCAAAATACAAATGATCTTTCTTTTGTTATTTAGAATACTAACCATTTATGATATAACAGTATTCTTTTACCTTTGGATTTCCAAAAGCTAATAAGCATTTAACAATTATGATATAATTACTATTTTTGTACTTTTTTTATGAAATAATAAATAATCATAATATAATTACTATGTTTAAGTTATCCATGTATTAAACAAAAGACAGAGTACATTGCATAGATTGCTCTTACGATTTGCTCATATTACACTTTTTATTTTCGATTTTCCGAAAATGCAGGCCGTATCCTTGCGGGTTTAATCGAGTCAATCTAAACCCGAGCTTAACAAGAATCGAGTTTATTATATAACCTATGAAGGCTACAATTAGTGATCATACTATGATTGTTTATTAAAAAAGGAGATGAAACGTATTTTTTTGCCTTTTACCGCATCTCACAAGTTCAAACATGAGCTTGTAGAACACAATTACGAGAACCTATACACATATGATCCCAAACAAGTTTGAGACATATGTTTATGGATATATACCATTTTGGATTATCATATTAACCAATGCGGGACCTCTAAGAAACTTTTTAAACGTTAAAAATCCCGACTTTTTATTTGTTTCTCTTTAAAACTACACAAATATTTTAGTTCATTAACAAAAAATTGGAGCAATTATTGCAAAATAGAACACGTTAAATGAGTAACTTAAATTCATGTATGTACTCCTTTTTTCAAAAAACAAAAGTGAAGCTATATCACTTATACTAACTAAGATATATTTACTCTTTGCTTGTAAAAAACAAATTTCATAAAAGCCTAAATTACAAGTATTAGTTTTTACATCACGCGGCTTTATTGTAAAAAACGGAGATTAAATGTAATTTAATTCCCAAGCTTATTTACGTGCGAGTTTAGGCATGAACTTGGAGAAGATAGCAATGGGAACAAAACACTTTTCATTTGGAACAAATACGACACATATGTTCATGGATATATAACTATTTTTGTTTATAACCTCCACTTAGGTGGGATTTCTAAAACTTTTCAGACTTTCAAAAATCTCTAAATTTGTTAACAACAAAGTTTATATGCATTCGTTAACATCAAAGCGTCGATAAATTTGTTGTTTCGTGCAAACCACTAAATTGTCGATTTTTAATATTTACGGTTGATAGACGAAAAATCTAATCTACAAGTTAATCAAACATTAGTGACTTTTTTGTGAAAAGATAACTGATTTATACAACATTCATAAGTTTTTGTAACACCGGTTACTCGCTTGTAAGAAACTCATTTCATACATAATTTTTATATATAAACCTACTGTAAGATATTTTTGGTGTAAAACGTTTATTGGCCTGAAAAAATTCACTATGTAATATGTCATAGTTTTGTGATTTCATACATAATTTTTATATTCTGTTTGAAAACGTTTGTTACAATGGATCTAGATATCAAGTTAAATAGAATTACAATTTATAGTCTTTCTTGAAGACCATCGATGCTACTTTACCACGTTTTTGTGATATTTATTACGTACTGTACTACTTGTCTTTTTTTATGTAAAACACTTGGCAAATCTTTTCGTGTAACATGTTATATTGTGGTTCCAACTCTATGTCTCGATCGAGGCTATAGAACTTACCGAGTGCATCGAAGCAATTAACTCTATTCTATTATGTAGTTGGCAACACATAATTAATTTAATTACATTATGATAATGACATGTATTTGTATACCACTATGACAAAATAATTTTAACAGAAATGCTTGAAGACACATGACTTGATACTTAAATACATTATAAATCCTATCCCAACAAGAATGTTTGTCACATATGTAGTTTCTCAAAATCTTACTCTAAGCTTGTGACTTCAGATTATCAACAATTCAAGTTTATACATGAAACTGTTGAACACAACAGGGGTGTCAAAATACATTTGATCTCAAACATATTTGAAGCATATTTTCATGGATATATAACCATTTATGTTTACAATCTTCACCGATGTAGAAATTCTAAAAGACTTTACCAACATCCAAGAACCTCTACATTTATATGTTGTTTGTAAAATTCAATGACTATTTAAGTTAATTAACCCAAAATTGTAGCTATTTGCTACACGGGAAATGGGAAACTTAATTGCATAAACTTCTTTTGGTCAAATTTAATGCCTAAAATCTTATTCGAAGAATGTGAGTTGTTGTAGTAAAATAGCTCTCACAAATAATAAAACATGAACAAAAACCTTCTCTCGCGATTTTGTAATGTTTGAATAAAATTTACGGTTAAAAAATCGTGTTAATGTTTGCATATGCTAATGTCCAAAACGTTCTTTCTTGGACTTAGAGAACACAAACAACGAGCACCAAAAACAATTATTACTCATATGCTCATAGATATATAATCATTTTTGTTAAGAGGGTGTTTGTCTTTGCGTTATCAAACAGATTATCAAATTATTTCATTATTGAAACGCAAAAAGCTAATTTGAGTGTTTGGTAGCCACTGTTTCAAAAGCGATTATTTGCGGTTACTGGGTATCAAAACGATGGTTTGTGGCAGTAGATACAATGCCACTTTTTCCAAAATGTGGCTATGCTACTTTCTAAAATGACCTAATTGCCATTGTATTTATTCTTATTAGTTGTTAATTGCCACTAATGTGTTTTATATTTTAGTCATTTGACATAAATAATTTATTTTTTCTAGCATTTAAATATTGATTATTAGAATATCATACAAAAATCAAATCCAAACACTACATTTCAAAATCACGTTTCCAAAACTAATAATCTACTTTACATAAGCAACCCCCAAACACCCCCTTAGAACTAGAGTGACACGAGCCGAGACTCGACCCTCGATCTCTTATTCCACAAAGGCTCTCCAGTGTGCCCATATATTTTGTAAAGGCGGGTATGTATCTGAAGAAAATGCCTAGGACGAGACTTGAATCTGAGTCAATTGACTCAAGCACAAGAGCACCACCAATTGGACTAATGCTCTGATGGTCATATGTTCATGTTTATATAACCATTTTTGTTTACAACTTCCATCAATGTGGGGCTTCTAAGAGCATTACAAACATCTCTACATTTATATGTTCTTTTCCTAAAGTGGATGACTAGTTATTCACATCAATACATAAGGCTGCAAATGAGTCAAACTTTTATCAAGCAATTTAAGCTCGAGTTCAAGCTCTGCTCGATCAAACCGAGATTTTATCAAGGACAAGCTCGAGCTCAATCCCAAAACTTGCCCGAAACATATAATGAGTCAAGCTCGAACTTTTGACAGCTCAACTCATGCGATTATTAAGCTTTCCAAGACTTTCCGAAACTTAGTATAAATATATTTTTATATTATGTTTATATAAGTAAATGAAGACCGATTTAAGTATTTACCTACCTAAAGAGTCATTTATGATAGTTTTTGCGGTGGTGTGAGGCTTAGTGATATATTTGTTTGTTATAAAATGGTTATAATTTTTTTTTTGCTTTACACATATCTTTGTTGATGAGTGTGGCTATTTTATATAGTATTCAAATATATAATTCCAAGCTTTCAAGGTAAGATCAAGCTTTTCAGGCGAGCCCAAATCTAAACGGTAAAAGCTGACGAGCAATCGACTGAGTGTGAGTCAAACAATTATTTTTTGAACCAAATTCGAGTCTTTTGAGCTCGGGCTTGAACCAACTCGATTACACCTTTAAAGATGTCGCTTGCAATTTCCTAAGACAAAGAATAAAAAATAGTAATTATATTGTGGTTTTCTATTATTTTATCATAAAATGAAAGTAAAGAAATAGTAATATATCATAATTGTTTATTATTTAAAAAACATATCATTAATATTTTGATGCTTTTGACGCGTTCCATCAATTCACCAGACAATAAAATGATAATCTAGTTAAGGTTTATTATACTTAAACTCTGATTCAAAATAAGAATTTCCAGTACCCACCAAGTATGGTTCGATTCGATGTTATAACCACAAAACGGTTAACCTTGACTCAAACCGCATGTAACCGCTCGCTTGGTATCGAATGTCCGGTTACCCACCAAGTACTGTTCGGTTTCGGATACCAATAATTACTCTCCCCAGGATAATACAGTAGTATTTAAATCTTCAGACTAACCAACCGTCCCGTAAACATCGTGATATATAGATATTCAAGCTACTTATTATATAGATATTCAAGCTACTTTATACATACCACCTTGACGTGTGGCAAGCATGTGTCCTACATTTAAGGGAATACTGTTGGTTTCTTGATATCAAAAGTTTAAAAAGTTAACTACCAATCTACTGCTATATATATATATATATATATATATATATATATATATATATATATATATATATATATATATATTGATTTATCAACTCTTAATGGCTATGCAGTTTACCTAATTAGTCATTTAATTTCTTGCTAGCCAACCACTGTTCATATGGCAAATTAGGAGCAAAAGGATAATTAGTTTATATATCATGTAATGATGTAATGCAATCCTTTTGCTATTTGACTTGCTTATAATTAGAAATTGTCAGCGTGTTTGTTAGTTAAGTATGAGTTGCATATATTTACTACATATTCTGGGATAGAACTTGGAAGTACGACCTCCATATATTTACTACATATTCTGGGATAGAACTTGGAAGAACGACCTCCATATATTTACTACATATTCTGGGATGGTAGAAATTGTAGTGTCATGAGTATGTATCTTATTAGTTGTAATAAGGTAGCTAGGTGTTTTTGTTTTTGGTACTTATGAGACACTAATGGTCCTAACACCTATTTTATCAATATTATTTTTTTTAGTGCACTCATCCCACTTTGGAATTAGTACATACATTTTTTTAATCTCACCATTGATAAGTAGCACTTTATGTGACTGTATATGCACATATATATATATATATATATATATATATATATATATATATATATATATATATATATATATATATATATATATATATATATATATATATATATATATATATATATATATATATATATATATATATATATATATATATATATATATATATATATATATATATATATGAAGGGTTTTGACAAGTGTATATACCCATATATATTATACTTCATCATTTACAAACTTTTAACTCGTATAATTCTAAAGTTTGTTTACTGATTCAAGAAAATTGTTTGCAACTTTATATTATGCTATGACATCATGCAACACAACCATACGGTTGGTTGTGGCTAAGTACGTTAAGTGTGTGTAGAGACAAATTGTCACTATAGCGTTTCGTTTTATTTATTTCTGTAGAAATGAAAATATATTGTTGGAGATGCTGACGACGTTTTTAAAGAATATACGCGATGTGTAATGTGCATTATTAGTTACTTCATAACTCATGTAATGTTTTATTTTCAATTTCACTAATAGTTATATGTTTTTTATACATGTTTATTTAACATTTTATCTAGCATTGAATTATAATATCTTACGACCCATTACAAATACAATTTGATTTTTTCACGTTCTATTTTGAAAAATACTTACCATGATATTGTATATCGTCAATTATTAGATGCAAAATAAATTTCGCCGCTATGCGCGGGTACTCGTCTAGTATTAATAGATAGTTTAAGTTTTCAGACTAACCGAACCGTTCGACAAACCTCCTAAAGATCATTTGTTATATTATGGCTATTTATTTAAAAAATAAAATAAAGACGTATTTTAAGACCTCTCATCATGCAGTATAAGTTCACCATGAAATTGGGATAGTTCAGACGTGAAACTTAAGATATACTCCACCATAATCATAATAATAATAACATAAGTGTGATATATAAGAATGTGATAGTCATGAGTACTTATTAATTTCAAGGTTTAAATAGGTTGACTATTATGATAATGAGAATATAATATTTTGAATTTTATGTTTAAACCAGTGTTTAAAAGTCCGGGTTGATCCGGCCGGTTGAATCGTGACCCGGTCGAGTGATTGGACGTCGGTTTTAACAAAAAAACCTGGCTGTACTCTCGGTTAAACCGGTTGAACCGTGACCCGGTAGCTTGACAGGAAAAATTGAAAACCCGAATTTTAAAACATTGGTTTAAACGTGGGTTGGAGAAAATACTCGGTCAAGTTTAGCACTCTCCAAATCCCATATATTTCGACGAATTTGTTGGTAAAGAATACCCATATAACCCCATTTCCATAAACTCTTTCCATAATATCATATCATAAAAAGCTCTAAATCACAAACTGGTTTGCAAACTAGATTCACTTTGGGGTTGGAAGTACTCGCCATTTAAATCCTCGTCTAGCCTTTCAATTTCGTTTGTTCGAGTTTGTTTCCAAGCTTGGACTCGGTTTATGTTCGTGCGTGGGTGCGGCTGTGTTTTGATTCACTATAGGGTTTTAGTTTGTGATAGGTACGTGTTTAGTTGTTCATTAACATGTGGGTTTCGCTTTCGATCATACGTCTTTGAATTTGGGTGTAGTTCGTGTTCCGTTTTGGTTTCGATCTATCATTTTGTTCGAAGGTATACCATGAACTACAGTTTAAATAAATATCTTGTGTTACCTATAAATATTATGTTATGAAGAATCATGTTAAATAAGCGATTAAGTTTCAAATACATGAATGGTATGTGAAACATGCTACTAACGATGAGATTTTAAAATGTTTTGTATTGTAAGAAAAACACAAGAACTGATGTTTCTAACTTAGCATTAGATTAAAAGAGTATAAATAACATAAAAATTAGCTGATACTGTGTGTGTCTCTAAATGATGAAAGCTCTTATTTTGACATAATTAAATCATAGATATGTTGTTGTATCATTTTGTAAAGTCGAAGGTTTGTATACTTTTATCTATACTTATACTTGTTACTTTATAAAACATTTAGGTCGTGTTATTTTTAAAAGTCTTAAAAAATTTGAGCCACAAACATTTCATTAATAAGAAAATAATAGAATAAAATACTAACAAATTAAGACATTAAATATCTGTAGCAATACTCACTAATTCCATATTTCTAACAGTTAAATCATTCATAACATAAGAATATAATAAAACGTCTTTATATTTAAAAATGCGTTTAAAACTATAGTTGCAACAGCTATTCAATTAATAACTGTAACAGCCCAATCAAATAAGTATAAAACACCAAAAAGAAAAACACATAGTCCATAAGCTAACCAGCATAAGCCCACTACGATATGCACCATCCGGAGACCAACTACGAGCCAACCACGTTAGTGCAAGACAACCTCAAACTCTCCAAACCCTTGACCACTCCATACTCATAAAACCCGTCGTCTGCCATCGTTCACGTCTACCCGCTGCCGTCATGAAATCTCTTCGTTGGATGATTGCTCCAAAATAGTATTTCTATTTTGTGGCCCATGTCAACAACAGATCATGGTTTAAGAGTAATTTGTGAATAGATAAAGGTAATATTAGACAAGATAAATTAATGTAGTGTGTTTGATTTGAGAATAGAAATATGTAGGCATATATTAAAATGAGATAAATTTTGTGATTGATAAATTAGGGTTTGAGATGTTATATTACTTGGGTTATATTAAATAGGTTGGGCTGATTTTTGAAGTTACACTTACAAGATGTAACTGGGCTGATTTTTTTTATGGTTATAAGGTTTTAAAGTTTGGACTGAAATTCGTTTGATTATATGTAGTATTATATAATTATAAAAAATGGACAACAAAAGCTTGTTTGTCTCACCATCAAACTAAAAACACAAAAAGCTACTTTAACTTTTATTGTGGCATGGTTAATTATTAATCAAATACATAACTTAGTATAGTCATAGTTGCCAAAGTTGTTGCTAACATTGTTGCAATCTTGCAACGGCATCAAATACCGAGCAACTAAAACTTTGATAAAAAGGAAGTTTACTAATGATTGTCGCCCCAAATAACTAAATATCGTGCAAATAATAATTACAAGAAACAAATTGTATCAAATGTTCGCTTCCATATCACTTTGTTAATACGATGAATTCGAATAGCAATGCAAAAAGTGATCCAAATGTTGTTGAAATTAAATATGAATACATCATGAACAATATTGTTTCAGGTTTCGAGGTAAATTTGTTACATGTTTCGATATTACTTTGTCACAACTAAAAAAATAAAATCATACAAAGGTCATGAAAAACATTGTTCACCTGGGAATTAGTCATTGGGTATCCGTCGTCGCATTACACGGATACCCGGCTAGTATATTAATTAGATAAATGGGTGTCTAATTAATTGTAATGGTGTGAGTATGAAACAAATCGTAGACCATGAAAATTAAACTTTTCAGGTGCACATCTTAATACATCGAATTAACTAATAGTTGTAATTAACCAAAAAACTATTAGTTAATAAATGTATGAAATATAATCAATCCATAAAGTATGTATAAGTAACGAAATGCGATTATCAGTCCAAGATCATGTGAGTATGGACTGTTTTGTTTATAACCTCCACCAATGTGGGATTTCTGGAAACTTTTCACAAAAAAATCTCTACATATGTTCTATATAAAACTAGACAATTATTTTAGTTCATTGACCAAAAACTAAACCTATTTTGATAACATGTTAATAGGTAACTAAAATGTATAAACTAGTTTTGTCAAAATTAGTTTCGAAAATCTTATTCTAAGCAAGTGAGTTGAGATAGTAATAACAAAACGTGATGGTAACATGATAATAAAGTGAAACTTGTAAAGTTTATCATACTAAAATTGTAATTCAAAATTCAAAATCGCTTATCTATAATGTTAAGCATATTCACTAGTTATCATCAAAGTGTCAGTGACATGAGAGTTATATTTGTGGTGTGAATATTATTAAGTTGTTAAAGTTGCGAGTCTAGGAAAATGTTTTTGTCCAGGTTTTACGCATTGAAACGTTATAATAAGTCCAGCAAGTTGTTTTATGGTAAAAAGGCAAAGTTGTATTCGTGCCTTCTACGGTGTAGAGGCCAAATCGGCTCGACATCGTTGATGCTTTATGGCATAAAAGCTTCGTTAAAAAATAAAATAGTTAAAATGGTTTGGGGTGTTTCATTTCTTATAACTTGTATTGGCAAAATTTTGGGGTGTTTCATTGTCATTATATATGTAGTGAGTGGACCGAACGAGCTTGTGGGGGAGTTCTCTCACTAATGAGTTCACTCAATAGGTTAAACCCTCTGATGCAATGATTCCCTGATGAGGTTGTTCATACTCAACTCGCCGGAGGAGTATCACTCGTTGAACTCATGAGCTACCTCATTTATACAACACTACTTTGTGAGTCTTCGATGAGGTTTTGTGACTTAATTGTTTTACATTCCGTATCTGCAAACTTATTTGTAAATATAACATGAACCGTTAATCACACTAAATTCCCAACAGAAACTTACCTAATCCATCGAGGCAATTAGTTTACTTGTGTTGCCAATTTCGTATTTGAGCTCACAAATAAGAAGCCAATGGTGCCTGCTTATAAGTCGTATTCGCAAAATTCCATATGCTATTCCATTCTCTAGCGAGTGATCGACACACTCATTTTATAAGCCAATGGTGCCTTCTTATCACACACTGATCAGCAACATTGTGTAGATCTTGTTGAAAAAAAATTGTTTAACTCCCAGCGACTTTGTTTTTAGTATTTGGTTCCTATGAGTCTTCATGCTTTGGTGGGTTGTTGAGGATTCGATTGTTGTTGCGGTTTTTTTTTTGTTTAAAGGTTGGGGTGAGAGCTAGAGATTTCATGCATATAAAAGTTGATACTTCATAACATTCATATAAATTGCCAATTAAGTCATGGACGTCTAAGGGTATGTTTGGCATTTATGGAGCTGGAGCGGATCGTTCGAGCTGAATGTTGGAGCATGTAGTTTGGGTTTATTTTTACATTCTAGTTTACTTAGCATTGCATTTGAAAGCTTATTTTTTCAACATGATTCCTCAAGCTTTGTCAGTAAATGAACTTATTTTTAATAGTAGCTTATTTAAAAATAATAATAAGCTCATGCTACGATAAGCTCTGATAAGCTCATACGTCAAACATAGCCTACGTGTATGTTTGACATTCATAGGAGGGAGCGGGTTGCTGCAGCTAGATACTGGAGCATGTAGCTTGAGCTTATTTTTACATGTCACTTTAACTAGCATGCCACTTAGGAGCTTATTTTTTTAACAAGCTCCTTCAAGCTATGTCACCCAAACGAGACTTATTTTTAATAGTAGATTTTTTTAAAAAATAATATGCTCATGCTACGATAAGCTCTGATAAACTCGTGGGCTAAACATATCCTAAGTGTGTGAACCAAAATTCTTCATCATCACATACAAAACTAAAATTTATAGTTTTTATAGATAAAAATTTAATGAAATGACGCTATAGATATTTATTTAATAATTAATAAAGTTAAAATGGAACCACTGTTAGATAAAACGTGATTTTTGTATTAGATTCGTGGTCGTTATATAATAAATATTTTGTGAAATAGCTTTTCTCACTAAGATTAGTCTTGTTTGTGATATTGAAAGGGATCATAGACGAATGTTTTTTGTGAACCTTGGATAGTGGTACTGATTAATATGATCGGATATCTCAGATTACTCTATGTTTTATTCAGTAACTAGGTTGGGTACTTATTCACTTAACATATGGGTACTTATTGGTATGTAGTTGTTTACGCTAGTTTTAGGCGTTACCCAATTCAATGTTTATGATGATTTATTTGGCCTTGCAACCATTGCATATTTAGTACAAAACATAGGTTGTATAATATGCAGCCAAAACTTAGAAGGTTAACATATAAATTCAAATAAAACATAATAGCATACCAAGCTTAGTGGAATAGTTTTAGAATACACAAAAACAAAACATAATGTAACTAGATAACATAGGTGAATACTGCGTTGGTCGATTGACTAGAAATCTTGATTATCCAAGGTTGGTTGCACTCCTTAGACTATAACGTATCCCTGTCCCGCTTGGTTTCACCAACGTCTCAACATAGGTACACATAGGCCCGCGAATATTGTCTAAAATCCTGAACGTCATGTCATTAGGGTTAAAAAAAATTACTTGACTTCCAAATGGAATCACAACACAACCGTCCCCTGTATACAGATTGGATCATAGTATCTTGTTCAATTCTCTATGTATTGGATTAATGGATAGAGATTAGGATCGTGATATGGAATGGACAACAACAATGACCAAGCTTGGTCAACAGGATGGTTGGTCATCACCCAAACATCGGAAACAAGGTTATTTTAGTAGGTACACATCATGCAGAGCCCTTGTGGCAACACTCCCATGTCAAAAGATTTATGTTCTATTCGAAATTCAAGAAGAACAACCATGCTAATTGTTTCTTGTATTAAATAAATAGAAACAATCTTACGTGAATATTCTTGCCAACCGAAATCATAGTAGTATACCCGACCGTCATAACCCACACCATCTCCAAAGATACTACCTTCATCTAGATAAACTTGTATGTTTTCCAGTTTCGATTCTCTACCGAGAACATTTTGACCTTGTTGTTGTTGAACCTATAGATCGTTCGACTCAATGGTTATGAACCATATATCTAGGTTTGATCATCATTCATATGATAACATAGCGGAAAAGAACAATGATCATAACAAGGTGTTTGGACACAAAGAACACATGAATTAAAACAATTGGGATGTTCATTATATTAATAACAAACATCCACTAGACGTGTATACATTGAATCCCACGTCTAGTGCGACACACACTTTAGGTTTACATTGTGAATGAATGATAATATGATAAAAACCTACGTCCTATGTTTTCTTTATATACTAGAAAACATAGCTTACAAAGAAAGCTAAAGTAATAAAAAGACTCCAACGGCTTGTTCTTTTGCAACTTGTACTTTTTAGCCCTTGTCTTCTTATTTTGTTGTGTTTTGACTTATCAACTCAATAATTGGACCCAACAATCTTCCCCTAGTTGATGATGTCAAAACACTCCTCTTAAGCATGAATCCTTTGTATGTAGTACATGATCTCCAAGAAGCTTCCCCTTAAGTATAGCACATATTCTTCCCCTTTTTGACACATCAATAGGGAATATGTGAAAGTATGCAATCTTGTAGATTCTCCAAAAGTTGAGTCCTATAGATCGTTCGACTCAATGGTTATGAACCATATATCTAGGTTTGATCATCATTCATATGATAACATAGCGGAAAAGAACAATGATCATAACAAGGTGTTTGGACACAAAGAACACATGAATTAAAACAATTGGGATGTTCATTATATTAATAACAAACATCCACTAGACGTGTATACATTGAATCCCACGTCTAGTGCGACACACACTTTAGGTTTACATTGTGAATGAATGATAATATGATAAAAACCTACGTCCTATGTTTTCTTTATATACTAGAAAACATAGCTTACAAAGAAAGCTAAAGTAATAAAAAGACTCCAACGGCTTGTTCTTTTGCAACTTGTACTTTTTAGCCCTTGTCTTCTTATTTTGTTGTGTTTTGACTTATCAACTCAATAATTGGACCCAACAATCTTCCCCTAGTTGATGATGTCAAAACACTCCTCTTAAGCATGAATCCTTTGTATGTAGTACATGATCTCCAAGAAGCTTCCCCTTAAGTATAGCACATATTCTTCCCCTTTTTGACACATCAATAGGGAATATGTGAAAGTATGCAATCTTGTAGATTCTCCAAAAGTAGCTCTATGTAATGATCCTGAAGAAAAATAACTTTAATAATTTTGATGTAGAAGTAAGATAACCCAACCTTGTGTTCCATGTCTTGTACTATCCACGTGACTAAGAACTTATAGAGGAGGATATAAGTAGACCTCGATCCCTTGTCAATATTCTCATCCTTTGTGAGACACTGAGCACGATAATGTAACTCCTTCAAGTGTTTATGACAAGTCTTCGTCACCAACTATGTAAGCACGAACAAGTTACCTTTAAAGTCAGTGGCTGGAAGTCCATGACTTTAAGATATGATAGAACACAAACTCGCGAAAATCTTCTTCAATCATCAAACTTCCCATAAGAATTCTTCCCCTTAAGCTAACACTTCTTCATGACGATTTTAATGGAATCACATCTTCATACCATATGTAAAAGCCAGTTATGGATAACTCTTACATAGTTTAAAATATCCATCAAATCCCACAAATAATTGCTAACTCGCTTTAAAATCATTAATCCATTTAAAAATATCCGAGCCATAAATATCAACTTGATATTCTGATTTAAACGGAGATTCCATGTACCTTTGTGTGTATTATCCTCCTTTTTGTGTGCATAAAACGTACCAGTTTTCTCAAACAGCAGCAATCAGTTTGTTATCCGAGAACCCTTACTGTCCAATATCCACATTCATTACCCGATATCGGACAAGGCGTATCAGCGTTTGAAGAACATATCTCGGACAACACTGTCAACCAATCAGTGTTGACTTATTCCTGTCAGCGTCGAAACCCTTCCTGTCAGCGCCTAAATAACAAGCGTCAGCGCCAACCTTAAATCTTATCAGCGTCTCAATTTGTTGACATCATCAGCGTCTCATAAATCTGTCAGCGTTGAACCACACTCTTGTCAACGTTGAGTTAAATAATGTCAACGTCGCTGTTGACTATGTAAACGCAAGTCTCCTCACAAGTCACATCTTTGCATCGTGTGAACACACAAAGTTTCAACCAATGAAAAACCATGACCCGTGTGAACACTTCTTGTTTTGGCAGATCATGTGAACACAGTAACACAAATCACAATTTAACCGTGTGAATACAAAACTTCAACCAATAGGAACAAGGGCTCATGGGAATACCGTGCACTAGCATGCATGGGATTACAAACCGTAGATGCGCATATAACGAATATTAGGGTTTGTTTTAGCTGTGTGAATGCAACCTCTTTTCCTCCAATCAGCATCAAGCAACCGTGTGAACATAGAGATCTTGGCCGTGTGAACATAGCATCCTTAAACCAATAGGAATTGAAGGACTCACGGTAATATAATGCATCGGCATGTAGAGAATTTAAGTATATAACGAATTAGGGTTTTGTCTATTCGTCGTGTAAATGCAAATGTATAGACCAATAAGAACCCTTGCTTCGTGTGAACAGAAGAGTAATATTTACTTCTTCTTTGGCCGACCATCTTATTCTCACAGCGAACAACCATAAATCAGATGATTATTAAAACTGCTGCTGGGTTTTGAAAGTTAAACATCGAAACCCTAACTAGGGTTTGTTAATTAACCATAGATCCTGAATTAACAGCCACTAACATCAATTCTTCCTGCTTTTAAATAGATCTAGGGTTTGAAGAACCCTAGTTCATGATTTCATGTGAAAGCAGAAAAACTGAAAATCTGCCATCAGCCAACTTCGACGCTTAATAACTTTTGCCTGGGGATAAAACTCGACAATCCCTCCGGTGGATGTTTAGATCTATGTATGTAGAACACACATCTAAAATTTCGTGACGATCCAACGGTGCAATCAAAAGTTATGACCTTCTGAATACTACTGCGCACACAAAAACGTCCAGAAAAACTCAATACGAATTTTTCTTCTTCACCATACACGAACACCTCGTCGGACCTAGATATCACGAGCCTTAGGCTCTGATACCAATTGTTGAACCTATAGATCGTTCGACTCAATGGTTATGAACCATATATCTAGGTTTGATCATCATTCATATGATAACATAGCGGAAAAGAACAATGATCATAACAAGGTGTTTGGACACAAAGAACACATGAATTAAAACAATTGGGATGTTCATTATATTAATAACAAACATCCACTAGACGTGTATACATTGAATCCCACGTCTAGTGCGACACACACTTTAGGTTTACATTGTGAACGAATGATAATATGATAAAAACCTACGTCCTATGTTTTCTTTATATACTAGAAAACATAGCTTACAAAGAAAGCTAAAGTAATAAAAAGACTCCAACCATAGGTTTACATTGTTCTTTTGCAACTTGTACTTTTTAGCCCTTGTCTTCTTATTTTGTTGTGTTTTGACTTATCAACTCAATAATTGGACCCAACAGTTGTTGTGCTTTAAAACGGCCACCAACTTGTAATCTTCGTCTTTTATGTTACCAAAGCCATACCCAACGAGAATTGGATTACCTTACAAAACATGAGTCGATCGAATAGGTATAACGTGTTGCAGGGTTGTAAAGCGACAAACCTCTTGTGTTCACCAAGCATACCAATTCGTCGCAAGAATACACAACTCTATTGAATTTGTTACTTATAAAAGGATGAACTTGGCCCGTGAATAATGTTGTCGGTTTATTTATCAAGTTATCACTTAGTGAGCGAGTACGAACCCCTATAACACTTCTAAATAATAACCGTGATTGTAGCGAAGTATTGGCTTGCCTCCTAATGAATGTGGCATCCGAGATGATTGAGACAAGTTTTGCATACGGACTTGCAATACAACAGGGATGAAACGCGAAGCTGTAGTAAAACAATGATCATCAGGTCCATGGTTAAATCTTGAATATTAGCCATTTTTTATACTTAGATGAATATTGAGTGTTTGATTACTATTAATTGTTTTATAATGAGATACTTATTGAATAGTGGGTGGTTATTATTAACTTACAGTTTGACATGATCTAAATAGAAAAGTGGGTTGTTTATTTTGTGATGTGAACAGTTAATAAATCTTTCAAATTCATAAACTGATATTGAGAATAAGGAATTTAAATAAATTATAAACTGTTTTATGCAATAGGCTGGGTGGTAGCAAATTGTGACAAACTGTGTATCATTTTAAACATGATTATAACTATTTTTTAGAAGTTTTCTCAACTTCTACACGTTTAAACTTCTAAACTGCTGATTTTTCAACTTCTACACGTTTAAAACTTTTCAGGTTAAAAGAGGAAAACTCATTGACCCTTTGCACGAAATGAAAGTACTATTTAGGATCAATTTATCTAACTGTGGTTCCATTCTAACTTTATTCATTATTAGAAAAATATTTATAGCGTCATTTCATTAAATTTCAATAAATTTTATCTATAAATATTTTTTTATAGATAAAATTTAATTAAATTTCCTATTCTCAATATGTTATCTAGTTACATTATGTTTTGTACTAAATATGCAATAAAATTGTTTATAGTTTATTTAAATTCTCTATTCTCAATATCAGTTTGTGAATTTAAAAGGTTTTTTAACTGTTCACATCACAAAATAAACCACCCACTTTCTATTTTGATCATGTCAAACTGTAAGTTAATAATAACCACCTACTATCCAATAATTATTTCATTATAAAACAGTTAATAGTAATCAAACACTCAATATTCATCTAAGTATCAAAACATGACTAATATTCAAGATTTAACCATGGACTTGATGATCATTGTTTTACTACAACTTCCCGTTTTATCCCTGTTGTATTGCAAGTCCGTAAGCAACACTTGGTTCTCATTCATCTCAGATGTCACATTCATTAGGAGGCAAGCTAATGCTTCACAGCAATCATGATTATTATTTATAAGTGTTGAAGGGTTTCGTACTCGCTCACTAAGTGATAACTTGATAAATAACCCGACAACATTATTCAAGGACCAAGTTCATCCTTTTATGAGTCACGACTTCAATAGAGTTGTGGGATCTTGCGACGGATTGGTATGAATGGTGAACACAAGAGGGTTATCACTTTACAACCCTGCAACACGTTATACATATTCGATCGACACATGTATTGTAAGGGAGAATCCAATTCTCGTTGGGTATGGCTTTAGTAACATAAAAGGGCGGGGATTACAAGTTGGTGGCTATTTCAAAGCGCAACAACAAGGTCAAAATGTTCTCGGTAGAGAATTAAAACAGGAAAAACATAAGTTTTTCCAGACGAAGGTAGTATCTTTGGAGATGATGTGGGTTATGACGGTAGGGTATACCACTATGATTTCGGTTGGCAAGAAGATTCATGTAATATTGTTTCTATTCATTTAACACAAGAAACAATTAACAAGGTTGTTCTTCCTGAATTTTGAATAGGCCATAAATCTTTTGACATGGGCGTGTTGCCACAAGGGCTCTGCATGATGTGTACCTACTACGACAACCTTGTTTCTGATGTTTGGGTGATGACAAACCAATATGTATAACAGGGGACGGTTGTGTTGTGATTCCATATGGAAGCCAAGTAATTTTGTTTAACCCTAATGACATGACGTTGAGGATTTTAGACAACATCTGCGGGCCTAGGTGTACCCATGTTGAGACGTTGGTAGAACTAGGCGGGACAGGGATACGTTATAGTCTAAGGAGTGCAACCAACCTTGGATAATCAAGATTTCTAGTTACTCGACTAACGCAATATTCACCTATGTTATCTAGTTACATTATGTTTTGTTTTTCTGTATTCTAAAACTATTCTACTAAGCTTGGTATGCTAGTATGTTTTATTTCAGTGTATATGTTATCCTTCTAGGTTTTGACTATCTATTATATAAGCTATGTTTTGTACTAAATATGCAATGGTAAACAACTACATACCAATAATGCATTGCCTACATATGTTAAGTGAATAAGTGCCCAACCTAGTTACTGAATAAAACATAGAAGAATCTGAGATGTCCGATCATATTAATTAGTACCACTATCCAAGGTTCACAATTTATTATATAACGACCACGAATTTAATACAAGAATCATGTTTTCCCAGAAACGTTCATATATAATTTATCTAACAGTGGTTTCATTCTAACTTTATAATTATTAGCGTCATTTCATTAAATTTTATCTATAAAAACTGTAATTCATAAAAATTTCATGAAAGGAGGATATAAAAATCACAGTTTAAAAGAGGAAAATTCATTGACCCTTTGCACGGAATGCAAAGGCCTATATAGGATCACTTTATCTAGCTATGGTTCCATTATAACTTTATTAATTATTAAAAAAATTTATAGCGTCATTTCATTAAATTTTATTAAATTTTATTTATATATTTATAGCGTCATTTCATAAAAATTTCATGAAAGGAGGATATAAAATCGCACATTAAAAGAGGAAAATTCATTGACACTTTGCATTGAATGCAAAGGCCTAATTAAGATCAAGTTATCTAACACTGTTCCATTCTAACTTTATTAATTATTAAAAAAGTATTTATAGCTTCATTTCATTAAATTTCATTTAATTTTATTATAATAACTAAAATTCATAGAAATTTCATGAAAGGAGAATATAAAAATCACACATTAAAAGAAAAAAATTCATTGACACTTATTGAATGCAAAAGCCTAATTAGAATTAATTTATCTAACAGTGGTTCTATTCTAACTTTATTAATTATTAAAAAATTATTTATTGCGTCATTTCTTTAAATTTTATCTATAATTAATAAAAACTAACTTTATTAAAAGAGGAAAACTCATTGACACTTTGCACGGAATGCAAAGGCGTAAATATAACAGTTCTTCCATTCTAACTTTATTAAATATTAAAAAATTATTTATAGCTGCATTTCATTAAATTTTATTTATAAAAACTAAAATTTATAGAAAATTCATGAAATGAGGGTATAAATATAACAGTTGTTCCATTCTAACTTTATTGATTATTAAAAAAATATTTATAGGGTCATTCATTAAATTTTATCTATAAAAACATAAATTCATAGAAATTTCATGAAAGGAGGATATAAAAATCACAGATTATAAGAGGAAAAGTCATTAACCCTTTGCACGAAATGCAAAGGCCTAAATAAGATTAATTATTGTAATAGTGCTTTCATTATAACTTTATTAATTAATAAAAATATATTTATAGCGTCATTTCATAAAATTTTATTAAATTTTATCTATGAAAACTAAAATTCATAGAGAATTTGACGTCGTAGGGTATGGACTTACAACATACAACTTACAGCTAATAACTTACATCATACAACTTACTACTAATTTTTTAAAAAAATCTACATCTGCATAGTTTGTCTTTATAAAAACATGACACTAGGCAATTGTATATAACATATATATCCGAAGAAGTTTGAATATCTAAGCAAAAACATGCTTAAGATGTTGCTTTTTATGCAATTCTTTCTATAACGTACATATATAAAATTTTCCGTTTATTTAGGTTATATTTGGCACGGAGGGTTGGTAGAGCTTTTTGGAGCGATGGGTGAGAGTATTTTTTGTTTTAATACATGTTTGGCAAAAGGAACAGTGAGAGTTTTGATTTTTACTGGTTGTTTGACAAAGGAGTAGTCAATGATGCTAGTTTTTAGGAATACTACTTTTTTCAATGTTTGTTTATCAAGTTGTGACAAATAAGTGGTGAGCTGTGAAAGTCAATGCTCACACATATATTGATCACAGCTACTCCTCACTCCTAAATTGCTTATTTTAGCAAACACACCTTTAGTATTTGGCAATTTACGTTTATTCAGTTACATTAATAATCATAAAATTACAATACAAGGAATAGTTTTGGGATATAGACGTCTGAGGCTTTAACTTTAAAACTAAAAATTGTTTCGCATAAAAGAAATAATTATTCATCTAGAGTTTCATTATCACAAAGCTCCACGTTTCAGGCGTATGAAATAGGGAAGAGGAGCTTAGACAGTGTGTGAAAGTGATACATTGTGATTTGGGTTGAATTGTGAAAACTATAAGTTAAAAGTAGGTATTTGTAGGTAAAATGTGTTTATCGTTGGAATTTAACCATTCGGTTTTTCACTGAAAAAATATAGAACACCATATGACGTAAGCGAATCACCCGAGCTGAATGGAGAGCTAACATTGGCGTTGTCTATCCAATATGGCGCTTGGTGCAAAAAAACCCGTTATGTTGTGTGATACGTACCTGCACCGCTCACCGTAACTCTGTAAGTATCTTACACATAATATTAGGAAATTAGTAGTGATGTTCAAAAACTCCGAGAAATCGATAAAACGAGTTGAACCGTTCAATCTAAGCTCGAAAAAACTCGAAAGCATAGAAACTAAAATAGACAAAACTTGCTTATTACGGTTCAGATTCAGTCTTTACTTTGAGATAGACAAAACTTGCTTATTACGACTCTTTGCTCATAATTTAGATATATGTATGAATATTTGAATGCAACTATTGTAACGAAATAACTTTTGTAAGTCGTTTATCTATCCAATGCCATATAATTTTACTAAAATGACGTCTGATTATTGACCATGTTATTATTTATACAGTTAAACTCGACTATACGTCAATTCAATGTTTATGATGATTTATTTGGCCTTGCAACCATTGCATATTTAGTACAAAACATAGGTTGTATAATATGTAGTCAAAACTTAGAAGGTTAACATATAAATTGAAATAAAACATAATAGCATACCAAGATTAGTGGAATAGTTTTAGAATACACAAAAAACAAAACATAATGTAACTAGATAACATATGTGAATACTGCGTTGGTCGATTGACTAGAAATCTTGATTATCCAAGGTTGGTTGCACTCCTTAGACTATAACGTATCCATGTCCCGCTTGGTTTCACTAACGTCTCAACATAGGTACACCTAGGCCCGTGGATATTGTCTAAAATCCTGAACCTCATGTCATTAGGGTTAAACAAAATTACTTGACTTCCAAATGGAATCACAACACAACCGTCCCCTGTATATAGATTGGATCATAGTATCTTGTTCAATTCTCTATGTATTGGATTAATGGATAGAGATTAGGATCGTGATATGGAATGGACAAGAACAATGACCAAGCTTGGTCAACAAGATGGTTGGTCATCACCCAAACATCGGAAACAAGGTTATTTTAGTAGGTACACATCATGCAGAGCTCTTGTGGCAACACTCCAATATCAAAAGATTTATGTTCTATTCGAAATTCAAGAAGAACAACCATGCTAATTGTTTCTTGTGTTAAATGAATAGAAACAATCTTACGTGAATATTCTTGCCAACCGAAATCATAGTAGGTTACCCGACCGTCATAACCCACACCATCTCCAAAGATACTACCTTCATCTAGATAAACTTGTATGTTTTCCAGTTTCGATTCTCTACCGAGAACATTTTGACCTTGTTGTTGTGCTTTAAAACGGCCACCAACTTGTAATCTTCGTCTTTTATGTTACCAAAGCCATACCCAACAAGAATTGGATTACCTTACAAAACATGAGTCGATCGAATAGGTATAACGTGTTGCAGGGTTGTAAAGCGACAAACCTCTTGTGTTCACCAAGCATACCAATTCGTCGCAAGAATACACAACTCTATTGAATTTGTTACTTATAAAAGGATGAACTTGGCCCGTGAATAATGTTGTCGGGTTATTTATCAAGTTAACACTTAGTGAGCGAGTACGAACCCCTATAACACTTCTAAATAATAACCGTGATTGCTGCGAAGTATTGGCTTGCCTCCTAATGAATGTGGCATCCGAGATGATTGAGACAAGTTTTGCATACGGACTTGCAATACAACATGGATGAAACGCGAAGCTGTATTAAAACGATGATCATCAGGTCCATGGTTAAATCTTGAATATTAGCCATTTTTTTATACTTAGATGAATATTGAGTGTTTGATTACTATTAATTGTTTTATAATGAGATACTTATTGGATAGTGGGTGGTTATTATTAACTTACAGTTTGATATGATCTAAATAGACAAGTGGGTGGTTTATTTTGTGATGTGAACAGTTAATAAATCTTTCAAATTCATAAACCGATATTGAGAATAAGGAATTTAAATAAATTATAAACAGTTTTATGCAATAGGTTGGGTGGTAGCAAATTGTGACAAACTGTGTATAAGTTTAAACATGATTATAACTGTTTTTAAGAAGTTTTCTCAACTTCTACACGTTTAAACTTCTAAACTGCTGATTTTTCAACTTCTACACGTTTAAAACTTTTCAGGTTAAAAGAGGAAAACTCATTGACCCTTTGCACGAACTGAAAGTACTATTTAGGATCAATTTATCTAACTGTGGTTCCATTCTAACTTTATTCATTATTAGAAAAATATTTATAGCGTCATTTCATTAAATTTCAATAAATTTTATCTATAAATAATTTTTTATAGATAAAATTTAATTAAATTTCCTATTCTCAATATGTTATCTAGTTACATTATGTTTTGTACTAAATATGCAATAAAATTGTTTATAGTTTATTTAAATTCTCTATTCTCAATATCAGTTTGTGAATTTAAAAGGTTTTTTAACTGTTCACATCACAAAATAAACCACCCACTTTCTATTTTGATCATGTCAAACTGTAAGTTAATAATAACCACCTACTATCCAATAATTATTTCATTATAAAACAGTTAATAGTAATCAAACACTCAATATTCATCTAAGTATCAAAACATGGCTAATATTCAAGATTTAACCATGGACTTAATGATCATTGTTTTACTACAACTTTCCGTTTCATCCCTGTTGTATTGCAAGTCCGTAAGCAACACTTGGTTCTCATTCATCTCAGATGTCACATTCATTAGGAGGCAAGCTAATGCTTCGCAGTAATCACGATTATTATTTATAAGTGTTGAAGGGGTTCGTACTCGCTCACTAAGTGATAACTTGATAAATAACCCGACAACATTATTCATGGACCAAGTTCATCCTTTTATGAGTCACGACTTCAATAGAGTTGTGGGGTCTTGCGACGGATTGGTATTAATGGTGAACACAAGAGGGTTATCACTTTACAACCCTGCAACATGTTATACCTATTCGATCGACACATGTATTGTAAGGGAGAATCCAATTCTCGTTGGGTATGGCTTTAGTAACATAAAAGGCGGGGATTACAAGTTGGTGGCTATTTTGAAGCGCAACAACAAGGTCAAAATGTTCTCGGTAGAGAATTAAAACTGGAAAAACATAGGAGTTTATCCAGACGAAGGTAGTATCTTTGGAGATGATGTGGGTTATGACGGTAGGGTATACTACTATGATTTCGGTTGGCAAGAAGATTCATGTAAGATTGTTTCTATTCATTTAACACAAGAAAAAATTAACACGGTTGTTCTTCGTGAATTTTAAATAGGCCATAAATCTTTTGACTTGGGCGTGTTGCCACAAGGGCTCTGCATGATGTGTACCTACTACGACAACCTTATTTCTGATGTTTGGGTGATGACAAACCATCTTGTTAACCAAGTCCATTTTGTATCCTGATACTAATCTCTATCCATTAATCCAGTAGACAGAGAATTGGACAACATCCAATATGCATAACAGGGGACGGTTGTGTTGTGATTCCATTTGGAAGCCAAGTAATTTTGTTTAACCCTAATGACATGACGTTGAGGATTTTAGACAACATCTGCGGGCCTAGGTGTATCCATGTTGAGACGTTGGTAAAACTAGGCGGGACAGGGATACGTTATAGTCTAAGGAGTGCAACCAACCTTGGATAATCAAGATTTCTAGTTACTCGACTAACACAATATTCACCTATGTTATCTAGTTACATTATGTTTTTTTTTTCTGTATTCTAAAACTATTCTACTAAGCTTGGTATGCTAGTATGTTTTATTTCAGTGTATATGTTATCCTTCTAGGTTTTGACTGTATATTATATAAGCTATGTTTTGTACTAAATATGCAATGGTAAACAACTACATACCAATAATGCATTGCCTACATATGTTAAGTGAATAAGTGCCCAACCTAGTTACTGAATATAACATAGAGGAATCCGAGATGTCTAATCATATTAATCAGTACCACTATCCAAGGTTCACAATTTATTATATAACGACCACGAATATAATACAAGAATCATGTTTTCCCAGATGCGTTCATATACAATTTATCTAACAGTGGTTTCATTCTAACTTTATAATTATTAGCGCCATTTCATTAAATTTTATCTATAAAAACTATAATTCATAAAAATTTCATGAAAGGAGGATCTAAAAATCATAGATTAAAAGAGGAAAATTCATTGGCACTTTGCATTGAATGGAAAGGCTTAATTAGGATCAATTTATCTAACAGTTGTTCCATTCTAACTTTATTAATTATTAAAAAATATTTATTGGGTCATTCATTAAATTTTATCTATAAAAACATAAATTCATAGAAATTTCATGAAAGGAGGATATAAAAATCACAGATTATAAGAGGAAAAGTCATTAACCCTTTGCACGAAATGCAAAGGCCTATATAAGATTAATTATTGTAATAATTATTGTAATAGTTCTTTCATTCTAACTTTATTAATTATTAAAAAAATATTTATAGCGTCATTTCATAAAATTTTATTAAATTTTATCTATGAAAACTCAAATTCATAGAGAATTCGGCGTCGTAGGGTATGGACTTACAACATACAACTTACACCTAATAACTTACAGCATACAACTTACTACTAATTTTTAAAAAAAAATCTACATCTGCATAGTTTGTCTTTATATAAACGTGACACTAGGCAATTGTATATAACATATATATCCGAAGAAATTTGAATATCTAAGCAAAAACATGCTTAAGATGTTGATTTTTATGCAATTCTTTCTATAACGTACATATATAAAATTTTCCGTTTATTTATATTTGGCACGGAGGGTTGGTAGAGCTTTTTGGAGCGATGGGTGAGAGTATTTTTTGTTTTAATACATGTTTGGCAGAAGGAACAGTGAGAGTTTTGATTTTTACTGGTTGTTTGACAAAGGAGTAGTCAATGATGCTAGTTTTTAAGAATACTACTTTTTTCAATGTTTGTTTATCAAGCTGTGACAAATAAGTGGTGAGCTGTGAAAGTCAATGCTCACATATATTGATCACAGCTACTCCTCACTCCTAAATTGCTTATTTTAGCAAACACACCTTTAGTATTTGGCAATTTACGTTTATTCAGTTACATTAATAATCATAAAATTATAATTCAAGGAATAGTTTTGGGATATAGACGTCTGAGGCTTTAACATTAAAACTAAAAATTGTTTCGCATAAAAGAAATAATTATTCATCTAGAGTTTCATTATCACAAAGCTCCACGTTTCAGGCGTATGAAATAGGGAAGAGGAGCTTAGACAGTGTGTGAAAGTGATACATTGTGATTTGGGTTGAATTGTGAAAACTATAAGTTAAAAGTAGGTATTTGTAGGTAAAATGTGTTTATCGTTGTAATTTAACCATTCGGTTTTTCATTTAAAAAAATAGAGAACACCATATGACGTAAGCAAATCACCCGAGCTGAATGGAGAGCTAACATTGGTGTTGTCTATCCAATATGGCGCTTGGTGCAAAAAAACCCGTTATATTGTGTGATACGTACCTGCACCGCTCACCGTAACTCCATAAGTATCTTACACATAATATTACGAAATTAGTAGTGATGTTCAAAAACTCCGAGAAATCGATGAAACGAGTTGAACCGTTCAATCTAAGCTCGAAAAAACTCGAAAGCATAGAAACTAAAATAGACAAAACTTGCTTATTACGGTTCAGATTCAGTCTTTACTTTGAGATAGACAAAACTTGCTTATTACGACTCTTTGCTCATAATTTAGATATATGTATGAATATTTGAATGCAACTATTGTAACGAAATAACTTTTGTAAGTCGTTTATCTATCCAATGCCATATAATTTTACTAAAATGACATCTGATTATTGACCATGTTATTATTTATACAGTTAAACTCGACTATACGTCAATTCAATGTTTATGATGATTTATTTAGCCTTGCAACCATTGCATATTTAGTACAAACATAGGTTGTCTAATATGCAGTCAAAACTTAGAAGGTTAACATACAAATTGAAATAAAACATAATAGCATACCAAGCTTAGTGGAATAGTTTTAGAATACACAAAAACAAAACATAATGTAACTAGATAACATAGGTGAATACTGCGTTGGTCGATTGACTAGAAATCTTGATTATCCAAGGTTGGTTGCACTCCTTAGACTATAACGTATCCCTGTCCCGCTTGGTTTCACCAACGTCTCAACATAGGTACACCTAGGCCCGCGGATATTGTCTAAAATCCTGAACATCATGTCACTAGGGTTAAACAAAATTACTTGACTTCCAAATGGAATCACAACACAACCGTCCCCCGTATACAGATTGGATCATAATATCTTGTTCAATTCTCTATGTATTGGATTAATGGATAGAGATTAGGATCGTGATATTGAATGGACAACAACAATGACCAAGCTTGGTCAACAGGATGGTTGGTCATCACCCAAACATCGGAAACAAGGTTATTTTAGTAGGTACACATCATGCAGAGCCCTTGTGGTAACACTCCCATGTCAAAAGATTTATGTTCTATTCGAAATTCAAGAAGAACAACCATGCTAATTGTTTCTTGTGTTGAATGAATAGAAACAATCTTACGTGAATATTCTTGCCAACCGAAATCATAGTAGTATACCCGACCGTCATAACCCACACCATCTCCAAAGATACTACCTTCATCTAGATAAACTTGTATGTTTTCCAGTTTCGATTCTCTACCGAGAACATTTTGACCTTGTTGTTGTGCTTTAAAACGACCACCAACTTGTAATCTCCGTCTTTTATGTTACCAAAGTCATACCCAACGAGAATTGGATTACCTTACAAAACATGAGTCGATCGAATAGGTATAACGTGTTGCAGGGTTGTAAAGCGACAAACCTCTTGTGTTCACCAAGCATACCAATTCGTCAGGACTATATGCAAGAGGATGATATACATTTAGACACTTCGAAGGCCAGATGATTGAATCTTGTTAGTCATTCTGATAAACTGATTTTCGAGCGTCTACAAAAGGAATTTGAGGCTGCACATGCTTCCTAAACGCAAGGTAGGTTTCATTACAGTTGCTTTTTAATCTTTTGGTGTCACAAATTCAGTTAAGCTAACACCATTTTGTTTTACTTCACACGACTTTGTTTAGACACATAAAAGTGGAATGACACGCTATTGGCAACAATAAGAGAACTCGTCGACTTTCTTTCCATTTCTCTAGGATTCTTCATTTTCTTTAATGTTAGCTTTCTATGGGATTTGAAACGATTGTATTCATGTGTCTGGTTCATATGGAGGGTGATAGAAAGGTGATGTTGCAGTCACCTCGTGACGAAAGTATGATGCCAATGACCATATTTCATGAAAAAAATACACATTGAATCGTTCCCAAGGTACTCGATTTGTAAGGCTTAAATCCGTTGTATTTAGGTTTTTAACTTACCAAGTAACATGTGTTTTGTATGTGTTTGGGTTAAGCTAACACCATTTTTATAATGCATGTATGTGTTTGTTATATGTGTTTTTGAGATATATCTTCTATATTTGTTTTTTAAAACGATTGATTTGATTTAAGTTTTTATTTGATTCAATTACTGAATCGCTTTTGTTTATTGATTCTTATTCATAGGTGTTTGGGGTTGTGCTTATATAATATTGGAGTGTTTGTGGACAATAGTTGATCCGGGTTGCATTAATCTGATTTGGGTATGTTTGGGGCTGCTTGGATTTAGTATGTGATTGTTCAAAGGCTACGTAAATATTACTCGAACACCTAAAAAAGGTAACACATGTTTGATAAAACAATCTATCTGGTTTTTATTCATGTTATTTTGTCTCTAAACATAACAAATTCATGTTGTATGCTTTACATGGTGCCTTTCATGAATAAGTAATGATGATTTATACGTCTTTGCTTCGATTATATATTGGTATTTGTTTTTCAAGGAAAACCTAATCGTTTCACACCTCCCTTTGATCCATCCAGGCATTACGGCGTAGAGGCAACTAGAAGATCTCTAAATTGTGAAATGAGCTTTAATACAATCACATGTATGATTCTTCTATTAAAATCAATTGTAAAACGTATTATATAGATATTCAAGCTACTTTATACATACCACCTTGACGTGTGGCAAGCATGTGTCCTACATTTAAGGGAATACGGTTGGTTTCTTGATATCAAAAGTTTAAAAAGTTAACTACCAATATACTGCTATATATATATATTGATTTATCAACTCTTAATGGCTATGCAGTATACCTAATTAGTCATTTAATTTCTTGCTAGCCAACCACTGTTCATATGGCAAATTAGGAGCAAAAGGATAATTAGTTTGTATATCATGTAATGATGTAATGCAATCCTTTTGCAATTTGACTTGCTTATAATTAGAAATTGTCAGCGTGTTTGTTAGTTAAGTACGAGTTGCATATATTTACTACATATTCTGGGATAGAACTTGAAAGTACGACCTCCATATATTTACTACATATTCTGGGATAGAACTTGGAAGTGACCTCCATATATTTACTACATATTCTGGGATAGAACTTGGAAGTACGACCTCCATATATTTACTACATATTCTGGGATGGTAGAAATTGTAGTGTCATGAGTATGTATCTTATTAGTTGTAATAAGGTAACTAGGTGTTTTTGTTTTTTAAAACTTATGTGATACCTATTTGAATTTTTAATTCTATGCCATCCAATTTAATAGCACTTGTTGTGGTTTTTCGCCATCTGGTCAGACCTAGGGCGAATCATGCACCCAAGGCGATTTTGTCACTGGTCAGACCTTTGCCAACTATTGCATGCTTTAAATTGGTACGACTTAAGTTGAGTTCCCGGTCAGATTCGGAACCCGAGGCATAAGATGAGATGAAACATACTCATGATTTATTACATGTAGAACAAGTTTGCTTGAGATGTTCAATGGTACTCGAAAGAGATGTGAGAACTCCCATCCAAACACTCTACAACAATAAAATTCATGAATCGTCTCATAAATCTAAGAGTTGCACTTGTAATGCAATTAACGCTCGACGCTTACCTCTTGCCCTACTTGATATTAGACGGTCGGACCTCTAATATTAAGTGGGAGTGCAAGCAAGGATCTTAGTCTCATAATGATTAATTGGGTAGTTAATTCTTTTGAGAATGTAATTATCGAAAATACTAATCGTTGAACTTTTATTTTGTAGATGAATAATTCTACCTCTTGCTTAAACAGCACGGTTGTTAAGTCTTTCCTTGAGAAAATGAAGCTGACTGAAACTAATTTTGTTGATTGGTATCGTGCTCTTCGGATAGCGCTCGAAACTGATGACTTGGTTAAATACCTTGAGCAACCTATTCCTGATCTCCCGTTTCTTCCTCCTGGTGTTGAAGGTCCTCAACAACACCCGGAGTACCACCAGTGCTCTTCGGATAGCGCTCGAAACTGATGACTTGGTTAAATACCTTGAGCAACCTATTCCTGATCTCCTGTTTCTTCCTCCTGGTGTTGAAGGTCCTCAACAAGACCTGGAGTACCACCATACTTGGGTTAAAAGGTCCAGAGAAATTGCTGGCCTTATGCTCATGACTATGTCCCCTGAACTCCAAAGGCTTTTGGAGGGTCATGGCGCATGGTCAATGATGGAGGAGTTGAAAACCATATTCACTGAACAAGCGGATCAAGAACTACTTGATGTTGCACGTTCCTTTCACGCGTGTAAACATGAGGATGGATAATCTGTGAGCTCTTATGTCTTAAAGATGAAGGGCTACATAGAGAATTTGGAACGTCTCGGTCATCCCGTGTCACTGAAACTTGTAGTTAGCCTAATCTTAGCCTCACTGAACAAGGATTATGATAGGTTCGTGCAAGATTACAATATGCATGGCCTGGGGAAGACAATACCTGAGCTGCATGCCATGCTCAAGCTACATGAGAAGACGTTGCCAAAGAAGGTTGCACTTGCTACTGCTAATACTATCAATGCTATTAGGACAGGAAGGATCCAAAAGCCTAATAGGGCTAAACCGTCTAATGCTGCGAAGTGTAAGAATCATGGCAAAGGAAAGAAAGTAGCAAACTTTACTCCTAGAGCTAAGATTCCCCCTCCACCAAAGAGAGATAATCCTGCAAAGGACGCCACTTGTCACCAATGCGGTGACATTGGTCATTGGAAGAGAAACTGTCCAGAGTATCTCGCTGAGTTGTGGAAGAAGAAGAAGCTATCTCAAGGAGCTAGCACTTCAGGTATCTTCACTATAGAACTCTTTACTTTTCCTAATAAATCTTGGGTTTATGACACTGGTTGTGGTACTCACATCTGTAATACTACTCATAGACTAAGGATAAGTAGGAAGCTGAAGCCAGGAGCTTTGAACCTGTACGTGGGCAATGGTCATCGTGCAGCGGTCGAAGCCATTGGTGTTTTTCAATTATTTCTCCCTAGTGGACTAGTAGTCATTTTGAATAATTGTCATTACGCACCTTCTATTTCTAGAGGGATTGTTTCAGTTTTCCGTTTGTATGATGATGGTTTTGTTAACCGTTTTGAGAATAATGCAATAATTTCAGTTTCAAAAGATAATATGTTTTATTTTCGTGCTATTCCTCGTGACGGTATATATGAAATTAATATGTGTGATTCTAATGCAAACGATAGTTCGATTTATGTTGTAAGTAATAAAAGGGCTAAGTCTAACTTGGACTCTACACTCTTATGGCATTGTCGCCTTGGCCACATAAGCAAAAAGCGCATTAAGCAATTAAAATTTGATGGATTGCTCAAGTCAAACGATGATGATTCCTTTGACAAGTGTGTTTCATGTTTATCTGGTAAGATGGCACATAAACCTTATTCACATCAAGTGGAGAGGGCTAAAGATCTGCTTGGACTTATACACACCGATGTATGCAGCCCATTCAGAACCGTGTCAAGACAAGGTGCAAGCTACTTCGTCACTTTCACTGACGACTATATCGTTATGGTTATGTTTACTTGCTAAAGCATAAACATGAAGTGTTTGAAACATTTAAGGTGTTTCAAAAGGAAGTAGAGAATAACCTCGGTAAAACCATAAAGGCACTACGTTCTGATCGTGGGGGTGAATTTATGAGTTATGAATTTTTGGATCATCTTAAGGAGCATGGGATTATTGCCCATAGAACTCCTCCATATACACCACAACACAATGGTGTGTCTGAGAGGAGAAATAGAACCCTACTGGATATGGTTCGCTCCATGATGGCACAAACAACTCTTCCAAAGTCCTTTTAGGATTATGCTCTTGAGTCTGCTGCACGCATTCTCAATATGGTTCCAACTAAGAAGGTTGATAAGACTCCATACGAAGTATGGCATGGGCAAGCCCCTAAGTTGTCTTACTTAAAGGTCTGGGATGTGAGGCTCTTGTTAAGCGTGATACGCTTAATAAACCTGACAAACTTGAACCCAGATCGATTAAGTGTATCTTTGTAGGATACCCAAAGGAAACAATGGGTTACTCCTTCTATTACCCACCCGAGAACAAGGTTATTTTTGCTCGTAATGCTGAATTCCTAGAGAGTAATCTTATGAATCAAGAAGCAAGTGGGATTTTAGAAGATCTTGAAGTAATTCAAGATGAAGATATACATCCTTCTGAAAACACTAGCGATCATGAAGAGGATGATCAAGAAATTGATGAACCTATAAGTGATATAGCTCCCATTCGAAAGTCTACAAGGACTAGGCGTGCTCCTGACCGTATGTGTTTATACATTGACGTTGAGGAACATGAGTTAGGGGATCATGGTGAACCTACTAACTATAAAGCTGCATTAGCAGATCCTGAATCTGAAAAATGGCTTGATGCTATGAATGTGGAGATGCAATCCATGAAAGACAATGATGTCTGGATCTTAGTTGACCTTCCCCCTAACGCTAGAACCGTTAGCGTCAAGTGGTTATACAAGAAGAAGACCGACATGGATGGCGATGTACACACCGTTAAAGCTTGATATGTAGCAAGGGGCTTCACTCAAACCTAAGGGGTTGATTATGAAGAAACCTTCTCTCCTGTTGCAGATATCAAAGCTATAAGGATTCTCTTAGCCATAGTCGCGTTCTATGACTATGAGATTTGGCAAATGGATGTTAAAACCGCTTTCCTCAATGGACATCTTTACGAAGAGGTCTATATGAAGCAACCTGAAGGTTTTGTCAATCCTAAATATCCAAACCGAGTATGCAAGCTTCAGAGATCCATTTATGGACTTAAGCAAGCATCAAGGCAATGGAATAAGAGATTTGATGATTAAATCAAGAACTTTGGTTTCACTCAAAATCCCGATGAGCCATGTATATATATCAAAGCTAGTGGGAGTAATGTAGTGTTCCTAATCTTGTATGTCGATGACATATTAATCATGGGAAAAGACATTCCAACATTGAAAAGTGTAAAAGCTTACCTTGGAAAGTGTTTCGCTATGAAAGATCTAGGAGATGCTGCATATATTCTTGGAATCAAGATCTATCGAGATAGATCAAGACGGTTAATTGGTTTATGTCAAAGTGCTTACATAGATAAAATTTTGAAGAAGTATAACATGGATAATTCCAAACGTGGCTTTATTCCCATGCTAACTGATTCAAAATTATCTAAGACTCAAGGAGCATCTACCTCTGCTGAGGTGAAACGCATGCAGAGAGTTCCTTATGCTTCGGCAGTATGATCAATCATGTATGCTGTCAGATGCACTAGACCAGATGTTGCATTCTCTCAGAACATGACGAGCCGTTTTCAGCAGAATCCTGGTGAGGATCATTGGACTGCTATTAAGAACATTCTGAGGTATCTTAGGCATACCAAAGACATGTTTCTTGTTTATGGAGGAGATATGAAACGAGAGCTCAGGGTTGCTTGCTACACTGATGCTGGTTATCTGATAGACGCTGATGACACGAAGTCTCAGACTGGATATGTTTTCAAAATGAATGGAGGTGTTGTGAGCTGGAAAAGCTCGAAGCAGACCATCCATGCTATCTCATTTACAGAGGCTGAGTATATAGCCGCTTCGGAGGCTGCTAAACAAGTCGTTTGGATTAGGAAGTTTATTTCTGGGCTTGGTGTTGTTCCCACAAATAATGAACCTATGAAGATGTATTGTGACAATACCGGAGCCATTACTATAGCTAATGAACCAGGAATCACTAAAGGTGCGAAACATTATCGTGCTAAAGTTCACTACCTCCGAGAAGTGATTGAACTGGGTGATATTACATTGGAGAAAGTTCACACATATGACAACTTAGCTGACCCCTTTACGAAGGCTTTGGAACTTAAAAGGCATTCAATGCTTTCTCATAACATTGGTTTGCTTCCAGCTAATAGTCTCATATAATCTGTGTTATTTTAGTATTTGGATAATTTGGGATTCTAAGACAATTATTATTTTCTGATGAATAAAGATATTTGATGTTTGTTATAATTCATATAATTATTGTTGTCCTATATTTGTATGTTTAAATCCTTGAATATTTGATTATTTTAAACATGTCCATTGTCGGTTAGCAATATGGGAATATTGACTACATTAAGACAAATATGAGTGTTGGTTATATTCTTTGAATATAATGGACGGTTCCCACCAAACTCATATGTTATTCATAAGGGATGAATATTGGACACCCCGAACTTTCGAATATTACTTTTGGATCCTTGTCATGAGTAAATTTTTGAAAATGGTGATTAAGTCGTCCTTAGACTTGAGATGCAAACAAGTTGTGCATGTGTGAATATCGCTTCTTGATTATATGTTAAGCGCTAGCTTGCAAGAGTTAGTTATAAAGGCTATAGTTGGAAGTGTTGTGAAGCAGCATCCACAGACACTTGCAGTCAATATAGAATTTGTTCCTCCACTTGATATAGTGCAGTGAATTACCACTGGATCCTCTCCAGAATTAATTAGGTAATTGTATGGCCGTACCCAAAGCGTGATCAAGATGATTCTTGATACATTTGGACTATCTAAATTAATTCGATCACGAGAAATTAAAATTAAATTATATGGAATGAGTTAGGATCCATATCCATGGTTTAATAGGTACTCGAAACAAAAGGATGATTACCAGCAAGCTTTAAATAATCATATACCATCGAATACTTTTGAGATATTATTCTTGAAACTATTAACTCAACATTTCCGGTTATAATGAAGTGTTGCTAGATGCTTCATTATGGACGCTGTATGTCTAAACTCTCACAAGTGGGAGCTGTCGGAGTATGCGATCGTTTAGCCATCGGAAATGAGTGAGCCTATCGGGGGCACACACTTAAACACGAAGAGTACGGTTATTATATATTTAATATATATAACTCGTTTGTATTTATTAAATTATAATATGTTTCACGAACAATATTTAACGTTTTTTAGTTTAACCGTTAGACGTTGTAAACTAATTAATACTTGTTAAATTAAAAGATAAGGGCAAATTTAATCTTGTTATTCATATACTACTTTTATCTTGCAAGTAGTATATACGAATTTAATGTCTGCTAAAGTTCACAATCTTTTATTTTCTTAAGAATATATCATGTGCTTTTCTTTTGAATTTGTCGGCAAGAAAATTAAAAGGAATGAGATATATGGCAAATGGAGACAACAAAATATTTATATTATTTTGTTTTATTCTTAGCTTGCCTATGGCACAATATATATATATATAGTTGGTTGTGGTTTTCATTTGATGAGTGTCACAGACATTAGAAAACGTCAAAATCAAAAGTTGCTTGTTGGTTTTCTCATTCGTACAAAACAAATTATTTTGTTCCTTCTGTCTCGGTTTATTTTAACCTTCACTCATTAAAACCATTCGAACGTTGAACACAACACGGGTGTCAAAATACATTTGATCTCAAACATATTTGAAGCATATTTTCATGGATATATAACCATTTATGTTTACAATCTTCACCGATGTAGGAATTCTAAAAGACTTTACCAACATCCAAGAACCTCTACATTTATATGTTCTTTGTAAAATTCAATGACTATTTAAGTTAATTAACCCAAAATTGTAGCTATTTGCTACACGGGAAATGGGAAACTTAATTGCATAAACTTTTTTTGGTCAAATTTAATGCCTAAAATCTTATTCGAAGAATGTGAGTTGTTGTAGTAAAATAGCTCTCACAAATAATAGAACATGAACAAAAACCTTCTCTCGCGATTTTGTAATGTTTGAATAAAATTTACGGTTAAAAAATCGTGTTAATGTTTGCATATGCTAATGTCCAAAACGTTCTTTCTTGGACTTAGAGAACACAAACAAAGAGCACCAAAAACAATTATTACTCATATGCTCATAGATATATAATCATTTTTGTTAAGAGGGTGTTTGTCTTTGCGTTATCAAACAGATTATCAAATTATTTCATTATTGAAACGCAAAAAGCTAATTTGAGTGTTTGGTAGCCAATGTTTCAAAAGCGATTATTTGCGGTTACTGGGTATCAAAACGATGGTTTGTGGCAGTAGATACAATGCCACTTTTTCCAAAATGTGGCTATGCTACTTTCTAAAATGACCTAATTGCCATTGTATTTATTCTTATTAGTTTTTAATTGCCACTAATGTGTTTTCTATTTTAGTCATTTGACATAAATAATTTATTTTTTCTAGCATTTAAATATTGATTATTAGAATATCATACAAAAATCAAATCCAAACACTACATTTCAAAATCACGTTTCCAAAACTAATAATCTACTTTACATAAGCAACCCCCAAACACCCCCTTAGAACTTACATTGATGTGAGAAACTTTTCAAACTCTCGAAAATATATAAATTTATATCTTGTCTCTATGGCGTAAAGGCTTCGTTAAAAATAGTCAAAACATATTTTATCTTGAACAAAATAGACACATATGTTCATGGTTATTCCACAAAAAGGTGTAGATTGGCGGAAACACCCCGACCCTGGGTGCCTTTTGGCACCAACCATTTTCCACCCTACAAGGAATAGCTCTGGCAACTTTGCTTACCCAGATAAGCAACAACTAGAGTGACACGAGCCGAGACTCGACCCTCGATCTCTTATTCCACAAAGGCTCTCCAGTGTGCCCATATATTTTGTAAAGGCGGGTACGTATCTGAAGAAAATGCCAAGGACGAGACTTGAATCTGAGTCAATTGACTCAAGCACAAGAGCACCACCCATTGGGCTAATGCTCTGATGGTCATATGTTCATGTTTATATAACCATTTTTGTTTACAACTTCCATCAATGTGGGGCTTCTAAGAGCATTACAAACATCACTACATTTATATGTTCTTTTCCTAAAGTGGATGACTAGTTATTCACATCAATACATAAGGCTGCAAATGAGTCAAACTTTTATCAAGCAATTTAAGCTCGAGTTCAAGCTCTGCTCGATCAAACCGAGATTTTATCAAGGATAAGCTCGAGCTCAATCCCAAAACTTGCCCGAAACATATAATGAGTCAAGCTCGAACTTTTGACAGCTCAACTCATGCGATTATTAAGCTTTCCAAGACTTTCCGAAACTTAGTATAAATATATTTTTATATTATGTTTATATAAGTAAATGAAGACCAATTTAAGTATTTACCTACCTAAAGAGTCATTTGTGATAGTTTTTGCGGTGGTGTGAGGCTTAGTGATATATTTGTATGTTATAAAATGGTTATAATTTTTTCTGCTTTACACATATCTTTGTTGATGAGTGTGGCTATTTTATATAGTATTCAAATATATAATTCCAAGCTTTCAAGGTAAGATCAAGCTTTTCAGGCGAGCCCAAATCTAAACAGTAAAAGCTGACGAGCAATCGACTGAGTGTGAGTCAAACAATTATTTTTTGAACCAAATTCGAGTCTTTTGAGCTCGGGCTTGAACCAACTCGATTACACCTTTAAAGATGTCGCTTGCTTTTTCCTAAGACAAAGAATAAAAAATAGTAATTATATTGTGGTTGTCTATTATTTTATCATAAAATGAAAGTAAAGAAATAGTAATATATCATAATTGTTTATTATTTAAAAAACAGATCATTAATATTTTGATGCTTTTGACGCGTTCCATCAATTCACCAGACAATAAAATGATACTCTAGTTAAGGTTTATTATACTTAAACTCTGATTCAAAATAAGAATTTCCAGTACCCACCAAGTATGGTTCGATTCGATGTTATAACCACAAAACGGTTAACCTTGACTCAAAACCGCATGTAACCGCTCGCTTGGTATCGAATGTCCGGTTACCCACCAAGTACTGTTCGGTTTCGGATACCAATAATTACTCTCCCCACGATAATACAGTAGTATTTAAATCTTCAAACTAACCAACCGTCCCGTAAACATCCAAAATCTATATCTATCTATATCTCTACTACATATAAAGCATTTACCCCCAAAACCTTGAATGTTGAAAAACTATTTAATTTAAGAAATGTTGAAAAACCATTTAGTTTAGGAAATGTTGAAAATTAATACATAATACAGAAAAGCTTGTAAATTTAAAACCCTAAAAAAGAATAAATAAATTAGGAAATGTTGAAAATATATAATGGAGAAATAAGAATTGTTGAAAGTTAATTTTCAATATTTGTAAGAAAGGAAATTAAATTTTTTGTAACAATAAAACACGAATGAATTTGAAAATTTGAAATTTTAATATATATTTTCGAAAACAAAATACAAATAAGGCAATGTTTAAAACCACGGTATTTTAGAAATTGTTGAAAAAGCTGTAAAACACTAAAACATCATTCTAACATGTATTTTTAGAATGTATACTAGCTGTGAATCAATCTGATTTACAAATGAAACAGCTCTTGTGTGGTATGTATATAGACTGCCTGTTACATATTTGCAAATATTTGCAAGCACACAGTTAGATCTCTCAATAACACAAAGCCCTACTTCACCACATAAACCACCATGAGTCTCGCCCGCCGACCTCACCACACCACCGTACTAACATCACACGAATCACCCAACACAGTCTTAAGGTACGTTTGATTTTTTTAATAAATCTTTTATACATCCGTATATTTTTCATCATATTTTTAATAATTTTGGCATATTATTGTTACAGTTCCTTGCTGCCATCGTTGTCGTCGATGTCTCGCTGCTGAAACATAAAGCTCCTAAGCACCAACTGGTTACCACGACCACCATTATTAGTTGTAAGGTATATATCAATTTGTAATATATTTATTTTTATTAATAAGTTCTCATTTTATACTGTTTTGATATTTTTAACAGTCACGGTTCGTCGTTGCTTGTTGCCCTGCTACCGTGTTGATTCATTGGAAATAACAGGTTGTATAACTCTTTTCATCGCTCGGCTCTTAATTGATGGTTCGCAGTTCATTATTTATTTTCGATTATTTATTTTCTTGAAACCTTAAATGTTTTCACCAGTAATTTTAATCAGATAGTGTTAAACATGAGTTATTTTTTAAAACTGGTCCATATAGGTGGTTATTCATTTTATTCTAACGACAAATAGAGGAGACGATTTGAAAGCCAAATGAATGCTCATGGTCAAACATCAGAACAAGTTTGGTATAATGGTTTTTCATGATAAAATATATTAGTAATCATCGTGTGATACATATATTGACAGATGACTTCACAAAAGCAGAAGGGACAAGCTGCAAATGTGGCCTATGCTCAAGCAGCAATTGATCCATTAAAGGTATGTCCCAAACTACAATAGTCATACGTATTCTAATGGTAGTAACTCGAATGCAAATAATAGTACTTGTTTTTTTGGTACAGGCTCACCCTGAGTTGATGCAAGCATTCCAAGCAACATCTGTCACTGGAGGGTGGGGCAAAACCAACCTCGAATTTTTATTAAGTAGTAGTAGTATGAATTTTTACTGTGTACTTTATATATAAAACTCTAAATGACTAAAAAAGGCACTCAAATAATCAGCCATAAAGTTGCACACTCTTTCAACCTTCGAGGTTATAAGCTTAAAATTATCTATAGGAAATTGTATACTTTCTCTTGTTAAAGATGAAAAATTCTTCAGATGAAGAGGAATTCCAGCAGTGTTGTTTATGCTTATACCAAAGTGAAGTAGATATTAGCTATTGAGGGGAAAGTTCCTACTTATCTACGTGAATACATATTTACTTGGGGTTTGATTTTATAAATGACAAGTTCAAACGAGTTAAACAAGGTTACTAATAAACAGTAAAATACATACATAACATTATGAAGTGGTTTAAAGTTTTCTAAAGTTTACTCTTTTAGACTTTTTAATTCTAACAATTAGCTAACTACATTTGACAAAAAGAATGTTGAAAGGTTAAATCTAAGTCTACACGAATCAACTTAGTTTTGAAAAAATGATGATGGTTCAACCTAATTTTAAAAACAAAAGTTCAATGAAACGGTACACTAATGATTCGACTTAGTTTTATGCATTAACAAGACTTTTGAGCTAGAACCAATCAATAAAATAAAGTGAAATATAGGGTCGGACGAAGAACATGACGAAAAAATACTATCTATCCAAAACCCTTCTTTTCTTCACTCAAAGGGGGAATGCGCCAGAATCGTCTTTCATGAAACTATCTCCGTTTGTATATCTCAGTGTACGTGTAATAATGTGTCCCATTGAAATAGGACCTACAGTTACGTGAAAGTCATTTACATGAAAGGTCATAAAGAAAATTTATATGTTGTTTCATATATGTTTATATGACCAAGTTATCTAAAACTAAAAATTGCATGTTACAATCTTTTACGATTACGATTTTATCTTACCATAATATAATCGTTAATTATCTGTCGCTAGGTTATCCGCCGCTATGCGAGGGTATTCGTCCTATCCAATTTGTTGAATTTTGAAAAGTTAAAAAATCAACAAATATGGTAACTAAAAACTTGGTTGTTATATTGAACTAATCAACTTTATAAATGGGGCAATGTTAAAATCGACTGTTAGAGCATCCACTATGGTTGTTTTTTAAGAGGTTTATAAAATTATGAAGAGTTTATCATTTTATTAACCATAGTGGAGATGAGGTTTATGCTTATGTGGAATGAAGAGGTCCAACATCCTAGACCTCTTTAAAATTTAATGCATTTTGAGTTAATGAGGTTTTACTAAAGGTTTATACATATTTAAGCATAGTGGAGAAAGGTTTATAACATATAAAAGTTTATGAATTAATGTTTTAAGGTTATTTGGCACTATTATAAACCTTTACAAAGATTTATCATATTGGATGCCCTTATATTCAACTAATCAATATTTTAAATGAGGCAGTATTGTTTATTGGGGAATAGTTAACTGTATTCTTCAAAACTAGCAATATATATAAGGAAACAATGAAATCTGAGAAAATGTTGTGAAGCAACAGCTGTATAACCAAATGCATGTAATGTAGAATGCATGAGTTGTATAACCAAATGCATGCAACTAATATAGGAAACTTTGAAAACAATGGAATTGAAAACTTAAAACACAGTTTGTAGGCAGTATAGTTGACTTTGTAAATATATATAAGAGTATTCCCATTGTAATCTCTTATTTTTCATGATCTTTCTTCTTTATCTAAAATACACACAACTAAAACCCTTTACACCATCTCCGCCATCACCTCTGCATCCATTATCCCCCACCACCTCAGCCGCCACTAGCATTGTCTGAATTCGCAGAACCCTCCACAGGTTTGTTGTGTTTTTAGTTATGTGTATTTTCGGCGGTAGATCTGGTGGTTTTTTGTGATAGATCTTTTAGTTTTGGTAGCGGTTTTGATGGTTAAAAAACGTGGGTTTGATTTCGTCTCCACAAAAACACACACTTAACAAAATACCCACATATCTTCCACCATTCCTATACTCTTCTATATATGTTTTTTGAAACGATGGAATTGATTACGTGGTGTTCCATGTATCAAAACATAAGGAAAAAGAGAATTTGTGTGAACATGTATTACACTTTGCATGATACTCTAACGTTACTTATTTTTATCTTGTTTTGTGGGATTTTTTATAATGCATGTATGTGTTTGTTATATGTGTTTTTGAGATATATCTTCTATATTTGTGTTTTTAAACGATTGATTTGATTTAAATTTTTATTTGATTCAATTGCTGAATCGCTTTTGTTTATTGATTCTTATTCATAGGTGTTTGGGGTTGTGCTTATATAATATTGGAGTGTTTGTGGACAATAGTTGATCCAGGTTGCATTAATCTGATTTGGGTATGTTTGGGGCTGCTTGGATTTTGTATGTGATTGTTCAAAGGCTACGTAAATATTACTCGAACACCTAAAAAAGGTAACACATGTTTGATAAAACAATCTATCTGGTTTTTATTCATGTTATTTTGTCTCTAAACATAACAAATTCATGTTGTATGCTTTATATGGTGCCTTTCATGAATAAGTAATGATGATTTATACGTCTTTGCTTCGATTATATATTGGTATTTGTTTTTCAAGGAAAACCTAATCGTTTCACACCTCCCTTTGATCCATCCAGGCATTACGGCGTAGAGGCAACTAGAAGCGCTCTGAATTGTAAAATGAGCTTTAATACAATCACATGTATGATTCTTCTATTAAAATCAATTGTAAAACGTATTATATAGATATTCAAGCTACTTTATACATACCACCTTGACGTGTGGCAAGCATGTGTCCTACATTTAAGGGAATACTGTTGGTTTCTTGATATCAAAAGTTTAAAAAGTTAACTACCAATCTACTGCTATATATATATATATATATATATATATATATATATATATATATATATATATATATATATATATATATATATATATATATATATATATATATATATATATATATATATATATATATATATATATATATATATATATATATATATTGATTTATCAACTCTTAATGGCTATGCAGTCTACCTAATTAGTCATTTAATTTCTTGCTAGCCAACCACTGTTCATATGGCAAATTAGGAGCAAAAGGATAATTAGTTTATATATCATGTAATGATGTAATGCAATCCTTTTGCAGTTTGACTTGCTTATAATTAGAAATTGTCAGCGTGTTTGTTTGTTAAGTACGAGTTGCATATATTTACTACATATTCTGGGATAGAACTTGGAAGTACGACCTCCATATATTTACTACATATTCTGGGATAGAACTTGGAAGAACGACCTCCATATATTTACTACATATTCTGGGATGGTAGAAATTGTAGTGTCATGAGTATGTATCTTATTAGTTGTAATAAGGTAGCTAGGTGTTTTTGTTTTTGGTACTTATGAGACACTAATGGTCCTAACACCTATTTTATCAATATTATTTTTTTAGTGCACTCATCCCACTTTAGAATTAGTACATACATTTTTTTAATCTCACCATTGATAAGTAGCACTTTATGTGACTGTATATGAACATATATATATATATATATATATATATATATATATATATATATATATATATATATATATATATATATATATATATATATATATATATATATATATATATATATATATATATATATATATGAAGGGTTTTGACAAGTGTATATACCCATATATATTATACTTCATCATTTACAAACTTTTAACTCGTATAATTCTAAAGTTTGTTTACTGATTCAAGAAAATTGTTTGCAACTTTATATTATGCTATGACATCATGCAACACAACCATACGGTTGGTTGTGGCTAAGTACGTTAAGTGTGTGTAGAGACAAATTGTCACTATAGCGTTTCGTCTATTTATTTCTGTAGAAATGAAAATATATTGTTGGAGACGCTGACGACGTTTTTAAAGAATATACGCGATGTGTAATGTGCATTATTAGTTACTTCATAACTCATGTAATGTTTTATTTTCAATTTCACTAATAGTTATATGTTTTTTATACATGTTTATTTAACATTTTATCTAGCATTGAATTATAATATCTTACGACCCATTACAAATACAATTTGATTTTTTCACGTTCTATTTTGAAAAATACTTACCATGATATTGTATATCGTCAATTATTAGATGCAAAATAAATTTTGCCGCTATGCGCGGGTACTCGTCTAGTATTAATAGATAGTTTAAGTTTTCAGACTAACCGAACCGTTCGACAAACGTCCTAAAGATCATTTGTTATATTATGGCTATTTATTTAAAAAATAAAATAAAGACGTATTTTAAGACCTCTCATCATGCAGTATAAGTTCACCATGAAATTGGGATAGATGTGAAACTTAAGATATACTCCACCATAATCATAATAATAATAACATAAGTGTGATATATAAGAATGTGATAGTCATGAGTACTTATTAATTTCAAGGTTTAAATAGGTTGACTATTATGATAATGAGAATATAATATTTTGAATTCTATGTTTAAACCAGTGTTTAAAAGTCCGGGTTGATCCGGCCGGTTGAATCGTGACCCGGTCGAGTGATTGGACGTCGGTTTTAACAAAAAAACCTGGCTGTACTCTCGGTTAAACCGGTTGAACCGTGACCCGGTAGCTTGACCGGAAAAATTGAAAACCCGAATTTTAAAACATTGGTTTAAACGTGGGTTGGAGAAAATACTCGGTCAAGTTTAGCACTCTCCAAATCCCATATATTTTGACGAATTTGTTGGTAAAGAATACCCATATAACCCCATTTCCATAAACTCTTTCCATAATATCATATCATAAAAAGCTCTAAATCACAAACTGGTTTGCAAACTAGATTCACTTTGGGGTTGGAAGTACTCGCCATTTAAATCCTCGTCTAGCCTTTCAATTTCGTTTGTTCGAGTTTGTTTCCAAGCTTGGACTCGGTTTATGTTCGTGCGTGGGTGCGGCTGTGTTTTGATTCACTATAGGGTTTTAGTTCGTGATAGGTACGTGTTTAGTTGTTCGTTAACATGTGGGTTTCGCTTTCGATCATACGTCTTTGAATTTGGGTGTAGTTCGTGTTCCGTTTTGGTTTCGATCTATCATTTTGTTCGAAGGTATACCATAAACTACAGTTTAAATAAATATCTTGTGTTACCTATAAATATTATGTTATGAAGAATCATGTTAAATAAGCGATTAAGTTTCAAATACATGAATGGTATGTGAAACATGCTACTAACGATGAGATTTTAAAATGTTTTGTATTGTAAGAAAAACACAAGAACTGATGTTTCTAACTTAGCATTAGATTAAAAGAGTATAAATAACATAAAAATTAGCTGATACTGTGTGTGTCTCTAAATGATGAAAGCTCTTATTTTGACATAATTAAATCATAGATATGTTGTTGTATCATTTTGTAAAGTCGAAGGTTTGTATACTTTTATCTATACTTATACTTGTTACTTTATAAAACATTTAGGTCGTGTTATTTTTAAAAGTCTTAAATAATTTGAGCCACAAACATTTCATTAATAAGAAAATAATAGAATAAAATACTAACAAATTAAGACATTAAATATCTGTAACAATACTCACTAATTTCATATTTCTAACCGTTAAATCATTCATAACATAAGAATATAATAAAACGTCTTTATATTTAAAAATGCGTTTAAAACTATAGTTGCAACAGCTATTCAATTAATAACTGTAACAGCCCAATCAAATAAGTATAAAACACCAAAAAGAAAAACACATAGTCCATAAGCCAACCAGCATAAGCCCACTACGATATGCACCATCCGGAGACCAACTACGAGCCAACCACGTTAGTGCAAGACAACCTCAAACTCTCCAAACCCTTCACCACTCCATACTCATAAAACCCGTCGTCTGCCATCATTCACGTCTACCCGATGCCGTCACAAAATCTCTTCGTTGGATGATTGCTCCAAAATAGTATTTCTATTTTGTGGCCCATGTCAACAACAGATCATGGTTTAAGAGTAATTTGTGAATAGATAAAGGTAATATTAGACAAGATAAATTAATGTAGTGTGTTTGATTTGAGAATAGAAATATGTAGGCATATATTAAAATGAGATAAATTTTGTGTTTGATAAATTAGGGTTTGAGATGTTATATTACTTGGGTTATATTAAATAGGTTGGGCTGATTTTTGAAGTTACACTTACAAGATGTAACTGGGCTCATTTTTTTTATGGTTATAAGGTTTTAAAGTTTGGACTGAAATTCGTTTGATTATATGTAGTATTATATAATTATAAAAAATGGACAACAAAAGCTTGTTTGTCTCACCATCAAACTAAAAACACAAAAAGCTACTTTAACTTTTATTGTGGCATGGTTAATTATTAATCAAATACATAACTTAGTATAGTCATAGTTGCCAAAGTTGTTGCTAACATTGTTGCAATCTTGCAACGGCATCAAATACCGAGCAACTAAAACTTTGATAAAAAGGAAGTTTACTAATGATTGTCGCCCCAAATAACTAAATATCGTGCAAATAATAATTACAAGAAACAAATTGTATCAAATGTTCGCTTCCGTATCACTTTGTTAATACGATGAATTCGAATAGCAATGCAAAAAGTGATCCAAATGTTGTTGAAATTAAATATGAAGACATCATGAACAATATTGTTTCAGGTTTCGAGGTAAATTTGTTACATGTTTCGATATTACTTTATCACAACTAAAAAAATAAAATCATACAAAGGTCATGAAAAACATTGTTCACCTGGGAATTAGTCACTGGGTATCCGTCGTCGCATTACACGGATACCCGGCTAGTATATTAATTAGATAAATGGGTGTCTAATTAATTGTAATGGTGTGAGTATGAAACAAATCGTAGACCATGAAAATTAAACTTTTCAGGTGCACATCTTAATACATCGAATTAACTAATAGTTGTAATTAACCAAAAAACTATTAGTTAATAAATGTATGAAATATAATCAATCCATAAAGTATGTATAAGTAACGAAATGCGATTATCAGTCCAAGATCATGTGAGTATGGACTGTTTTGTTTATAACCTCCACCAATGTGGGATTTCTGGAAACTTTTCATAAAAAAATCTCTACATATGTTCTATATAAAACTAGACAATTATTTTAGTTCATTGACCAAAAACTAAACCTATTTTGATAACATGTTAATAGGTAACTAAAATGTATAAACTAGTTTTGTCAAAATTAGTTTCGAAAATCTTATTCTAAGCAAGTGAGTTGAGATAGTAATAACAAAACGTGATGGTAACATGATAATAAGGTGAAACTTGTAAAGTTTATCATACTAAAATTCTAATTCAAATTTCAAAATAGCTTATCTATAATGTTAAGCATATTCACTAGTTATCATCAAAGTGTCAGTGACATGAGAGTTATATTTGTGGTGTGAATATTATTAAGTTGTTAAAGTTGCGAGTCTAGGAAAATGTTTTTGTCCAGGTTTTACGCATTGAAACGTTATAATAAGTCCAGCAAGTTGTTTTATGGTAAAAAGGCAAAGTTGTATTCGTGCCTTCTACGGTGTAGAGGCCAAATCAGCTCGACATCGTTGATGCTTTATGCCATAAAAGCTTCATTAAAAAATAAAATAGTTAAAATGGTTTGGGGTGTTTCATTTCTTATAACTTGTATTGGCAAAATTTTGGGGTGTTTCATTGTCGTTATATATGTAGTGAGTGGACCGAACGAGCTTGTGGGGGAGTTCTCTCACTAATGAGTTCACTCAATAGGTTAAACCCTCTAATGCAATGATTCCCTGATGAGGTTGTTCATACTCAACTCGCCGGAGGAGTATCACTCGTTGAACTCATGAGCTACCTCATTTATACAACACTACTTTGTGAGTCTTCGATGAGGTTTTGTGACTTAATTGTTTTACATTCCGTATCTGCAAACTTATTTGTAAATATAACATGAACCGTTAATCACACTAAATTCCCAACAGAAACTTACCTAATCCATCGAGGCAATTAGTTTACTTGTGTTGCCAATTTCGTATTTGAGCTCACAAATAAGAAGCCAATGCTGCCTGCTTATAAGTCGTATTCGCAAAATTCCATATGCTATTCCATTCTCTAGCGAGTGATCGACACACTCATTTTATAAGCCAATGGTGCCTTCTTATCACACACTGATCAGCAACATTTTGTAGATCTTGTTTAAAAAAATGGTTTAACTCCCAACGACTTTGTTTTTAGTATTTGGTTCCTATGAGTCTTCATGCTTTGGTGGGTTGTTGAGGATTCGATTGTTGTTGCGGTTTTTTTTTTGTTTAAAGGTTGGGGTGAGAGCTAGAGATTTCATGCATATAAAAGTTGATACTTCATAACATTCATATAAATTGCCAATTAAGTCATGGACGTCTAAGGGTATGTTTGGCATTTATGGAGCTGGAGCTGATCGTTGGAGCTGAATGTTGGAGCATGTAGTTTGGGTTTATTTTTACATTCTAGTTTACTTAGCATTGCATTTGAAAGCTTATTTTTTCAACATGATTCCTCAAGCTTTGTCAGTAAACGAACTTATTTTCAATAGTAGCTTTTTTAAAAATAATAATAAGCTCATGCTACGATAAGCTCTGATAAGCTCATACGTCAAACATAGCCTACGTGTATGTTTGACATTCATAGGAGGGAGCGGGTTGCTGCAGCTAGATACTGGAGCATGTAGCTTGAGCTTATTTTTACATGTCACTTTAACTAGCATGCCACTTAGGAGCTTATTTTTTTAACAAGCTCCTTCAAGCTATGTCAGCCAAACAAGACTTATTTTTAATAGTAGATTTTTTTAAAAAATAATATGCTCATGCTACGATAAGCTCTGATAAACTCGTGGGCTAAACATATCCTAAGTGTGTGAACCAAAATTCTTCATCATCACATACAAAACTAAAATTTATAGTTTTTATAGATAAAAATTTAATGAAATGACGCTATAGATATTTATTTAATAATTAATAAAGTTAAAATGGAACCACTGTTAGATAAAACGTGATTTTTGTATTAGATTCGTGGTCGTTATATATTAAATATTTTGTGAAATAGCTTTTCTCACTAAGATTAGTCTTGTTTGTGATATTGAAAGGGATCATAGACGAATGTTTTTTGTGAACCTTGGATAGTGGTACTGATTAATATGATCGGATATCTCAGATTACTCTATGTTTTATTCAGTAACTAGGTTGGGTACTTATTCACTTAACATATGGGTACTTATTGGTATGTAGTTGTTTACACTAGTTTTAGGCGTTACCCAATTCAATGTTTATGATGATTTATTTGGCCTTGCAACCATTGCATATTTAGTACAAAACATAGGTTGTATAATATGCAGCCAAAACTTAGAAGGTTAACATATAAATTCAAATAAAACATAATAGCATACCAAGCTTAGTGGAATAGTTTTAGAATACACAAAAACAAAACATAATGTAACTAGATAACATAGGTGAATACTGCGTTGGTCGATTGACTAGAAATCTTGATTATCCAAGGTTGGTTGCACTCCTTAGACTATAACGTATCCCTGTCCCGCTTGGTTTCACCAACGTCTCAACATAGGTACACCTAGGCCCGCGAATATTGTCTAAAATCCTGAACGTCATGTCATTAGGGTTAAAAAAAATTACTTGACTTCCAAATGGAATCACAACACAACCGTCTCCTGTATACAGATTGGATCATAGTATCTTGTTCAATTCTCTATGTATTGGATTAATGGATAGAGATTAGGATCGTGATATGGAATGGACAACAACAATGACCAAGCTTGGTCAACAGGATGGTTGGTCATCACCCAAACATCGGAAACAAGGTTATTTTAGTAGGTACACATCATGCAGAGCCCTTGTGGCAACACTCCCATGTCAAAAGATTTATGTTCTATTCGAAATTCAAGAAGAACAACCATGCTAATTGTTTCTTGTATTAAATCAATAGAAACAATCTTACGTGAATATTCTTGCCAACCGAAATCATAGTAGTATACCCGACCGTCATAACCCACACCATCTCCAAAGATACTACCTTCATCTAGATAAACTTGTATGTTTTCCAGTTTCGATTCTCTACCGATAACATTTTGACCTTGTTGTTGTGCTTTAAAACGGCCACCAACTTGTAATCTTCGTCTTTTATGTTACCAAAGCCATACCCAACGAGAATTGGATTACCTTACAAAACATGAGTCGATCGAATAGGTATAACGTGTTGCAGGGTTGTAAAGCGACAAACCTCTTGTGTTCACCAAGCATACCAATTCGTCGCAAGAATACACAACTCTATTGAATTTGTTACTTATAAAAGGATGAACTTGGCCCGTGAATAATGTTGTCGGTTTATTTATCAAGTTATCACTTAGTGAGCGAGTACGAACCCCTATAACACTTCTAAATAATAACCGTGATTGTTGCGAAGTATTGGCTTGCCTCCTAATGAATGTGGCATCCGAGATGATTGAGACAAGTTTTGCATACGGACTTGCAATACAACAGGGATGAAACGCGAAGCTGTAGTAAAACAATGATCATCAGGTCCATGGTTAAATCTTGAATATTAGCCATTTTTTTATACTTAGATGAATATTGAGTGTTTGATTACTATTAATTGTTTTATAATGAGATACTTATTGAATAGTGGGTGGTTATTATTAACTTACAGTTTGACATGATCTAAATAGACAAGTGGGTTGTTTATTTTGTGATGTGAACAGTTAATAAATCTTTCAAATTCATAAACTGATATTGAGAATAAGGAATTTAAATAAATTATAAACTGTTTTATGCAATAGGTTGGGTGGTAGCAAATTGTGACAAACTGTGTATCATTTTAAACATGATTATAACTATTTTTTAGAAGTTTTCTCAACTTCTACACGTTTAAACTTCTAAACTGTTGATTTTTCAACTTCTACACGTTTAAAACTTTTCAGGTTAAAAGAGGAAAACTCATTGACCCTTTGCACGAACTGAAAGTACTATTTAGGATCAGTTTATCTAACTGTGGTTCCATTCTAACTTTATTCATTATTAGAAAAATATTTATAGCGTCATTTCATTAAATTTCAATAAATTTTATTTATAAATATTTTTTTATAGATAAAATTTAATTAAATTTCCTATTCTCAATATGTTATCTAGTTACATTATGTTTTGTACTAAATATGCAATAAAATTGTTTATAGTTTATTTAAATTCTCTATTCTCAATATCAGTTTGTGAATTTAAAAGGTTTTTTAACTGTTCACATCACAAAATAAACCACCCACTTTCTATTTTGATCATGTCAAACTGTAAGTTAATAATAACCACCTACTATCCAATAATTATTTCATTATAAAACAGTTAATAGTAATCAAACACTCAATATTCATCTAAGTATCAAAACATGACTAATATTCAAGATTTTACCATGGACTTGATGATCATTGTTTTACTACAACTTCCCGTTTTATCCCTGTTGTATTGCAAGTCCGTAAGCAACACTTGGTTCTCATTCATCTCAGATGTCACATTCATTAGGAGGCAAGCTAATGCTTCACAGCAATCACGATTATTATTTATAAGTGTTGAAGGGGTTCGTACTCGCTCACTAAGTGATAACTTGATAAATAACCCGACAACATTATTCAAGGACCAAGTTCATCCTTTTATGAGTCACGACTTCAATAGAGTTGTGGGATCTTACGACGGATTGGTATGAATGGTGAACACAAGAGGGTTATCACTTTACAACCCTGCAACACGTTATACATATTCGATCGACACATGTATTGTAAGGGAGAATCCAATTCTCGTTGGGTATGGCTTTAGTAACATAAAAGGGCGGGGATTACAAGTTGGTGGCTATTTCGAAGCGCAACAACAAGGTCAAAATGTTCTCGGTAGAGAATTAAAACAGGAAAAACATAAGTTTTTCCAGACGAAGTTAGTATCTTTGGAGATGATGTGGGTTATGACGGTAGGGTATACCACTATGATTTCGGTTGGCAAGAAGATTCATGTAATATTGTTTCTATTCATTTAACACAAGAAACAATTAACACGGTTGTTCTTCCTGAATTTTGAATAGGCCATAAATCTTTTGACATGGGCGTGTTGCCACAAGGGCTCTGCATGATGTGTACCTACTACGACAACCTTGTTTCTGATGTTTGGGTGATGACAAACCAATATGTATAACAGGGGACGGTTGTGTTGTGATTCCATATGGAAGCCAAGTAGTTTTGTTTAACCCTAATGACATGACGTTGAGGATTTTAGACAACATCTGCGGGCCTAGGTGTACCCATGTTGAGACGTTGGTAGAACTAGGCGGGACAGGGATACGTTATAGTCTAAGGAGTGCAACCAACCTTGGATAATCAAGATTTCTAGTTACTCGACTAACGCAATATTCACCTATGTTATCTAGTTACATTATGTTTTGTTTTTCTGTATTCTAGAACTATTCTACTAAGCTTGGTATGCTAGTTTTATTTCAGTGTATATGTTATCCTTCTAGGTTTTGACTGTCTATTATATAAGCTATGTTTTGTACTAAATATGCAATGGTAAACAACTACATACCAATAATGCATTGCCTACATATGTTAAGTGAATAAGTGCCCAACCTAGTTACTGAATAAAACATAGAAGAATCTGAGATGTCCGATCATATTAATTAGTACCACTATCCAAGGTTCACAATTTATTATATAACAACCACGAATTTAATACAAGAATCATGTTTTCCCAGAAATGTTCATATACAATTTATCTAACAGTGGTTTCATTCTAACTTTATAATTATTAGCGTCATTTCATTAAATTTTATCTATAAAAACTATAATTCATAAAAATTTCATGAAAGGAGGATATAAAAATCACAGTTTAAAAGAGGAAAATTCATTGACCCTTTGCACGGAATGCAAAGGCCTATATAGGATCACTTTATCTAGCTATGGTTCCATTATAACTTTATTAATTATTAAAAAAATTTATAGCGTCATTTCATTAAATTTTATTAAATTTTATTTATATATTTATAGCGTCATTTCATAAAAATTTCATGAAAGGAGGATATAAAATCGCACATTAAAAGAGGAAAATTCATTGACACTTTGCATTGAATGCAAAGGCCTAATTAAGATCAAGTTATCTAACACTGTTCCATTCTAACTTTATTAATTATTAAAAAAGTATTTATAGCTTCATTTCATTAAATTTCATTTAATTTTATTATAATAACTAAAATTCATAGAAATTTCATGAAAGGAGAATATAAAAATCACACATTAAAAGAAAAAAAATTCATTGACACTTATTGAATGCAAAAGCCTAATTAGAATCAATTTATCTAACAGTGGTTCTATTCTAACTTTATTAATTATTAAAAAATTATTTATTGCGTCATTTCATTAAATTTTATCTATAATTAATAAAAACTAACTTTATTAAAAGAGGAAAACTCATTGACACTTTGCACGGAATGCAAAGGCGTAAATATAACAGTTCTTCCATTCTAACTTTATTAAATATTAAAAAATTATTTATAGCGGCATTTCATTAAATTTTATTTATAAAAACTAAAATTTATAGAAAATTCATGAAATGAGGGTATAAATATAACAGTTGTTCCATTCTAACTTTATTGATTATTAAAAAAATATTTATAGGGTCATTCATTAAATTTTATCTATAAAAACATAAATTCATAGAAATTTCATGAAAGGAGGATATAAAAATCACAGATTATAAGAGGAAAAGTCATTAACCCTTTGCACGAAATGCAAAGGCCTAAATAAGATTAATTATTGTAATAGTGCTTTCATTATAACTTTATTAATTAATAAAAATATATTTATAGCGTCATTTCATAAAATTTTATTAAATTTTATCTATGAAAACTAAAATTCATAGAGAATTCGACGTCGTAGGGTATGGACTTACAACATACAACTTACAGCTAATAACTTACATCATACAACTTACTACTAATTTTTAAAAAAAATCTACATCTGCATAGTTTGTCTTTATAAAAACATGACACTAGGCAATTGTATATAACATATATATCCGAAGAAGTTTGAATATCTAAGCAAAAACATGCTTAAGATGTTGCTTTTTATGCAATTCTTTCTATAACGTACATATATAAAATTTTCCGTTTATTTAGGTTATATTTGGCACGGAGGGTTGGTAGAGCTTTTTGGAGCGATGGGTGAGAGTATTTTTTGTTTTAATACATGTTTGGCAAAAGGAACAGTGAGAGTTTTGATTTTTACTGGTTGTTTGACAAAGGAGTAGTCAATGATGCTAGTTTTTAGGAATACTACTTTTTTCAATGTTTGTTTATCAAGTTGTGACAAATAAGTGGTGAGCTGTGAAAGTTAATGCTCACACATATATTGATCACAGCTACTCCTCACTCCTAAATTGCTTATTTTAGCAAACACACCTTTAGTATTTGGCAATTTACGTTTATTCAGTTACATTAATAATCATAAAATTACAATACAAGGAATAGTTTTGGGATATAGACGTCTGAGGCTTTAACTTTAAAACTAAAAATTGTTTCGCATAAAAGAAATAATTATTCATCTAGAGTTTCATTATCACAAAGCTCCACGTTTCAGGCGTATGAAATAGGGAAGAGGAGCTTAGACAGTGTGTGAAAGTGATACATTGTGATTTGGGTTGAATTGTGAAAACTATAAGTTAAAAGTAGGTATTTGTAGGTAAAATGTGTTTATCGTTGGAATTTAACCATTCGGTTTTTCACTGAAAAAATATAGAACACCATATGACGTAAGCGAACCACCCGAGCTGAATGGAGAGCTAACATTGGCGTTGTCTATCCAATATGGCGCTTGGTGCAAAAAACAACCGTTATGTTGTGTGATACGTACCTGCACCGCTCACCGTAACTCCGTAAGTATCTTACACATAATATTAGGAAATTAGTAGTGATGTTCAAAAACTCCGAGAAATCGATAAAACGAGTTGAACCGTTCAATCTAAGCTCGAAAAAACTCGAAAGCATAAAAACTAAAATAGACAAAACTTGCTTATTACGGTTCAGATTCAGTCTTTACTTTGAGATAGACAAAACTTTCTTATTACGACTCTTTGCTCATAATTTAGATATATGTATGAATATTTGAATGCAACTATTGTAACGAAATAACTTTTGTAAGTCGTTTATCTATCCAATGCCATATAATTTTACTAAAATGACGTCTGATTATTGACCATGTTATTATTTATACAGTTAAACTCGACTATACGTCAATTCAATGTTTATGATGATTTATTTGGCCTTGCAACCATTGCATATTTAGTACAAAACATAGGTTGTATAATATGTAGTCAAAACTTAGAAGGTTAACATATAAATTGAAATAAAACATAATAGCATACCAAGATTAGTGGAATAGTTTTAGAATACACAAAAACAAAACATAATGTAACTAGATAACATAGGTGAATACTGCGTTGGTCGATTGACTAGAAATCTTGATTATCCAAGGTTGGTTGCACTCCTTAGACTATAACGTATCCCTGTCCCGCTTGGTTTCACCAACGTCTCAACATAGGTACACCTAGGCCCGTGGATATTGTCTAAAATCCTGAACCTCATGTCATTAGGGTTAAACAAAATTACTTGACTTCCAAATGGAATCACAACACAACCGTCCCCTGTATACAGACTGGATCATAGTATCTTGTTCAATTCTCTATGTATTGGATTAATGGATAGAGATTAGGATCGTGATATGGAATGGATAACAAGAATGACCAAGCCTTGTCAACAAGATGGTTGGTCATCACCCAAACATCGGAAACAAGGTTATTTTAGTAGGTACACATCATGCAGAGCTCTTGTAGCAACACTCCAATATCAAAAGATTTATGTTCTATTCGAAACTCAAGAAGAACAACCATGCTAATTGTTTCTTGTGTTAAATGAATAGAAACAATCTTACGTGAATATTCTTGCCAACCGAAATCATAGTAGGTTACCCGACCGTCATAACCCACACCATCTCCAAAGATACTACCTTCATCTAGATAAACTTGTATGTTTTCCAGTTTCGATTCTCTACCGAGAACATTTTGACCTTGTTGTTGTGCTTTAAAACGGCCACCAACTTGTAATCTTCGTATTTTATGTTACCAAAGCCATACCCAACGAGAATTGGATTACCTTACAAAACATGAGTCGATCGAATAGGTATAACGTGTTGCAGGGTTGTAAAGCGACAAACCTCTTGTGTTCACCAAGCATACCAATTCGTCGCAAGAATACACAACTCTATTGAATTTGTTACTTATAAAAGGATGAACTTGGCCCGTGAATAATGTTGTCGGGTTATTTATCAAGTTAACACTTAGTGAGCGAGTACGAACCCCTATAACACTTCTAAATAATAACCGTGATTGCTGCGAAGTATTGGCTTGCCTCCTAATGAATGTGGCATCCGAGATGATTGAGACAAGTTTTGCATACGGACTTGCAATACAACATGGATGAAACGCGAAGCTGTAGTAAAACAATGATCATCAGGTCCATGGTTAAATATTGAATATTAGCCATTTTTTTATACTTAGATGAATATTGAGTGTTTGATTACTATTAATTGTTTTATAATGAGATACTTATTGGATAGTGGGTGGTTATTATTAACTTACAGTTTGACATGATCTAAATAGACAAGTGGGTGGTTTATTTTGTGATGTGAACAGTTAATAAATCTTTCAAATTCATAAACTGATATTGAGAATAAGGAATTTAAATAAATTATAAACAGTTTTATGCAATAGGTTGGGTGGTAGCAAATTGTGACAAACTGTGTATAAGTTTAAACATGATTATAACTGTTTTTAAGAAGTTTTCTCAACTTCTACACGTTTAAACTTCTAAACTGCTGATTTTTCAACTTCTACACGTTTAAAACTTTTCAGGTTAAAAGAGGAAAACTCATTGACCCTTTGCACGAACTAAAAGTACTATTTAGGATCAATTTATCTAACTGTGGTTCCATTCTAACTTTATTCATTATTAGAAAAATATTTATAGCGTCATTTCATTAAATTTCAATAAATTTTATCTATAAATAATTTTTTATAGATAAAATTTAATTAAATTTCCTATTCTCAATATGTTATCTAGTTACATTATGTTTTGTACTAAATATGCAATAAAATTGTTTATAGTTTATTTAAATTCTCTATTCTCAATATCAGTTTGTGAATTTAAAAGGTTTTTTAACTGTTCACATCACAAAATAAACCACCCACATTCTATTTTGATCATGTCAAACTGTAAGTTAATAATAACCACCTACTATCCAATAATTATTTCATTATAAAACAGTTAATAGTAATCAAACACTCAATATTCATCTAAGTATCAAAACATGGCTAATATTCAAGATTTAACCATGGACTTAATGATCATTGTTTTACTACAACTTTCCGTTTCATCCCTGTTGTATTGCAAGTCCGTAAGCAACACTTGGTTCTCATTCATCTCAGATGTCACATTCATTAGGAGGCAAGCTAATGCTTCGCAGTAATCACGATTATTATTTATAAGTGTTGAAGGGGTTCGTACTCGCTCACTAAGTGATAACTTGATAAATAACCCGACAACATTATTCATGGACCAAGTTCATCCTTTTATGAGTCACGACTTCAATAGAGTTGTGGGGTCTTGCGACGGATTGGTATTAATGGTGAACACAAGAGGGTTATCACTTTACAACCCTGCAACACGTTATACCTATTCGATCGACACATGTATTGTAAGGGAGAATCCAATTCTCGTTGGGTATGGCTTTAGTAACATAAAAGGCGGGGATTACAAGTTGGTGGCTATTTTGAAGCGCAACAACAAGGTCAAAATGTTCTCGGTAGAGAATTAAAACTGGAAAAACATAGGAGTTTATCCAGACGAAGGTAGTATCTTTGGAGATGATGTGGGTTATGACGGTAGGGTATACCACTATGATTTCGGTTGGCAAGAAGATTCATGTAAGATTGTTTCTATTCATTTAACACAAGAAACAATTAACACGGTTGTTCTTCCTGAATTTTGAATAGGCCATAAATCTTTTGACTTGGGCGTGTTGCCACAAGGGCTCTGCATGATGTGTACCTACTACGACAACCTTATTTCTGATGTTTGGGTGATGACAAACCATCCTGTTAACCAAGTCCATTTTGTATCCTGATACTAATCTCTATCCATTAATCCAGTAGACAGAGAATTGGACAAGATCCAATATGCATAACAGGGGACGGTTGTGTTGTGATTCCATTTGGAAGCCAAGTAATTTTGTTTAACCCTAATGACATGACGTTGAGGATTTTAGACAACATCTGCGGGCCTAGGTGTATCCATGTTGAGACGTTGGTAAAACTAGGCGGGACAGGGATACGTTATAGTCTAAGGAGTGCAACCAACCTTGGATAATCAAGATTTCTAGTTACTCGAGTAACGCAATATTCACCTATGTTATCTAGTTACATTATGTTTTGTTTTTCTGTATTCTAAAACTATTCTACTAAGCTTGGTATGCTAGTATGTTTTATTTCAGTGTATATGTTATCCTTCTAGGTTTTGACTGTATATTATATAAGCTATGTTTTGTACTAAATATGCAATGGTAAACAACTACATACCAATAATGCATTGCCTACATATGTTAAGTGAATAAGTGCCCAACCTAGTTACTGAATAAAACATAGAGGAATCCGAGATGTCTAATCATATTAATCAGTACCACTATCCAAGGTTCACAATTTATTATATAACGACCACAAATATAATACAAGAATCATGTTTTCCCAGATGCGTTCATATACAATTTATCTAACAGTGGTTTCATTCTAACTTTATAATTATTAGCGCCATTTCATTAAATTTTATCTATAAAAACTATAATTCATAAAAATTTCATGAAAGGAGGATCTAAAAATCATAGATTAAAAGAGGAAAATTCATTGACACTTTGCATTGAATGGAAAGGCTTAATTAGGATCAATTTATCTAACAGTTGTTCCATTCTAACTTTATTAATTATTAAAAAATATTTATTGGGTCATTCATTAAATTTTATCTATAAAAACATAAATTCATAGAAATTTCATGAAAGGAGGATATAAAAATCACAGATTATAAGAGGAAAAGTCATTAACCCTTTGCACGAAATGCAAAGGCATAAATAAGATTAATTATTGTAATAGTTCTTTCATTCTAACTTTATTAACTATTAAAAAAATATTTATAGCGTCATTTCATAAAATTTTATTAAATTTTATCTATGAAAACTCAAATTCATAGAGAATTCGGCGTCGTAGGGTATGGACTTACAACATACAACTTACAGCTAATAACTTACAGCATACAACTTACTACTAATTTTTAAAAAAAATCTACATCTGCATAGTTTGTCTTTATAAAAACGTGACACTAGGCAATTGTATATAACATATATATCCGAAGAAATTTGAATATCTAAGCAAAAACATGCTTAAGATGTTGCTTTTTATGCAATTCTTTCTATAACGTACATATATAAAATTTTCCGTTTATTTATATTTGGCACGGAGGGTTGGTAGAGCTTTTTGGAGCGATGGGTGAGAGTATTTTTTGTTTTAATACATGTTTGGCAAAAGGAACAGTGAGAGTTTTGATTTTTACTGGTTGTTTGACAAAGGAGTAGTCAATGATGCTAGTTTTTAAGAATACTACTTTTTTCAATGTTTGTTTATCAAGCTGTGACAAATAAGTGGTGAGCTGTGAAAGTCAATGCTCACATATATTGATCACAGCTACTCCTCACTCCTAAATTGCTTATTTTAGCAAACACACCTTTAGTATTTGGCAATTTACGTTTATTCAGTTACATTAATAATCATAAAATTATAATACAAGGAATAGTTTTGGGATATAGACGTCTGAGGCTTTAACTTTAAAACTAAAAATTGTTTCGCATAAAAGAAATAATTATTCATCTAGAGTTTCATTATCACAAAGCTCCACGTTTCAGGCGTATGAAATAGGGAAGAGGAGCTTAGACAGTGTGTGAAAGTGATACATTGTGATTTGGGTTGAATTGTGAAAACTATAAGTTAAAAGTAGGTATTTGTAGGTAAAATGTGTTTATCGTTGTAATTTAACCATTCGGTTTTTCATTGAAAAAAATAGAGAACACCATATGACGTAAGCAAATCACCCGAGCTGAATGGAGAGCTAACATTGGTGTTGTCTATCCAATATGGCGCTTGGTGCAAAAAAACCCGTTATATTGTGTGATACGTACCTGCACCGCTCACCGTAACTCCATAAGTATCTTACACATAATATTACGAAATTAGTAGTGATGTTCAAAAACTCCGAGAAATCGATGAAACGAGTTGAACCGTTCAATCTAAGCTCGAAAAAACTCGAAAGCATAGAAACTAAAATAGACAAAACTTGCTTATTACGGTTCAGATTCAGTCTTTACATTGAGATAGACAAAACTTGCTTATTACGACTCTTTGCTCATAATTTAGATATATGTATGAATATTTGAATGCAACTATTGTAACGAAATAACTTTTGTAAGTCGTTTATCTATCCAATGCCATATAATTTTACTAAAATGACATCTGATTATTGACCATGTTATTATTTATACAGTTAAACTCGACTATACGTCAATTCAATGTTTATGATGATTTATTTAGCCTTGCAACCATTGCATATTTAGTACAAACATAGGTTGTCTAATATGCAGTCAAAACTTAGAAGGTTAACATACAAATTGAAATAAAACATAATAGCATACCAAGCTTAGTGGAATAGTTTTAGAATACACAAAAACAAAACATAATGTAACTAGATAACATAGGTGAATACTGCGTTGGTCGATTGACTAGAAATCTTGATTATCCAAGGTTGGTTGCACTCCTTAGACTATAACGTATCCATGTCCCGCTTGGTTTCACCAACGTCTCAACATAGGTACACCTAGGCCCGCGGATATTGTCTAAAATCCTGAACATCATGTCATTAGGGTTAAACAAAATTACTTGACTTCCAAATGGAATCACAACACAACCGTCCCCTGTATACAGATTGGATCATAATATCTTGTTCAATTCTCTATGTATTGGATTAATGGATAGAGATTAGGATCGTGATATTGAATGGACAACAACAATGACCAAGCTTGGTCAACAGGATGGTTGGTCATCACCCAAACATCGGAAACAAGGTTATTTTAGTAGGTACACATCATGCAGAGCCCTTGTGGCAACACTCCCATGTCAAAAGATTTATGTTCTATTCGAAATTCAAGAAGAACAACCATGCTAATTGTTTCTTGTGTTGAATGAATAGAAACAATCTTACGTGAATATTCTTGCCAACCGAAATCATAGTAGTATACCCGACCGTCATAACCCACACCATCTCCAAAGATACTACCTTCATCTAGATAAACTTGTATGTTTTCCAGTTTCGATTCTCTACCGAGAACATTTTGACCTTGTTGTTGTGCTTTAAAACGGCCACCAACTTGTAATCTCCGTCTTTTATGTTACCAAAGCCATACCCAACGAGAATTGGATTACCTTACAAAACATGAGTCGATCGAATAGGTATAACGTGTTGCAGGGTTGTAAAGCGACAAACCTCTTGTGTTCACCAAGCATACCAATTCGTCAGGACTATATGCAAGAGGATGATATACATTTAGACACTTCGAAGGCCAGATGATTGAATCTTGTTAGTCATTCTGATAAACTGATTTTCGAGCGTCTACCAAAGGAATTTGAGGCTGCACATGCTTCCTAAACGCAAGGTAGGTTTCATTACAGTTGCTTTTCAATCTTTTGGTGTCACAAATTCAGTTAAGCTAACACCATTTTGTTTTACTTCACACAACTTTGTTTAGACATATAAAAGTGGAATGACACGCTATTGGCAACAATAAGAGAACTCGTCGACTTTCTTTCCATTTCTCTAGGATTCTTCATTTTCTTTCATGTTAGCTTTCTATGGGATTTGAAACGATTGTATTCATGTGTCCGGTTCATATGGAGGGTGATAGAAAGGTGATGTTGCAGTCACCTCGTGACGTAAGTATGATGCCAATGACCATATTTCATGAAAAAAATACACATTGAATCGTTCCCAAGGTACTCGATTTGTAAGGCTTAAATCCGTTGTATTTAGGTTTTTAACTTACCAAGTAACATGTGTTTTGTATGTGTTTGGGTTAAGCTAACACCATTTTTATAATGCATGTATGTGTTTGTTATATGTGTTTTTGAGATATATCTTCTATATTTGTTTTTTTAAACGATTGATTTGATTTAAGTTTTTATTTGATTCAATTACTGAATCGCTTTTGTTTATTGATTCTTATTCATAGGTGTTTGGGGTTGTCCTTATATAATATTGGAGTGTTTGTGGACAATAGTTGATCCGGGTTGCATTAATCTGATTTGGGTATGTTTGGGGCTGCTTGGATTTAGTATGTGATTGTTCAAAGGCTACGTAAATATTACTCGAACACCTAAAAAAGGTAACACATGTTTGATAAAACAATCTATCTGGTTTTTATTCATGTTATTTTGTCTCTAAACATAACAAATTCATGTTGTATGCTTTACATGGTGCCTTTCATGAATAAGTAATGATGATTTATACGTCTTTGCTTCAATTATATATTGGTATTTGTTTTTCAAGGAAAACCTAATCGTTTCACACCTCCCTTTGATCCATCCAGGCATTACGCCGTAGAGGCAACTAGAAGCGCTCTGAATTGTGAAATGAGCTTTAATACAATCACATGTATGATTCTTCTATTAAAATCAATTGTAAAACGTATTATATAGATATTCAAGCTACTTTATACATACCACCTTGACGTGTGGCAAGCATGTGTCCTACATTTAAGGGAATACGGTTGGTTTCTTGATATCAACAGTTTAAAAAGTTAACTACCAATATACTGCTATATATATATATTGATTTATCAACTCTTAATGGCTATGCAGTTTACCTAATTAGTCATTTAATTTCTTTCTAGCCAACCACTGTTCATATGGCAAATTAGGAGCAAAAGGATAATTAGTTTATATATCATGTAATGATGTAATGCAATCCTTTTGCAATTTGACTTGCTTATAATTAGAAATTGTCAGCGTGTTTGTTAGTTAAGTACGAGTTGCATATATTTACTACATATTCTGGGATAGAACTTGAAAGTACGACCTCCATATATTTACTACATATTCTGGGATAGAACTTGGAAGTGACCTCCATATATTTACTACATATTCTGGGATAGAACTTGGAAGTACGACCTCCATATATTTACTACATATTCTGGGATGGTAGAAATTGTAGTGTCATGAGTATGTATCTTATTAGTTGTAATAAGGTAGCTAGGTGTTTTTGTTTTTTAAAACTTATGTGATACCTATTTGAATTTTTAATTCTATGCCATCCAATTTAATAGCACTTGTTGTGGTTTTTCGCCATCTGGTCAGACCTAGGGCGAATCATGCACCCAAGGCGATTTTTGTCACTGGTCAGACCTTTGCCAACAATTGCATGCTTTAAATTGGTACGACTTAAGTTGAGTTCCCGGTCAGATTCGGAACCCGAGGCATAAGATGAGATGAAACATACTCATGATTTATTACATGTAGAACAAGTTTGCTTGAGATGTTCAATGGTACTCGAAAGAGATGTGAGAACTCCCATCCAAACACTCTACAACAATAAAATTCATGAATCGTCTCATAAATCTAAGAGTTGCACTTGTAATGCAATTAACGCTCGACGCTTACCTCTTGCCCTACTTGATATTAGACGGTCGGACCTCTAATATTAAGTGGGAGTGCAAGCAAGGATCTTAGTCTCATAATGATTAATTGGGTAGTTAATTTTTTTGAGAATGTAATTATCGAAAATACTAATCGTTGAACTTTTATTTTGTAGATGAATAATTCTACCTCTTGCTTAAACAGCACGGTTGTTAAGTCTTTCCTTGAGAAAATGAAGCTGACTGAAACTAATTTTGTTGATTGGTATCGTGCTCTTCGGATAGCGCTCGAAACTGATGACTTGGTTAAATACCTTGAGCAACCTATTCCTGATCTCCCGTTTCTTCCTCCTGGTGTTGAAGGTCCTCAACAAGACCCGGAGTACCACCATACTTGGGTTAAAAGGTCCAGAGAAATTGTTGGCCTTATGCTCATGACTATGTCCCCTGAACTCCAAAGGCTTTTGGAGGGTCATGGCGCATGGTCAATGATGGAGGAGTTGAAAACCATATTCACTGAACAAGCGGATCAAGAACTACTTGATGTTGCACGTTCCTTTCACGCGTGTAAACATGAGGATGGATAATCTGTGAGCTCTTATGTCTTAAAGATGAAGGGCTACATAGAGAATTTGGAACGTCTCGGTCATCCCGTGTCACTGAAACTTGTAGTTAGCCTAATCTTAGCCTCACTGAACAAGGATTATGATAGGTTCGTGCAAGATTACAATATGCATGGCCTGGGGAAGACAATACCTGAGCTGCATGCCATGCTCAAGCTACATGAGAAGACGTTGCCAAAGAAGGTTGCACTTGCTACTGCTATTACTATCAAGTCTATTAGGACAGGAAGGATCCAAAAGCCTAATAGGGCTAAACCGTCTAATGCTGCGAAGTGTAAGAATCATGGCAAAGGAAAGAAAGTAGCAAACTTTACTCCTAGAGCTAAGATTCCCCCTCCACCAAAGAGAGAGAATCCTGCAAAGGACGCCACTTGTCACCAATGCGGTGACATTGGTCATTGGAAGAGAAACTGTCCAGAGTATCTCGCTGAGTTGTGGAAGAAGAAGAAGCTATCTCAAGGAGCTAGCACTTCAGGTATCTTCACTATATAACTCTTTACTTTTCCTAATAAATCTTGGGTTTATGACACTGGTTGTGGTACTCACATCTGTAATACTACTCATAGATTAAGGATAAGTAGGAAGCTGAAGCCAGGAGCTTTGAACCTGTACGTGGGTAATGGTCATCGTGCAGCGGTCGAAGCCATTGGTGTTTTTCAATTATTTCTCCCTAGTGGACTAGTAGTCATTTTGAATAATTGTCATTACGCACCTTCTATTTCTAGAGGGATTGTTTCAGTTTTCTGTTTGTATGATGATGGTTTTGTTAACCGTTTTGAGAATAATGCAATAATTTCAGTTTCAAAAGATAATATGTTTTATTTTCGTGCTATTCCTCGTGATGGTATATATGAAATTAATATGTGTGATTCTAATGCAAACGATAGTTCTATTTATGTTGTAAGTAATAAAAGGGCTAAGTCTAACTTGGACTCTACACTCTTTTGGCATTGTCGCCTTGGCCACATAAGCAAAAAGCGCATTAAGCAATTAAAATTTGATGGATTGCTCAAGTCAAACGATGATGATTCCTTTGACAAGTGTGTTTCATGTTTATCTGGTAAGATGGCACGTAAACCTTATTCACATCAAGTGGAGAGGGCTAAAGATCTGCTTGGACTTATACACACCGATGTATGCAGCCCATTCAGAACCGTGTCAAGACAAGGTGCAAGCTACTTCGTCACTTTCACTGACGACTATATCGTTATGGTTATGTTTACTTGCTAAAGCATAAACATGAAGTGTTTGAAACATTTAAGGTGTTTCAAAAGGAAGTAGAGAATAACCTCGGTAAAACCATAAAGGCACTACGTTCTGATCGTGGGGGTGAATTTATGAGTTATGAATTTTTGGATCATCTTAAGGAGCATGGGATTATTGCCCATAGAACTCCTCCATATACACCACAACACAATGGTGTGTCTGAGAGGAGAAATAGAACCCTACTGGATATGGTTCGCTCCATGATGGCACAAACAACTCTTCCAAAGTCCTTTTAGGATTATGCTCTTGAGTCTGCTGCACGCATTCTCAATATGGTTCCAACTAAGAAGGTTGATAAGACTCCATACGAAGTATGGCATGGGCAAGCCCCTAAGTTGTCTTACTTAAAGGTCTGGGATGTGAGGCTCTTGTTAAGCGTGATACGCTTAATAAACCTGACAAACTTGAACCCAGATCGATTAAGTGTATCTTTGTAGGATACCCAAAGGAAACAATGGGTTACTCCTTCTATTACCCACCCGAGAACAAGGTTATTTTTGCTCGTAATGCTGAATTCCTAGAGAGTAATCTTATGAATCAAGAAGCAAGTGGGAGTTTAGAAGATCTTGAAGTAATTCAAGATGAAGATATACATCCTTCTGAAAACACTAGCGATCATGAAGAGGATGATCAAGAAATTGATGAACCTATAAGTGATATAGCTCCCATTCGAAAGTCTACAAGGACTAGGCGTGCTCCTGACCGTATGTGTTTATACATTGACGTTGAGGAACATGAGTTAGGGGATCATGGTGAACCTACTAACTATAAAGCTGCATTAGCAGATCCTGAATCTGAAAAATGGCTTGATGCTATGAATGTGGAGATGCAATCCATGAAAGACAATGATGTCTGGATCTTAGTTGACCTTCCCCCTAACGCTAGAACCGTTAGCGTCAAGTGGTTATACAAGAAGAAGACCGACATGGATGGCGATGTACACACCGTTAAAGCTCGATATGTAGCAAGGGGCTTCACTCAAACCTAAGGGGTTGATTATGAAGAAACCTTCTCTCCTGTTGCAGATATCAAAGCTATAAGGATTCTCTTAGCCATAGTCGCGTTCTATGACTATGAGATTTGGCAAATGGATGTTAAAACCGCTTTCCTCAATGGACATCTTTACGAAGAGGTCTATATGAAGCAACCTGAAGGTTTTGTCAATCCAAAATATCCAAACCGAGTATGCAAGCTTCAGAGATCCATTTATGGACTTAAGCAAGCATCAAGGCAATGGAATAAGAGATTTGATGATTAAATCAAGAACTTTGGTTTCACTCAAAATCCCGATGAGCCATGTATATATATCAAAGCTAGTGGGAGTAATGTAGTGTTCCTAATCTTGTATGTCGATGACATATTAATCATGGGAAAAGACATTCCAACATTGAAAAGTGTAAAAGCTTACCTTGGAAAGTGTTTCGCTATGAAAGATCTAGGAGATGCTGCATATATTCTTGGAATCAAGATCTATCGAGATAGATCAAGACGGTTAATTGGTTTATGTCAAAGTGCTTACATAGATAAAATTTTGAAGAAGTATAACATGGATAATTCCAAACGTGGCTTTATTCCCATGTTAACTGATTCAAAATTATCTAAGACTCAAGGAGCATCTACCTCTGCTGAGGTGAAACGCATGCAGAGAGTTCCTTATGCTTCGGCAGTATGATCAATCATGTATGCTGTCAGATGCACTAGACCAGATGTTGCATTCTCTCAGAACATGACGAGCCGTTTTCAGCAGAATCCTGGTGAGGATCATTGGACTGCTATTAAGAACATTCTGAGGTATCTTAGGCATACCAAAGACATGTTTCTTGTTTATGGAGGAGATATGAAACGAGAGCTCAGGGTTGCTTGCTACACTGATGTTGGTTATCTGACAGACGCTGATGACACGAAGTCTCAGACTGGATATGTTTTCAAAATGAATGGAGGTGTTGTGAGCTGGAAAAGCTCGAAGCAGACCATCCATGCTATCTCATTTACAGAGGCTGAGTATATAGCCGCTTCGGAGGCTGCTAAACAAGTCGTTTGGATTAGGAAGTTTATTTCTGGGCTTGGTGTTGTTCCCACAAATAATGAACCTATGAAGATGTATTGTGACAATACCGGAGCCATTACTATAGCTAATGAACCAGGAATCACTAAAGGTGCAAAACATTATCGTGCTAAAGTTCACTACCTCCGAGAAGTGATTGAACTGGGTGATATTACATTGGAGAAAGTTCACACATATGACAACTTAGCTGACCCCTTTACGAAGGCTTTGGAACTTAAAAGGCATTCAATGCTTTCTCATAACATTGGTTTGCTTCCAGCTAATAGTCTCATATAATCTGTGTTATTTTAGTATTTGGATAATTTGGGATTCTAAGACAATTATTATTTTCTGATGAATAAAGATATTTGATGTTTGTTATAATTCATATAATTATTGTTGTCCTATATTTGTATGTTTAAATCCTTGAATATTTGATTATTTTAAACATGTCCATTGTCGGTTAGCAATATGGGAATATTGACTACATTAAGACAAATATGAGTGTTGGTTATATTCTTTGAATATAATGGACGGTTCCCACCAAACTCATATGTTATTCATAAGGGATGAATATTGGACACCCCGAACTTTCGAATATTACTTTTGGATCCTTGTCATGAGTAAATTTTTGAAAATGGTGATTAAGTCGTCCTTAGACTTGAGATGCAAACAAGTTGTGCATGTGTGAATATCGCTTCTTGATTATATGTTAAGCGCTAGCTTGCAAGAGTTAGTTATAAAGGCTATAGTTGGAAGTGTTGTGAAGCAGCATCCACAGACACTTGCAGTCAATATAGAATTTGTTCCTCCACTTGATATAGTGCAGTGAATTACCACTAGATCCTCTCCAGAATTAATTAGGTAATTGTATTGCCGTACCCAAAGCGTGATCAAGATGATTCTTGATACATTTGGACTATCTAAATTAATTCGATCACGAGAAATTAAAATTAAACTATATGGAATGAGTTAGGATCCATATCCATGGTTTAATAGGTACTCGAAATAAAAGGATGATTACCAGCAAGCTTTAAATAATCATATACCATCGAATACTTTTGAGATATTATTCTTGAAACTATTAACTCAACATTTCCGGTTATAATGAAGTGTTGCTAGATGCTTCATTATGGACGCTGTATGTCTAAACTCTCACAAGTGGGAGCTGTCGGAGTATGCGATCGTTTAGCCATCGGAAATGAGTGAGCCTATCGTGGGCACACACTTAAACACGAAGAGTACGGTTATTATATATTTAATATATATAACTCGTTTGTATTTATTAAATTATAATATGTTTCACGAACAATATTTAACGTTTTTTAGTTTAACCGTTAGACGTTGTAAACTAATTAATACTTGTTAAATTAAAAGATAAGGGCAAATTTAATCTTGTTATTCATATACTACTTTTATCTTGCAAGTAGTATATACGAATTTAATGTCTGCTAAAGTTCACAATCTTTTATTTTCTTAAGAATATATCATGTGCTTTTCTTTTGAATTTGTCGGCAAGAAAATCAAAAGGAATGAGATATATGGCAAATGGAGACAACAAAATATTTATATTATTTTGTTTTATTCTTAGCTTGCCTATGGCACAATATATATATATATATATATATAGTTGGTTGTGGTTTTCATTTGATGAGTGTCACAGACATTAGAAAACGTCAAAATCAAAAGTTGCTTGTTGGTTTTCTCATTCGTACAAAACAAATTATTTTGTTCCTTCTGTCTCGGTTTATTTTAACCTTCGCTCATTAAAACCATTCGAACGTTGAACACAACACGGGTGTCAAAATACATTTGATCTCAAACATATTTGAAGCATATTTTCATGGATATATAACCATTTATGTTTACAATCTTCACCGATGTAGGAATTCTAAAAGACTTTACCAACATCCAAGAACCTCTACATTTATATGTTCTTTGTAAAATTCAATGACTATTTAAGTTAATTAACCCAAAATTGTAGCTATTTGCTACACGGGAAATGGGAAACTTAATTGCATAAACTTTTTTTGGTCAAATTTAATGCCTAAAATCTTATTCGAAGAATGTGAGTTGTTGTAGTAAAATAGCTCTCACAAATAATAGAACATGAACAAAAACCTTCTCTCGCGATTTTGTAATGTTTGAATAAAATTTACGGTTAAAAAATCGTGTTAATGTTTGCATATGCTAATGTCCAAAACGTTCTTTCTTGGACTTAGAGAACACAAACAAAGAGCACCAAAAACAATTATTACTCATATGCTCATAGATATATAATCATTTTTGTTAAGAGGGTGTTTGTCTTTGCGTTATCAAACAGATTATCAAATTATTTCATTATTGAAACGCAAAAAGCTAATTTGAGTGTTTGGTAGCCACTGTTTCAAAAGCGATTATTTGCGGTTACTGGGTATCAAAACGATGGTTTGTGGCAGTAGATACAATGCCACTTTTTCCAAAATGTGGCTATGCTACTTTCTAAAATGACCTAATTGCCATTGTATTTATTCTTATTAGTTGTTAATTGCCACTAATGTGTTTTCTATTTTAGTCATTTGACATAAATAATTTATTTTTTCTAGCATTTAAATATTGATTATTAGAATATCATATAAAAATCAAATCCAAACACTACATTTCAAAATCACGTTTCCAAAACTAATAATCTACTTTACATAAGCAACCCCCAAACACCCCCTTAGAACTTACATTGATGTGAGAAACTTTTCAAACTCTCGAAAATATATAAATTTATATCTTGTCTCTATGGCGTAAAGGCTTCGTTAAAAATAGTCAAAACATATTTTATCTTGAACAAAATAGACACATATGTTCATGGTTATTCCACAAAAAGGTGTAGATTGGCGGAAACACCCCGACCCTAGGTGCCTTTTGGCACCAACCATTTTCCACCCTACAAGGAATAGCTCTGGCAACTTTGCTTACCCAGATAAGCAACAACTAGAGTGACACGAGCCGAGACTCGACCCTCGATCTCTTATTCCACAAAGGCTCTCCAGTGTGCCCATATATTTTGTAAAGGCGGGTACGTATCTGAAGAAAATGCCAAGGACGAGACTTGAATCTGAGTCAATTGACTCAAGCACAAGAGCACCACCCATTGGGCTAATGCTCTGATGGTCATATGTTCATGTTTATATAACCATTTTTGTTTACAACTTCCATCAATGTGGGGCTTCTAAGAGCATTACAAACATCACTACATTTATATGTTCTTTTCCTAAAGTGGATGACTAGTTATTCACATCAATACATAAGGCTGCAAATGAGTCAAACTTTTATCAAGCAATTTAAGCTCGAGTTCAAGCTCTGCTCGATCAAACCGAGATTTTATCAAGGATAAGCTCGAGCTCAATCCCAAAACTTGCCCGAAACATATAATGAGTCAAGCTCGAACTTTTGACAGCTCAACTCATGCGATTATTAAGCTTTCCAAGACTTTCCGAAACTTAGTATAAATATATTTTTATATTATGTTTATATAAGTAAATGAAGACCGATTTAAGTATTTACCTACCTAAAGAGTCATTTGTGATAGTTTTTGCGGTGGTGTGAGGCTTAGTGATATATTTGTATGTTATAAAATGGTTATAATTTTTTCTGCTTTACACATATCTTTGTTGATGAGTGTGGCTATTTTATATAGTATTCAAATATATAATTCCAAGCTTTCAAGGTAAGATCAAGCTTTTCAGGCGAGCCCAAATCTAAACAGTAAAAGCTGACGAGCAATCGACTGAGTGTGAGTCAAACAATTATTTTTTGAACCAAATTCGAGTCTTTTGAGCTCGGGCTTGAACCAACTCGATTACACCTTTAAAGATGTCGCTTGCTTTTTCCTAAGACAAAGAATAAAAAATAGTAATTATATTGTGGTTGTCTATTATTTTATCATAAAATGAAAGTAAAGAAATAGTAATATATCATAATTGTTTATTATTTAAAAAACAGATCATTAATATTTTGATGCATTTGACGCGTTCCATCAATTCACCAGACAATAAAATGATACTCTAGTTAAGGTTTATTATACTTAAACTCTGATTCAAAATAAGAATTTCCAGTACCCACCAAGTATGGTTCGATTCGATGTTATAACCACAAAACGGTTAACCTTGACTCAAACCGCATGTAACCGCTCGCTTGGTATCGAATGTCCGGTTACCCACCAAGTACTGTTCGGTTTCGGATACCAATAATTACTCTCCCCACGATAATACAGTAGTATTTAAATCTTCAAACTAACCAACCGTCCCGTAAACATCCAAAATCTATATCTATCTATATCTCTACTACATATAAAGCATTTACCCCCAAAACCTTGAATGTTGAAAAACTATTTAATTTAAGAAATGTTGAAAAACCATTTAGTTTAGGAAATGTTGAAAATTAATACATAATACAGAAAAGCTTGTAAATTTAAAACCCTAAAAAAGAATAAATAAATTAGGAAATGTTGAAAATATATAATGGAGAAATAAGAATTGTTGAAAGTTAATTTTCAATATTTGTAAGAAAGGAAATTAAATTTTTTGTAACAATAAAACACGAATGAATTTGAAAATTTGAAATTTTAATATATATTTTCGAAAACAAAATACAAATAAGGCAATGTTTAAAACCACGGTATTTTAGAAATTGTTGAAAAAGCTGTAAAACACTAAAACATCATTCTAACATGTATTTTTAGAATGTATACTAGCTGTGAATCAATCTGATTTACAAATGAAACAGCTCTTGTGTGGTATGTATATAGACTGCCTGTTACATATTTGCAAATATTTGCAAGCACACAGTTACATCTCTCAATAACACAAAGCCCTACTTCACCACATAAACCACCACGAGTCTCGCCCGCCGACCTCACCACACCACCGTACTAACATCACACGAATCACCCAACCCAGTCTTAAGGTACGTTTGATTTTTTTAATAAATCTTTTATACATCCGTATATTTTTCATCAAATTTTTAATAATTTCGGCATATTATTGTTACAGTTCCTTGCTGCCATCGTTGTCGTCGATGTCTCGCTGCTGAAACATAAAGCTCCTAAGCACCAACTGGTTACCACGACCACCATTATTAGTTGTAAGGTATATATCAATTTGTAATATATTTATTTTTATTAATAAGTTCTCATTTTATACTGTTTTGATATTTTTAACAGTCACGGTTCGTCGTTGCTTGTTGCCCTGCTACCGTGTTGATTCATTGGAAATAACAGGTTGTATAACTCTTTTCATCGCTCGGCTCTTAATTGATGGTTCGCAGTTCATTATTTATTTTCGATTATTTATTTTCTTGAAACCTTAAATGTTTTCACCAGTAATTTTAATCAGATAGTGTTAAACATGAGTTATTTTTTAAAACTGGTCCATATAGGTGGTTATTCATTTTATTCTAACGACAAATAGAGGAGACGATTTGAAAGCCAAATGAATGCTCATGGTCAAACATCAGAACAAGTTTGGTATAATGGTTTTTCATGATAAAATATATTAGTAATCATCGTGTGATACATATATTGACAGATGACTTCACAAAAGCAGAAGGGACAAGCTGCAAATGTGGCCTATGCTCAAGCAGCAATTGATCCATTAAAGGTATGTCCCAAACTACAATAGTCATACGTATTCTAATGGTAGTAACTCGAATGCAAATAATAGTACTTGTTTTTTTGGTACAGGCTCACCCTGAGTTGATGCAAGCATTCCAAGCAACATCTGTCACTGGAGGGTGGGGCAAAACCAACCTCGAATTTTTATTAAGTAGTAGTAGTATGAATTTTTACTATGTACTTTATATATAAAACTCTAAATGACTAAAAAAGGCACTCAAATAATCAGCCATAAAGTTGCACACTCTTTCAACCTTCGAGGTTATAAGCTTAAAATTATCTATAGGAAATTGTATACTTTCTCTTGTTAAAGATGAAAAATTCTTCAGATGAAGAGGAATTCCAGCAGTGTTGTTTATGCTTATACCAAAGTGAAGTAGATATTAGCTATTGAGGGAAAAGTTCCTACTTATCTACGTGAATACATATTTACTTGGGGTTTGATTTTATAAATGACAAGTTCAAACGAGTTAAACAAGGTTACTAATAAACAGTAAAATACATACATAACATTATGAAGTGGTTTAAAGTTTTCTAAAGTTTACTCTTTTAGACTTTTTAATTCTAACAATTAGCTAACTACATTTGACAAAAAGAATGTTGAAAGGTTAAATCTAAGTCTACACGAATCAACTTAGTTTTGAAAAAATGATGATGGTTCAACCTAATTTTAAAAACAAAAGTTCAATGAAACGGTACACTAATGATTCGACTTAGTTTTATGCATTAACAAGACTTTTGAGCTAGAACCAATCAATAAAATAAAGTGAAATATAGGGTCGGACGAAGAACATGACGAAAAAATACTATCTATCCAAAACCCTTCTTTTCTTCACTCAAAGGGGGAATGCGCCAGAATCGTCTTTCATGAAACTATCTCCGTTTGTATATCTCAGTGTACGTGTAATAATGTGTCCCATTGAAATAGGACCTACAGTTACGTGAAAGTCATTTACATGAAAGGTCATAAAGAAAATTTATATGTTGTTTCATATATGTTTATATGACCAAGTTATCTAAAACTAAAAATTGCATGTTACAATCTTTTACGATTACGATTTTATCTTACCATAATATAATCGTTAATTATCTGTCGCTAGGTTATCCGCCGCTATGCGAGGGTATTCGTCCTATCCAATTTGTTGAATGTTGAAAAGTTAAAAAATCAACAAATATGGTAACTAAAAACTTGGTTGTTATATTGAACTAATCAACTTTATAAATGGGGCAATGTTAAAATCGACTGTTATTATATTCAACTAATCAATATTTTAAATTAGGCAGTATTGTTTATTGGGGAATAGTTAACTGTATTCTTCAAAACTAGCAATATATATAAGGAAACAATGAAATCTGAGAAAATGTTGTGAAGCAACAGCTGTATAACCAAATGCATGTAATGTAGAATGCATGAGTTGTATAACCAAATGCATGCAACTAATATAGGAAACTTTGAAAACAATGGAATTGAAAACTTAAAACACAGTTTGTAGGCAGTATAGTTGACTTTGTAAATATATATAAGAGTATTCTCATTGTAATCTCTTATTTTTCATGATCTTTCTTCTTTATCTAAAATACACACAACTAAAACCCTTTACACCATCTCCGCCATCACCTCTGCATCCATTATCCCCCACCACCTCAGCCGCGACTAGCATTGTCTGAATTCGCAGAACCCTCCACAGGTTTGTTGTGTTTTTAGTTATGTGTATTTTCGGCGGTAGATCTGGTGGTTTTTTGTGATAGATCTTTTAGTTTTGGTAGCGGTTTTGATGGTTAAAAAACGTGGGTTTGATTTCGTCTCCACAAAAACACACACTTAACAAAATACCCACATATCTTCCACCATTCCTATACTCTTCTATATATGTTTTTTGAAATGATGGAATTGATTACGTGGTGTTCCATGTATCAAAACATAAGGAAAAAGAGAATTTGTGTGAACATGTATTACACTTTGCATGATACTCTAACGTTACTTATTTTTATCTTGTTTTGTGGGATTTTTTATAATGCATGTATGTGTTTGTTATATGTGTTTTTGAGATATATCTTCTATATTTGTGTTTTTAAACGATTGATTTGATTTAAATTTTTATTTGATTCAATTGCTGAATCGCTTTTGTTTATTGATTCTTATTCATAGGTGTTTGGGGTTGTGCTTATATAATATTGGAGTGTTTGTGGACAATAGTTGATCCAGGTTGCATTAATGTGATTTGGGTATGTTTGGGGCTGCTTGGATTTTGTATGTGATTGTTCAAAGGCTACGTAAATATTACTCGAACACCTAAAAAAGGTAACACATGTTTGATAAAACAATCTATCTGGTTTTTATTCATGTTATTTTGTCTCTAAACATAACAAATTCATGTTGTATGCTTTATATGGTGCCTTTCATGAATAAGTAATGATGATTTATACGTCTTTGCTTCGATTATATATTGGTATTTGTTTTTCAAGGAAAACCTAATCGTTTCACACCTCCCTTTGATCCATCCAGGCATTACGGCGTAGAGGCAACTAGAAGCGCTCTGAATTGTAAAATGAGCTTTAATACAATCACATGTATGATTCTTCTATTAAAATTAATTGTAAAACGTATTATATAGATATTCAAGCTACTTTATACATACCACCTTGACGTGTGGCAAGCATGTGTCCTACATTTAAGGGAATACTGTTGGTTTCTTGATATCAAAAGTTTAAAAAGTTAACTACCAATCTACTGCTATATATATATATATATATATATATATATATATATATATATTGATTTATCAACTCTTAATGGCTATGCAGTTTACATAATTAGTCATTTAATTTCTTGCTAGCCAACCACTGTTCATATGGCAAATTAGGAGCAAAAGGATAATTAGTTTATATATCATGTAATGATGTAATGCAATCCTTTTGCAATTTGACTTGCTTATAATTAGAAATTGTCAGCGTGTTTGTTAGTTAAGTACGAGTTGCATATATTTACTACATATTCTGGGATAGAACTTGGAAGTACGACCTCCATATATTTACTACATATTCTGGGATAGAACTTGGAAGAACGACCTCCACATATTTACTACATATTCTGGGATGGTAGAAATTGTAGTGTCATGAGTATGTATCTTATTAGTTCTAATAAGGTAGCTAGGTCTTTTTGTTTTTGGTACTTATGAGACACTAATGGTCCTAACACCTATTTTATCAATATTATTTTTTTTAGTGCACTCATCCCACTTTAGAATTAGTACATACATTTTTTTAATCTCACCATTGATAAGTAGCACTTTATGTGACTGTATATGCACATATATATATATATATATATATATATATATATATATATATATATATATATATATATATATATATATATATATATATATATATATATATATATATATATATATATATATATATATATATATATATATATATATATATATATATATATATATGAAGGGTTTTGACAAGTGTATATACCCATATATATTATACTTCATCATTTACAAACTTTTAACTCTTATAATTCTAAAGTTTGTTTACTGATTCAAGAAAATTGTTTGCAACTTTATATTATGCTATGACATCATGCAACACAACCATACGGTTGGTTGTGGCTAAGTACGTTAAGTGTGTGTAGAGACAAATTGTCACTATAGCGTTTCGTTTTATTTATTTCTGTAGAAATGAAAATATATTGTTGGAGACGCTGACGACGTTTTTAAAGAATATACGCGATGTGTAATGTGCATTATTAGTTACTTCATAACTCATGTAATGTTTTATTTTCAATTTCACTAATAGTTATATGTTTTTTATACATGTTTATTTAACATTTTATCTAGCATTGAATTATAATATCTTACGACCCATTACAAATACAATTTGATTTTTTCACGTTCTATTTTGAAAAATACTTACCATGATATTGTATATCATCAATTATTAGATGCAAAATAAATTTCGCCGCTATGCGCGGGTACTCGTCTAGTATTAATAGATAGTTTAAGTTTTCAGACTAACCGAACCGTTCGACAAACGTCCTAAAGATCATTTGTTATATTATGGCTATTTATTTAAAAAATAAAATAAAGACGTATTTTAAGACCTCTCATCATGCAGTATAAGTTCACCATGAAATTGGGATAGACGTGAAACTTAAGATATACTCCACCATAATCATAATAATAATAACATAAGTGTGATATATAAGAATGTGATAGTCATGAGTACTTATTAATTTCAAGGTTTAAATAGGTTGACTATTATGATAATGAGAATATAATATTTTGAATTCTATGTTTAAACCAGTGTTTAAAAGTCCGGGTTGATCCGGCCGGTTGAATCGTGACCCGGTCGAGTGATTGGACGTCGGTTTTAACAAAAAAAACCTGGCTGTACTCTCGGTTAAACCGGTTGAATCGTGACCCGGTAGCTTGACCGGAAAAATTGAAAACCCGAATTTTAAAACATTGGTTTAAACGTGGGTTGGAGAAAATACTCGGTCAAGTTTAGCACTCTCCAAATCCCATATATTTCGACGAATTTGTTGGTAAAGAATACCCATATAACCCCATTTCCATAAACTCTTTCCATAATATCATATCATAAAAATCTCTAAATCACAAACTGGTTTGCAAACTAGATTCACTTTGGGGTTGGAAGTACTCGCCATTTAAATCCTCGTCTAGCCTTTCAATTTCGTTTGTTCGAGTTTGTTTCCAAGCTTGGACTCGGTTTATGTTCGTGCGTGGGTGCGGCTATGTTTTGATTCACTATAGGGTTTTAGTTCGTGATAGGTACGTGTTTAGTTGTTCGTTAACATGTGGGTTTCGCTTTCGATCATACGTCTTTGAATTTGGGTGTAGTTCGTGTTCCGTTTTGGTTTCGATCTATCATTTTGTTCGAAGGTATACCATAAACTACAGTTTAAATAAATATCTTGTGTTACCTATAAATATTATGTTATGAAGAATCATGTTAAATAAGCGATTAAGTTTCAAATACATGAATGGTATGTGAAACATGCTACTAACGATGAGATTTTAAAATGTTTTGTATTGTAAGAAAAACACAAGAACTGATGTTTCTAACTTAGCATTAGATTAAAAGAGTATAAATAACATAAAAATTAGCTGATACTGTGTGTGTCTCTAAATGATGAAAGCTCTTATTTTGACATAATTAAATCATAGATATGTTGTTGTATCATTTTGTAAAGTCGAAGGTTTGTATACTTTTATCTATACTTATACTTGTTACTTTATAAAACATTTAGGTCGTGTTATTTTTAAAAGTCTTAAAAAATTTGAGCCACAAACATTTCATTAATAAGAAAATAATAGAATAAAATACTAACAAATTAAGACATTAAATATCTGTAACAATACTCACTAATTCCATATTTCTAACAGTTAAATCATTCATAACATAAGAATATAATAAAACGTCTTTATATTTAAAAATGCGTTTAAAACTATAGTTGCAACAGCTATTTAATTAATAACTGTAACAGCCCAATCAAATAAGTATAAAACACCAAAAAGAAAAACACATAGTCCATAAGCCAACCAGCATAAGCCCACTACGATATGCACCATCCGGAGACCAACTACGAGCCAACCACGTTAGTGCAAGACAACCTCAAACTCTCCAAACCCTTCACAACTCCATACTCATAAAACCCGTCGTCTGCCATCGTTCACGTCTACCCGCTGCCGTCACGAAATCTCTTCGTTGGATGATTGCTCCAAAATAGTATTTCTATTTTGTGGCCCATGTCAACAACAGATCATGGTTTAAGAGTAATTTGTGAATAGATAAAGGTAATATTAGACAAGATAAATTAATGTAGTGTGTTTGATTTGAGAATAGAAATATGTAGGCATATATTAAAATGAGATAAATTTTGTGATTGATAAATTAGGGTTTGAGATGTTATATTACTTGGGTTATATTAAATAGGTTGGGCTGATTTTTGAAGTTACACTTACAAGATGTAACTGGGCTCATTTTTTTTATGGTTATAAGGTTTTAAAGTTTGGACTGAAATTCGTTTGATTATATGTAGTATTATATAATTATAAAAAATGGACAACAAAAGCTTGTTTGTCTCACCATCAAACTAAAAACACAAAAAGCTACTTTAACTTTTATTGTGGCATGGTTAATTATTAATCAAATACATAACTTAGTATAGTCATAGTTGCCAAAGTTGTTGCTAACATTGTTGCAATCTTGCAACGGCATCAAATACCGAGCAACTAAAACTTTGATAAAAAGGAAGTTTACTAATGATTGTCGCCCCAAATAACTAAATATCGTGCAAATAATAATTACAAGAAACAAATTGTATCAAATGTTCGCTTCCATATCACTTTGTTAATACGATGAATTCGAATAGCAATGCAAAAAGTGATCCAAATGTTGTTGAAATTAAATATGAAGACATCATGAACAATATTGTTTCAGGTTTCGAGGTAAATTTGTTACATGTTTTGATATTACTTTATCACAACTAAAAAAATAAAATCATACAAAGGTCATGAAAAACATTGTTCACCTGGGAATTAGTCACTGGGTATCCGTCGTCGCATTACACGGATACCCGGCTAGTATATTAATTAGATAAATGGGTGTCTAATTAATTGTAATGGTGTGAGTATGAAACAAATCGTAGACCATGAAAATTAAACTTTTTAGGTGCACATCTTAATACATCGAATTAACTAATAGTTGTAATTAACCAAAAAACTATTAGTTAATAAATGTATGAAATATAATCAATCCATAAAGTATGTATAAGTAACGAAATGCAATTATCAGTCCAAGATCATGTGAGTATGGACTGTTTTGTTTATAACCTCCACCAATGTGGGATTTCTGGAAACTTTTCATAAAAAAATCTCTACATATGTTCTATATAAAACTAGACAATTATTTTAGTTCATTGACAAAAACTAAACCTATTTTGATAACATGTTAATAGGTAACTAAAATGTATAAACTAGTTTTGTCAAAATTAGTTTCGAAAATCTTATTCTAAGCAAGTGAGTTGAGATAGTAATAACAAAACGTGATGGTAACATGATAATAAGGTGAAACTTGTAAAGTTTATCATACTAAAATTCTAATTCAAATTTCAAAATAGCTTATCTATAATGTTAAGCATATTCACTAGTTATCATCAAAGTGTCAGTGGCATGAGAGTTATATTTGTGGTGTGAATATTATTAAGTTGTTAAAGTTGCGAGTCTAGGAAAATGTTTTTGTCCAGGTTTTACGCATTGAAACGTTATAATAAGTCCAGCAAGTTGTTTTATGGTAAAAAGGCAAAGTTGTATTCGTGCCTTCTACGGTGTAGAGGCCAAATCGGCTCGACATCGTTGATGCTTTATGGCATAAAAGCTTCATTAAAAAATAAAATAGTTAAAATGGTTTGGGGTGTTTCATTTCTTATAACTTGTATTGGCAAAATTTTGGGGTGTTTCATTGTCGTTATATATGTAGTGAGTGGACCGAACGAGCTTGTGGGGGAGTTCTCTCACTAATGAGTTCACTCAATAGGTTAAACCCTCTGATGCAATGATTCCCTGATGAGGTTGTTCATACTCAACTCGCCGGAGGAGTATCACTCGTTGAACTCATGAGCTACCTCATTTATACAACACTACTTTGTGAGTCTTCGATGAGGTTTTGTGACTTAATTGTTTTACATTCCGTATCTGCAAACTTATTTGTAAATATAACATGAACCGTTAATCACACTAAATTCCCAACAGAAACTTACCTAATCCATCGAGGCAATTAGTTTACTTGTGTTGCCAATTTCGTATTTGAGCTCACAAATAAGAAGCCAATGCTGCCTGCTTATAAGTCGTATTCGCAAAATTCCATATGCTATTCCATTCTCTAGCGAGTGATCGACACACTCATTTTATAAGCCAATGGTGCCTTCTTATCACACACTGATCAGCAACATTGTGTAGATCTTGTTGAAAAAAATTGTTTAACTCCCAGCGACTTTGTTTTTAGTATTTGGTTCCTATGAGTCTTCATGCTTTGGTGGGTTGTTGAGGATTCGATTGTTGTTGCGGGTTTTTTTTTTGTTTAAAGGTTGGGGTGAGAGCTAGAGATTTCATGCATATAAAAGTTGATACTTCATAACATTCATATAAATTGCCATTTAAGTCATGGACGTCTAAGGGTATGTTTGGCATTTATGGAGCTGGAGCGGATCGTTGGAGCTGAATGTTGGAGCATGTAGTTTGGGTTTATTTTTACATTCTAGTTTACTTAGCATTGCATTTGAAAGCTTATTTTTTCAACATGATTCCTCAAGCTTTGTCAGTAAACGAACTTATTTTCAATAGTAGCTTATTTAAAAATAATAATAAGCTCATGCTACGATAAGCTCTGATAAGCTCATACGTCAAACATAGCCTACGTGTATGTTTGACATTCATAGGAGGGAGCGGGTTGCTGCAGCTAGATACTGGAGCATGTAGCTTGAGCTTATTTTTACATGTCACTTTAACTAGCATGCCACTTAGGAGCTTATTTTTTTAACAAGCTCCTTCAAGCTATGTCAGCCAAACGAGACTTATTTTTAATAGTAGATTTTTTTAAAAAATAATATGCTCATGCTACGATAAGCTCTGATAAACTCGTGGGCTAAACATATCCTAAGTGTGTGAACCAAAATTCTTCATCATCACATACAAAACTAAAATTTATTGTTTTTATAGATAAAAATTTAATGAAATGACGCTATAGATATTTATTTAATAATTAATAAAGTTAAAATGGAACCACTGTTAGATAAAACGTGATTTTTGTATTAGATTCGTGGTCGTTATATATTAAATATTTTGTGAAATAGCTTTTCTCACTAAGATTAGTCTTGTTTGTGATATTGAAAGGGATCATAGACGAATGTTTTTTGTGAACCTTGGATAGTGGTACTGATTAATATGATCGGATATCTCAGATTACTCTATGTTTTATTCAGTAACTAGGTTGGGTACTTATTCACTTAACATATGGGTACTTATTGGTATGTAGTTGTTTACGCTAGTTTTAGGCGTTACCCAATTCAATGTTTATGATGATTTATTTGGCCTTGCAACCATTGCATATTTAGTACAAAACATAGGTTGTATAATATGCAGCCAAAACTTAGAAGGTTAACATATAAATTCAAATAAAACATAATAGCATACCAAGCTTAGTGGAATAGTTTTAGAATACACAAAAACAAAACATAATGTAACTAGATAACATAGGTGAATACTGCGTTGGTCGATTGACTAGAAATCTTGATTATCCAAGGTTGGTTGCACTCCTTAGACTATAACGTATCCCTGTCCCGCTTGGTTTCAACAACGTCTCAACATAGGTACACCTAGGCCCGCGAATATTGTCTAAAATCCTGAACGTCATGTCATTAGGGTTAAAAAAATTACTTGACTTCCAAATGGAATCACAACACAACCGTCCCCTGTATACAGATTGGATCATAGTATCTTGTTCAATTCTCTATGTATTGGATTAATGGATAGAGATTAGGATCGTGATATGGAATGGACAACAACAATGACCAAGCTTGGTCAACAGGATGGTTGGTCATCACCCAAACATCGGAAACAAGGTTATTTAAGTAGGTACACATCATGCAGAGCCCTTGTGGCAACACTCCCATGTCAAAAGATTTATGTTCTATTCGAAATTCAAGAAGAACAACCATGCTAATTGTTTCTTGTATTAAATCAATAGAAACAATCTTACGTGAATATTCTTGCCAACCGAAATCAATAGTAGTATACCCGACCGTCATAACCCACACCATCTCCAAAGATACTACCTTCATCTAGATAAACTTGTATGTTTTCCAGTTTCGATTCTCTACCGAGAACATTTTGACCTTGTTGTTGTGCTTTAAAACGGCCACCAACTTGTAATCTTCGTCTTTTATGTTACCAAAGCCATACCCAACGAGAATTGGATTACCTTACAAAACATGAGTCGATCGAATAGGTATAACGTGTTGCAGGGTTGTAAAGCGACAAACCTCTTGTGTTCACCAAGCATACCAATTCGTCGCAAGAATACACAACTCTATTGAATTTGTTACTTATAAAAGGATGAACTTGGCCCGTGAATAATGTTGTCGGTTTATTTATCAAGTTATCACTTAGTGAGCGAGTACGAACCCCTATAACACTTCTAAATAATAACCGTGATTGTTGCGAAGTATTGGCTTGCCTCCTAATGAATGTGGCATCCGAGATGATTGAGACAAGTTTTGCATACGGACTTGCAATACAACAGGGATGAAACGCGAAGCTGTAGTAAAACAATGATCATCAGGTCCATGGTTAAATCTTGAATATTAGCCATTTTTTTATACTTAGATGAATATTGAGTGTTTGATTACTATTAATTGTTTTATAATGAGATACTTATTGAATAGTGGGTGGTTATTATTAACTTACAGTTTGACATGATCTAAATAGACAAGTGGGTGGTTTATTTTGTGATGTGAACAGTTAATAAATCTTTCAAATTCATAAACTGATATTGAGAATAAGGAATTTAAATAAATTATAAACTGTTTTATGCAATAGGTTGGGTGGTAGCAAATTGTGACAAACTGTGTATCATTTTAAACATGATTATAACTATTTTTTAGAAGTTTTCTCAACTTCTACACGTTTAAACTTCTAAACTGTTGATTTTTCAACTTCTACACGTTTAAAACTTTTCAGGTTAAAAGAGGAAAACTCATTGACCCTTTGCACGAACTGAAAGTACTATTTAGGATCAATTTATCTAACTGTGGTTCCATTCTAACTTTATTCATTATTAGAAAAATATTTATAGCGTCATTTCATTAAATTTCAATAAATTTTATTTATAAATATTTTTTATAGATAAAATTTAATTAAATTTCCTATTCTCAATATGTTATCTAGTTACATTATGTTTTGTACTAAATATGCAATAAAATTGTTTATAGTTTATTTAAATTCTCTATTCTCAATATCAGTTTGTGAATTTAAAAGGTTTTTTAACTGTTCACATCACAAAATAAACCACCCACTTTCTATTTTGATCATGTCAAACTGTAAGTTAATAATAACCACCTACTATCCAATAATTATTTCATTATAAAACAGTTAATAGTAATCAAACACTCAATATTCATCTAAGTATCAAAACATGACTAATATTCAAGATTTAACCATGGACTTGATGATCATTGTTTTACTACAACTTCCCGTTTTATCCCTGTTGTATTGCAAGTCTGTAAGCAACACTTGGTTCTCATTCATCTCAGATGTCACATTCATTAGGAGGCAAGCTAATGCTTCACAGCAATCACGATTATTATTTATAAGTGTTGAAGGGGTTCGTACTCGCTCACTAAGTGATAACTTGATAAATAACCCGACAACATTATTCAAGGACCAAGTTTATCCTTTTATGAGTCACGACTTCAATAGAGTTGTGGGATCTTGCGACGGATTGGTATGAATGGTGAACACAAGAGGGTTATCACTTTACAACCCTGCAACACGTTATACATATTCGATCGACACATGTATTGTAAGGGAGAATCCAATTCTCGTTGGGTATGGCTTTAGTAACATAAAAGGGCGGGGATTACAAGTTGGTGGCTATTTCGAAGCGCAACAACAATGTCAAAATGTTCTCGGTAGAGAATTAAAACAGGAAAAACATAAGTTTTTCCAGACGAAGGTAGTATCTTTGGAGATGATGTGGGTTATGACGGTAGGGTATACCACTATGATTTCGGTTGGCAAGAAGATTCATGTAATATTGTTTCTGTTCATTTAACACAAGAAACAATTAACACGGTTGTTCTTCCTGAATTTTGAATAGGCCATAAATCTTTTGACATGGGCGTGTTGCCACAAGGGCTCTGCATGATGTGTACCTACTACGACAACCTTGTTTCTGATGTTTGGGTGATGACAAACCAATATGTATAACAGGGGACGGTTGTGTTGTGATTCCATATGGAAGCCAAGTAATTTTGTTTAACCCTAATGACGTGACGTTGAGGATTTTAGACAACATCTGCGGGCCTAGGTGTACCCATGTTGAGACGTTGGTAGAACTAGGCGGGACAGGGATACGTTATAGTCTAAGGAGTGCAACCAACCTTGGATAATCAAGATTTCTAGTTACTCGACTAACGCAATATTCACCTATGTTATCTAGTTACATTATGTTTTGTTTTTCTGTATTCTAAAACTATTCTACTAAGCTTGGTATGCTAGTATGTTTTATTTCAGTGTATATGTTATCCTTCTAGGTTTTGACTGTCTATTATATAAGCTATGTTTTGTACTAAATATGCAATGGTAAACAACTACATACCAATAATGCATTGCCTACATATGTTAAGTGAATAAGTGCCCAACCTAGTTACTGAATAAAACATAGAAGAATCTGAGATGTCCGATCATATTAATTAGTACCACTATCCAAGGTTCACAATTTATTATATAACGACCACGAATTTAATACAAGAATCATGTTTTCCCAGAAACGTTCATATACAATTTATCTAACAGTGGTTTCATTCTAACTTTATAATTATTAGCGTCATTTCATTAAATTTTATCTATAAAAACTATAATTCATAAAAATTTCATGAAAGAAGGATATAAAAATCACAGTTTAAAAGAGGAAAATTCATTAAGGATCACTTTATCTAGCTATGGTTCCATTATAACTTTATTAATTATTAAAAAAATTTATAGCGTCATTTCATTAAATTTTATTAAATTTTATTTATATATTTATAGCATCATTTCATAAAAATTTCATGAAAGGAGGATATAAAATCGCACATTAAAAGAGGAAAATTCATTGACACTTTGCATTGAATGCAAAGGCCTAATTAAGATCAAGTTATCTAACACTGTTCCATTCTAACTTTATTAATTATTAAAAAAGTATTTATAGCTTCATTTCATTAAATTTCATTTAATTTTATTATAATAACTAAAATTCATAGAAATTTCATGAAAGGAGAATATAAAAATCACACATTAAAAGAAAAAAATTCATTGACACTTATTGAATGCAAAAGCCTAATTAGAATCAATTTATCTAACAGTGGTTCTATTCTAACTTTATTAATTATTAAAAAATTATTTATTGCGTCATTTCATTAAATTTTATCTATAATTAATAAAAACTAACTTTATTAAAAGAGGAAAACTCATTGACACTTTGCACGGAATGCAAAGGCGTAAATATAACAGTTCTTCCATTCTAACTTTATTAAATATTAAAAAATTATTTATAGCGGCATTTCATTAAATTTTATTTATAAAAACTAAAATTTATAGAAAATTCATGAAATGAGGGTATAAATATAACAGTTGTTCCATTCTAACTTTATTGATTATTAAAAAAATATTTATAGGGTCATTCATTAAATTTTATCTATAAAAACATAAATTCATAGAAATTTCATGAAAGGAGGATATAAAAATCACAGATTATAAGAGGAAAAGTCATTAACCCTTTGCACGAAATGCAAAGGCCTAAATAAGATTAATTATTGTAATAGTGCTTTCATTATAACTTTATTAATTAATAAAAATATATTTATAGCGTCATTTCATAAAATTTTATTAAATTTTATCTATGAAAACTAAAATTCATAGAGAATTCGACGTCGTAGGGTATGGACTTACAACATACAACTTACAGCTAATAACTTACGTCATACAACTTACTACTAATTTTAAAAAAAAATCTACATCTGCATAGTTTGTCTTTATAAAAACATGACACTAGGCAATTGTATATAACATATATATCCGAAGAAGTTTGAATATCTAAGCAAAAACATGCTTAAGATGTTGCTTTTTATGCAATTCTTTCTATAACGTACATATATAAAATTTTCCGTTTATTTAGGTTATATTTGGCACGGAGGGTTGGTAGAGCTTTTTGGAGCGATGGGTGAGAGTATTTTTTGTTTTAATACATGTTTGGCAAAAGGAACAGTGAGAGTTTTGATTTTTACTGGTTGTTTGACAAAGGAGTAGTCAATGATGCTAGTTTTTAGGAATACTACTTTTTTCAATGTTTGTTTATCAAGTTGTGACAAATAAGTGGTGAGCTGTGAAAGTCAATGCTCACACATATATTGATCACAGCTACTCCTCACTCCTAAATTGCTTATTTTAGCAAACACACCTTTAGTATTTGGCAATTTACGTTTATTCAGTTACATTAATAATCATAAAATTACAATACAAGGAATAGTTTTGGGATATAGACGTCTGAGGCTTTAACTTTAAAACTAAAAATTGTTTCGCATAAAAGAAATAATTATTCATCTAGAGTTTCATTATCACAAAGCTCCACGTTTCAGGCGTATGAAATAGGGAAGAGGAGCTTAGACAGTGTGTGAAAGTGATACATTGTGATTTGGGTTGAATTGTGAAAACTATAAGTTAAAAGTAGGTATTTGTAGGTAAAATGTGTTTATCGTTGGAATTTAACCATTCGGTTTTTCACTGAAAAAATATAGAACACCATATGACGTAAGCGAATCACCCGAGCTGAATGGAGAGCTAACATTGGCGTTGTCTATTCAATATGGCGCTTGGTGCAAAAAAACCCGTTATGTTGTGTGATACGTACCTGCACCGCTCACCGTAACTCCGTAAGTATCTTACACATAATATTAGGAAATTAGTAGTGATGTTCAAAAACTCCGAGAAATCGATAAAACGAGTTGAACCGTTCAATCTAAGCTCGAAAAAACTCGAAAGCATAGAAACTAAAATAGACAAAACTTGCTTATTACGGTTCAGATTCAGTCTTTACTTTGAGATAGACAAAACTTGCTTATTACGACTCTTTGCTCATAATTTAGATATATGTATGAATATTTGAATGCAACTATTGTAACGAAATAACTTTTGTAAGTCGTTTATCTATCCAATGCCATATAATTTTACTAAAATGACGTCTGATTATTGACCATGTTATTATTTATACAGTTAAACTCGACTATACGTCAATTCAATGTTTATGATGATTTATTTGGCCTTGCAACCATTGCATATTTAGTACAAAACATAGGTTGTATAATATGTAGTCAAAACTTAGAAGGTTAACATATAAATTGAAATAAAACATAATAGCATACCAAGATTAGTGGAATAGTTTTAGAATACACAAAAACAAAACATAATGTAACTAGATAACATAGGTGAATACTGCGTTGGTCGATTGACTAGAAATCTTGATTATCCAAGGTTGGTTGCACTCCTTAGACTATAACGTATCCCTGTCCCGCTTGGTTTCACCAACGTCTCAACATAGGTACACCTAGGCCCGTGGATATTGTCTAAAATCCTGAACCTCATGTCATTAGGGTTAAACAAAATTACTTGACTTCCAAATGGAATCACAACACAACCGTCCCCTGTATACAGATTGGATCATAGTATCTTGTTCAATTCTCTATGTATTGGATTAATGGATAGAGATTAGGATCGTGATATGGAATGGACAACAAAAATGACCAAGCTTGGTCAACAAGATGGTTGGTCATCACCCAAACATCGGAAACAAGGTTATTTTAGTAGGTACACATCATGCAAAGCTCTTGTGGCAACACTCCAATATCAAAAGATTTATGTTCTATTCGAAACTCAAGAAGAACAACCATGCTAATTGTTTCTTGTGTTAAATGAATAGAAACAATCTTACGTGAATATTCTTGCCAACCGAAATCATAGTAGGTTACCCGACCGTCATAACCCACACCATCTCCAAAGATACTACCTTCATCTAGATAAACTTGTATGTTTTCCAGTTTCGATTCTCTACCGAGAACATTTTGACCTTGTTGTTGTGCTTTAAAACGGCAACCAACTTGTAATCTTCGTCTTTTATGTTACCAAAGCCATACCCAACGAGAATTGGATTACCTTACAAAACATGAGTCGATCGAATAGGTATAACGTGTTGCAGGGTTGTAAAGCGACAAACCTCTTGTGTTCACCAAGCATACCAATTCGTCGCAAGAATACACAACTCTATTGAATCTGTTACTTATAAAAGGATGAACTTGGCCCGTGAATAATGTTGTCGGGTTATTTATCAAGTTAACACTTAGTGAGCGAGTACGAACCCCTATAACACTTCTAAATAATAACCGTGATTGCTGCGAAGTATTGGCTTGCCTCCTAATGAATGTGGCATCCGAGATGATTGAGACAAGTTTTGCATACGGACTTGCAATACAACATGGATGAAACGCGAAGCTGTAGTAAAACAATGATCATCAGGTCCATGGTTAAATATTGAATATTAGCCATTTTTTTATACTTAGATGAATATTGAGTGTTTGATTACTATTAATTGTTTTATAATGAGATACTTATTGGATAGTGGGTGGTTATTATTAACTTACAGTTTGACATGATCTAAATAGACAAGTGGGTGGTTTATTTTGTGATGTGAACAGTTAATAAATCTTTCAAATTCATAAACTGATATTGAGAATAAGGAATTTAAATAAATTATAAACAGTTTTATGCAATAGGTTGGGTGGTAGCAAATTGTGACAAACTGTGTATAAGTTTAAACATGATTATAACTGTTTTTAAGAAGTTTTCTCAACTTCTACACGTTTAAACTTCTAAACTGCTGATTTTTCAACTTCTACACGTTTAAAACTTTTCAGGTTAAAAGAGGAAAACTCATTGACCCTTTGCACGAACTAAAAGTACTATTTAGGATCAATTTATCTAACTGTGGTTCCATTCTAACTTTATTCATTATTAGAAAAATATTTATAGCGTCATTTCATTAAATTTCAATAAATTTTATCTATAAATAATTTTTTATAGATAAAATTTAATTAAATTTCCTATTCTCAATATGTTATCTAGTTACATTATGTTTTGTACTAAATATGCAATAAAATTGTTTATAGTTTATTTAAATTCTCTATTCTCTATATCAGTTTGTGAATTTAAAAGGTTTTTTAACTGTTCACATCACAAAATAAACCACCCACTTTCTATTTTGATCATGTCAAACTGTAAGTTAATAATAACCACCTACTATCCAATAATTATTTCATTATAAAATAGTTAATAGTAATCAAACACTCAATATTCATCTAAGTATCAAAACATGGCTAATATTCAAGATTTAACCATGGACTTAATGATCATTGTTTTACTACAACTTTCCGTTTCATCCCTGTTGTATTGCAAGTCCATAAGCAACACTTGGTTCTCATTCATCTCAGATGTCACATTCATTAGGAGGCAAGCTAATGCTTCGCAGTAATCACGATTATTATTTATAAGTGTTGAAGGGGTTCGTACTCGCTCACTAAGTGATAACTTGATAAATAACCCGACAACATTATTCATGGACCAAGTTCATCCTTTTATGAGTCACGACTTCAATAGAGTTGTGGGGTCTTGCGACGGATTGGTATTAATGGTGAACACAAGAGGGTTATCACTTTACAACCCTGCAACACGTTATACCTATTCGATCGACACATGTATTGTAAGGGAGAATCCAATTCTCGTTGGGTATGGCTTTAGTAACATAAAAGGCGGGGATTACAAGTTGGTGGCTATTTTGAAGCGCAACAACAAGGTCAAAATGTTCTCGGTAGAGAATTAAAACTGGAAAAACATAGGAGTTTATCCAGACGAAGGTAGTATCTTTGGAGATGATGTGGATTATGACGGTAGGGTATACCACTATGATTTCGATTGGCAAGAAGATTCATGTAAGATTGTTTCTATTCATTTAACACAAGAAATAATTAACACGGTTGTTCTTCCTGAATTTTGAATAGGCCATAAATCTTTTGACTTGGGCGTGTTGCCACAAGGGCTCTGCATGATGTGTACCTACTACGACAACCTTATTTCTGATGTTTGGGTGATGACAAACCATCCTGTTAACCAAGTCCATTTTGTATCCTGATACTAATCTCTATCCATTAATCCAGTAGACAGAGAATTGGACAAGATCCAAATGACATTGAGGATTTTAGACAACATCTGCGGGCCTAGGTGTATCCATGTTGAGACGTTGGTAAAACTAGGCGGGACAGGGATACGTTATAGTCTAAGGAGTGCAACCAACCTTGGATAATCAAGATTTCTAGTTACTCGACTAACGCAATATTCACCTATGTTATCTAGTTACATTATGTTTTGTTTTTCTGTATTCTAAAACTATTCTACTAAGCTTGGTATGCTAGTATGTTTTATTTCAGTGTATATGTTATCCTTCTAGGTTTTGACTGTATATTATATAAGCTATGTTTTGTACTAAATATGCAATGGTAAACAACTACATACCAATAATGCATTGCCTACATATGTTAAGTGAATAAGTGCCCAACCTAGTTACTGAATAAAACATAGAGGAATCCGAGATGTCTAATCATATTAATCAGTACCACTATCCAAGGTTCACAATTTATTATATAACGACCACGAATATAATACAAGAATCATGTTTTCCCAGATGCGTTCATATATAATTTATCTAACAGTGGTTTCATTCTAACTTTATAATTATTAGCGCCATTTCATTAAATTTTATCTATAAAAACTATAATTCATAAAAATTTCATGAAAGGAAGATCTAAAAATCATAGATTAAAAGAGGAAAATTCATTGACACTTTGCATTGAATGGAAAGGCTTAATTAGGATCAATTTATCTAACAGTTGTTCCATTCTAACTTTATTAATTATTAAAAAATATTTATTGGGTCATTCATTAAATTTTATCTATAAAAACATAAATTCATAGAAATTTCATGAAAGGAGGATATAAAAATCACAGATTATAAGAGGAAAAGTCATTAACCCTTTGCACGAAATGCAAAGGCCTAAATAAGATTAATTATTGTAATAGTTCTTTCATTCTAACTTTATTAATTATTAAAAAAATATTTATAGCGTCATTTCATAAAATTTTATTAAATTTTATCTATGAAAACTCAAATTCATAGAGAATTCGGCGTCGTAGGGTATGGACTTACAACATACAACTTACAGCTAATAACTTACAGCATACAACTTACTACTAATTTTTTAAAAAAATCTACATCTGCATAGTTTGTCTTTATAAAAACGTGACACTAGGCAATTGTATATAACATATATATCCGAAGAAATTTGAATATCTAAGCAAAAACATGCTTAAGATGTTGCTTTTTATGCAATTCTTTCTATAACGTACATATATAAAATTTTCCGTTTATTTATATTTGGCACGGAGGGTTGGTAGAGCTTTTTGGAGCGATGGGTGAGAGTATTTTTTGTTTTAATACATGTTTGGCAAAAGGAACAGTGAGAGTTTTGATTTTTACTGGTTGTTTGACAAAGGAGTAGTCAATGATGCTAGTTTTTAAGAATACTACTTTTTTCAATGTTTGTTTATCAAGCTGTGACAAATAAGTGGTGAGCTGTGAAAGTCAATGCTCACATATATTGATCACAACTACTCCTCACTCCTAAATTGCTTATTTTAGCAAACACACCTTTAGTATTTGGCAATTTACGTTTATTCAGTTACATTAATAATCATAAAATTATAATACAAGGAATAGTTTTGGGATATAGACGTCTGAGGCTTTAACTTTAAAACTAAAAATTGTTTCGCATAAAAGAAATAATTATTCATCTAGAGTTTCATTATCACAAAGCTCCACGTTTCAGGCGTATGAAATAGGGAAGAGGAGCTTAGACAGTGTGTGAAAGTGATACATTGTGATTTGGGTTGAATTGTGAAAACTATAAGTTAAAAGTAGGTATTTGTAGGTAAAATGTGTTTATAGTTGTAATTTAACCATTCGGTTTTTCATTGAAAAAAATAGAGAACACCATATGACGTAAGCAAATCACCCGAGCTGAATGGAGAGCTAACATTGGTGTTGTCTATCCAATATGGCGCTTGGTGCAAAAAAAACCCGTTATATTGTGTGATACGTACCTGCACCGCTCACCGTAACTCCATAAGTATCTTACACATAATATTACGAAATTAGTAGTGATGTTCAAAAACTCCGAGAAATCGATGAAACGAGTTGAACCGTTCAATCTAAGCTCGAAAAAACTCGAAAGCATAGAAACTAAAATAGACAAAACTTGCTTATTACGGTTCAGATTCAGTCTTTACTTTGAGATAGACAAAACTTGCTTATTACGACTCTTTGCTCATAATTTAGATATATGTATGAATATTTGAATGCAACTATTGTAACGAAATAACTTTTGTAAGTCGTTTATCTATCCAATGCCATATAGTTTTACTAAAATGACATCTGATTATTGACCATGTTATTATTTATACAGTTAAACTCGACTATACGTCAATTCAATGTTTACGATGATTTATTTAGCCTTGCAACCATTGCATATTTAGTACAAACATAGGTTGTCTAATATGCAGTCAAAACTTAGAAGGTTAACATACAAATTGAAATAAAACATAATAGCATACCAAGCTTAGTGGAATAGTTTTAGAATACACAAAAACAAAACATAATGTAACTAGATAACATAGGTGAATACTGCGTTGGTCGATTGACTAGAAATCTTGATTATCCAAGGTTGGTTGCACTCCTTAGACTATAACGTATCCCTGTCCCACTTGGTTTCACCAACGTCTCAACATAGGTACACCTAGGCCCGCGGATATTGTCTAAAATCCTGAACATCATGTCATTAGGGTTAAACAAAATTACTTGACTTCTAAATGGAATCACAACACAACCGTCCCCTGTATACAGATTGGATCATAATATCTTGTTCAATTCTCCATGTATTGGATTAATGGATAGAGATTAGGATCGTGATATGGAATGGACAACAACAATGACCAAGCTTGGTCAACAGGATGGTTCGTCATCACCCAAACATCGGAAACAAGGTTATTTTAGTAGGTACACATCATGCAGAGCCCTTGTGGCAACACTCCCATGTCAAAAGATTTATGTTCTATTCGAAATTCAAGAAGAACAACCATGCTAATTGTTTCTTGTGTTGCATGAATAGAAACAATCTTACGTGAATATTCTTGCCAACCGAAATTATAGTAGTATACCCGACCGTCATAACCCACACCATCTCCAAAGATACTACCTTCATCTAGATAAACTTGTATGTTTTCCAGTTTCGATTCTCTACCGAGAACATTTTGACCTTGTTGTTGTGCTTTAAAACGGCCACCAACTTGTAATCTCCGTCTTTTATGTTACCAAAGCCATACCCAACGAGAATTGGATTACCTTACAAAACATGAGTCGATCGAATAGGTATAACGTGTTGCAGGGTTGTAAAGCGACAAACCTCTTGTGTTCACCAAGCATACCAATTTGTCAGGACTATATGCAAGAGGATGATATACATTTAGACACTTCGAAGGCCAGATGATTGAATCTTGTTAGTCATTCTGATAAACTGATTTTCGAGCGTCTACAAAAGGAATTTGAGGCTGCACATGCTTCCTAAACGCAAGGTAGGTTTCATTACAGTTGCTTTTCAATCTTTTGGTGTCACAAATTCAGTTAAGCTAACACCATTTTGTTTTACTTCACACAACTTTGTTTAGACACATAAAAGTGGAATGACACGCTATTGGCAACAATAAGAGAACTCGTCGACTTTCTTTCCATTTCTCTAGGATTCTTCATTTTCTTTAATGTTAGCTTTCTATGGGATTTGAAACGATTGTATTCATGTGTCCGGTTCATATGGAGGGTGATAGAAAGGTGATGTTGCAGTCACCTCGTGACGAAAGTATGATGCCAATGACCATATTTCATGAAAAAAATACACATTGAATCGTTCCCAAGGTACTCGATTTGTAAGGCTTAAATCCGTTGTATTTAGGTTTTCAACTTACCAAGTAACATGTGTTTTGCCAGTATATCGTTAAATGCTTGTATAAAATCCTTTTTCAAAAAATAAAAAAGTGAAGCTATATATTATTACTTGTACTAATTATGTATGCCATGTCTTAGACAAACATAGCATAAGTAATTAACGTACATTTATAAATCAATTGTTTTACATCACGACTTTAAAGAGATTATATATAACTTAACTCCCAAACTTATCGCGTCCAAGTTCAGGCATGAACTTGGCGAAGATAGCCATGGGAACCAAAGCACTTTTCATCTCGAACATATATGGCACATATATATATGTTCAAAATTATATAACCTATGTGGGATTTCTAAAACTTTTCAATATTCCAAAAATCTCTACATTCATTAAAATTAAAGTGTATATTCATTTGTGAACATGGAAGTCATGAAGTGTTGATCATTTGTCAGTTTGTTAACCATTAAATTGTCTATATTTTTAATTTTTAATTTGACATGTGAAGTTGCATACAAACTTTTTATGACAAGATATATAACTCATAAGATATATATATATATATATATATATATATATATATATATATATATATATATATATATATATATATATATATATATATATATATATATATATATATATATGCCTCATTATCAAGTTTTTGTAACCCTAATTATTGGCTTGTAAGATAAATCAATCGTGTTAGCTCAGTTGCAAAATATAACTTCGGGAAAATTGTTATCACATACAAGAAATCTCACGTTCTATTCTTTCGATGGAGATCTTCCGACAGGAGCATAAATAAATAAGAAGTGGGATTTATCCTTAAGGCCCCATATTACTCACAGGCCCGAATTACTAAAAATTACTCCATTCGTTCTATATTAATAGTCTCTCGACAAAAAAACACATTGTTTTAGAATATATCACTATCACTGCATTATTCTTAAGGCGAAGGATCGAGTCTCGCATATTCCTCACAGGCCCGAATTACTAAAAATTACTCTCTCCGTCCCAAATTAATAGTCTCTCGACAAAAAACACATTGTTTTAAAATATATCACTATTACTGCATTCTCTCTCTTACTTTTTTGCAAAATAACAATTTTACTCTTATGCAATTAATTAAAACTTTATACATATTTTGTAATTTCTAATACCACTAGGTCAATATGGTAAACTTGTTACATTATTTACATCTATTTTTGCAAAAGGACTATAATTTTGAGACATCCGAAAATGGTATAGAAGACTATAAATTTGAGACGGAAGGAGTAACTTGCAGTTAAAAAATATATGTTTGGCATAAAATGGTTGTTGGCCTGAAAAAAATGCATTAGACCAAAGTTTTTATACTAGTATATAGGTTAAGTTTGTCCAACATTTTATTTGAAGATTATAGTTACAATTTTCAGTTTTTCTATCTAACTAGCAATAAGGATATCAACATCGAACATGTATCTGTTTGATGATATCATTAAAATACGTTTACTTTTTGCTTGCACGAAAACAACATTCATATATGACCAAAAATTTTAGATTCACCTACTCACGAATAGCTTTCTCTGATTATAAATGGCCATTATAATCTCTATTTTAAAAAAACATAAAGATTAAATGTATTTTAATACCCAAGTTTTAAGCATGAATCAACTTGACAACACAACAAGATACCTCAAAACATATTCTATGTCCAACAAATTTGACACATATGTTGATGGTTATATAAAAAAATTTATATTTATTTGTTGAAAATGGTTATATATTTTTTGCATTTTATCCTTATTGAGGAGTGTGGCAATTTTATATAATATTCAAATATAAAATTCTATGCTTTCAAGGTTAGATTAAGCTTTTGAGTCGAACTCAAATCTAAATGGTTAAACTTTGACGAGCAATCAAGCTGAGCTTAAGCCAATCGTTTATTTTTTGAGCCGAGCTTGGGGTCTTGTCGAGCTTGGGCTTGATTTAACTCAATTACACTCTTAGAGACACCGCTTGCATTTTCGAAGTACTAAAGATAAAAAATGTAATGTTAGCAAACCATATGAGCGACTTATGCAATGCGCTCTATCTAACGTTTAATAAGTGGATAATTTAAAATGTAGTAATTACATTTTATCATAATTTTTTATTATTTTAAATAAAAAGAAGAAACATTATATCTATATACTTTATAAAGCATTTAGATCATTCTTTTTTTAGAAGTCTTAAAAAATTTCAGCACTAAACATTTCTTTATAAAGAAAGATGTTATTAAGTATAATAAAGAGTACTGGAACATGATTATTTTAGAATTTGTAACTTTGTAACAGCTTAACATTCATGTAACCCATTAAAGATGATGAATGAGTCAAATTTGAGTCTTGTAACTTGTTAGTATCATAAAGTCTGGAATAAAACCGATTAATTCCTTATTTGTAACAGTCAGCCATATATTAAGCCAAATAACACAATATAAGAAAATATGTATATCAAGAACTATCGTCCTGAACAACAGTAGATTCCTTACCCCCGTATTCTTGTGTTATACCCAAGAATCAGATAGATAAATATATCAAAATAACATACATAATTGTGTATCAAAATCTGTATGTTTCCACCATGTTGTATACACAAACAAATCGAACCAGAAACATCATATTCTGATAAATTGGAATCTGTATGTTTTACCTATAATCCGGTACACTTACGGTTTTAGTGGTGTTTCACCAAACATCCTTAGACGATCGGGTTCACTTGATACAAACCACTCAATCTATAAATTGGTTTTGGCGGCAGCGACTAGATCCGACGACGGCTGCAAATGGATCTTTGGGTTTCAAATGGGTAGCAGCAGGATTGGGTTTATGTGAGGATTCTCTAATATTCAATCATGCCATTATTTTATACAAACAAGTTCATGTCTTCACCTCACACAGTGACATGGTGTTTGGTGTTTGGAGGGTTGAGGTTGTGAAATAGAGGCTGAGAATTATTAAATTTTTAGGTTTGAGGGTGTTTGGTGTCATGTGTATAATACCTACAATGCTTTTTTGATTTTACATTTAATTTTAATTTTTTTAATACTTAAACATCACTTGTTTGAGTTCTTATTTTTAATCTACCGAGGACTCGAAATATACTATCAAATATTATGCCTTTCTTTGTCAAAATTGTTCTCCACAAAGAATGTCACCGGATACCCGCCGCCGCATTGCGCGGGTATCCGGCTAGTGTATTTTGATGCATGTATGCATTTTATAAGCTCACGTATAAGCTTAAGGAATACATATAAGCATCAAAACACATTCAATCTCAAACTAGTTGTACACGTATGCTCATCATTATATTACCATTGTTTTTTTTCAATTTTCACCGATGTGGGACTGTTAACAAATTTGTCATTTTTGCAAGATCTCTAAATTTGAATCTTCTTTTTGAAACTAGATGATGGTACTCGTCCCATCTCCTTCCTTCTCAAAATGTTATAAGTCCAATGTTTAACCTCGACTCAATTACCGGTTTTTTGGTTATACCGAAAAGGACTTGTACATGAAAGCCTTGTCGCTGTCTTGAAATATGTATATCATGTAATAAAGGAGTCTTAGCCTGAGCTTATGAGGAGTGGTAGCATTGGTTTAGTTCGAGCATGAACTTGAAGAACACAACAACGGGCACCACAAGGTATTTGATCTCAAATAAATACTTTTCATATGTTCACAGATATATAACTATTTTTGTTTACAACCTTTATTGATGTGAGACTTCCAAAAAACTTTTCAACCTTCAAAAATCTCTAAATTTATATCTGCTCTTCAAAACTAGTTAACTGTTTGTGTTCGTTAACAAAAGATTAACTAATTCTAAGCATGTGAGTTGCGACTCTAGTAAGGTATATTCATTCGTTAACATACTTCAATTCTGATTCAAAACATCAATAACGTATATTCATTCTGATTCAAAACTAGTTAACTGTTTGTGTTCGTTAACATACTTCAATTCTGATTCAAAACATCAATAACGTATATTCATTCGTTAACATCAAGGCGTCGATCAATAATGTCGCTTCTTGTTAACCACTAATTTTTCGATAGTTAAGCACATAAACAATATGTTAACATAAAAATGAAAAAGTTCAGTTCATGGAATAAAATGACTCTAGAGGTTCAGGGTTGTATAGTTGTATGCACTTCCCTTTTGAATTTTGCACAACTTTCAAGTTCTAATCCATTAAATCGACCCATAGATAAGTAAATGGTCGAGATCACAGCATCTACTAATTGTGTTGAATCTTCCCGATGCTATCGACCGAAGTTCCCAATCAAAAGACTCTCCTCCTCTTGACCATATATCGAAATCTGTTTGAAGTATACATCCCACTGAGGCACTATTTGAAAACCCCCGCGTGCAGGCATACCATGTACGTTGCTACAAAAAGTAACATTAGTCCGATATTGAAACTTAAACTTTTCGTATTAAACTTAATTTAGGTGCGATTTGCGTGCACATCATTTTCATTACGTACTTTTCGCCATTAATTTTTTTGCCATTTCACATTCCAAACAATTGTACTTGAAAATTTATCACTATCTCAAAATATATATGATTACCAAATGTATATTTTGTACTCATCTTGTAGCACGTTACTTCTAGATCGGTTATATATTTCTCTAGTCGACATGCAAAACATTGTACTTGAATATTTGTAACTATCTTGTTGCACGTAACGACGAGATCGGTTATATTTCTCTTGTCGACATGCTTATAAGTATATTTTGTACTCGTCTTTTTAGGGTATGTGTCATAGCGAATTCAAATGAGAAAATAGTGAAGTAACAGGACGTGACATATTTTTTTGAGTATTGGCTTAAGTGACCGCGCCTAATAAAAGGGTTTATGACTATCATTCAATTATGTGTGACATTTTAAGCTAAATTTCTGTTAGGTGCAAGTAGTGGTGGGAATAAATTGGATAAAACTGGTTTTCGTTTATTAGAAAATCGGTTACAAAAATCGGTTTTTATAATAATCGGTTTCTGTTTAATTGGATTTTTTGAAATCGGTATTTTCGGTTATAAATGTTCGGATCGGTTTTTTTTCGGTTAAAAATTTTCGTTATCGACTTTTTATCGGTTCGGTTTTTTTTCTGTGAAACATGTTCGGAAATGATATTTTTTCAGTTATAAATTTTCGTTATTGATTTTTTACGTTATCGGTTTTTTTTCGAAATTTAAAACTTCGTCAATTTAATAAATTTGTTATTAATACAAACATACTAAAAAAAACAACCACAAAGACTATTTATAGACATAATACTAGTATATCTTTATAAAAAGCTTATAAAACCCAGCTCATTTATAAACATATTATACTAGTATATATTATAAAAAGCCCATATAAAGCCTAGTAGGGGTGAGCAAAAACCGAACCGCGAACCGCAAAACCGCAAAAAACCGTAAAAGATGAGATCACAGAAACCGCACCACGACAAAAACCGACGGTTTGGTTTTAAGAAAAAAGAAAAACCGCAAATGCGGTTCGGTTGCGTTTTTTGCCCGTAAAACCGAACCCCAAAACCGAACCGCACCACACAATAATTATTTTATACTGAAAAACGTCACATCGACTATTTTATGCGAGATATAAGACTTCTAGTGCATATTATTATTGATATTCATATAAGCTATTAGTAAAGTGTTTGTTAATTTTCAATTTATGCATTGTTATAACCAGAAAAAATCAACATTTTAAACAAAATACCGAAAAAAGCCACAATTATTATATCAGTCATTAGTAATGGTTCGGTGCGATTAAAAACCGCAAAACCGCAGAAACCGCAAGAAAACCGTAAAACCCAAACCGCGGTTTTTGGTTCGATGTGGTGTCTATTTTCACAAAAACCGATTTACGATAAATCGGTAAAACCAGCCTAACCGGTTTGCTTATTTTCAACTGGTTCGGTTTAAAAAACTAGTTTCGGCTTTGTGTACCCATTTTTTAAAAAACCAGTTTTTATTTGCACCATTAGCCCAACAACTCTATTACAACATAGCCCATAAGCCCAATATTTCAAAAATAATATGGACCAGCCCCACTAATATTACACATTCAGTTTTGTTTGATAAAAGAAATTAACCTATGAACTCAAGGGTTAAGAGAAGACACCAAAACAAGTGAATAAATCCATTGTATCCATCATGACGAATTCTTTCGCTAATGAAGGTAAGTCTCGTGCCTCGACTCATAACGTTTTTGTAAAATGTTATGAAAATATGAAAAACATGCTGTCTCATATTTAAAATGTGATAGACAAGCAAACAGTAAAAGAAACAATGGATAACAGATTGCGAGTCGACTCAATTAAATGGCTTATATTATAGACGTGCCCTTTAAGGGAGGTGATGAACGACCTGATTCAATAATCGGGGAAATCTTCTTGAATTGTTTTATCCTTTTCTTGACGAATTGATTTGTCAACATTTGAAAGAGGCTTTTTAAAAATAAAACTTGTCAAAACAAGACTTCGTAGTATAATGAGCAATTAGTTTCAAAAGAGAATGTTGATACCCTCGGCACTAATAAGATAATTGATTATTTTTACTTCAAAACCTAAAGACGTGCCCAAATGAAAAAATGTAAAATATAGTATACTATGATTACTTATATTTTCTCTAGCTTTTTATTCTGTCATTAAAATAAAATATGTGTTTTAATATCTCTGCTTATTTATTTATTTACATGTTGGTTCTTGAGACAAATGATTAGTGTCAAATAATAACGGCTAAGTTGCTAATCGTCATTGAAATTAATGCTAAGATTGATTGAGGCTTCATATTAATGGAAAATAAATGTTTCTTTCATTAATTTTTTCAAATTTTATGCTTTAATATATTGGTTCGTAGTATGTTCTTATCGTTCTAAAATATTATTTGAGCCCCTTAACTTTAAATCTTGGATCCGCCCTTAGTTATGTCTCCTTTGGGTCTATGTGAGTGAGTTTTAACTTTATATATTAGTCGGCTAGTGTGTCGAAAACAATGATCCTTGATTACCAAAAAAAATTTTTACATATATATACAACGTATTATTCTAGCTTCTTGGAGATGTTTCAATTTACATATTGCTCCTTGATTCACTTTGACTACACTTGTAATAAGATAATTCAAATTCAAGTCTAAACTCTATTTTCAATTAACTTTATTTTCAACTTAAGTTCGGTGATATGTTATTTTCACAAACCTTATTTAAACTTTGCAAAGTCATTTTCACATTTGAACTAAAGTGAGAAAACATGACTTTCAAATAACGTCTATCTATGCGTGTCTCCAACTACAAATACCAAAATATAATACATTTTCGTCCAGGAAATTTACAAAAAAAGTTACGAAAACAATCGTGGTTTGACATAATACACTTGACAAATTTGAGCTCGTTTAAAAATAGAAAGCTCAAAACAAAATCTAACCTTTACAATTATAAACAAACTGAGGTCGAGCCTACTCATTTCTACTCAGAGCGGAATAGGAACAGTATGACAGTAAGCCACCCGATGTACAAATTTATTTTACGAGTACAAGAGGAATAAAAATAAACCAAAGAGTATAATTTCCATTGAAATATTAGTGATGTGCCACATAATTTCGAGATTATGTTCATTTTTGAACCCTCGAGAATCCCCTAGGTTCGGTCATCAATTCTACCCATAATTTTCACTGTTAAATTACGGTATTTACACCCAAAAGATGTCGTTAGAGAGAATAGTGCAGCGCGCATGACACGTTATATGACCAAAATGACACCTATAACATCTCTATAACGGGTATAACTACACCATCACACGGTGTAATAGGTGTCAATGCCATCCCCTTTCGCATTGTGTTATACGTTTTTTGGAAAGCGTGGTATTATTGATAATGTATTATAATAAATTTTATTGCGAATGATGTTTATTTTATAAGAGTGTTATATGCTATAAGTTGATGTGATGACACTTATAACGATTATGAATTTTTGTTGTGCTTTGCCCTCTATGTCTTTGTTGACTAGGGTTGAGCATCGGGTCGGACTAGTTAAGATCGGACTGGACTGATGACCGAAATAATCTAAAGAGATCATATCGAGACCGGACTGGACCGAGTATCGAAATGATCTGAAGAGATCGTATCGAGACCGGACCGAGAACGAACCAAATGGTCCGGTCCGGTCTGGTTCGATCCTCGGTCCAGTCTAGTCCTATTATACACAATCAAAGAGATTTTTGACTGGACCGAAGCGGACCGACCAGATCGATGACCGAAATAGTCTAAAACCTCGGACAAAAAACCGGACCAAAATTGTCGGGTCCAGTTTGAATCGATCCGATCCGGTCCAGTTTTCTAGTCCAGGTCGATTTTGATTATGCCGTGCTCAAGCATACTCATGACTATGCGGCCTAAATATCTTTTGCATAAACATAAAAAGCATAAGAATGGAAAACGTTTATATAGATGTTTAAAAACTTTTTTTAAGTCTTAAGTGGGTGGTAAAAAGTGAAAAAGAGAAGATGTTGATGTCTTAGTGTCGGGTACACGTTTTTTTGTTTTGAATGGAGGAGGTTAAAACTTATAAAAGTCGGTGACCGGCCTCTATATGCTCAACTACTGTCGGTTTAGAAATATGTTTTAAGTTCTTACCAAGAATTGTATTAGAAAACAATTTTTTAACCACAAACTTGAGAGTTACTGTATGTGTATTTTCGAAGTTGAAAGACTTTGGTGTTATATTTGTAAAACTTCCATGTTTTTACCATGAATAGTATCCTTACGGTCGTACGTACATGATTAGAACTTTCCTTTTATAACATGTTTATGTTTCACGTACAAGAATTACAAGTATTACGTATGTGTTATAACACGATAAGTATTTATTACGTATTAAGACACGATAATTATTTCAATAATAATTATAATCACGAACATACGAACATGAAATCATGAACGCAATTTAATCACGAGCTTATACGTATGTACGTATATTTATTTCGATCACGAATAAATATATTAAGTCGCGAATGATAACTAATTAAATCACGTAAAACACGAACACGAGAACACACTTATTATTTAGACACGGAAAATGTTCGGGTTACCCCTATGTGGGCCCCTTACCCGCGGACACAACAAGAGAAAAGGGTCAAGCCCATGAATTTTTGCTAAACAAGGAATTAAAGGAAAAGGTTATTTTCATAATAACAAAATTTAGAAAATACAAGAAACCCTAAAAATCTTTTTCTCCTTTCTCCTTTGCTCTTTGGCCGCCGGGTATACATCACACCAAGGGTGTGATTGGTCGATTTTGGTGTTCGATTTATTGCAAGGATCGTTAGTGTGTTCATCCTATTTGATTCACGTGACTGGTATAACCCTAAACCTCTTTTCTTTTATGTTTTGATTTATTAATCACATGAAATCATGAATGTTTTTAATAACAAATTAAAAACAAGTAAACACATGTTATTTTAATCATGGGGTAAAACTAATTAAAGGTTAAGGGGGTGTTTGTTTGTGGCTGACGCAAGAACCGAGCCCCAAAGGGGGTCTCGGCGTAGGTTTTATTCGCACCACAGAGACCTCAAGGTCTCGGTTTGGTGTCTTGTTGTCTCGGCAGCAGCAAGAAAGGGAAACCCCGACCTCGGTCGGGGCATGGTGGTGCTCGGGTAGGCCACGACAGCAAGGGGAACACCGGCAAGCCGGTGGGAACCCTTGGCTAGCCGGCGGCTAGTTGACTAAGGGTGCAATTGGGTCCGGTTCACGGGTTAAAACACGGGTCCGGTTCACACATGTTTAGATTAAAACACGGTTCGGTTCATGGGGTACTTTTTACAAGATTAATTATATGTACAAGTTTATTTTTACAAGACTTAAATTAAATTAATTAAGACATGAACATGATTAATTTAATTTACATGACTTAGGTTATTAATTTTATTATTAATACATGAATTTTAACCTAAATATTTATCATTTAATTAGACTATATAATTAATTAATTATTAAAATCATGACTTATAATTAATTAATTTATATGACTTAGGTTATATTATTAATAGATAATAATACATGTTTTAACCTAAGTATTTTTACCTTTATTTAATTAAATCATGTTATATTTAATTAAATACTTTAACCTATAGTTTATTTAATTCACATGAAATAATTAATAAACTATATAATTTAATCACATGACTTAGTATATTAGTCAGTAAACACTTAAGCTTATATAATTAGCTTAATAATCCAGCTTATTTCTACTTATAGAAACTTTCTATTTTTAGAAACTTATTTAATTAAGGCAGCTAATCTTTTTATGGAAACTTTCTATTTTTTTAGAAACTTATCTATTTTAAGCAGTAAATCTATATTTGGAAACTTTCTATTTTTGGAAACTTTATGTTTTATAAACTTTCTATTTTTGGAAACTTTCTATTTTAGGAAACCTGCTATTTTTAGAAAGTTACTTATTATAACACAACAAGTATAATAATACATGAAATACAAGAAATACTTAAACAGAATGGACAAAATACATGATAAACCCAGTATAAAGCTTAAATCAGTAAAACATGACATGAACATATAAAACAAGCTAAGACATGTCATAAAACCAGTTACGTACTCGGTAATCAGATACTTATACACGTATGTGTTTATGTAGCATTAGTGATACCGAAGTAGGACTCTCTTCCGTTCGTCTTCTTCGTTCACTGGACACAAGGTACGGATTCTTCGTCCTTTCAGTATGGACATTCTTCCTTATTAGGATTTCCCGTATGCAGCCAACTATTTTTCTCAATATATGTTTTATATATTTTTGAATTGCTTATGTTTAATTAGAATACCTAAAGCCATATACATGCATGACTAGTTTCACCTAGATATGGAGGTACCATAACCATAACACTGGAGGCACCAGTGTTATGACTTCACCACGGTGGAGTGATAGCTCGTGGCGTCCCTTTCAGCTTTTGGCCATATTGTTATTATCAGGTGGGGCGTATGGGTGCATCCTAGTTTACATGTTTTCAGCAGATTATTCAGTGTGAATGTGGTGTGTGCCTTGCATCCTTCACAAGGAGCTGATCCCTCCTACCCAAAACCTGTATATTAAATTAGAGGCAACCCCTCTAATTTACATGACGAGGTCACCCCTCCAAGTATTCATGCACGTTGATATTTCATGACCTATATTGGCTAATGGTTAACATGATTAAACAGTTTTCATAAGATAAACATAAGGCTTTTCAAACTATAAAACCAGTTTTATGAACATGTTCCAGGTTTTCCAGGACTTATACTTTTCCGCTGCTATTAGTCTTATTTATGTTCCAGCTTTTCATGCTATGTCGTATATACGTGCACTAAGCGTTATGCTAAGCCGTTACTTTCCTTTCCATGTCCCAAAACGGCAGGCCCCCAAGGACTGAATCGAGCATTTGGAGGACGTGTATCGGATGGAAGCTGCCATGGACTTCTTTTCCTTTTGCCTTCATATATTTATGCTTGTGTAGTCTTAGTTCCTTTCATTTACTTTATTATGTTTTGGGCTTATGTTTAGGAACCGATGTTTGCTTCCGGTTTTCCTGTGGTCATGTATGTTTTAGTACATTTATCCTTGTATGCTTTGATGACACGCCATAATCACGCGTGACGTTCCATTTATCAAAATGGGGTGTTACAATTATGATATCAGAGCCAAGGCTTCGACCTGTAGGCTCTGAAACTTGACCTGTGACTAGTGGGTAGTCACCAGGAGCTTCCTAAACTAACGCTTGTTATTCCACGTATGGATGTGTTCCGCGCATTGTTGTTTTAACCATGATGTTTTCAGCACCTTGATGTTTTAACCTTGATGTTTTCATCGATATTGTTTTACTAATATGGATGGACAACCGTCATTCATATTTAGTTATGTGTCATTATTTCATGCATGATGTTCCTCGTGAACTGTGACTATGTGGACTGAACCCCAGTAGTTCATAATTAGTCACATAAATTTTTTTTTGATAAGTTTTGGACAGATGATTTTACTTATTCATGTTTCATGTATCATTGTTGCAGGAATTATGACTAAGTAATGGTTGGTACATGACTGTCCCTATTTAGTCGCATGTGCTTTTATCGAAATTTTTAACTTTGGGACCGACCCATAGGCGTCCCGTCGCCATGTCTTTTGTTTTGGGACCGACCCATAGGCGTCCCCTCGCACATATAAAGGTTTTTATAAACTACATCATGCATTCATGCACTGTTTTTCATGCATAAAATTTTTCTCATGATTCATTGGCATAAAAAAAATTTCATGTCCCCTCATAAATTACTATGTTTTTATGTCAAGTACGTTTTATACTGTCATGGTTAACTTCAGTTTCATGCTGATTATGTTATATACTCCTTCATGTTAAGTTATTTCATGTTTATTCATGATGACTTTGTCCTCATGTTGATTACGTCTTACGTCTCTTTTGTTGCTTATGCTTTCATGCAAGACACTGTTGGAATTCATTTAAATCGTGCTTTCATGATAGTCATGGTTGGTTTTCGTTAATCATGCTTTCAGGAAAATCATCGTTGAAATTCGTTTAACCACACGTTAGCGTTTCTCTATGCAACTAGAATGATGTCTATGCTAATATTGCTAGGCTATCATGACGATCACCCCAGTTTGGTCTTCAAATCATGTCAAAAGATCGGCCTATATCGATCATTTCATGTGCAGTCCACGTACAGTATTCCATTTGTATTACACTTACCATAATCCATGTGTATTTCACTTACAATACTCCATGAATATTCACTAGTGGATTCTAAATCATCTCATGCGTATTCCATTTGTTGATGTTCTACAAATTATTGATGTCGCTCATAGTTTGGAGATGTTACTAAGGTTGATGTTGTTGATGTTTGGAGACGCTACGAGATGTTGATGCTGTTCACAACCTAGAGATCGTACAAGACAAAGGCGTTAGATCAAAGCGATCGGACGAGAGGATGCTTCACCACCAGACGATTTCCATCAATCATTATCCCAAACTCTTAGTTACATGTCACACGTCATTCAGTTGTCGTCTCATTCATATGAGTGGAGAACCGGTACCAGCCGGCCACTCAGCTGAATAGTTACATGAATCACAGTCATGAGAATGACCGTCATGGAACTGACAGAAAGGACGATAGTAACCACTATTATGACAGCAACTACCCTAGAAATCGCAACCGAAGCTCCGGCCACGGACGTGATCAGACATACAAATGACCAGTATTCCAACCGATCCGTCAATTCTGACATAATAACCTAATATTTGCAGTTCTATTTGTTTCACACCTCGAGACACATGTCAAGACATCAGTCAAGACACATGTCTCATGTATGCTTTCAGAAGACACATGTCAAGACACCAATCAAGACACATGTCATGCGTATATTTCCAGGACACGAGTCAAGACACATGACTCACGTCAAATTCTGGAGCATCCCTAAGAATTTTAGGGTACCCTCCAAAGGGTATACCCATTTCGTTGTGCCATGGATTAATCAGGCCACAAGGATTTCAGTACCAGCACCGGCATATCAGTGAGAACTATCACGGTTGCTCGATTGAAACTTTCATTTTCTTGCACCCATATTTCATACATATTCATGACCATAAAGGACGCCATTCGTATTCCCATGTATATGAAGGTTTTCCTTCAGCCTAATGATGAGATCCAAGCTGCTAACGCATTACCTCGAACATACACGAGTTGAATTTAATCCTAATTATGGACTACGAACAGCACACCCTGCTACGATTCATGATTTTGTACAGTAATGTTCAGGTTCCTGAATACATTCAGCATGGTTTTCCATCAGTAAAATCTTCACAAATTATCTATGCTTTACAAGCACGTTCTTTGTTAGCCATGATTGCTAAAATTTTTCTAGCTATCAGTTAAGACACGACCACTGAAGTACCTTTTACGCATAACCAGACGAGTATTCCAAAATCTGCTCATACATTCCAGAAGAACCTTCAAGGAGAAGGACGGTAATATGAGATTATGTGTCGACTACCATTGATTTAAACAAATCACCATTCATAACTGTTATTCTCCTCCACGTATTGACAAGATCAGATTCATTTAGGGTGTTAAGCATTTTTTTCCAAGATCGGATTCATGATCATGCTGCCAACAGTGACGAGTGAAAGAGCAGGACATGTCCATGACTATTATTCGTACACGACTCAGTCATGCTAGACTTATGATTTTGAATTAGTCTCATCAATGCTCCAACAGTATTATAAGAATGAGTTTCCATGAACTGATAAGCAAATTCATCAGTGTTTTCATTGAGGATAACCTGATTTTCTCTAAGTCTAGAGAAGAACAGGAAGACCATATCTGCACTATATTACAATTCTATGACAAGAGAAATTTTACCCTGTAAATTTTCCAATATCAATTCCGATTGATTACAGTAACACGCTGAATCACATGGGTTTCTACGGTTAATCTTACCATGACTCAGCTTATGCGTAAAGGAGAGAACCCTACACTACATTAGGTGTTCTAGAAAAATCTTACGCTAGGAGAAGTCAAGATTCAGAGACTCAGAGTTTCGCAAACTCCTATGTATCAAGTTCTATGAAGCAAGATACAGTTACGTTCATATCTACATACCTATGATACCAACAGGCTAAGGTAGAACACCAACAGACTAGGATGTTTTTCCATCATCAGAATTGTGAACAAAAATGGGATAAGATCTCCATAGATTTTGGTTACCAGATTAACGTAAACTCAGAAGAAGCATGATACTATCTGGGTTATGCCAACAGTTGATCAAGTCTTCGGAACCCTTACATCCGCAAGGATTTCAGAACCAACAGATTGATCGGACATGGTAATCCGTCAGCTATCGGTTCAGACAAGGGTTCGCAATTGTGCTCCTTATTTACGTCCACGTCCTTGTTCTAATTTCACGACTTGCTTTCACGCTCACGTTCATGACATTATTCACGTTCATGATCGTATCTTGGCTTACGATTTTACGTTCATCTTCGTTCTGGGAAGTTTTACAAGAACTGGAGAGACCAGACTCAAGTTTAGTATAACTCCCTATCCTTATATAGACGTTTCACGTCACAGTCCACGTCTCACCTAATGGTATTTGGCGATACCGCTGCCGTATTCCATGTTCACGATATGTTTCACATGTCATGTTCATTCCACGTTCCTCATATCACGTTCATGATATGTTACACGTATCATGGATCACAATATGTTTGCTCATACTACACCCACCATATCTCCACGTATCACGTTCAAAATTCTTCACGTATCACGTTCAAAAAATTTCACGTACTACGTTTCATCATGTCTCGCGCATCGTTGCTAATTATCAGTTAAATTAGATTGTTTTGCACCATAACGTTTCAGTTATCCATGCACGTTAATTCTTATCCCCTCGGTCAAATTTAGGGGATCTATCTTACGTAGATGACAATGAACTTTGCGTGTTTTCAAGTCAAGGTCAGGAGGACCAAGATTATCATTGTGTCAAGAGCTAGTGAAGGAACCGTTCCAAGAGGGAAGCCACTTGGAAACGGACAAGTTCATCCGGACTTCTTATCCATTTTCGCTTATCAAGTAGATACGTTCTTTCAGTCACGTCACGTTCCATGTCCCTTCAAGACATGTCACGTTCCACGTTCCTTTTAACCATGTCACTTTTAGGTCCTTTTATCTTACATACCCTTCCAGTTTAATTCGGGTGTGTTTCTCTTTCATTTTACGTTATCTATAATTCGGTGACGAATTATTCTTTTTAGGGGGAAGAGTTGTAAAACCCGCATGCTTTTACCATCAATAGTACCCTTACGATCGTATGTACATGATTAGAACTTTCCTTTTATAACATGTTTATGTTTCACGAAAAAGAATTACGAGTATTACGTACGTGTTATAACACGATAAGTATTTATTACGTATTAAGACACGATAATTATTTCAATAATAATTATAATCACGAACATACGAACATGAAATCATGAACGTAATTTAATCACGAGCTTACTATTACGTATGTACGTATATTTATTTCGATCACGAATAAAGATATTAAGTCACGAATGATAACTAATTAAACCACGTAAAACACGAACACGAGAACACACTTATTATTTAGACACGGAAAATGTTCGGGGTACCCCTATGTGGGCCCCTTACCCGCGGACACAACAAGAGAAAAGGGCCAAGCCCATAAATTTTTGCTAAACAAGGAATTAAAGGAAAAGGTTATTTTCATAATAACAAAATTTAGAAAATACAAGAAACCCTAAAAATCTTTTTCTCCTTTCTCCTTTGCTCTTTGGCCGCCGGGTATACATCACACCAAGGGTGTGATTGGTCGATTTTGGTGTTCGGTTTATTGCAAGGATCGTTAGTGTGTTCATCCTCTTTGATTCACGTGATCGGTATAACCCTAAACCTCTTTTCTTTTATGTTTTGATTTATTAATCACATGAAATCATGAATGTTTTTAATAACAAATTAAAAACAAGTAAACACATGTTATTTTAATCATGGGGTAAAACTAATTAAAGGTTAAGGGGGTGTTTGTTTGTGGCCGACGCAAGAACCGAGCCCCAAAGAGGGTCTCGGCTTGGGTTTTATTCGCACCACCGAGACCTCAAGGTCTCGGTTTGGTGTCTTGTTGTCTCGGCAGGAGCAAGAAAGGGAGACCCCGACCTCGGTCGGGGCATGGTGGTGCTCGGGTAGGCCACGACAGCAAGGGGAACACAGGCTAGCCGGTGGGAACCCTTGGCTAGCCGGCGGCTAGTTGACCAAGGGTGCAATTGGGTCCGGTTCACGGGTTAAAACACGGGTCCGGTTCGCACATGTTTAGATTAAAACATGGTTCGGTTCATGGGTTACTTTTTACAAGATTAATTATATGTACAAGTTTATTTTTACAAGACTTAAATTAAATTAATTAAAACATGAACATGATTAATTTAATTTACATGACTTAGGTTATTAATGTTATTATTATACATGAATTTTAACCTAAGTATTTATAATTTAATTAGACTATATAATTAATTAATTATTAAAATCATGACTTGTAATTATATAATTTACATGACTTAGGTTATATTATTAATAGATAATAATACATATTTTAACCTAAGTATTTTTACCTTTATTTAATTAAATCATGTTATATTTAATTAAATACTTTAACCTATAGTTTATTTAATTCACATAAAATAATTAATAAACTATACTATTTAATCACATGACTTAGTATATTAATCAGTAAACACTTAAGCTTATATAATTAGCTTAATAATCCAGCTTATTTCTATTTATGGAAACTTTCTATTTTTAGAAACGTATTTAATTAAGGCAGCTAATCTATTTATGGAAACTTTCTATTTTTTTAGACACTTATCTATTTTAAGCAGTAAATCTATTTTTGGAAACTTTCTATTCTTGTAAACTTTCTTTTTTGGAAACTTTCTATTTTTGGAAACTTTCCATTCTAGGAAACCTGCTATTTTTAGAAAGTTACTTATCATTACACAACAAGTATAATAATACATGAAATACAAGAAATACTTAAACAGAATGGACAGAATACATGATAAACCCAATATAAAGCTTAAATCAGTAAAACACGACATGAACATATAAAACAAGCTAAGACATGTTATAAAACCAGTTACGTACTCAGTAATCAGATACTTATACACGTATGTATTTATGTAGCATTAGTGATACCGAAGTAGGACTCTCTTCCGTTCGTCTTCTTCATTCAATGGACACAAGGTACGGATTCTCCGTCCTTTCAGTATGGACATTCTTCCTTATTAGGATTTCCCGTATGCAGCCAACTGTTTTCCCCAGTATATGTTTTATATGTTTTTGAATTGCTTATGCTTAATTAGAATACCTAAAGCCATATACATGCATGACCAGTTTCACCTAGTTATGAAGGTACCATAACCATAACACTAGAGGCACCAGTGTTATGACTTCACCACGGCGTAGTGATAGCTCGTGGCGTCCCTTTTAGCTTTTGGCCATATTGTTATTATCAGGTGGGGGCGTGCAGCGTATGGGGTGCATCCTAGTTTACATGTTTTCAGCAGATTATTCAGTGTGAATGTGGTGTGTGCCTTGCATCCTTCACAAGGAGCTGATCCCTCCTACCCAAAACCAGTATATTAAATTAGAGGCAGCCCCTCTAATTTGAATGACGAGGTCACCCCTCCAAGTATTCATGCACGTTGATATTTCATGACCTATATTGGCTAATGGTTAACATGATTAAACAGTTTTCATAAGATAAACATAAGGCTTTTCAAACTATAAAACCAGTTTTATTAACATGTTCCAGGTTTTCCAGGACTTATACATTTCCGCTGCTATTAGTCTTATTTATGTTTCAACTTTTCATGTTATGTCGTATATCCGTGCACTAAGCGTTATGCTCAGCCGTTACTTTCCTTTCCATGTCCCAAAACGGCAGGTACCCAAGGACTGACTCGAGCATTTGGAGGACGTGTATAGGATGGAAGCTTCCATGGATTTCTTTTCCTTTTGCCTTCATATATTTATGCTTGTGTAGTATTTGTTCCTTTCATTTACTTTTTATGTTTTGGGCTTATGTTTGGGAACCGATGTTTGATTCCGGTTTTCCCTATGGTCATGTATGTTTTAGTATATTTATCCTTGTATGCTTTGATGACACGCTATAATCACGCGTGACATTCCATTTATCAAAATGGGATGTTACAATATTTTTCGTAGCAAGAGACGTACTGTTAACCTTCAATGTGCAAAAAAGTAGTTTCAGGGACTCGAGATGCACTCTTGCACAAGCCATAAAAATACAATGTGTGAGATTTACTCGCTCGAGATGTACTCTTGCGATCAAGCCACAAAATACAATGTGTGAGATTTACTCTTGTATTTATACGTAAATCTTATCTTCCTTGATCGAGTAATATACACGTATAAATCATGAGTTCAAAGTTGTTGTTTATAAAAGTTGTTCCTTAATATTCAATAGATGATTCGAATTCAGCATACTACCAATTTTATTTTATTTTAACGAAAATACTACCAAACTCACCATCAAATAAGTGTGATGGTCACCACTATATAAGAGTGGGCCTAATACAAGGAATATATCAAATACGAGTATACACAGACTAATACGCCCCCGCAGTTTGAGCGGGAGGAGGACGGACGCTCAAGCTGGAGTGAAAATCCTCAAACAAAGATGAAGGAAGACCTTTGGTGAAGATATCAGCATACTGAAAACGAGATGGAATATGGAGCACCCGAACATGACCCGCCTTAACCATATCACGAACAAAATGTATATCAATCTCAATGTGTTTGGTGCGCTGATGTTGAACGGGATTAGCAGACATGTAAACAACATTAACATTGTCACAGTAGACTAGCGTTGCAGTCAAAAGGGGAGAGTGTAACTCACAAAGCAGGTTGCGAAGCCAAGCAGTTTCAGCAACAACATTGGCGACACCACAATATTCCGCTTCAGCACTCGAGCGGGAGATAGTGTGTTGCCGCTTAGCAGACCATGACAAGAGATTATCACCGAGGAACACACAGTAGCCGGAAGTGGACCGGCGAGTAGAGAGACATCCAGCCCAGTCAGCGTCAGTGTATCCTACCAAGGAGCTAGTAGCGGAAGCATATAAGTGAAGTTTAAGCTCAAGAGTGCCCTGAACATAGCGCAGGATGCGCTTGAGAGCAGCAAAGTGTGGCTCTCGAGGATCATGCATGTAAAGACATATCTGCTGAACCGCGTAAGATAAATCTGGTCGAGTAAAGGAAAGATACTGAAGGCCCCCGGCAAGACTGCGATATAAAGTAGGATCCTGCACTGGCACACCATTCGGACCCAGTTTGGCCTCAGAATCAACAGGAGTCCAACACGGGTTACAATTAATCATGTGAGCACGCTCAAGAAGTTCAATAGCATACTTTTTCTGTGACAAAAATAAACTTGTAGGATGACGAACAGCAGAAATGCCAAGAAAATAGTTAAGTGCCCCAAGATCTGTCATATCAAACTCTTTATGTAGAGAGTTTATAAGTTGCTGAAGAAGTGCAGTACATGAAGCTGTGAGGATGATATCATCCACATATATAAGTAAATAAGCAACCTGGGAGCCATGTGTAAAGATAAACAACGAGGAATCACATCGACTATGAGAAAATCCAACCCGAGTGGCATAACCTGCAAAACGCTGAAACCAAGAACGAGGTGCCTGCTTCAACCCATATAAAGATCGCTGTAAAAGACACACTTGCTGAGGATAGCGAGGATCAACAAATCCGGGAGGTTGATGCATATAGACAGTCTCAGAAAGGTCCCCGTTAAGAAATGCATTCTTAACATCAAGCTGGTGAATAGGCCACCGTCTCGATACAGCTAGGCTCAAAACTGTACGAATGATGGCAGGCTTAACAACCGGACTAAAAGTCTCATCAAAATCAACACCTACTTGCTGACTACTACAATTAGCAACAAGACGAGCCTTATAGCGACTCAGCGTACCATCAGCATGAAATTTATGCTTATATAGCCACATAGAGCAAACAAGGTTTGCATCAGTCGGCCTCGGAACGAGTTTCCAAGTACCATTTTTAACTAACGCATTATACTCATCATACATAGAATTAGACCAATTTGGATCTTTTAGAGCAAGAAAAGGAGACTTTGGAATAGGAGAAATAGACGACGCGAGAAGAGACAATCATTCAAGGAGTTTTACGATGCCGCTTTGAGACCGAGTGACCATGGTATGAGTTCGAGAGGGTGCGGGTTCATTATGATTAGTGGGAGTAGTGGGGGGAATTTGGTGGTTGGTGTGAGTGGGCTGTCGAGGGGGTTAGGTCAACTGGTGAAAGTTGGTGTTGGGATGAAGTGGGGAATTAGAGTTAGGGGGTTGTTGGTTGGGTAGTGGGTCCGGTTGATGAAGTGGGCCGGTTGGTGGAAGCAGTGGGGTGGTACATGTTATAGTATTATTTGTGGGTGTTGCGACATTGGCTGTTGGACTGTTAGAAGGAATTTGAAGGTTAGGCAAAGTGGGTCCATTGTTGGTGAGATGATGTATTATCGGGACAGAAGAATGTGAGTCGAGGAACGTGTAGGAGGGTGGAGCGGAAGGTGTCATAGACTTGTACGGGAATTGGTTTCGTCAAAGGTGACGTGTCTTGAGAGAATGATTTTGTTGGTTTCGAGGTCAAGGCAACGGTAGCCACGATGATAGGCGGGAAACCCCAAAAAAATACATGGTGTGGCACAGGGGGCTAGTTTGTGAGGTGAGTGAAGGTGAGGGTAGCAAAAACATCCGAAGATGCGTAGGCGGGATTAATTTGGTTCTTTGTTAAATAATTTAGTGAAGGGTATTTCGTTATTGATGGTCGTGGAAGGGAGAAGGTTAAGAAGGTAACATGCCATATGAAGAGCCTCGACCCAGAAGGATGGTGGTAGATGGACTTGAAACAGGAGGGTGTAAATGACATTATTAATAGTATGTATCATTCGTTCGGCTTTGCCATTTTGCTGAGATGTTTTTGGACAAGAAAAACGGATTTGTATGCCGTTATTGTTGAAAAGTGTGTGGAGTTGGGTGTTGTCGAACTCACCACGATGATCACATTGAAAACTTTTGATTTCACACTGAAACTGATTTTTGACATATTTACGGAAATGAACAAATTTACTAAATGTGTCAGATTTATTCTTGAGAGGGTATATCCAAACATAGTAAGAGAAATGATCAAGAAAAAGAAGATATTATTTGAAACCACTTGGACTAACAATGGGTGAAGTCCAAAAATCGGAGTGAATAATATCAAAACATTGTTTAACAGAAGAAGTTGAACTATGAAATGGAAGTTTTACATGTTTACCAAGTTGACAAGCATGACAAATGTGTTTAGACTTCACTTTATTACAAGAAATAAAACGACGAGAACTAAGAGAACGAAGCACTTCATTCCCGGGGTGACTGAGTCCTTGGTGCCAAGTGGAGGAACTAGTTGACAGAAAAGCAGCTGGAGTAGTTGACGGCTTGGTAACTGGATAGAGATCGCCTACACTGTCACATCGAAGGAGGATATGGCGAGTCAAGAAATCCTTCACAGAAAAACCAAACGCGTCAAATTCAATAGTGTAATTATTATCTCTAGTAGGTTGACGAACATAAATGAGGTTTTTAATGATGTTAGGAGTGACAAGAACATTGTTAAGATGTAATGGGCGATGATATGAAGGAATAATGCTATGACCGGTGTTTGTGACGGGAAGGAATTACCGTCACCAACACGTATAGATGAGAACAAACGTTTATTAAAAGGGTACTTCAATTATGAGCATTAGAGTTTAGATGAGAAGTTGCACCTGTATCCATGTTCCACGTTGGGTCTTGCAAAGACATTGTCCTAAACGCACTCGGTAGGGCAGTCGGTTGAGACTGATAATAGAGAGGGGCTGATCCTAAGATACCATTGCTCGCGGACTGTCCAAAAAAGGGATGCGATTGGGCCGTGAAAACAGCCTGCTGTTGGGTCGCACCATGGGGCTGCTGTTGCTGCTGCTGGTGGGCCATGGAGTGTGATTGGTTGGCTGTTGGGTAGTACATAGGTGCAATGAAGGCCTGCGGGGAAAAGGGATTGGGCCTGGTATGGGCTAGACGCATAGCTTGGCTGTTTGGAGATGAACCAAAAAAATTGTTGTATGTTTGTTGTCCACCACTGTTTCGAGTGGAGTTTAGTCTAGAATTGGACCCCGACTTACACCGATCCCCGAGTCTACATGATCCCTTAGCAAAGTGATTACATAATTGAGGAAGGTTTTGAGTTTTAGGGGTCGTGCTCGTGTTACCTTTGTTGCCGGACCATGATGATGCCAAGAGAATGGTAGGAGATGACGAGCTACTTTCCAACAAAGATGAGGTGTCGGTTACATCGTTGAAGGAGGATTCTTTGAGGAGTAACATGGTTCTCGTTGCTGCAAACGTTGGAAGGGTGTCCCGGTGTCGAATGATTTCGACAAGAGTGGAAAACCGAGATTCAAGACCATTGACCGTATAAATGACCAAGTTCTTGTCGCTTACTGTACCACCAAGATTCTTGAGCCTATCCGCCATGGATTGAATCTTGGTGCAATATTCATTAACAGTCATCTTGCCAATCTTGATAGAGCGAAGTTGATTATCAAGGTTGATCGCCCGAGAGTCTTTGTTATCATGAAATAAGTCTTTCAACCGGTCCCATAAGTTCTTGGCATTACCCGGAGTGGTAACAACTTGTTCTTGTAATGAATCACATAAAGAGCTAAGTATCCACATCTTGATAAGATCATCAAGTTGGCACCACTCGGGGTTGGTAGAGGCACTGTCGGTTTCGACATGAGATTTAAGCCCTAAGCTTCCTAGATGACTTAATGAGAAAGAGATCCATGTATTGTAGTTGTGTTTTTCAAGGTCTAATTTGATTGGAACCTTGTTACGGATGCTAAAGGGTATGATTTTATCGGTGGAGGAGGATGGTGGTGGTGTATTATCATCTACAGCCATGGCATCCGATTGTTGTGATGATTAGGGTAAAAAAGACAGACGGTGAGAGGAGAGATTTTAGGAGAATAAATGTGGCTGTGATACCATATTGAAGGCTTAATTGATTCATTGCCTAATAGCATTATAATTGGAAGAATATATAATACAGAGAGTGGCCTAAATATGCCATACGGGCTAGACCTTATATAAGAGTGGGCCTAATACAAGGAATATATCAAATACGAGTATACACAGACTAATAACCACCACTAAACCAAACACATAAAACTAAATTACTTTAGAGAAATTTGCCTCACAATATAATACGGAGTACCCAACAAACCAGAAAATGATACTATCGCTTAGGTGAAATTGGTGTCATACTAAACTTAGTAGCTAAGAACAACCACAATGCATCAGGTCATTGAAAACTTGATGACTTGATGTATGGCATTTAATGCATAGCTCAATTAATATGTAAAACTTATATTAAAAACTTGTAATGCAAGAAACACTATAAAAAAACTCTTTTGTCACTTTTGTCATTGTAAATGCTCTAAATAGTTACTAAATACATCTATAAATGGAATAATCCACAAAAGGAGTACACGTCATGTCTTTTTTGGCACTAATCGTTGTCCACCGCACATGACTCTCCTTCACAGCAAAGTGGGAACTAAAATGAGCACGAGAGCCCGAGTCAAAACTTAAACACATGATCTTCTTTTTTTCTTTTTTTTGAATGGCGAGTTATTAGTTAGTTATACGAGTTTACAGTAACAATTAATTAAGTAGTATGCAAACCTCAAACTCTCTCTTTTAAAAGATAAACATGTGACCTTTTATTCACATAATATATACAAAATGGTTAAAGATTTTTTGAAATTAGATATCAATCGAGGCAAAATATTTGTAGACTTCATAATACTTGGATCATACTAATACGTCTTTGTTTCGAGTTTCATTTGAAAGAATATAATACTTGATAATTAAGTTCTTTATTTTATCAAATCTCTTTGCCGTTGTTCTTCCTCGGGTCTTTTGCTTCATAAAATTACGTTTGAAGTTTGCTTCTTTATTTGTTTATGTTCTTTTAACATTTTCATAAACAAATATAAACGAATATATATAATTTTATTTTTTTAACGAACAAACACGAATAAGAAAACTCCATCCACTTAAAAGATTGTGGTAGGGTGAGTTTGTGCGGTTTTTGACTAAAACTGAACCGCAATCGCATTTGCGGTTTTTATAAAAATAAAAACCGCACAGTACCACAAACCGCGGTTTCGGTTTTGCAGTTTTTTTTTTGTGGTTTCTACGGTTTTCCGGTTTTTAACCGCACCGCACCATCACTTGCAACTTATATAATAAATATGGATTTTTTCGATTTTAAGTTTAAAATGTTGATTTTTTTGAGTTATAACAATGCATCAAATGAATCTAACTAACACGTAACTTATGACTTATAACTTATAAGAATATCAATGATAATATGAATTAGAAGTCTTATAACTTGCATAAAATAGTCGATGTGACGTTTTTCAGTATAAAATAATTATTGTGTGGTGCGGTGCGGTTTTGCGGCAGTAAAAACCGTAACCGAACCACATTTGTGGTTTTTGCTTTTTCTTAAAACTAAACCACCGGCATCTGTCTTGGTGCGATTTCTACCGTGTAATTTTTATAGTTTTACGGTTCACGATGGAGTTTCTGTTCACCCTAGTTTGTGGTATGTCCGTTTGTCCAACTACACTTAAACAAATAAACACGAACAAATATAAAGATCATATTGTCCATTGTGACTTGTGGTTTATCTGTTACTAGGTATTATGCCCGCGCTTCGCCGTGGCGGGTTGTGTTCGTGTTTGGTAACGTCCTATAAATCCTGCACATAAAAAATTTGGTGATGCAGAATTCAGATGCATAGTATGTAAAATTATGAGCCACTGTATGAATTCTTTTTAAAGTTATGCAAATGCAGATTATCATTGCTTGGAAAATAGAACACCGAAGGGTGGGCATGTGTACAATTGTTTTTCATAACATATAGCGGACTCATATATTGGTACTTTTTCCTAAGTAGATAACTTATACTCATTATAAAACACATGATCGTCCTCACCTTTATGACCTTCGTTCATGTTCCTTCATACGAATGTCGATGTTAAGAACCACACCATTTCTAGTACCTGAAACATAATGACAGAAAATATAATCAATAATTAGTTTCTAATAATGCAGCAATCTAATTCTGTGTATGACACTATGATTATTGTATATTAACAATAATAAGGAGCAGTTTTTTATAAGAAAAGAAATAGTTATCCCTATTAACATTGTGAGCCGACTCATCTCTAGGCAGTTACCCTTTTAGGTAGCCCCGTGGCCAATTCAAACCCGTGATTACGCTTTGGAAGGCCATTGTTCTTACAGCGGGTCACCCCTTGTGGTTTACTATATGTCTATGTTAGATTATGGTTTATAGGAAAATTTGCAGAATTAAGTCATACGTATACTAACTTGGTTACTATCATATCACACTTTCAAAAACTTCGTGGTCCTGTTTTTTACTTTTGTTAATTTGATAAGGAGTTTGGAGTGTTTGATTTTACGTAGTTTAGAGTAAGTAAAAGCTATAGAATCAGTAGATAGGTGCCGTTTCTCTCCGAAGCAGATAAGTCCAAAAGCAATTCCAGACGCCATTGTGGCATCAAGTCAGGTTACCTATGATTATGTGACAGTTAATGTGTTGGTAACTTTGACCATGTCTAACTAAGAAAAAACAAATCTCTTATTTTGAAGTGCTTAGTCACTACAAATTTAGCATAATCCAAACATTATGATAAAAAACCAAAAAGTAAACACGCATTTTATCATACACTACATATTAACACAAAACACATTTGCTTAAAACTTAAAACTCAAAAACCTAGTAATGTTGTTAAACTAATACACGTACCTACTTATAAAACATAATGCAATCTATTAAATATTTAACCCCTTAACGGGTGTTTGTTTCGGCTTATATAGTCCGCTTATAGCTTATTAGTTTTTTGGTTTATGTTTCATAAGCTTGCATTTTGTAGCTTAAACTTTTCAGCTTATATAACTTTATTAGCATTTCATAATGAACTTACATAAACTGAAAACTTTTTAACTAAGCTACCTGCAAGCTTATAAAACGTAAACCCAAAACCATATAACCAATAAGCCGACTATATAAACCGAAACAGACAACGCAAATGAACGTTAACATACACATAGAAAACACCCCCAAAGTATTTAAATAAATAATAGATAATGCGCGTCTACTTTTTGGTTTTAGGCTTATTTTTTATGAAGTCGCTTTTTATGGGTTATATTAAAACTTTAAGCCACAAAAAGTTAGGTTATCAAACAAAGGCCAGAAACCAAATAACCCGTAAGCTAGATTAAAAAGAAAGTTACCCCACTATGTGGCTGTTTCCCAATCCCTCGACTCAGCCAACGGAATCACAAACTCAATCGCCAAATGCCTCGTCCCTTCCTCCAAACTCTCCGCCTCCGCAATCTGCAACACACTCCCAACCACCTCCACCAACTGCCTCCTCAGGTCCCTCGGCTCACTCCCCGCCAACTCAATCAACAACTTAAACCCGGATACTGTATACCTGAAATTAAAAAACAATAAACGCACACATCAATAGAACAACCTCACCCTCTCATTTGAATCAACCCGCATCCTGAATTCGACTTAATTACATGAAAACGTAATAGTTTGTTTTTCCCATACCTTGTTCTTTAAGAAGCGGTTCAGTAAATGTGTTCTTTGGAGGTGCCGACACTTTATTTCTACAGTAAACTGGCTGCATACCTAACAGGCTGCCACGCCAAGTTGGTAATCATGAATATGAATTGACGTAGTCAATTGTGGTACGAAGGCGGTTGGCTCAGATAAGAGCATCAAGTTCAGACAAAGCGTAACACTCTCATGGCTGCATACCTAACAGGCTGCCACGCCAAGTTATTGAGTTGAGCACGTCGTGTTCAGCCTGCTCATATTCATCATTGCCATGTCAAGTAAACCAAACATATTATGTCGTTCTAATTTGCAGCCTCTCCTTGTGATCGGGATGAGGTAGATGCCTCCCATCCGAAAGAAACGGAGGACTTCATTCAGTGACCCCGCGAGCCCATATTAGTCATTGGTTGAATGCAATCATCTCATAAGTACTGAAAAGGAAAAAAAACAAAAGAATATGTAAGAGGAACGGTAAAAGCTATCGGGCTGTTAGTTGTTTTGTTTCTTCGATTATGTAAATAATAACTACTGCCAATAACTACTGCCTAATAGTTTCAAATTTAAAGTAAAGGTCTTGGCTAGCTAAGCCGTGGCCCGTTTGGCATTGTCTGCAGCTTCTTATCAAGTGGGCCATTGAGACAAAAATATGATGTATTAAAAGAAAAATGGAGACATCTCATACCTATAGCTCGTTTGCATGGGCTGCCAACAATGGATTTTGCGCATACCTCAGACTACATTGTGGGGAGTAATGTATCCACCTGGTGTTAAACACGCAATGTATTAGTAATTGAGTATAAAATAAATACAAACTAAATTAATGTAAAAAACGATAGGTTACAAACCTTGATATTATGATAGGTGACGACACACTTTAGCTCAAACCCTCAAACAGACTGGAACGAATGTATTTTGGTAGTTCGAGGCTCAGATAAGTGAGGAGTCGGATATGTGTGTATATATGTGTTGGCTGCAAATCCACCCAGGTTGCCCTGCCAAGGGTTGCCCCGCCAAGAGACGCATAATCAAATCCGGCTGTGGCAGAGCCTCAAATATTATCATCATCGCCTTTCATAAACCTCAAAAGGTCCACGTACAGCCCTGCCGTAGCTCATCCCCTATATATGAATATAACAGGCACGGTTGAGTGTGACAACCGTCGCCTGGCATCAAGACCGGCAACGAAAGACACGCCCATCACTGTCGCTGGCCGACATGAGCAAGACACGGCCATCATTGTCGCTGCCCGACATTATATTATATTATATCCTTAATAAAAGAGGGGAAGAACGGTCCCGAATGAACAGTGCCTCCCTCACAACCAAATATTATAATAATCTCACCCTTTCTCACAACTCTCCTCACACACAATTATAATAGTCTCACCCTTTCTCACAACTCTCCTCACACACAATTTGGTATTTGTTTTTATGTTATTGTTTTGAGGCTCAGATAATTAACCAATCGGGAATGTCGAATATGAGGATACAACGTCATGGCTGCAAACTTTGCAAGCTTGCCCCGCCAAGATACACGTAATCCAAACTTTAATCGAACCCGCTTAAGGACGTAAAATATTATCATCACAGCCTATGGGACCATCAACACAAATAGAACACGCACGGTCAACAATACCCCATATTAATCTAATCCAGCAACTATTGCCACACAGGCAAGATAAGGAAATCGGGAATGTCGAATATGAGGATACAACGTCATGGCTGCAAACTTTGCAAGCTTGCCCCGCCAAGATACACGTAATCCAAACTTTAATCGAACCCGCTTAAGGACGTAAAATATTATCATCACAGCCTATGGACCATCAACACAAATAGAACACGCACGGTCAACAATACCCCATATTAATCTAATCCAGCAACTATTGCCACACAGGCAAGATAAGGATTAGGCTATGACCATCGATACGCATCCGGACAATCGTCGCCTGCAATGGACAGCGGCAACGAAAGAACCGGTGGCATCGAACGTGAATAAGCCAAAAGTATATGGAAGGCTGAACAATTGATTCTAATTTTAAACATAAAAACATTTCTCAAAACGCTCCCAACAGTAGGGACCAATCAACCATCACGTTCCTTTAGGAACAGCAAAACCCATCACGAACAGAATAAACAAATGCTCCCCTCTCTTATTGCACAGTGAAACATGCCGCAAACATAAACAGACAATAATTTTTGTGTAAGACATTTATCCATGAGATCAAACAAACGTGAGAGGCCCGTGACAATCGCCGCCTGGCATGAAGACCGGCAACGAAAGACACGGCCATCACTGTCGCTTCCCGACATGAGGAACAATTGCATAACTGAACACTCTATCGTCTCACAACAAACAGAATAAACAAATGCTCCCTCTCTTATTGCACATTGAAACATGTCGCAAACATAAAGAAACAAAAGTTTATGTGCAAGCCATTTATTTATGAGATCAAACAAACGTGAGAGGCCCGTGACAATCGCCGCCTGGCATCAAGACCGGCAACGAAAGACACGAGCATCACTGTTGCTGCGCGACATGAGCAACAACTGCATAAGTGAATACTCTATCGTCTCACATACCTAATTCGACGGCCACCTCAGACTCTTAGAGCTTTAAATTGAACAACTACGAATAAACGAATTGTCTATAAACAAACATAACCATAAACAAATGCTCCCATCTTACATACTGGTAATAATAGAGGGAATAGCGAATAAAATATACCTTTCTCACGAAAGAGACCAAGTTCGATTAAGAACAGGCCCAATAAGTTTCAGGCTTCCAATCCCATCTCTAAGATCGAAACATCCAACCCCATTATTATACCTGATCTATAAGATCAAAACGAAACCCCAAAAGAGGTAGCCCCACCATTATAGAGAGGAACTGTTCATTGGGAACCGAGATTCCTCCTTTTATTAAGGATATACGATATAATTTGTAACATCGAACCAAGACCCCCATTAAATATTAGATCATCTGTAACATCAAGCCAAAACCAATCAATCGTTACACCAACACCCCGATAATAGATCACCTCTAACATCGAGAGAATAGCCCATAAATCATGATCGAGAACGGTGGTTTAGATTGATCGACTGTAGATCAATCAATATTATGAGAAACATCGAGAACGGTGGATTTAGATTGATCGACTGTAGATCAATCAATATTCCAGAGTGAGATGAGAGCATGTGAGAGAGAGATGTGAGAGAGATGGGAGAGTTGTGAGAAAGGGTGAGATTATTATAATTGTGTGTGAGGAGAGAAACGGTGAGATTATTATAATTGTGTGTGAGGAGAGTTGTGAGAAAGGGTGAGATTATTATAATATTTGGTTGTGAGGGGGGCACTGTTCATTGGGAACCGTGCTTCCCTTCTTTTATTAAGGATATAATGTAGACGCATGAGATATATAATGATTACATATCGTACGTGTACTCCTAAGCAACTAAAGTTTTGATGTTAATTACTTGCATGCTTTGTCAGGACACAAATTCGACACGCAAAGACTTGAGTCCATTGAGAAGTCGTATAAGTTTGTTACTTAATAATTTAATGATATGTCCATATTACAAGTATTTGTTCCTTGTAAGACACATGATGCTACTAGCCTATCAAACATTGAAAATGCGATATACGACGTTGACTTCTGTATAAAGTTTCATCATCTTCTTGCCAACCCTTATCTACCTGCGATTAATCATTGTTTATTTTACAAAAGTTCAACACTTAACGGAACTATAATATTTAGCTACTATACAAGTATACATCATCATCAAGTATTTGTTTGTATACTGCAACTCATCTCATCCGGATTTTGACGAGAACACTAAAATAATCGGGGGGTTTTGTCGTTTGCGGGTTTTAGCGAGGACATACACGTCTTCCTCAAAGCCTTTGTCGTCGCCCGTACTTGTCCGGCAAGAATGTGTGCTATGTAGTATGCATGCATACACCGTAGCATTTGTGTGTCATATAAGTTTACTGTACGTACGTGTGTAGAGTACGTAACCTTCATATGTGTTTTGTGTGCGTGTGTATGATCTTCATAGAGCTTTAATAATCTACTCCTATTCACACGTTACATATTGAGGATAATTTGTTTTTTGATGATAAAATGCACACAAATTGCAATTTATTGGCACATAAAATAGAGTCGATCTTTTAAAAACATCTTATTTGAAAACTATAGTTATCATCTTTCGTTTCTCTATCTAACCAGGCTGCATGAAATACTTTACTAGTTCTATCTAGATAACCATATAAAAACTTCGCTACAATGGATTAGAGATTCGGTTAATGTTAAAAGTGTTAGGTCAACATTGATCAACCCAAACGTGAAAAAGTTAGGCTATGTTTGATAAAACTAACTCTAAGTTGTAAGGTATTAAATGTAAGTTATTAACTATATACTGTAAGATGTAAATTATAAGTTGTTACTAAAAAGATCTTAACATGAGATATAAGTTGTAAACTCTTAATATGAGTTGTAAGCTGTTAATAAAAATATTTGATATATTAGTTGTTTATTGTAAAATTAAGATGTAAAATAAGTTAAAAATATATATTTAAATAAAAAGTCATTTACATATGTATCCTTGAAAAATTTAAATATTATATCAATATCCTTTCAAGTATTATAATAGGAAAACGACGGATTTGGTCATTCAAGTATTATAATAGGAAAACGACGGATTTGGTCAAGTTGAGCACTTGACATCCAATAGATGGTCAAGCCAAAAGATTTTGACCCATTTGGTTACCACCACCAGAATTGCGACATGTGTCCTATGGCAAGTGATCAACCATCAGTGCTCAACCCCTAAATGCTCGACTTTATTACAGTACCTTTTATTGAAAAATATAAAAAGTATCCATTTTTCTTATTGTAGATATCCGAGCTATATTTTCATTTTATCCCCTTATATTTTCAAATTCCCCCCCCCCCTCGTTTTAGCGTTATACTTTTAACTTTCACACATTTTCATTTTCATTTACGCATCATGAATGGACTGATACATTTTTTCCATGTTTGAATCATCTTGTTACCAAAGGCTCCATGAATTGACTCTTAATTAGTACAGTGTATTATTATGTTCTCCAATTACTTATGTTAATTGGATATGAAACAACCAACAACTAATGTTTTTCAGTATATAATTTACTGTTTATAGGAATATGATGCAAAGATTCACATGAAAAGCAAAATCCATTACTTTTGTATGATGAAAACTAGATTAGGTCTAAGTAGGAGTGAATTGTTTAGGTCCACATGCTTTGGTCGTTGGTTGGATTTAGAGTATGTTGATAATAAAGATGGTCTCATTTATTATATGTTTCTGAAGCAGAAACTTTCAGACAGTGATAACTATGATCTGCCCTTGATTTATCACGTTAATGGTACTACATTACACTTTGGTCGTCGTGAGTTTTGTATCATTACTGCTTTTGAATTTGGCCATCAAAGCTTTGGTAAGTTTAGGGCTGGTGAAATCACATTCCGTGATAGAGTTTTACCTGAGAAGATAGCTGATTTTGTTAAAAACATTAATCTTCTATGTATTATTGAGGATGATGAGTGCTTTAGCAATTTGTCAAACGAAGACTCTATAAGGGTTTGTCTCCTTTTAACTTTGAAAGTTATTTTTATGGGCCATGAGTTGGGAGCTGTTGTTGATGATGTATTTCTGCGGATGGTGGAGAACATTGAAGTTTGGAATGAATTTTATTGGGGTGAATACATTTGGCGTGAGTTATACTCTGCCATTAGAAACATTGCGTCAAGACATATGGATACTCACTATAAATCATTTGAAAGAAATCCCGACTTAGTTCCATCATATGTATTATATGGATTTGTATCTGCTTTCAAAGTGAGTATTTAATAAATTTAACAATTTATATTTTTATTACATGGTCTTTCTAACAATTTTTACTTTTGCCAAGTTTAGATTTGGATATTAGAGTCTTCAGGTGTGAGTTCTTCTTGGTGGACCCAAGTGCCTAATTTGATCCCTAGAGGAATATTCTGGACCAAGCATAGGAATATAATCAGATACGACCACCTTTTCCCCTAGGTGATTGCATTTTCCCCTGTTGTAAACAATCCCCCCGTTGAAAAGAATATCCCCTGTTGAACACAAACCCCCTGTTGAAAATAATTCCCCCTGTTGTAAATAATATAAGTTATTTTTTATTAAAGATAAATGTAATTTAATTTTTCAGGGGGTAGTTGCAGTATGTGATATATATCCAAACAAAGCTGAATGTGATATCCAGTTGGTATAAAAGAAGTAACAATTATTTCAAGTGGTATACACCCAGAGCCCCTGTTGTTGAATACGGAGGTCTTTTTGGTGATTATCTTAACAAAACTGATGAAAGCACGGAAAGCTCAGGAGGAAGATGCAGAGTCATCAAGGGGTATGCTAACCAAAGAGCCTTCCGTTGAGGACCGTCTTCAGGCTTTAGAGAAATTAGCCACTAGTTTAATGATTCTCCCTAAGGAGACAAAGAGCTTGAAAGCACGTCTTCACAAGCTCGAGACTATCATTAATGTAAGTTTTGAAAGGGTCATATCAGTTAATGTACAAACATAACATGGAATTTTACTGTGAACTAAATTTTATTCATTTTCCAGGTCCTACCTCAATTACAAAAAAAAGGCAATAAATATAAGGCTAAGGAGTTTACACTTTCGCAAAAGGTATATCGTAATTTAATATTTAAATTAAACAAAGAAAATTGCACTAAACATTCTTAAAATTGATTTAACAATTAAAGAAGGACATTACATATTGAAAAACAAAAATTACATAACAAAAATAAACATTGAACATAAATCTAAAAGTTAAACTTAGGAGATTTTTCAGGGTCAAATGAAAGATGACAATCATCATAATCGTAAGACTCAACAAATTCATCTTCTTTTGTGTCGACTTCTTCTTCGGATTGATATGGGTCATAATGATAATAAAAATCATCCTCATCCTCATCCTCCTCATCTAGCTCCCTTCTAACCGCAGCAAGTTCATCCCTTTCCTACTGTTCTAGTAGTGCATTTCTTTGTTCCTCCAACCTTTCTTGTTGCTCCCTTTGTTCAAGCAGCACTTTTCTTTGTGCCTCCTCCCTTTCCTGCTGCCCCCTTTGCTGCTTTTCAAGCATCTCTTTTTTGTTCTTCTTCACATATGCATTACATGTGGAAATCAGCTTCCTGAACATAGTAGCTATGCTCATCATGTTGTGTAGATTCCACACGTGATTTCCTGAAATCCGAAACACAAAATGTAAGTTATATTTTTGAAATTAAAAAAAAATATACTTATGTAACTACATTACTTGTTGATATTGGCTTGGAAGTCTTCAAGATTTGCAACAGATGAGTTTCTCTTGGCAGATAAAGACATTTTTATAATTTTTGAAAAAATGGATAAAGAGTGTATGTTGTTGTTATCAGGTTTTTAGGTATCCATTGCATCCAATGAGGTTTTTATATATAATGAATGAAGAATACGAATAGGCAGATTAGATGCATACAGGAAGTTATATGCATGCTTGCAATTATGATTATGTAAACTTCCAAGTAACATTTATTTTTTCATATTTTTTGGTTTAATATTAAACACATACTTCTAAGATTAATAAGTACATTTTATTTTTTACATTATGTAACATTACTAAGATTAATAAAAATGTTACATTAAAAAATCAATGCTATAGACTCAATAAGCAATAAAAATGTGATTTACATAATAAATTGTGTTCAATAAACATAATCCCCCCTGATAATAAACTACAGGAAAAAATGCATAGTGTTGATAAGGAGTGTGATCTTAGCGACAAGTATTTGAGCGACGATGAAATAGCCTACTTTTAATTTAATTACTCTCCAATTGGAAAATCCAGCAAAGACCCTGTGGAGGAGTTGGTAAAAGTTTTAGACGAGTTTGATGTTAAGGTATCTTTTTTCTCAACAAGGAATTTTTAAAAGTTTGTATGGTCTTATACTCTAACATTTGTATAAAAGTTTAACTAGGATCGTAGATTTGTGAAGAGAGATGTAGAATTAAGTAGTAGCGCCAAAGCTGAAAAGCTGGAGGCTGAAAAGAACACGGTAGCCGATGTGCAGAGAAAAAGGATGAAATTCTTGTCAGACAAACACAATCGCATGATCCATAAAGATTTATCTAAATCTAGTCACATGCAACTTGGTCTACAGAAAATTGGGAACGTTCCAAAGAGAAGTTATGTTACTGTGGTAAGGCCACCAATTCAAGTAAATCCATATACTACAGTACCGAGCATGGATTCCTTAAGAAATAAGAAGAACGTTCTTGATGGATTTATGATGCAAATGTGCCAGAATCTTCAACCGTGGAAAGAGGTATGTTTATGAAGTTTATTTTTTTAATGTGGTTATTTCTTACTTTTTTATCCTTTTTTTAAAACAGGATCTCAATCGACCATCCAAAAAGATCGATAAAATATTTTGCAATTCGGCTTTGGAGTTTTTCCTGAATAACTTACCAATTCCTCATTGCAAACTTGCTTGGTGCAATGACATATCCGTAGATCGCAGTTTCTGGGATAGTTTTGTTGGATTAGATGATCAGCGAGTTGGTTGGTACATGGACGAGGTAATTATAAAAAACATTAAAGGATGATTAACATGTATTTTTTGATTTGAAGTTTGTTTTTTTAACAGCACATTGAACTATGGGTATGGTACATGTGGCATTTTAGAAAATCATCGGATGATTGGGCAATGGTTAGCTGTTACTTTGTTAAAATTTTAATCCAAGAATCGTTGCCTCTGTTTTATGCAATGGATGAAATATACCCATTGTCGTGGAGGAATGTTGGACAGGTAAGAGTTTCTTTTAACTACATCTTTATACAAAAACATATGAGCTTGAATTAAAAATTGTTTTCTAAAATTGTAGGTCGTCATTCCAATACATGAAACCAAACGACATTGGTTCCTAGCACGGTTTCACATCACATCTGGAAATGTCACTTTTTATGACAGTAAAAATACTTATGGTGAATGTAGTGATTGGGATTTGAAAGTAATGGCATGTTTAGAGAATAAACTTCCTATTGTTCTTGAAAAAACTGGTCTGTTTGAAAGCAAAGGAATTCCATCGAGAAACATACCCTATTAACTTTAACCGTGCAACTTATGTTCCCATCCAAGGTGGTGTGTTTGGAGACTGTGGAGTATATCTGTGCCTTTTCCTTTACATGTTAGTAATCTTATGTTGTATTTGTTTATATAACATTCTTGGTGCTTGTATATCCATATGATTTTTTTTAGAAAGAATTGCTCATATGATTATTTGGTATGCAAAAGGTTATCTCATGGGATGAGCCTGGAGGTTGAAGATCCTATTCAAACAACTCGAGCATATCGAGAGAAAATGTTGGAATTCTTTTTCAACCACAAGATAGCATGTTAGCTGTTATTGTCTTAGACGAGAACACTTATCATCTAGTATCTGTCAACTTCAAGAATTATTTTGTATTTTTGAGACTTAGTAACAAATGTAATTTTTGTGACAAAATGTGTGGTATTCTATTAAACAATTCACCACAGTGATTGATGTTGATAACATGGTGATAAACTTGTCTATCAAGGGAAATAAAATGATCAACTTTTTGTTCTTCAATGCTCATAATTTTGGTTCATAAGTGCTCAAATTTTGGTTCATAAGTGCTCAAATTTTGTACGGTTTTTAAGAATTTAGTCAACTAATATGCTCAACTTTTATTGTTATTAAAACTGACATGGAAAAAACTTCCTTAACAAGTGGAAAAAATTAGTCAAATAGGGGGAATGAATTACCATAACAGGGGGACCAAATGATCAATTTTTATAAAAGTGCTCTACTTTTTCCAAAAATGCTCAACTTTTTCCATAAGTTTTTAACAAAATTTATAAATTATGCAGTTACTAAAAAAGTTGACTAATTGCTCATTAGAAAAATAAAAGAGGAATATATTAAAAAAGGAAATACAATGCAAACGTGATAACCAGAGAAATCATCTACGAATAACTTCACTTACTTCACTGTTAAGAAGAAATAGTGATTCCTTGTAGCGCCCGAATATGAAAGTACCAGGGCTTCCTTCAATACCTAGGTTGTTTACAAAGTTCCCATTGTCTGAAGTTTCTAGTATGTGGGCAAGACCTGGGGGGTTCACACTCACTTCAAATATCGGATCCTCGTTCTTTGAAAACTCCAATAGCTTCGGCACGTGCTCAATAGCCCTTTCGTGAAAGAACGATGTACGAATCAAAGAAATTAAACCATCAACAACCTCTAAGGCCCAACCACAATTAGCTCGTCCTCTAAGAAATACAACATTTCTTGCGATTATCAGATGATTTTTTAGCTCTGAGACGGTGTATGGAGGTCGAATAGTATTGGTTACCTCTTCAGGTATATTTTCTAGTGTAAAATAGCGAGTATCCAAACCAAATGATAACATCATATACCCTTTATGCTCTTGACCACGAACACAAAAATACTTTTCTGAACACACCCAATAAATACTACTGGCCACCACTGCATGGCTCCCCCTACATATACGAATAGATCCCCGGGGACAATCTTCGATTTCCAAATCAAACCACACACGTGTTCTCATTGTAAAGTATGAGACTGAGCATGTACCTCCCTATATGATCGGATTTTTTATGCACACAATTGTTGGTACTTTAGTTGCTTGAGAAACACCAAAACCAAATACTTTTTTTAAAATTTGGAGGGTCATCTAAGATTGTCACATTCTTGTCCATGGTTTGGTTGCATAGGACCAATGCAGTATTGCCTGTAACAATAAAACACCATATGCCTTCAGAAGTTGCAAGTGCATGTAGATTTACACTATTTAATCCTGAACGAGCCACACGTGTGAACACTAAGTCAGCACCAACCTTATACATGATACCTTCCATGCCTTGCTTGTATTGGAAAATGAAGCTGCAATTAGCAACCTCTTGAGAACGGTATTGTAAACGGAAATCTCTTGCGTCAATGCAAGATTTCAGTGACTTGCATACTCGACGACATCTACATAGATCTCTCACAGGGAGTCTAAGCATTATTTCTCTTTGGATGTCGATTGGTATGTGATCATACATGTTTGGGTATGTTGTCTGTGGTAATTGAGTTTTTGGAGAGATATTTATAAAGGAAAAATTAGTCACTGGTTGTTATGTTATCCTTATGACTATTAAGTTTTTTTATTAAATACACAAACAACCTTAAAGAGCATAGTACATTTTGACAGCCAGTTGACTTTCTTTGATAAATGCTTAACTTTTGAATCTTCAATGCTCAAAGTTTGGTTCATAAGTGCTCAAATTTTGGTTCATAAGTATGCTAATCTTTTATTATAATTAAAAACAGGTGGAAAAATATTCCTTAACAGGTGGAAAATATTTGGCTAACAGGGGAAATAATTACCATAACAGGGGACCAAATAATCACCTTTTATAAAAGTGATCAACTTTTTCAAAAAGTGATCAACTATTTTCATAAGTTGTCTACTTTATCAATTATGGATCAATGTTGTCTTTTTTATGTTTTGATCCCCCTGTTTTTTTTAATTTTACAAAAGTTTCCCCTAACATTGAATTTTAATGGTTTTTTTATAGTTGACCGATATTTGACCATTATTTGACGGTTTATTAACGAGAAAACATAAAAAGTTATCAATGTTGACCTTTGTTTGACCTTTAATTAATGATAAAAAAAATACAGTTATCCTATTCGGATTCATCATCACTTGGTATAACCATTCATTTCTTGATTTAAATTCACTCAAATCAAAGCAATATCATTTATTTCAATTCACTCAAATACGTTTTTGAATCAAGTCGTCTATTGTAATCAATAAAAACCCACCAATAATCTCACACAGTAAACAATCTATCATTTCCAATTAACTATGACGAATTTAAAGTTTCATGGTTATCACAACATGGTGGCCAATTTGAAGAGGAGTGATGTTCACCGGGAATTTGATTAGATTGTAGACTATCTGGGTGCTTGTTATTTTAAGTTTGCACTTCAGGTAAATCTTAGAATCTATACTTCACACATAAGGCAATTTTGGACTAATGCCCAAATAAAAATTATTCGTGGAGAAGTTACTATTAAGAGTAAGGTGGATGGCATTAGTAAGTACATCACTGTCTCTAAGATCAGATACTCACTTTTATTGAATGATCAGGATGGTGTAAGTACTATCCCTGAAAAAGAACTTTTTAAAGAAATTAGATTGTCGGAGCATAATATTGATGAAGATCAAAAATCAAAGTTTTTAAAAGGACAGTTTGCCCCTCAATGGAAATATTTGATACATACAATCCAATAGTGCTTAAGCCATAAAACAACATCATTTAATGAGTTTGGAAGTAATATAGCAACTACAATAGTATGTTTGGCAAAAAGGCAAAGATACATTTTTCGCAAATGATTTTCGATGGTATGTTGAAAAATGTTAAAGGGAAGAAAATTTTTTGTATGTACCCAAGATTTTTGACTGTGCTTATAGACATGGATGGAGAGATCAAACACAAAAATCCATATATGATGGCCAAACACAAAGAAAAATTATTCACCACCTTAAAACCAAACACAATTAACTTTTCTGGGAGATCGGTCCCATTAACCCAACCTATTATTGATGTCATTCAAGTTGGAACTTCTGCAAACCCAGCAGAATGCCAGAGGAAGAAAACACGATCAACAGGTGGGGATATACCCGTGGCATAGGAGGATCATAACATCATTGTCGAGAGTAGGATGGGTGAGGATGTCGAGCCTGAGCCAAGAAAGAAAGCTAGGCAGGAATGTGGCAACATACGTGAGGGTAGTTTGCAACATCTATCAATTAGTCAATTGACTATGTTGTGCAAAAGTCTACAAACACAAAATGAAAAACTGGAAAAACAAGTGAAGGAGAAGGGTGTGGCTATTGAAAATTTAAAAACAAGACTTGATAAAGTTGAGAGGAGGAAAAGAAAAGGTTTTGTTTTATCCACTGATGAGGAGAATCAAGATGATGACAATGCCAAAACTGAATATTATGATTATCCGAAGTCAAACGCTAAAAATGATAGTGTTCATAAAGTAAGTGACAACATTGTGATATGGGTAGTCACAACACAGACGATTGTGCTGACACATTGGCTAAACTGGGACAAGCCTCTTCTCCAACACTTGCACCTGAAAATACAATAGTTTCCTTTGCGAATGTAACTGTTTACCCTGAAAAACAACAGTGTCACCTGAAAAAGAAAGAGTTTCACCTGAAAAAGAAAGAGTTTCACATGAAAAAGAAAAAGTTTCACCTGAAAAAGCAAGAGTTTCACCTGAAAAAGATAGAGTTTCATCTGAAAAACAAGAGTTTCACCTAAAATAGCAATAGTTTCCCCTGTTTCAGATACTATTGCTCCTACAAGTATGTTTACTAGGAGACAAACACAGACAAATAAAGGGATTGAAATTGGAAGAAGTAAAAGACAGTATTTGTCATCCAATGATAAGGGAAAATCTATTGTGGTAGAAGAGCCAGAATTTAAGTCTAAAAAAGCACAAGAAAAGTATGATGAAGATCTTGCTAAGAGAATCGAGGAAGAGAAGATCTTAGAGCAATAACAAATAATGAAAAACAGAGAAGAAAATCAACAGATGAATGATCAAACGCAAATAACAGAACAAATGGTGCAAGGACTTCTGAGTCAAATAGTCCCCGGTTTCCACAGTATTTTGGATAAATTCTTGAAAGAATACGAGGAATTTAGTACTGGAACACCCACTAAATGGAGGTATGAGATGTTGTTAATGGCTCTGGAGTATCAGCAGAAAGTTATTCTATGGAGAAAGAATGAAGAAAAAAGAGCACAATATATGTCTTCAGTTTCTAATCGAAGAGTTTACTACAAATGTATGCTAAAGACTCACACGGGTTACAAGAAATACCATTTTAAAGGGTTATCTTTTGAAGAGCTTAAGAGAATAGCTATTCCTGTTACTAAAAAGGCTGAGGAATTTTTTGAGATGGGTTCAGAGGCAGAAAAAGAGCATACAGAGAAAATGAATGCTAGGATGAAGAAATGCAGAGAGAACGGTTAAAAAAAGCTGAGGCTGGTGCATCTGTTAGATCATCTAGTTTTTTTGATCATTGCACATCTAAAAGATTGTAAAGGATGGATATGGTAGGTAAGTTGTTAGTGAAGATATATATCCATAGAATGAACAGATTAATAAGAAGTTGAAGTTAGTTCTTCTTGATGATTTCAAGCCTGATTCAATGTTGGCTAGGTGCCCTGTTCTTGAGTATGAAGTTGTGGTTGATAAGGGTATGAGTTGGTGGAGCCTGACTAGGGCAAATGGTCAATGTGAAACCTATGAAACTTTATCAGAAATGTTTCACGCTTTAGACAGAGCTAATCTTAATGATCTTTGGGATCTTTTGAAAGCTAAATTCGAGTCTAAGCCACCTACAGATGACATTGGAAAATATTTTGACATCTGGAGCACAATGAGAAGAATGTATGAGCTTAATATTAAAGATGTCATTTGGGCCACTCAGAAGGGAGGTGATATCATATATTGGCGGTTGTTTTCATCTTCTACAATGTATGAGTTAGTTATGTCCTAGATGATTGTGTACTTGCTGGTTGAAAAAAGTATCCTCTCACCCAGGATACATTGAAGAAGATGGTTGAATGTGATTTACAGGTTGATTGTATCAATAATGTAGCTTATGAGTTGTTAAATCCTTTGCACTCTCAGATACTTCCTTGAAGTCCCTTGAAAAAACCACAAGTTTGGACGTTACCACAAATTATGTTATATATATTTCTTTTGTATAAGTGTGTACTATAAACTAGTTCTCCCTATTGTAACCAATCACTATGTCCAAATTATCAAATGCTCTACTTTTGGTCCTAACTTGATCAGCTTTTAAATTTATTCCACAAATGCTCAACTATATACTAAATCATATAACAAACACTTTGATAGAAATAAAAGCAACACATGTAGTTTGATACATCAGAAGTTGACACAAATTACAAATAGTTTGATAGAAATAAAAGCAACACAAATAGTTCAAACAGTTAAATTAAACAAATTCAAGGTACATTACCAAATCTAAAAGATGAATGAAAACACCACCTGATAATGCATATATATGGATCATCCATGTGCACAACTTCCATAGAGTGTTGGGTCAAAAAGTTGATGTGGCAGAAACTCAAAACGAAGAAAACATGGAGGCATTTGTTCAACGTTGACACATTGTGTCTAAGCGTTGACAAGTGTAAATTAGGCGTTAATAGAAGTCAACAGAAGTCAAACGCTGTTGGAAAAATCTATTTAGGATAAGTATTCAGAATATTATTTATGAATATTCTGTATTAGTTATTTAAATAGAAGATATGCATGTTTATTCATAGTTATCTCTTGTAAAACCCTAACCCTTACACTATAAAAGGAACCAAGGGTTATTAGGTTTTTCATATATTCATTCACATTGTAAACCTAAAACGTGTGTCGACTAGGTGTGGGATTTAATGTATACACACCTAGTGATTGTTTGTTATTAATATGATGAACAATCCATTAGAGTAATTTATGTGTTCTTGTGCCCCAAACACCTTGTTTCCTAACTATTGTTCTTTTCTGCTTTGATTATTAATCATATGAACAATGGTTATGCCTAGCAGCTAAAAGATTCGAGGAAATCAAGGTTTCCACAGTTGGTATCAGAGCCTCGTGGCTCGTGATCCTAGGTCCAACAAGGTGTTCGTGTTGTGAGAAGGAAGAAAAATCTATATAGGGTTTTTCTTGGCGATTTTGTGTGCGCAGAAGTATTCAGAAGGCCATAACTTTTTATTGAATAGTTGGATCGCCACGAAATTTTTTGTGTGTGTTCTACACACATATATCTAGACATCCACCAGAGGGATTATTGAGATCTTTCCCCAAGAAAAAGTTATTAAGCGTCGAAGTTAGCAGTGATCATATGCTGTTTTCTGTGAACAGTAATAGTAAAAACGCGATTTCTCCTTCGTTAACCGTTGGATCGTCGTGAAATTCGCGTTGTAGTTTCTTGACACTTTTGTCTAGGATCTCACTGAAAGGATCTTCTATCTAACTCTCATGAAGAAGATATTTGATGTCGAAGTTCGCTGTAGTTTATGGTTTTCACATAAAATCATAATTTAGGGTTTATAAAACCCTAGATCAATTAGCCGTTGACATATGTTATGTAGACGCTAATAGATGTTGGTGTGACGCTGATAGGTGTTGGTGTGACGCTGACAAGGCATGGATGAGACGCTGATGACCAGGCGCTGACAGGTACAAAGTTGGCGCTGACAGAGTTATATGTAGGCGCTGACAGAAAACCCATGTGTCGTTCGAGATATAGTTTTTCAAACTCTAACAAGTGTTGTCCTATATTGGACAACACACAGTGATGATATCTTGGATAAAGAAGGATCTTGGATGACAAAGGAATACCTGCTGTTTAGAAAATTGGAAGATTTTGGCATACAAAAAGAGGTATTTACACACGAAGGTACATGGGATCTCCGTTTTTATACAAAATATCAAGTTGATATTTATGGCTCGGATATCTTTAAAAGGGATTAATGATTTTTAAGTAAGTTAGCAACAATTCATGAAGCCTTTGATTGATATTAGATTATGTAATCGGGATAGCCTTGTGAAAGAGTTATTCAGTTACAGATTTTACATATGAAGATATTGACTTGTCATGAAGAGGTGTTAGCTTAAGGGAAAGAATTCTTATGGTAAGTTTGATGTTCGAAGAAGATTTTCGTGAGTTTGTGTTCTATCATATCTTAAAGTCGTGAACCCCAGTCATTGACTTTTAAGATAACTTGTTCGTGCTTTTAATGGTTGGTGACGAAGACTTGTCATAACACTTGAAGGAGTTACATTATCGTGCTCAGTGTCTCACAAAGGATGAGAATGTTGACAAGGCATAGAGGTCTGCTTATATTTTGCCATAAGTATAAGTTCTTTATCACGTGGATAGTACAAGACATGGAACACAAGGTTTGGGTTATTCTACTTCTACATCAAGATTATTATCGTTATTTTTCTTCAAAATCATTACATAGAGCCTACATTTGGAGAATCTTCGATTGCATACTTTGTTTCCTTCCCTATTGATGTGACAAAAAGGGGAAGACATGCATACTACACTTGAGGGGAAGCAATTTGAAGATGATGTACCACTTACAAGAGATACACAAAGAGTTTTGTCGACATCAACTAAGGGAAGATTGTTGGGTCAAAAAGTTGATGTGGCAGAAACTCAAAACAAAGAAAACATGGAGGCATTTGTTCAACGTTGACACATTGTGTCTAAGCGTTGAAAAGTGTAATTTAGGAGTTGATCGAAGTCAACAGAAGTCAAACGTTGTTGGAAAAATCTATTTAGGATAAGTATTCAAAATATTATTTATGAATATTCTGTATTAGTTATTTAAATAGAAGATATGCATGTTTATTCATAGTTATCTCTTGTAAAACCCTAATCCTTACACTATAAAAGGAACCAAGGGTTATTAGGTTTTTCATATATTCATTCACGATGTAAACCTAAAGCGTGTGTCGACTAGGCGTGGGATTCAATGTATACACACCTAGTGATTGTTTGTTATTGATATAATGAACAATCTATTAGAGTAATTTATGTGTTCTTGTGCCCCAAACACCTTGTTTCCTAACTATTGTTCTTTTCCGCTTTGGTTATTAATCATATGAACAATGGTTATGCCTAGCAGCTAAAAGATTCGAGGAAACCAAGGTTTCCACATAGAGTACGACATCGATTGCTGTGTATTGTTATGCGCTTCCTATGTGAGCTCATTGTCGTACATCTTTGCCTAAAAATAGGTATAAGGCAAGAAAACTTAAAGATCAAAATACAAAATCATTGTGAGGAATAAAATTTAAATCATCTTACCTTTTTCGAAGGGAGTGGTTCTTAAATGCTCAACTTTTAGATCCTAAGTGCTAAAAAATTTATGTGTTTACTTTTTAATGAAGTCATCTAAATGCCCAACTTTTGCATCTTCAATGCTCAAAATTTCCTTAACAGGTGGAAAATATTTGGCTACCAGGGGGAAATAATTACCATAACAGGTGGAATGAAATTTAATCCATCTTACCTTTTTCGAAGGGAGTGGTTCTATGCATGATGTTCTGTTGTGGCCACGAGTACCGCATCTTTCACATCTAACTAGAGTCTTTTCCTCACCTTAAGATTTTATGCGTTCTTTATTTTTTGGTCTGCCAGCGGGGCGTTTACCCACAAGTGGTGGCCTAACTACTTGCAAATAGTTCGGACGTTGCCAACTTGAAACTTCTCCCACAGGATACACCATTCTTTCTATATATATCTTTAAGAGTTGCTTTCTTAAACCAGCCTTGCGCCAAGTGATTAACATCTGTCAAACCAAGAACTCTACATATCTCCAAGAGATGGGCACAAGGCAGACCTAAAAGTTGCCATACTCGACATGTGCAGGAGTAATTATATATCTCGACAGTATGGATTCTACGAGTATCGTCAACTTGGTAAATCTTAAACTTTCCAATTCCTGTTACAGACCAAGTAACTCCTTTTCTCCACCTTTTGGTTATTTTTGCTTTAGCCCACTTACTAAGTCCATCATCCATTGGTTTTGCATCTGTCAAAAATTAAAAATACACAGCTTTAATACATTTAAACGGCCTTTTCATATGCAGGGGAATAGTAACCAAAACAGGTGGAATAAAAACCACATAACTATAAAAACATTATTTATATAAACAATGTACCTTTATATTTTTCCCGACGATTGCAGTACCACTTTTGTACCAGCTTTCTAAAGTAATCCATTAGGTTAGTGACTGGAAGTTTTCGCTCGTTTTTTGTTAACGCATTGATCGACTCCACATAATTACATGTGAGGATACTGTAACGATTACTAGTACAATGTGCCCTTGACCACTTCTCAACACCTGCATCCATCAGAGTTTTGTATGCTTTTGGTCTTTTGCTTGTGATTTCAGATAACCGATTATTAAAATCATCAATTAGGTAAGCTTTGCACATCTTCCAGTATGTTGACTCAAGTGTATCATTACTCAGCTTACAGTTCATCATGAGATGCCTGCAACAATACCCATGAAATGCATTTGGGAAAACTTTTTCACAAGCTGTTAAAATCCGAGCATGTCTGTCTGAAATTATAGCTAAATCGGGATTTTCCCCTATGCATTCCTTTAATTTGGTGAGAAACATGTCCATGATTCTGCACTCTCACCCTGAGACACACCCGTTGCAATCGGTAAAATCTGGTTGTTTCCATCCATTCCAAATAACAAAAATTTAGATCCATTGAATGGGCCTTTAAGATGAGCTCCATCTATTATCAACAACGACCTTAAATGGTCCCGAAAGCTCCGAATATAAATTAGTTATAAACATTTAGTTATATTGATATTATAAAGCTTTAAATGTTTAAAGGTTTGCTGTATATAAAATTGCTTACCGAAACACCAAAAGAGATAAAAACCTGCTTAAATCTATTGTCTTCATCAGTCTCAATATGTGTTACCGTACCATCGTTTGTCAATTTTAAATTATGACAATAATACAGTAACTGTGTGAAGGAGGCCACTAGGCAACCAGCAATCGCTTCCAAAGCCACATACTTGGATCTACATGTTTGTTTGTAAGAAATGTTTATGTTGTACTGACTGTTTATATCTTCTCGTATATCCTTTTCCTTATAGATGTGAGTGGCATTGTATTTTAACTTAGATTCTAATAAATGACCCAACAATTTTGCCGTCACATTACGGTGATGCATACCAGATTATGTTTTTGGACAAGTGTGATTGTAACACCCCATTTTGATAATGGAAATGTCACATGCAATTATGGCGTGTTATCAAAGCATACAAGGAAAAATGTCTAAACATTACATGACCATAAAAGGAAAATACTGGAATCAAACATAGGTAGTCCAAAAGTAAAGCTCAACACACACAAACATAGTATAGTAAAGGAAAGGACTAAACAATGTCCATAGCAAATGTATCAAAAGAAAGGAAATGCATAAAGTAAAGAAAGGCTAGAAAGCTTCCAGTCCATATGCACGTACGCTTAAAGTCTACGAGCGTCCCTGAGTACCTGCCGTTTTGGGAACATAGAAAAGGAAAACGGCTGAGCAATACGCTCAGTGCACGGATCTACAATAAAGCATGAATAGGATAAGCATATAACATATAACAGCGGAAGAAACTAAGTCCCGAGTAACCTGGTTAAGTCTTGATAAAACTGGTTTTATAGTATGAAAAGCCTTATATTTATGTTGAAAAAAAACTGTTTATCATATTTTACCATTAGCCAATATAGGTCATGAAAATCTACCGTGCATGAATACTTGGAAGGGTGACCTCATCATGCAAATTAGAGGGGCTGTCTCTAATTTAATATACTGGTTTTTGGGTAGGAGGGATCAGCTCCTTGTGAAGGATGCAAGGCACACGCCACATTCACCATGAAATCCTGACTGGAAACATGTAACTAGGATGCACCCATACGCCCCACATGATAAATATAATATAAATGGCCAAAAGCTGAAGGGACGCCACGAGCAATCACTCTGCCGTGGTGAAGTCATAACATCAGTGCCTCTAATGTTATGGTTATGGTACCTCCATAACTAGGTGAAACTGGTCATGCATGTATATGGCTATAGGTATTCTAAATTAAACATAAGCAAGTCAAACACATAACTTATACTACGGGAAAACATTTGGCTGCATACGGGGAATCCTAATAAGGAAGAATGTCCATACTGAAAGGACATGAATCCGTACATTATGTCCATTGAACGAAGAAGACGAACTGAGAGGAATCCTACTTCCGTATCACTAATGCTACATAAATACATACATGAATGAGTATATGCTTACTAATACGTAACTGATTTTATGTCATGTCTTAACTTATTTTATATGTTCATGTCATGTTTCATTGTTTAAAGCCTTAAACTGTGTTTATCTTATATTATGTCTATTCTGATTAAGTATTTCTGGTATTTCGGGTATTATTATACTTACTGTGTAATAATAAGTAACTTTCCAAAAATAGCAGGTTTCCTAAAATAGAAAGTTTCCAAAAATAGAAAGTTTCTAAAAATAGAAAGTTACCAAAAATAGAAAGTTTCCAAAAACAGAAAGTTTCCAAAAAGAGAAAGTTTCCAAAAATAGAAAGTTTCCAAAAATAGAAGGTTTCCAAAAATAGAAAGTTTCCAAAAATAGAATTACTGCTTAAAATATATAAGTTTCAAAAACAGAAAGTTTCCATAAATAGATTAGCTGCCTTATTTAAATAAGTTTTCATAAATAGATTAGCTGTCTGAAATAAATAAGTTTCTGAAAACAGAAAGTTTCCATAAATAGATTAGCTGCCTTATTTAAATAAGTTTCTAAAAATAGAACATTTCCATAATTAGACATAAGCTGGTTAAATAAGCTAAGTATATAAGCCCAAGTGTTTTCATGATTATTTCCTATGTCATATGATATAATGTATAGTTTATTAATTATTTCATGTAATTAAAATAAACTATAGGTTAAAATATTTAATTAAAGTATATCATGTTTTTAATTAAATAAAGTTAAATACTTAGGTTAAAACATGTATTATTATTTATTAATAATATAACCTAAGTCATGTTAATTAATTAATTATAACCATGGTTTTTAAATAATTAATTAATTATAAGTCTAAAAATATCAAAATACTTAGGTTAATAATTTCATGATTTTAATAATTAATATAACCTAAGTCATGTTATTAAATTAATCATGTCATGTTTATTACTTTAATTTTAACATAAGATTATATAAAAAAATAACAATCTTAACATACACCGTGAACCGGATCTTGACTAAGAACCATGAACCGGACATGAAATCGACACCATACCCCGAACCACATCGAGGTTCCCCTTGTCTTGTTGCTGTCGTGGGACCCACACCAACCAACCGTGACCATATGGTCTCGGTGGTGGTCAAATAGCCAAACCGAGACCCCCTCGGGTTCGGTTTAGCCGTCAGCCAAGAACAAACACCCCTAAAACACCCTTTTTGATTTATTCCAAAACCAATTTCATGTTAGGTCTATGTTTTAATTAGGTTTTAAAAAAACACATCATGTTCATAATTATTTAAAAGAATAAATCAAAAGAAAAGGGTTAAAAGAATTACCGAATGCGTGGATCTAAACAACGATGAACAAACACGAACACTAGCAACAAATCCAAGATCAAAGATCAAATAAACACCCCTTGGTGTGTTTATGGGTGGCGACCAAAAAAGAAAAAGGAGGAGGAGGAAGAACTTTTTAGGTTTTTGTAAAATCTTCTGTAAAAGTGAAAAATGAGTAGTGGTTTTTCCTTTTACCCTCTTTAGTGAAAATTGAGATGGGCTTGGCCCATCTTTCCCTTGTAGCCGCGGGTAGGGGCCCCACATGGGGTACCCGTACCGTTTTCCGTGTCTCGTTGATTAATTACTCGTTCGTGATTATTTGTGTTCGCGTTTAATGTGTTCTCGTTAAATAATTATCGTGACCTAATATATTTATTTTACGCTCGTAATAAATATATATACGTAATTAATAATAGTTCGTGATTTAATTACGTTCATGATTTCATGATCGCATGTTCGTGATTAATTATTGTCAAATAATTATTGCGTGCTCCTGCGTAGTAAATACTTATCGTGTTCTAACACGTACGTAATACGTAAAATCCTAACACGTAATCGTAATCATGCTATAATAGGAAAGTTTTAATCTAGTACGTACGATCTTAAGGGTACTATTCATGGTAAAAGCATGCGGGTTTTACAACTCTTCCCCCCTAAAAAGAATAATTCTTCCCCGAATTATAGATAAAGTAAACTGGAAAAGAAGAACATACCCGAATTCAAAATGTGAAATGAGGGTAAGAAGCCCGGATAGACTCCTCTGTTTCCCAAGTGGCTTCCCGCTCGGTATGATCCCTCCATAGGATTTTGACGAATGGAATCGTCTTCCTTCTCATGACTCGTTCTTGTCTGTCAAGAATTCGTTCGGGTTCTTCTATGAAAGTGAGATTTTCACGTATCTGTTCCAGTGGATACTGAACCATGTGAAGGGGATGATACTGGTACCCTCTGAGTAAGGACACATGAAACACATTGTGCACATGTGAAAGCTGTGGAGGTAACACCAATCGGTAAGATACTTCACCGACTCCTTCAATGATATCAAACGGTCCGATGAAACGAGGACTGAGCTTCCCTTTAATCTCGAAGCGTCTAACACCACCTACCGGCGAAACCTTAAGGAAGACGTGATCTCCTACGTTAAAATGTATGTCCCTACGATGCTTATCGGTGTAACTTTTCTGACGTGACTGTGCTTCCTGAATTTTCTGCATAGCTACTGCGATCTTTTCATTGGTCATCTCTATGATTTCTGGTCCTTCAAGTGTTCGCTCGCCAACCTGATCCCAGCAGATTGGGACGCGACACTTCCCGCCATACAACATCTCGAAAGGAGCACACTTGATACTTGCGTGCCAACTTTTGTTGTATGCAAACTCCACCAAACAGATGTAATCGTCCCAATCACTCGTCCATTCCAACGCACATGACCTCAACATATCTTCCAATGTCTGAATGGTTCGCTCCGACTGTCCCTCCGTTTGAGGATGAAAAGCCGTGCTAAGCTTTAGTTGTGTACCCTAAGCTTTCTACAGACTCTTCCAAAAGCGCGAAGTGAATCGAGGATCTCTGTCTGAGACGATACTGGATGGTGCACCATGGAGTCTCATGATCTCTCTTCTGTACATATCGGCGAGTTTACTTACCGGATCTTCCTTGCGGATCGGTAAGAAATGAGCTGATTTGGTAAGTCGATCTACGATAACCCAAATTGCATCGTGCTTCCTCTTGGTAGGCGGAAGACCAGTAACAAAATCCATGGTGATTTTCTCCCACTTCCACTCTGGAATATCTAACGGTTGAAGGAGACCGCCCGATCGCTGATGCTCGATCTTAACCTGCTGGCAGGTAAGACATTTGGAGACGTAAGTGGCCACATCCTGTTTCATACCACTCCACCAAAAGTACTGCTTGATGTCATGGTACATCTTAGTCGAACCAGGATGTATAAAGAATGGGGAGCTATGAGCTTCAGCTAACAAGGCTTCCCAAAGTTCTTGGTTATCAGGAACCCAAAGTCTCGTGCCCTGCCATACGATACCATCTGCATCTACTCTGAATTCTGTCTGTTTCTCCAAATTCTGTACTATCGCCCAGATTTCTCCGTCATCCTTCTGAGCTTCCTTGATCTTAGAGAGTAACTCGGGTTCTATTCTAAGGTTAGCCCAGTGACCGTGTTGTCCACGTACCATGATCTCGATGTCTAGTCGCTCCAAGTCTCTTATGATTTCCTCTTCAATTTAATGTCGTTGATCATTCCGGACTTCCTGCTAAGAGCATCTGCTACTACATTTGCCTTTCCGGGATGATACTGTAGATTAATGTCATAATCCTTCAACAGTTCTAACCATCTCCTCTGCCTCATGTTTAATTCACGTTGAGTGAAGATATACTTCAAGCTCTTGTGGTCCGTGAAAATGCCACATGATTCTCCATATAAGTATTGCCTCCATATTTTCAATGCAAACACGACTGCGACAAGTTCCAAGTCATGCGTGGGGTAATTTTCTTCATAAGGCTTAAGCTGTCGTGAAGCGTACGCGATCACTTTCCCATGTTGCATGAGAACACAGCCAAGTCCCTTCCCCGATGCATCGCTGTAGATTTGAAATCCACCCGTACCAGATGGGAGAGTAAGAATAGGTGCAGATACTAGCTTCTGCTTCAAGTCTTCAAAGCTCTTCTCTCGATCTTCAGTCCAGACGAATTTCTCCCCTTTCCGCATCAGTTTGGTCAATGGTAGTGCTAAGCGGGAAAAGTTCTCCATGAACCTACGGTAATAGATAGCTAAGCCTAAGAAACTGTGGACTTCCATCGCTGAGGTCGGCCTTGGCCATTTAGTAATGGCCTCAACCTTCGCTGGATCCATAGTGATTCCTTCTGCTGATACAATGTGACCTAAGAATGCCACCTTGTCTAACCAGAACTCACACTTGGAGAATTTAGCATACAGTTGCTTCTGGCGAAGAATCTGTAGTACTGTACGAAGATGGTCTTTGTGTTCCTCCTTGGACTTTAAGAAAATCAGGATGTCATCGATGAAGACAATGATGAACTTGTCTAGAAATTCATGGAAGATTCTGTTCATCAAATCTATGAACACTGCTGGAGCATTTGTCAGGCCAAATGGCATAACTACAAACTCGTAGTGGCCATATCGGGTACGAAAAGCAGTCTTAGCGATGTCCTGCTCCTTGACTCGTAGCTGATGATAGCCTGACCTAAGATCAATCTTGGAGAAGTGTTTGGCCCCTTGGAGTTGGTCAAACAGATCGTCTATACGTGGCAGTGGATATCTATTCCGGATAGTAATCTTGTTGAGCTCGCGATAGTCTATGCAAAGACGCATACTGTCGTCCTTCTTCTTAACAAACAAGACCTGTGCGCCCCATGGAGATGCGCTCGGTCGAATGAAACCTCGTTCTATAAGTTCTTGCAGTTGATCCTTCAGCTCCTTCAGCTCTATGAGAGCCATGCGATAAGGAGCCTTGGAGATTGGTTCAACTCCTGGAATAAGCTCGACACTGAATTCCACTTCTCGTGCAGGTGGTATGCCCGGAAGTTCTGCTGGAAAAACATCTTGGAATTCCGACACTATAGGTTGATCCTGAATTGATGGGGATTCATCATCCATGTCGTGAACTGTAGCTAGATAACCCTCGCAGCCATGTGACAGTAGTGCACGCGCTTGCAGGGTAGATATGACTTGTACAGACCATCTGGGTATGAACCCGTTATAAATGTACTCTGGTGCATTAACATCACCGAAGATAACTCGATATGAATGGCAGTCTATGGTAGCATGATGCTTGGATAACCAATCAATGCCCAAAATCATGTCGAAGTCATTCATGTCCAGCGGAAGTGCGTCAACAGGTCGAACCTTATCGTAAAATTCTAGGTGAAGACTCTTATATACATGGGTGATTAATACAGAGTCCCTCAAAGGCGTGGAAATAGTAAGCCTATTTTATAGTGGCATGGGGAGCATCCTAATGTTCTTAGCATAAGCAGTAGAAATAACTGAGTGAGTAGCACCCGTATCGAAAAGAACACATGCAGCTTGACCATACATATACAAGATTCCAGTGATGGTACCTCTAGACTTGTTGGCCTGGGCTCGAGATGTCGTGTAGACACGCCCGGTGGTAGGAGGCGGCTTGGAATCAGCATGTCCCGATGTACCCTCCATCTCGCCCTTACGGCAATCCTTCATGATATGGTCAGGAAGACCACACTTGAAGCATGCGTCAGTGTTACGGCGACATGGCCCTGGGTGCCTACGGAGGCAAGTAGAGCAAAGAGGATGAGTAATTCCTCCAGCAGGTGCTCTGGCTGGCTGGGAACCTGATAAAACATTTTACATAAGACATGATAATTGGGTACAAAGGACAATGCGGATAATTGTAAGATTGAATACCAATGGTAGTTGGACGGCTAGGCTGTGAACCTCTCTGGTTTTGTTCCCTACCGTTTCCATGGTTCCTGGTAGAAGTTTTGCTAGAGTGTCAGAATATGAGTTATAACATGAAATCATAATGAAATGCGTAAGTATTAGGACCTGCTGCTGTTGGAGTGTCCAGCGTTGTTACGGTAATTATCATTACCGCCACGCCAATCCGTAGCAGAACGGTCATTAGTCTGACCGTTTCCCTTGGGCTGATGAGGCTGCTGCTGAGTAGCCGGCTGAGACCGGTACCCAGTTTTCTGCCTGGAGGATACATTTAAAGAGATGAATAATCGACATATATGGAAAGAATACGGATTGATCACGTCTTAAATACGAAAGTTTGCCTCTTGTCGGATCTCTCAGCTTCCCCTAACTCATCTCTCTCCTGCAGCATCTCTAGCTTACGTGCTGCATCGGCCACTTGTGCTACAGTGTTGAACGTAGACACACCAGATTGTTTACGACCGATGTGCGAAGAGCCCACCTAAAGTGGTGTGCCTGCTCTTCAGAAGTACCTGCTGCCGCACCAAGGAAACCAGCTAAGCGAAGAAAGCGCTGCATAAACTCGTTGTTATTCTCCCCATCTCTCTGTCGGATCCCATGGTACTCTCTCTTGAGCTTGGCCTGCTCAGCCTTGGGAAATAACTGTTCCATCACCCTGTCCTTGAACTGAGCCCAAGTCAAACCAGCAACCCACTCGGCACCACCTTCAGACTGCATCAATGCTAACCACCAATTAAGCACATCGCCTTCGAACCGATAGCATGCCAACCTTGCCTTGTATGCGGAGTCACAACCCATAGCATTGAAAATCTTCTTGATGTGAGCCAACCAGCTTTCAGCATCACTGGAGCTATATGTCTTCTCAAAAACTCGAGGGCGGAGCTTGTTGAATCTCTCCAGCCATACTGCTAATGTCACTAGAGGAGGAGGAGGAGGTGCCTGATTATGCTGCTGATTTTTGGCAGCTTGAACTTCAGCCCTGATGTCGTTCCTCAGTTGAGAAAGCAAAGCTTGCATAGCACCTTGAACTGCAGCATTGAGTTGTTCATGTTCGCGTGTGCGAACCATCTAACAGTATAATGGAAATGTCACATGCAATTATGGCGTGTCATCAAAGCATACAAGGAAAAATGTCTAAACATTACATGACCATAAAAGAAAAATACTGGAATCAAACATCGGTAGTCCAAAAGTAAAGCTCATCACACACAAACATAGTATAGTAAAGGAAAGGACTAAACAATGTCCATAGCAAATGTATCAAAGAAAGGAAATGCATAAAGTAAAGAAAGGCTAGAAAGCTTCCAGTCCATATGCACGTACGCTTAAAGTCTACGAGCGTCCCTGAGTACCTGCCGTTTTGGGAACATAGAAAAGGAAAACGACTGAGCAATACGCTCAGTGCACGGATGTACAATAAAGCATGAATAGGATAAGCATATAACATATAACAGCGGAAGAAACCAAGTCCCGAGTAACCTGGTTAAGTCTTGATAAAATTGGTTTTATAGTTTGAAAAGCCTTATGTTTATCTTGAAAAAAACTGTTTATCATATTTTACCATTAGCCAACATAGGTCATGATAATCTACCGTGCATGAATACTTGGAGGGGTGACCTCATCATGCAAATTAGAGGGGCTGCCTCTAATTTAATATACTGGTTTTTGGGTAGGAGGGATCAGCTCCTTGTGAAGGATGCAAGGCACATACCACATTCACCATGAAATCCTGACTGAAAACATGTAACTAGGATGCACCCATACGCCCCACATGATAAATATAATATAAATGGCCAAAAGCTGAAGGGACGCCACGAGCAATCACTCCGCCGTGGTGAAGTCATAACATCAGTGCATCTAATGTTATGGTTATGGTACCTCCATAACTAGGTGAAACTGATCATGCATGTATATGGCTAGAGGTATTCTAAATTAAACATAAGCAATTCAAACACATAACTTATACTACGGGAAAACATTTGGCTGCATATGGGGAATCCTAATAAGGAAGAATGTCCATACTGAAAGGACGAGAATCCGTACCTTATGTCCAGTGAACGAAGAAGACGAACTGAGAGGAATCCTACTTCCGTATCACTAATGCTACATAAATACATACATGAATGAGTATCTGCTTACTAATATGTAACTGATTTTATGTCACGTCTTAGCTTATTTTATATGTTCATGTCATGTTTCACTGTTTAAAGCCTTAAACTGTGTTTATCTTATATTTTGTCTATTCTGATTAAGTATTTCTTGTATTTCATGTATTATTATACTTACTGTGTAATAATAAGTAACTTTCCAAAAATAGCAGGTTTCCTAAAATAGAAAGTTTCCAAAAATAGAAATTTTCCAAAAATAGAAAGTTACCAAAAATAGAAAGTTTCCAAAAATAAAAAGTTTCCAAATATAGGAAGTTTTCAAAAATAGAAAGTTTCCAAAAATAGAAAGTTTCCAAAAATAGAAAGTTTCCAAAAATAGATTTACTGTTTAAAATAGATAAGTTTCTAAAAACAGAAAGTTTCCATAAATAGATTAGCTGGCTTATTTAAATAAGTTTCCATAAATAGATTAGCGGCCTGAAATAAATAAGTTTCTAAACATAGAAAGTTTCCATAAATAGATTAGCTGCCTTATTTAAATAAGTTTCTAAAAATAGAACATTTCCATAATTAGATATAAGCTGGTTAAATAAGCTAAGTATATAAGCCTAAGGGGCCGTTTGGTTCAAGATATTAAAATTCTGGAATTCTAAATTCTAGTATATTAAAATTCCTCAGAATTTGAAATCTTAATTTTAGGTTGAACCAATTAATGAATAAATATTTTTTATATATTTTTTCTATTTAAAATATTAAAATTCGTATTTTCAGATTTTATATAAATTTTAAAAAATTTATATAAATTTTATAAAAAATATACAATAATTTTATTTAAAATTTATAAAAATATATATATAAATATTATAAGAATTTATATAAATTTTATAAAAGCATTATATAAATTTTTTAAATTCTTATAAAAAATTTATAAAAAGTTTATATAAATTTTATAAAAAAATATATATAAACCATATAAAAAGTTTATAAATTATAAAAAAAATCATTAATTTTATTAAAAACATTATATAAATATTATAAAAGAACTCATTAAGTTTTATAAAAATTTAATAAAATTTTAAAAAAAATTTATATAAATTTTATAAAAATCTTATAAAAAATTTATATTAATTTTATATAAGTTTTGTAAAAAAATTCATTAAAATTTAAAAAAAAAATCATTTAGTTTTATAAAAAAATTATATATATTTTATAAAAAATTCATTAATTTTATAAAAAAAGTATTTAAATTTTTTAGAAATTTTAATAAATTTTATAAAAATTATATATATATTTCATAAAAAAGATCTATATAAATATTTACTTAAATTTATATAAATTTTAAAAATATTATATAAATTTTTAAAATTTTATAATTTTCTATTTAAACATAAAAACCGAAATAATAACGACAAGAAAAAAAGTTTATGAAAAATAATTTTCAAGTAAATTAAAAGTCCTCACTTTTGGGAGGAATTCTAATATCCCTCATTTTAGGAATTCAAGGAATTTTAAATTCCTTCTTTGGTTATACCAAACACAATATTTGGGGGATATTAAAATGTAAAAATTTTGAATATCCCCCAATATCCTTGAATATCCCCGAACCAAACGGCACCTAAGTGTTTTCATGATTATTTCCTAAGTCATATGATATAATGTATAGTTTATTAATTATTTCATGTAATTAAAATAAACTATAGGTTAAAATATTTAATTAAAGTATATCATGTTTTGAATTAAATAAAGTTAAATACTTAGGTTAAAACATGTATTATTATTTATTAATAATATAACCTAAGTCATGTTAATTAATTAATTATAACCATGGTTTTTAAATAATTAATTAATTATAAGTCTAAAAATATCAAAATACTTAGGTTAATAATTTCATGATGTTAATAATTAATATAACCTAAGTCATGTTATTAAATTAATCATGTCATGTTTATTAATTTAATTTTAACATAAGATTATATAAAAAAAAAAAATCTTAACATACACCGTGAACCGGATCTTGACTAAGAACCATGAACAGGACATGAAATCGACACCATACCTCGAACCACATCGGGGTTCCCCTTGTCTTGTTGCTGCCGTGGGACACACACCAACCAACCGGGACCATATGGTCTCGGTGGTGGTCAAATAGCCAAATCGAGACCCCCTCGGGTTCGGTTTAGGCGTCGGCCAAGTACAAACACCCCTAAAACACCCTTTTTGATTTATTCCAAAACCAATTTCATGTTAGATCTATGTTTTAATTAGGTTTTAAAAAAAACACATAATGTTCATAATTATTTAAAAGAATAAATCAAAAGAAAAGGGTTAAAAGAATTACCGAATGTGTGGATCTAAACAACGATGAACAAACACGAACACTAGCAACAAATCCAAGATCAAAGATCAAATAAACACCCCTTGGTGTGTTTATGGGTGGCGGCCAAAAAAGAAAAAGGAGAAGGAGGAAGAACTTTTTAGGTTTTTATAAAATCTTATGTAAAAGTGAAAAATGAGTAGTGGTTTTTCCTTTTACCCTCTTTAGTGAAAATTGAGATGGGCTTGGCCCATATTTCCCTTGTAGCCGCGGGTAGGGGCCCCACATGGGGTACCCGTATCGTTTTCCGTGTCTCGTTGATTAATTACTCGTTCGTGATTATTTGTGTTCGCGTTTAATGCGTTCTCGTTAAATAATTACCGTGACCTAATATATTTATTTTACGCTCGTAATAAATATATATACGTAATTAATAATAGTTCGTGATTTAATTACGTTCATGATTTCATGATCGCATGTTCGCGATTAATTATTGTCAAATAATTATTGCGTGCTCGTGCGTAGTAAATACTTATCGTGTTCTAACACGTACGTAATACGAAAAATCCTAACACGTAATCGTAATCATGCTATAATAGGAAAGTTTTAATCTAGTACGTACGATCTTAAGGGTACTATTCATGGTAAAAGCATGCGGGTTTTACGGTGATGGTCGACTACTTTTTTAATTACCCATGTGTCACAAAAATCCGACTTTTTTGAAATTACTTTCCATTGGCAATCAATGTGTCTACAAACAACATCGTATCTTTGGTGATCTGATTTCCTCGCCTTAAACTCGTAACCTTCTAAAATAGCTTTATGACCAAGCTTATACATTAGTAATTCTTTACAATCAAAGGCATCTCCCTCTGCCACCATTCGTTCACCCTGACTACTTGATTACCCTAATTCTGTGATACTGGGTTCTGTATCTTCTGGCGGACAAGTTGTGTATGCTAATGTATGTTTTTCCCATTTAATTTCATAATCGTCTAATGCTTCCCGTTTAGGAACAGTTTGTTTGTTTTTACCTTTAACCGATTTAACTTCTACATTAGGATATTTAAGAGAACTAGCTGTATCAGGGTTCTTAGAAGAACTAGCTATAGCAGGCTTCTTAAAAGAACTAGCTATATCAGGCTTCTTAAAAGAACTAGCTATATCAGGCTTAACATCCAAATCTTCCCTCTTAAGAGAACTAGACGTATTGTCTATCTTTTTGATAAAAAGTGTATGCAGGTTACCTTTTGTGTGACAAACATTAAAGATGACAAAATTTACATCATCATCATCTTCTATGCGCACACATCTTGAACCATCTTCATAACTAAGCATTATATTCGAAAGCGGATGAATACTGAACTTTTTCTTCACAGAATAAACAAGTTCTTTGTAATTTGTTGTTTTCTTAATGCTAACCCCAAAAACTATGTCATTGTAATCAAGATACACGCTAACATCTCTCACTGAAGGACCCATTGATTTTTTTCGGTATAAAAAGAGTAACTTAACAAGTAACTTAATAGGAGGTTATATACACAATATCCAAGTTCATACAATAATAAATGGCCTTTATGTAATACAACAACCAAGGACATATTACAAATTGAAGGTATTAAATAGTGCTCAAAAGAAAGTGCACAAATGTGCATGCAGGGGAATAGTAACTCAAACAGGTTGAAAAAGGTGGAATAGGCTCAGATGCATAAACTGGTCTAGGGGTCGATCAACAAGGTATTAAATACTAATTTTAGACTTGGTAACATTAATTCATTAATCTAGGGGTCGATCAACAAGTCAATTATGCTCAACTTTTTGCATAGATGCACAACCTTGTTAGGGGAAACTACTTGCATTAACAGGGGGAATATTAACCCAAACAGGTGGAATTAAAACCACGTAACATTTAAATGATTGAATGATAAACTAAATTAGGGTTCTTGAATCAATTCTTAGAATACCTTAAATGATAGGAGATGATTCATACGATGAATACAAGGAGGCAATACTAGAGAGTTAGGCAGGAAAACAGTCACAAAAGAGAATTAGGCAGGAAAACAGTCACAAAAGATAATTAGGCAGGAAGACATTGATTATCTGTTTTGTAGATCAGCAATTTTATCGTTTGATATGGTAATTTAAGTTTGAAATTTCATTTTAGTTTTTTATTAACAAAAATATTCGAATTTGTTAAATAGGTGGTTATTACGTATTTTATAAAGATACATTGTTAATATTATTGTAAAATATAATGATAACCCAATAAAATAATATTACTGATAATATTATTATTCAACTAATAATACATATTAACCATATAAGTAACAAGCGCCAATAATTAACACTTATCCCCAATCAAAATTTACTCCAAATCTTCAAAATTAGATTACTCCAAATCTTTAACGATGGACAATGATAAATGTAAGTATCATCTTTTAATTATCTTCGTTCTTAATTGATAAAGGCAATCATTAACAGTTATACTATTTTTAAGTTTAATTAGAAACAGGGGAATATAGTGTATATTGTTATCTAACTTAGGATTTTTAAGTTTAATTAGAGATTTCGTGTATTTAGAAATGATCACTTATGAACCCTAAATTGTTATATAACTTTGGGTTATACTAGTTTAATAAGAGATTTCGTGTTTTAGAGTTAATCACTTATGAACCCTAAATTGTTATCTAACTTAGGATTCCCCCCTAACAATTTCAGATAACATTGAAAGTTCAAACGGATCAAACACCCCAAGTTTTGATTTTGATTCGGATGACAGCAGTTCATCAAGTTCAATTGTGGAAGAAATGGTCAAAGTATCAAGCAAGAGACGTTATGGGCACCTACTAAACTGGTTTTATGAAGAACAAGACCCAAATGACCTAGAAATTTTCTTCCTAATTCCCAAAAGGATCAAAGAAAAATATGATGAAGATACAAGGTCAGAGGATGAAGATACAAGTTCAGAGGATGAAGATCAGAAAGGTGAAAAAGGCGAACCTTCCAAACCCAAATCCAAACCGGAAGAAATAGGTGAACCTTCCAAACCAAGATTCAAAAGTCCGTTTTTAAGTTCCAGTGACGATGACTCTAAGGTTCGTGAAAAGGAAAAAGAACATCGATGATGATTTACTTTCTGATGCAACATCTAAACCACCATGTGCTAAGATTTCAAAGGGTAAAGGCAAGATGTGAATACTTGTTAATATAATCTTTTGTGCTAAAACTTGTTAATATAATCTTTTGTTTCATGTTGAATTGATATGTAATCTTTTGTAATTTCAATGACCACCCTTTATCCGGGTTTAGAATTATGGCAGTGCTTCTTTTGTTGTTACAAAAACACATTATGTAATTAAATTTATATATCTAATGCATGTTTCCTTTCATTTTTGTTGTTATATTTGCATCCCCATCGTTTTCCTTATGCAGAAAACATTGGCATTTAATCTCTAGTATTATGCTATGTTATTTAAGATTGTTTTCTAGACAAGTGATCGACTTATGGTGCTTAAGTGATCAAAGAGAATTAATTTTGACTTGACTAGTCATACAAAGTCAACTAGTTGCTTATGTAGATACCTAGTACTTGTAGGACTTTAGACCCTGTTCTTTAAGATTTTTAGAAGTTGGAACGTACAAATAGAGATACAAACATGTTGTGTAAGTAATCAACTTATGATACCCAAGTGATCTACTTGAATTTATTTTGACTTGACTAGCCATAAAAAAGTCAACTGACTGTCAAAATATACTATGCTCTTTAAGGTTGTTTGTGTATTTAATAAAAAAAGTTAATAGTCATAAAACATCCATAACAACCAACGACTTAGCACTATTAGGCAATCTATCATCATCAAGGGCTCAAGGCTATAAATACATATCATCACATGTCTGATTACTTACCACAACAAACACAAACATGTCTGATTACTTACCAATTGGAATCCAAAGAGAAATCATGCTTAGGCTGACGTTGAGAGATCTATGTAAATGTCGTCAAGTCTCTAAGACACTGAAAGATTGCTTTGACGCAAGAGATTTTATTATAGAATACGGTGCTCCTGATGTTGCTAGTTGCAGCTTCATGTTACAATATAAGCAACACGCTGAGGGTATAATGTATAAGGTGGATGCTGAGTTAGCGTTCAGACTTGTGTCGCATTATGGATTAAATTGTGTTAATCTGAGCGCACTAGCAACTTCTGAAGGTATATGGTGTTTTATTGTTTGTGGAAATATTGGCTTGGTCCTATGGAACCCAGCCATGGACAAGAATGTGACAATCTTGACTCCGTGGCAAGAGGATCCCTTTTCAAAAAAAGTTTTTGGTTTTGGTTTTTTCTCAAGCAACCCAAGTACATACAATTGTGAAAATCAATAATCTAGTGGATATTGAAGGTACATGCTCTGTCTTAGTATTTACAATGAGCACAGGGGTGTGGATGAATTTTCCAGCCGAAAATTGTCCCCGGGGATCTATTCGTATAAAGCGGGGGAGCCAGGCTGTAGTGGCTGGAAGTATTTATTGGGTGTGCTCAGAAAAGTATGTTTGTGATCGTGGTCAAGAGCAAAGAAGGCATATGATTTTATCCTTTTGTTTAGTTACTCACGAGTTTACACTGGAAGATATCCCCCAAGAGATAACTAATGCTATTCCAGCTCCATACACATTATCACAACTAAACAATCATCTGATAATTTCAGGAACTGTTGTATTCCTAAGAGGAAGAGTTAGTATTGGGTGGGCCTTACATGTGGTGAATGGGTTGCTTGCTTTGATTCGAGTATCGTTCTTTCACAAAAGGCCTATTGAACATGTGCCGAAGTTATTGGGGTTTTCAAAGAACGAGGATCCGATATTTGAAGTGAATGTAGGTCCAGCAGGTACTCCACACATACTAGAAACAACAAATAACATGATCGTTGTAAACAACCTAGATATTAAAGGAAGAGCTGGAACTTTCATAGTCGGGGACTACAAGAAATCACTATTTCTTCTCAACCGTCCAAGAACTGATATTATGGGTCAATGATTTCTATGTTGCATTATATTCCTATCTAATGTCTGTCCGCTTATGATTGTATTCTTTTTAAGGGACAACTGTTTCATTGTCCAATTTTTCACTAATTAATCGAATGTACTACTAATTATCAAACAGCTTGATCATTTTGTAAAACAGGGTTTTTTTACAACAGGGGGAACACAAAGTGCTCAAATTATTAACTTATCTGATCAGCTTTTTGCAAACAGGTGGAACATTTGTTAAGTGCTCAAATTTTTAACTTATCTGCTCAACTTTTTTCAAACAGGTGGAAAATTTGGTAAAACAGGGGGATTTTTGTTTAAAACAGGGGGAACACAAAGTGCTCAAATTTTTGCAAGAGTCCTCAACTTTTTTATACAAATGATCAACTTTTTCAATAATAATCAACTTTTTAATAAAATGCTCAATTTTTTTTAATTAAATGCTCAACTTTTTTAATAAAATGATCAACTTTTTTACTAATGCTCAACTTTTTTAATTAAATGATCAACTTTTTTTATTTAAATGATCAACTTTTTCAGTAATGCTCAACTTTTTTAATTAAATGCTAAACTTTTTTTATTTAAGTGATCAACTTTTTTTAGTAATGCTCAACTCTTTTTATTACATGCTCAATTTTTTTTAAATGATCAATTTTTTTAGTAATGCTCAACTTTTTAAATTAAATGAACAACTTTTTTAATTGAATGGCAAGAAACAGAATAAATAGAAAGAGTGTTGAACTATTTTACATAAGTTCTTACATTGTCAATAAAAGAAACAGAATAAATAGCATAACAAACGTACATCAACAAACTGTCAAATCTTCCCACTATTGTTTCTACAAGAAGTCTCAATATTGTATGTCCAAAAGAGAACTGACAAATGCTCATGATACGCTAGTCCGGCTTCAAATGGATCACTCACTTCCAACTGCTTGTTTTTGGTTAGCATGAACAAGTTTCTCATTACCCAAACTCCACAATCACCTAAAGGTCCAGCTTGTTGTAGAACATCAGGCGCGTAACGGAAAGTGATTGAGTAATTTGAAGGATCAATGCCTTTCTTACTCATTACATCATTGTCCTCAAGGTACTTTGGAATGCGAGAGCCATACTTGTTATGTAGATCCAGCCACCTATTTCTGGTTTCCACTTGATTTTTTAACACCAAATCAGGAATCATGGAGTCATAAATGGTTATGACACCATAACGAAAATTCAGTTCATCAAGAACCCAATGGATGTTATCTTGATTGATGGGGAAGTAAACCTATCATATTGAATAAAGTGTAAGTAGAAGTCCTATTAAATTATACTATAAATTTATATTATAAGTTTTACAAACCATGATACTGTGAGATCTAACATTTTCAACCCCATTGTCAGACCAAGTGTAACATCCCGCCTACTCAGACCACAATATTGTCCGCTTTGCCCGCAGGCTCACGGCTTTGCTTTGTGGCCCTCTTGTGTGTACTTCCCGGCTGGTCACCCAACCTAGTACTACTCTGACATGAGAACGCTTAACTGCTAGTTCCTAAGAACCCCACTTGCAGTAGACCACAAAACGCGTTGTGTTATGAGAAGGCGACTGTTATCTTATGAACCATGGATCTCTCCTGGCCACAGCCGATGTGGGATTTGCCTAGGGTGTCACAATCACCCCCCCCCCCCCCCCCTTCGGGACTCATCGTCCTCGATGAGGTTTGCCCCACCATCTGGAACGACTCAGGAGTGGCTCAGAATGCCACTTTGTTCATCTGGAATATACATCTGGAAAGCTGCTTATACAATTTTCTCCTATCGGAGATTCTGTTCAACTGTGAGAAGATGATTATCTTGTACCTCTCTAGAATTTAGAAGATCAGAATGTTATCAAAGAACATACTAACGATTTTGTCTGCGACGTCATGAAAAAAAATTTTATTCATAAACTTTCATACTATAGCTGAAGCGTTAGGGAGCTCAGAAGTAAAATTTCAATTTAGAGGAACTATAACATGTGCAACAACAGTCAGAAAAACATCATGTTCTTTCTCTCACCACTGATGGTGGCATGATGGTGAATCATTCTGGAAAAATGTTTAAGACATCGTAGAAGATTAGATAGACCTTCTATACGTGATATGAATATCGGTTAAGAATGGTGATCTGGTAAATTTTCGGTGGTCGATACAGGATCTCATGTTACCGGCGTTCTTTCTGATAGACAGAAATGATGCACCTTCTGGTGGTGTGCTAGGGCGATTAAAGCCTCGCTCTGATACCACTTGTAACATCCCGCCTACTCAGACCACAATATTGTCCGCTTTGCCCGCAGGCTCACGGCTTTGCTTTGTGGCCCTCTTGTGTGTACTTCCCGGCTGGTCACCCAACCTAGTACTAATCTGACATGAGAACGCTTAACTGCCAGTTCCTAAGAACCCCACTTGCAGTAGACCACAAAACGCGTTGTGTTATGAGAAGGCGACTGTTATCTTATGAACCATGGATCACTCCTGGCCACAGCCGATGTGGGATTTGCCTAGGGTGTCACACCAAGGTACACCATAAGTAACACCAGAACCGTAATGAGAACAAAGCTCGTTAGTCATAACGCTACTGTTAAATAATGGGCCAGTCATTACATATCTGCATCAGCCGATCTGTAGCGCAACAGATATAAAATCCATAGTTCCAGGTGCTATCAATTGAAAAAAATAAAAAACAATTAATATAAGTAGATTAATTTATTTATAATATACTTATATTATAACCATAGTTCGCTTAGATTAAAAAACAATTGAGGTTATACTTCCGTGAGGTTCATGTACTTAAGATTCTAGGGATAATTGTTTCTAAATGTATCAAAGTTATTCATTTTTGCTCTTTTGTGTAAGCATTTTTATTTTTTACTAAACAATGCAAATAATGTACTAATCCACAGTAAAACCCGCATGCTTTTAACATGAATACTACCCTTAAGATCGTACGTACTAGATTAAAACCTTCCTTTTATAGTATGTTTATGTTCACGTATAAGAATTTTAAGTATTACGTACATGTTAGAACACGATAAGTATTTATTACGTATGAACACATAATAATTATTCAGATAATAATTATAATCCCGAACATGCGATCATGAAATCATGAACGTAAATAAATCACGAGCTAATATTTATTACAAACACGAATAAATGTATTAAGTCACGATCAATAATTAATTAGAACACACAAAAACACGAACACGATAAACACGAACACACAATAATAATTAGACTCGGAAAAAGGTACGGGTTACCCCATGTGGGGCCCCCTACCCGCGGCTACACCAAGAAGGAATGGGCCAAGCCCATTTTATTTTTTACTAAAACAAGGATTTAGGAAAATCTTGGTCATTTTTCACAAAACAGGAAATAACAAAAACCCTAAAAGTTATTCTCCTTTCTTCTTGCTCCTCTTGGCCGCCGGATATACAACACAAAAAGGGGGTGTTCGGTTGATTTTTGATCTTGAATTTTGTGCAAGCATTCGTGTATGTTCATCCTTGATTGATCCACGCATTTGGTATAACCTTTTTAACCTTTTTCTTTTATGTTTTGATTTAATAAATCACATAAAATCATGATGTTTTTACAAACTAATTAAAAACATTTATTAAAACATGTGTATGATTATGGGGTAAATCAAAACAAGGGTTTTTAGGGGTGTTTGTTCTAGCCGACGCCTAACCGAACCCCTAAGGGGTCTCGGTTTGGCTTATTACCCACCACCGAGATCTCATGGTCTTGGTATGGTGGTGTGGGTCCCACGGCAGCAGCAAACAATGGGGAACCCCGACTTGGTTCGGGGTATGGTGTTGATTACGGGTCCGGTTCATGGTTTCTAGTCACGATCCGGTTCATTGATTATGTTAAGGTTTATGATTTTAATAGTTATGTGTTAAAAATTAAATTAATAAAACTTGATATGATTAATTTAATTAACATGACTTAGGTTATAAATTTAATTATTAGATCATGAATTTTAACCAAAGTATTTATATTTAACTAGACTTTATAATTATTTAATTATTAAAAAAACATGATTATGATTAATTAATTAACATTACTTAGGTTATATTATTAATAATTAATAATACATGTTTTAACCTAAGTATTTAATCTTATTTAATTAAAAACATGATATATTTAATTAAATACTTTTAACCTATAGTTTATTTAATTTACATGTAATAATTAATAAACTATACTTTATAATAACATGACTTAGAATAATAATCAGAAAACACTTAAGCTTATGTAATTAGCTTATTTAACCAACTTATATCTAATTATGAAAACTTTCTATTTTTAGAAACTTATTTAATTAAGGCAGCTAATCTATTTATGGAAACTTTCTATTTTTAAAAACTTAACTATTTTAAGTAGTAATTCTATTTTTGGAAACTTTCAATTTTTTGAAACTTTCTATTTTTGGAAACTTTTTTTTTGGTAACTTTCTATTTTAGGAAACTTGCTATTTTTAGAAAGTTACTTATTATTACACAATAAGTATAATAATACATGAAATACAAGTAATACTTAATCAGAATATAAGATAAACACAGTATAAAGCTTAAAACAGTAAAACATGACATGAACGTATACAATAAGTTAAGACATGACATAAAACCAGTTACGTATTTAGTAATCAGATACTTATACACGTATGTATTTATGTAGCATTAGTGATACCGAAGTAGGACACTCTTCCGTTCGTCTTCTTCGTTCACTGGACATAAGGTACGGATTCCCGTCCTTTCAGTATGGACATTCTTTCCTTATAAGGATTCCCTGTATGCAGCCAACTGTTTTCCCATAGTATAAGTTTATATGTTTGATTGCTTATGTTTAATTTAGAATACCTGAAGCCATATACATGCATGACCAGTTTCACCTAGTTATGGAGGTACCATAACCATAACATTAGAGGCACTGGTGTTATGACTTCCCCACGGCAGAGTGATTGCTCGTGGCGTCCCTTCAGCTTTTGGCCATATTATTATATTATCATGTGGGGCGTACGGGTGCATCCTAGTTACATGTTTTTCAGCAGATTACTCAGTGTGAATGTGGTGTGTGCCTTACATCCTTCACAAGGAGCTGATCCCTCCTACCCAAACCAATATATTAAATTAAAGGCAGCCCCTCTAATTTGCATGATGAGGTCACCCCTCCAATTATTCATGCACAGTGGATTTTCATGACCTATATTGGCTAATGGTAGAATATGTTAAATAGTTTTTATAAGATAAACATAAGGCTTTTCAAACTATAACCCCCGTTTTACAAAGACTTAACCGGGTTATTCGGGACTTAGTTTCTTCCGCTGTTATATGCTTATATGCTTATATTATTCATGCGTTATTGTACATCCGTGCACTGAGCGTATTGCTCAGTCGTTTTCCTTTCCATGTTCCCAAAACGGCAGGTACTCAGGGATGCTAGTAGACTTTAAGCGTACGTGCATATGGACTGGAAGCTTTCTAGCCTTTCTTTACTTTATGCATTATCTATACTTTGATACTCTTTCCATGGACATTGTTTAGTCCTTTCATTTTCAGTACTTATGTTTGTGTGTGATGAGCTTTACTTTTGGACTACTAATGTTTGATTCCGGTATTTCCTTTTTATGGTCTTGTAATGTTTTAGACATTTATTCTTGTATGCTTTGATGACACGCCATAATTACGCGTGACCTTCCATTATAAAAATGAGGTGTTATAATTATGGTATCAGAGCCAAGGCTTCGACCTGTAGGCTCTCAAAATATGACCTGTGATTAGTGGGTAGTCATTATGGTCTTCCTAGAACTGACAGTTGTTTTTCGTGCATTCATTAATTTTATGCATACATATATATGTCATTGTCGTAGGTTTATGACTAAGTAATGGTTGGTACAGGACTGGCCCTATTTAGTCGCATGTGTTTTATCGAAACTTTTAAATTTGGGACCGACCCATAGGCGTCCCCTCGCCATGTCTTTTATTTTGGGTGAACTGACCATAGGCGTTCATTCTTGAGCATACAAAAGTTTTCAAAAAACTACATCATGCATGCATATACAAATTTTCTTGCATAAAATTTTTCTCTTGATTTATTGGTATAATTTTTTCATGTATATATATATATATATTATGTTTTGATCTGTTTAATCATATGTTTTATGTTATACTGTCAGATGGTTCTCACACGCGAGCAGGAACAACTCAATTCAGCAATCCAAGCTGCAATGCAAGCTTTGCTTCCTCAACTGAGGAATGACATCAGGGTTGAGGTTCAAGCTGCCAACAATCAGCAGCATAACCAAGCACCTCACCCTCCTCCTCCAGTGACATTGGCAATATGGCTGGAGAGATTCAACAAGCTCCGTCCTCGAGCTTTCGAGAAAACAAATAGCCCCAGTGAAGCTGAAAGCTGGTTGGCTCACATCGAGAAGATCTTCAATGCTATGGGTTGTGACCCCGTGTTCAAGGCGAGGTTGGCATGCTACCGGTTCGAAGGCGATGTGTTAAATTGGTGGTTAGCATTGAAGCAGTCTGAGGGAGGTGACGATTGGGTGGCTAGTTTGACATGGGCTCAGTTCAAAGATAGGGTGATGGAGCAGTTCTTTCCCAAGGCTGAGCAAGACAAGCTTAAGAGGGAGTACCATTGGATCCGGCAGAGAGCTGGGGAGAATAGCAATGAGTTTATGCAGCGCTTTCTTCGCTTAGCTGGTTTCCTTGGTGCAGCGGCAGGTACTCCTAAAGAGCAGGCACACCACTTTAGGTGGGCTCTTCGCACATCGGTCGCAAACAACTTGGTGTGTGCTACGTTCAACACGGTAGCACAAGTGGCCGATGCGGCACATAAGCTGGAGATGTTGCATGAGAGAGATGAGTTCGGGGAAGCTGAGAAACCCGACAAGAGGTAAACATTCGTATTCAAGCGGTGATCAATCCGTATTCTTCTATATATGTCAATTATTCATCTCTTTAAATTGTATCTTCTAGGCAGAAAACTGGGGACCGGTCTTAGCCGGCTACTCAGCAGCAGCCTAATCAGCCCAAAGGAAACGGTCAGACTAACGACCGTTCTGCTACGGATAGGCGTGGCGGTAATGATAATTACCGTAATAACGCTGGACACTCCAACGGCAGCAGGTCCTAATACTTACGCATTTTCTTATGATTTCATGTTATAACTCATAATTCTGACACTCTAGCAAATCTTCTACCAGGAACCATGGAAACGGTAGGGACTAGAACCAGAGAGGTTCACAGCCTAGCCGTCCAGCTATCACTGGTATTCAATCTTACGATTATCCGCATTGTCCTTTGTACCCTATTATCATGTCTCATGTAAAATGTCTTATCAGGTCCTCAGCCAGCCAGAGCACCTGCTGGAGGATATACTCATCCTCGTTCCTCTACTTTCCACCGTAGGCACCCAGGGCCATGTCGTCGTAACACTGACGCATGCTTCAAGTGTGGTCTTCCTGGCCATATCATGAAGGACTGCCGTAAGGGCGAGATGGAGGCTACATCGGGACATGCTGATACCAAGCCGCCTCCTACCACTGGACGTGTCTACACGACATCTCGAGATCAGGCCAACAAGTCTACAGGTACCATCACTGGAATCTTGTATATGTATGGTCAGGTTGCGTGTGTTCTATTTGATACGGGTGCTACTCACTCGGTCATTTCTACTGCCTATGCTAAGAACATTAGGATGCTCCCCATGCCACTAGATAATATACTGAGTATTTCCACGCCTTTGAGAGACTTTGTATGCATAACCCATGTATACAAGAGTCCTCCCCTAGAATTTGACGATAAGGTTCGTCCTATAGACGCACTTCCGCTGGACATGAATGACTTTGACATGATTTTGGGCATGGATTGGTTATCCAAGCATCATGCTACCATAGACTGCCATTCATATCGAGTCATCTTCGGTGATGTTAATGCACCAGAGTACATTCATAACGGGTTCGTACCCGAACGGTCTGTACAAATCATATCTACCCTGCAAGCACGTGCACTACTGTCACATGGCTGCGAGGTTTATCTAGCTACGGTTCACGACATGGATAATGAATCTCCATCAATTCAGGATCAGCCAATAGTGTCGGAATTCCAAGATGTATTTCCAGAAGAACTTCTGGGCGTACCACCTGCACGAGAAGTGGAATTTAATATCGAGCCCATCCCATGAACTAAACCGGTTTCCAAGGCTCCTTATCGCATGGCTCCCATAGAGTTAAAGGAGTTGAAGGATCAACTACAAGAACTTCTAGAACGAGGTTTCATTCGACCGAGCGCATCTACATGGGGCGCACCGGTCTTATTTGTTAAGAAGAAGGACGGCAGTATGCGTCTTTGCATAGACTATTGCGAGCTCAACAAGATTACTATCCGGAATAGGTATCCACTGCCGCGAATAGAAGATCTGTTTGACCAACTCCAAGGGGCCAAACACTTCTCCAAGATTGATCTTAGGTCAGGCTATCATCAGCTACGGGTTAAGGAGCAGGACATCGCCAAGATTGCTTTTCGTACCCGCTATGGCCACTACGAATTTGTAGTCATGCCATTCGGCCTGACCAATGCTCCAGCATGGATTTGATGAACATAATCTTCCATGAATTTCTGGACAAGTTCGTCATTGTCTTCATCGATGACATCCTGATTTTCTCAAAGTCCAAGGAGGAACACGAAGACCATCTTCGTACAGTACTACAGATTCTTCGCCAGAAGCAGTTGTATGCTAAATTCTCCAAGTGTGAGTTCTGGTTAGACAAGGTGGCATTCTTAGGTCACATTGTATCAGCAGAAGGAATCACTATGGATCCAGCGAAGGTTGAGGCTATTACTAAGTGGCCGAGGCCGACATCAGCGATTGAAGTCCGCAGTTTCTTAGGCTTAGCTGGCTATTACCGTAGGTTCGTGGAGAACTTTTCCCGCTTAGCACTACCATTGACCAAACTGATGCGGAAAGGGGAGAAATTCGTCTAGACTAAAGAACGAGATAAGAGCTTTGAAGACCTGAAGCAGAAGCTAGTATCTGCACCTATTCTTACTCTCCCATCTGGTACGGGTGGATTTCAAATCTACAGTGATGCATCGGGGAAGGGACTTGGCTGTGTTCTCATGCAACATGGGAAATTGATTGCGTACGCTTCACGGCAGCTTAAGCCTTATGAAGAAAATTACCCTACGCATGACTTGGAGCTTGTTGTAGTCGTGTTTGCATTGAAGATATAGAGACACTACTTATATGGAGAATCATGTGACATTTTCACGGACCACAAGAGCTTGAAGTATATCTTCACTCAGCGTGAATTGAACATGAGGCGGAGAGATGGTTAGAGCTATTGAAGGATTATGACATTAATCTACAGTATCATCCCGGAAAGGCGAATGTAGTAGCAGATGTACTTAGCAGGAAGTCTGGAATGATCAACGGCATTAAAATTGAGGAGGAAATCATAAGAGACTTGGAGCGACTAGACATCGAGATCATGGTACGTGGACAGCACGGTTACTGGGCTAATCTTAGAGTAGAACCCGAGTTACTCTTTAAGAACAAGGAAGCTCAGAAAAATGATGGAGAAATATGGGCGATAGTTCAGAATTTGGAGAAACAGACGGAATTCAGAGTAGATGCAGATGGTATCGTATGGTAGGGCACGAGACTTTGTGTTCCTGATGATCAAGAACTCTGGGAAGCCTTGTTAGCTGAATCTCATAGCTCCCCATTATCTATACATCCTGGTTCGACTAAGATGTACCATGACATCAAGCAATACTTTTGGTGGAGTGGTATGAAACATGATGTGGCCACTTACGTTTCCAAATGTCTTACCTGACAGCAGGTTAAGATCGAGCATCAGCGATCTGACGGTCTCCATCAACCGTTAGATATTCCAGAGTGGAAGTGGGACAAAATCACCATGGATTTTGTTACTGGTCTTCCGCCAACCAAGAGGAAGCACGATGCAATTTGGGTTATCGTAGATCGACTTACCAAATCAGATCATTTCTTACCGATCCGCAAGGAAGATTGGGTAAGTAAACTCGCCGATACGTATAGAAGAGAAATCATGAGACTCCACGGTGCTCCATCCAGCATCGTCTTAGACAGAGATCCTCGATTCACTTTGCGATTTTAGAAGAGTCTGCAGAAAGCTTGGGGTACACAACTTAATCTTAGCACGGCTTTTCATCCTCAAACAGACGGGCAGTCGGAGCGAACGATTCAGACATTGGAAGATATGTTGAGGTCATGTGCGTTCGAATGGACGGGTGATTGGGACGATTATATCAGTTTGGTGGAGTTTGCATACAACAACAGTTGGCACGCAAGTATCAAGTGTGCTCCTTTCAAGATGTTGTATGGCAGGAAGTGTCGCGCCCCAATCTGCTGGGATCAGGTTGGCGAGCGAACACTTGAAGGACCAGAGATCATAGAAATGACTAATGAGAGGGCTGCAGTAGCTAAGTAGAAACTTCAGGAAGCACGGTCACGTCAGAAGAGTTACGCCGATAAGCATCGTAGGGACATACATTTTAACGTAGGAGATCACGTCTTTCTTAATATTTCTCCGGCACGTGGTGTTAGACGCTTTGGGATTAAAGGGAAGCTTAGTCCTCGTTTCATCGGACCGTTTGATATCATTGAACGAGTCGGTGAAGTATCTTACCGGTTAGCGTTACCTTCGCAGCTTTCGCATGTATACAATGTGTTTCATGTGTCCTTACTCAGAGGGTACCAGTATCATCCCCTTCACATGGTTCAGTATCCACTGGAATAGATACGTGAAGATCTCACTTTCATAGAAGAACCCGAACGAGTTCTTGAGAGACAAGAACGAGTCATGAAAAGGAAGACGATTCCATTCGTCAAAATCCTTTGGAGGGATCATACCGAGTAGGAAGCCACTTGGGAAACAGAGGAGTCTATCCGGGCTTCTTACCCTCATTTTATATTTTGAATTCGGGTATATTCTTCTTTTCCAGTTTACTTTATCTATAATTCGGAGACGAATTATTCTTTTTAGGGGGGAAGAGTTGTAAAACCCGCATGCTTTTAACATGAATAGTACCCTTAAGATCGTACGTACTAGATTAAAACCTTCCTTTTATAGTATGTTTATGTTCACGTATAAGAATTTTAAGTATTACGTACGTGTTAGAATACGATAAGTATTTATTGCGTATGAACACATAATAATTATTCAGATAATAATTATAATCCCGAACATGCGATCATGAAATCATGAACGTAAATAAATCACGAGCTAATATTTATTACGAACACGAATAAATATATTAAGTCACGATCAATAATTAATTAGAACACACAAAAACACGAACACGATAAAACACGAACACACTATAATAATTAGACTCGTAAAAAGGTACGGGTTACCCCATGTGGGGCCCCCTACCCGCGGCTACACCAAGAAGGAATGGGCCAAACCCATTTTATTTCTTACTAAAACAAGGATTTAGGAAAATCTTGGTCATTTTTCACACAACAGGAAAAATAACAAAAACCCTAAAAGTTTTTCTCCTTTCTTCTTGCTCCTCTTGGCCGCCGGATATACAACACAAAAAGGGGGTGTTCGGTTGATTTTTGATCTTGAATTTTGTGCAAGCATTCGTGTGTGTTCATCCTTGATTGATCCACGCATTCGGTATAACCTTTTTAACCTTTTTGTTTTATGTTTTGATTTAATAAATCACATAAAATCATGATGTTTTTAAAAACTAATTAAAACATTTATTAAAACATGTCTATGATTATGGGGTAAATCAAAACAAGGGTTTTTAGGGGTGTTTGTTCTAGCCGACGCCTAACCGAACCCCTAAGGGGTCTCGGTTTGGCTTATTACCCACCACCGAGACCTCATGGTCTCGGTATGGTGGTGTGGGTCCCACGGCAGCAGCAAACACGGGTGAACCCCTACTTGGTTTGGGGTATGGTGTTGATTACTGGTCCGGTTCATGGTTTCTAGTCACGATCCAGTTTATTGATTATGTTAAGGTTTATGATTTTAATAGTTATGTGTTAAAAATTAAATTAATAAAACTTAATATGATTAATTTAATTAACATGACTTAGGTTATAAATTTAATTATTAGATCATGAAATTTAACCTAAGTATTTATATTTAACTAGACTTTATAATTAATTAATTATTAAAAAAAATGACTATGATTAATTAATTAACATGACATAGGTTATATTATTAATAATTAATAATACATGTTTTAACCTAAGTATTTTACCTTATTTAATTAAAAACATGATATATTTAATTAAATACTTCTATAGTTTATTTAATTTACATGTAATAATTAATAAACTATACTTTATAATAACATGACTTAGAATAATAATCAGAAAACACTTAAGCTTATATAATTAGCTTATTTAACCAGCTTATATCTAATTATGGAATCTTTCTATTTTTAGAAACTTATTTAATTAAGGCAGCTAATCTATTTATGGAAACTTTCTATTTTTAGAAACTGATCTATTTTAAGTAGTAATTTTATTTTTTGATACTTTCTATTTTTGGAAAGTTTCTATTTTTGGAAACTTTCTATTTTTGGTAACTTTTTATTTTAGGAAACCTGCTATTTTTAGAAAGTTACTTATTATTACACAGTAAGTATAATAATACATGAAATACAAGTAATACTTAATCAGAATAGACAGAATATAAGATAAACACAGTATAAAGCTTAAAACAGTTAAACATGACATGAACGTATAAAATAAGTTAAGACATGACATAAAACCAGTTACGTATTTAGTAATCAGATACTTATACACGTATGTATTTATGTAGCATTAGTGATACCGAAGTAGGACTCTCTTTCGTTCGTCTTCTTCGTTCACTGGACATAAGGTACGGATTCCCGTCCTTTCAGTATGGACATTCATTCCTTATTAGGATTCTCCGTATGCAGCCAACTGTTTTCCCATAGTATAAGTTTATATGTTTGATTGCTTATGTTTAATTTAGAATACCAGAAGCCATATACATGCATGACCAGTTTCACCTAGTTATGGAGGTACCATAACCATAACATTAGAGGCACTGGTGTTATGACTTCCCCACGGCGGAGTGATTGCTCGTGGTGTCCCTTCAGCTTTTGACCATATTATTATATTATTATGTGGGGCGTATGGGTGCATCCTAGTTACATGTTTTTCAGCAGATTACTCAGTGAGAATGTGGTGTGTGCCTTGCATCCTTCACAAGGAGCTGATCCCTCCTACCCAAACCAGTATATTAAATTAGAGGCAGCCGCTCTAATTTGCATGATGAGGTCACCCCTCCAATTATTCATGCACGGTGGATTTTCATGACCTATATTGGCTAATGGTAGAATATGTTAAACAGTTTTTATAAGATAAACATAAGGCTTTTCAAACTATAAAACCAGTTTTACTAAGACTTAACAGGGTTATTCGGGACTTAGTTTCTTCCGCTGTTATATGCTTATATGCTTATATTATTCATGCGTTATTGTACATCCGTGCACTGAGCGTACTGCTCAGCCGTTTTCCTTTCCATGTTCCCAAAACGGCAGGTACTCAAGGACGCTCGTAGACTTTAAGCGTACGTGCATATGGACTGGAAGCTTTCTAGCCTTTCTTTACTTTATGCATTATCTATACTTTGATACTCTTTCCATGGACATTGTTTAGTCCTTTCATTTACAGTACTTTTGTTTGTGTGTGATGAGCTTTACTTTTGGACTACCAATGTTTGATTCCGGTATTTCCTTTTTATGGTCATGTAATGTTTTAGACATTTATCCTTTTATGCTTTGATGACACGTCATAATTACGCGTGACATTCCATTATCAAAATAGGGTGTTACATCCACACTATTGTATACAATATTAAGGATTCCCGTCAGCATAAAAAGTATGTCACGTCAGCAATAATCCTTACCTTTGTTTATAATAGTGTGAATTAGTAAATTCCTTTTATTGTTTAGTAAAAATTAAAGGTGCTTACGCAACATAGTAAAAATGGACAACTTTGATACATTTAAAAACAATTATCCCAAGATTCTATGTACATACTTCTTGATTAATAAAAATTGTTGATGTTCCAAAAATAAAAAAAGAAATAAGCGAGCAATATTTAAAAATATCGATATATATAAAACATGTGTTTACTTGATAATATAAATTATATAGATTTATTAGCCCGCATTGGAGATCATCTTCGACCCTCATTTGTTCTTTCATTTCATCTTTCTTTCTCCGATGACTTACAGACGTGTTTTCACATCAAAGTAACTTACACTATAAAAATATATCTCACAAAGATAACCTTTAATTTAATTAACACATACAAATATGCAACCCAACTAGGTCGTTTGGCATACCGAATTTTGCTTAGGCGACCGACTCACTCGGTCCCCGCATTTGATTAACCAAGTGAAACAATTGGTCAGCCATATGCATAGCCTCAGTTAAGTACTGAATCACGAATAGCTATCCTAATCACAATTGGCCGTTGTAAGTAAATAACATATACATTAGCACATAACCTATTAGGAAACTAAAAATTAGCAATTATGTTAAGTTTTCTTTATCATTTTATATATATATATATATATATATATATATATATATATATATATATATATATATATATATATATATATATATATATATATATATATATATATATATATATATATATATATATATATATATATATATATATATATATATATATATATATATATAAAAAGATCAAATGTGCTTTGATGCCTTAAGATTGATCCTCCAATTCAAGCACGAACTTAGAGAACAGAACCATGGGCATCAAAACACATTCAACCTAAAACAAGTTAGACATATATGTTTGACGTAGCCAAGACGAAATATGATCGGGTTCACAAATTTTTTGAACTGTAATATAACATACGTAAAAAAATGAATTAAAACGAAGGGTAGAAACAAGTTCCGATTGACTGGGTGCATTTAGAAAAAATCGATGAATTCTTTACAAATTATCACGACACGGAAAAATTTCATAGCTGTCACGGGCACCCGCGAGAACCCCTAGCTCCGTCCCTGCATAGATACATAACCATTTTTGTAGGGTTTAATCCCTACAATCCTGGTTATCTAGATGTGCGGAATACTCGATCGAAGAACACACACCAGCATAATCGACAAAAAAGGAATCGACGCCCACAAGGTAAATCCCTAATCGACTCCGATTAGTTTATTGAAAGAATGACGTACTTGGTTCGTTCCCCCTCACCTCCTTTTATAGAGATGAGAGGGAACCGACTATTACAAGTCTTACGGGTCGGGTTGGGCTTAGACATTGCCAACCGACCTTTATTCTTAGCTATTAGGAAACTAGGCTATTCGACACTCTCCCTAGACACGACTTAGCAAATATAATGACTAAACATAACAATTTCCACCTTAGGCATATATTAGCCTATCCCAACACTCAGCAACTCCAAGCAGTGTTGTAACTTGCGTCCAGGTACCACCTTCGTCAAGGCATCCGCAACATTGTGTTCAGTACCCACCTTCAGAACTTCAACCGTCTTTGCTTCCAAGACTTCTCTGATAAAGTGATAACGCACATTAATGTGCTTAGTCCTTTCATGAAAAAACATGATTCCGCGATAAATGAATCGCGCCCTGATTATCACAATTAACTGCAACATTGTTGAGCTTCACGCCCAACTCTTCCAAGAGTCCTCTTAGCCAAATAGCTTCCTTCAAAGCCTCCGTAAGGGCCATATACTCTGCCTCTGTAGTTGAAAGAGCAACCACGTGTTGTAGCGTTGCTTTCCAACTTACAACACATCCTTGTACTAAAAATGCGTAACCACTGAGAGACCTACCTTTATCCGGATCCTTAGCGTAGTCTGAATCAACATAACCTTTTACGTCCACATGGTTGCCACGATTTGTCCCATACACCAAACCTACGTTTACAGTGCCCTGCAAATATTTCATAATCCACTTCACTGCTTTACAATGGAGTTTACCCGGATTCGCCAAATATCTGCTAACTACACTTACTGCATACGCTATGTCTGGCCTCGTGCATACCATCAAGTACATCAAGCTCCCAACCGCATTTGCATACGGCACCCTACTCATTCTTTCAACATCACAATCCCTAACCGGGCAATCCTTCAACGACAGCTTGAAATTCCCACCCAATGGTGTATGAACCGACTTCCTATTGTCCATTCTAAACCTTTTTAAAACTTTAGAAACATACCCGGATTGTGACACCCTCAGAATCTTGCGACTCTGATCCCTGACAATCTCCATACCAAGAATCTTCTTTGCCATCCCGAGCTCTTTCATGTCGAACTTCCTTTTAAGCAAAGACTTGGTAGTTGTGATCTCAGCCTTGCTTTTACAAGCAATCAGCATATCGTCTACATATAACAATAGATAGATATACTTCCCTGGTACATAACACCTGTAATATACGTAGCTGTCGAAACTGCTACGCTTAAACCCATTGCTCAGCATATACTCATCGAACCTCTTGTACCATTGCCTAGGTGACTGCTTCAAACCATAAAGAGATTTCTTTAACAAACATACCTTGTTACCTTCTTCAAATCCCGGTGGTTGCCTCATGTAGATCACTTCTTCAAGATTTCCATGTAAAAACGTCGTTTTTACATCAAGCTGCTCCAGCTCATAATCTTTACACGCAGTCAATGCAAGTATAACCCGAATAGATGTGTGTCGAACTACCGGCGAAAATACTTCATTGTAATCAATACCTACCCTTTGTGTGAATCCACGAGCTACCAACCTTGCCTTGTACCTAGGCTTTTGAACACCTTCAATCCCTTCCTTTATTTTGTACAACCATTTGCAGCTCACCAACTTTTGCCCAGCTGGATGATCTACTAACACCCAGGTCTTGTTCTTCCTCAGAGAATCCATCTCTTCTTTCATAACAGCTTTCCACTTAGAACTATCTTCACAACCAACTGCTTCTTGGTATGTCAATGGTTCATGAGTATCTTCTTCCTCTGCTGCAGTAAATGCGTAAGCAACCATATTACTCTCATCCCGATACCTTGCCGGTTTCGTTCTTGTCCTTGGCTCTCTATCTCGAACCAATTGATAATCTGTGAGATCCAGTGGATGATCAATTTCTTGAACCCTTGCATCTTCATCATAGCCATTTTCCTGATCTGTCTGGTCTTCCTGGCCTGTTTGATCTTCCTGACCTGGATGGTCTTCCTCCGGAGTATGATTATTTAACCTCTAGAGTTCCAACTCAACCTGTAATTCCTCAACAGACTTATCATTACCTGCACTAGTATCCTTCAACGTGTCTTTGTACATGACACTTTCATTGAAGACCACATTCCTGCTTGTGACTATTTTAGGTAATTCATTATCAAGCCTATATAGTCTGTACCCCTTCACACCTTCAGGATACCCCAAAAGAACGCATTTTACCGCTCTTGGCTCGAGCTTACCTTGTTTAACGTGTGAATATGTGACACGACCGAAAACTCTCAACATCCCATAATCACTAGGATGTCCCGACCACATCTCCATAGGTGTCTTCTTCTCAATCGCTGTCGATGGTGACCTATTTATAAGATATGCGGCCGTACATGTCGCTTCCGCCCAGAAGGTTTTGGGCAAACCAGACTGTATTAATAAACAACGTACCTTGTCCATGAGAGTTCTATTCATCCGTTCTGCTAACCCATTCTGCTGCGGAATCCCAGCAACTGTCAAATGTCTAGCAATCCCACTCTCATTGCATAGCTGATTAAACTCCCCGTTACAGAACTCAAGACCATTATCCGTCCTAAGCTTCTTAACCGTCCTCCCAGTCTGATTCTCTACTAACTGCTTCCACTATTTGAACTTCCCAAATGCTTCGTGTTTGAACCTAAGAACATAAACGCATACCCTCCTGGAATAATCATCAACTATAGATAAGAAATACCTCTTACCTCCCAATGATTCCACCTGAGACGGACCCCATAAGTCTGAATGAACATAGTCTATCACTCCCTGAGTAGTGTGCCTTCCTACACCAAAACGTACTTGATGTGACTTTCCCAGAACACAATTCTCACAAAAATCAGGCTTACCTAGACTCTTCTTGCCAAACAAACCCTGCTTTTCCAGCACGTGTAGTCCCGTCTCACTGATATGTCCCAGTCTTTTATGCCAAACCTACACAAGACTGTCTTTTTCTTCAGCACTAGCATTAAGCTCACCGGCCAATGCATGGCCATCCAAAGAGTACACACAGTTCTCCCTTCGGGTTCCAGATATAATAACCCTAGAACCATTAATCACCTTGACTTTGCCTGACTGCAATTTTACGGTATATCCTACTTTTCAAGAGTTCCCAGCGATATCAAGTTTCTTTTCAATTCAGGAATGTACCTTGTTAGGACTCATGGATTTAGAAGTTAGTCCTGGTAATATGTAGTTCCTACTGGAGTACTCCGTTACTCCTGGTGAGTTACTCCTGGTCGTATTATAAAGTTGAAAGATGATTATAGAAGATATGATCAAGGAAGATTGTAGAAGATAAGATCAAATATTTAGTCTTCCTATTCATATGGAAAGTATTAAAGATATTGATTATGATGAGGAGGTTACAAGATTATTTAGGAAATAATTAAATGGTATTAATGTATAATACTTTGGAAAGTATTAATTATGTTGTAACCACCTAGGACCCCTTGCACTATAAAAGGAGGTCCTAGGGTGTAGAGATGAACACACTTCTACACACACATATTCTCTACACATTTCTCTCATTGTTTATTATAGCTTCAAGGTTGTAAAACCCTATCACTATTAAGAGTGATCGTATTAATATATTGAGGCTTGGATGTTTGGTTATTTCTATTGTTCTTCTTATATATAAAGATTGGTTTCCGCACACTCTTTGTATTGTGATCAAGGCTTCAAAGATCCTTCAAGTAGCAAACCCAACAAGTGGTATCAGAGCCTCGTTGAGAAGCTTTGATTGAGAAGAACAAGATCTCTACATCCGTATTGCTGTGAAGTGAAGCTTCTGGTCAGAATTCGTGACAGTTTAGCAACAGATTAGCGACGGTTTGCCAGTTTTGTGACAGAAGACATGGCGTGCAGAACTTCAATTCCAGACAATGAGGTAATTCTTATGACTGAATCTGAAGTTAGAGAATATAATGCTATATTAAAGAATAAAATGCATGTTTATAATAACTCTGACTTAGCAATTAGTTGCGTAGAAACATATGAACAAAAACTTCTAGAACTTCAAAAACAATGTGCTGATTTGAATGCTGAAAATGATAAATATTATATAGAAGTTCAGTCATACAAAAGTTCTCTAAAAACATTAGAAGAACAGAAAAAGTGGTTTCAAAATACCCAATTAGAGTATGAAGATAAGATTAGGATATTAAGTATTGACTTAGAAAATAAAACTAATCTATTGACATATTCTGAAAAGCTTAATAGTGAGGTAAATAAAGAGAAGCAGGAGCTACAAACTAAATTAGATAATGCTTTGACTAGGTTTGATAAATGGAAAAATTCATCTAAAAACTTAGTCAAATTAGTAGATAGCTCTATGTCTGGTAGAACTAAAATTGGTTTGGGGTTTAAAAACTATATTGGGCCAAATGATGTTGTTGACTCCTCTTTGTCTAGTGTGTTTGACACTACCCCTGAAGATGTGGAAGGTAGGCCTGTTTTCAATAGGTATAAACCAGCTGCAGAGATGCATGCTGTTCCTCCACCTCTCACAGGGACATTCATGCCTACCTTAGATCACTTTGACTTTGATGAATCACAAATGACATATGGTACAAGGTCCACTGGCTCAATTGAAACTAATTCTGTGTCTAATGACTTTGTCTCTTGTAACTCTAGTGACAAGTCTTTAGAACCTAAGACTAGTGACCTTGACTCTTTTGAGTCCGACTCTAGTGCTGAAACACTTGAGTCTGTGCCTGAACCAATTATAATTGAGCCCATGACTCGTAAATATGCCTCTTGTAAGTCTACCTTAAATGCTAAATCACCTAAGTTCTATCCTCAATCTGCTTGTGCTAAGAATGAAAGTAATAGGAAAGCAGATAATCCTAGGAAAAACAATACAAGTCCTAGAGGTAATCAAAGAGGTTGGAATGGCATGATGACTCAGAAATTAGGTGATAACTTTGAGTTCAAAAGTAAGGCTTGCTATGTGTGTGGTAGTTTTGATCACTTGCAATATACTTGTAAACACAAGAGAATGCTTAATGATCAACAACAAGTTAAACCGGTATGGAATAACTCAAGACGGGTGAATCACAAGAACTTTGGTAGAGTTTTTCACCCCAATCCTAAAAATAACATTATTCCACAACCAAGATGTTTTAACAATGTTAAGGGTACACGGGTTGAGTCTGCACGGTCAAAAACAAAGGTTAATATTGTTAAGGCTTTAGCTAGGTGGGTTTGGAAACCTAAACAAGATGGTTTACAACATGTCTCTAAATCAAATAGTGCATCAAAAACCTTAACAAGATATGACTATGTTGATGTTTTTGGAAGATTCAAGTCTGTCTTAGCTTGGGACTTCCATAAACACTAATCTTTGTTTGGTTTGTGTTTATTTCAGCAAGTGTAATTATAAATTACTATGTTTTGTATTTTCTATATTTGTGTGAACTAACTTTTTGCAGGAAAATAAAAAAAAAGAAAAAAAAAAATCTTTGATGGTGAATACTTTGCTCTGTTTGAGGGGAGGTTTTAGCTTAAGGGGAGGCTTGTTGTATGTATAACTGTGTATATTCTTGTGTTTTTCTGTCTAATAAATTTTACAGGTTGACATTGGTGCTGGTGGATATGGTTCCTCCTAGTAGAACTAAGTTGCTCCTAGTCGACCAATGGTTCCTCCTGGTTGCACTCATCCTGCTTCTGGTGGACCATTGTTCTTCCTGATGCATTCTACGTTCCTTCTGGTTGACTCATAGTCTTTGAGTGGTTATAAAAAAAATTAAAAAAAAAATTATTATTAGAAAAAAAAAATTAAAAAAAAAGAAAAAAGAAAAAAAAGGAGAAAAAAAAAAGAAAAGAAAAGAAAATAGACACTTTCGAATCGAAATACCTTTGTATATATTTCACTTTTTGGGCTGTTTTTGTTTGGTACTTAGGTGTTGGCTGCCCCCCACACAACAAATGGTCCTCAACTCACCATGTCTCACCAACAAGAAAGAGTTGATTCACCTTGAGGGTACGGCTCCTGGTGTGATTCTCAAATCCGTTGATGGTTGCCAGGTTACCCAAAACTGGATGGTTTTCACTTGCCATGGTCCTAGACTGAAAAGTGGCTAATCCAAGGGGGTACGGCTCTTGGTAAAGATCTTATCAAATCCGTTGATAGCTATAATAGCTTGCTCAAAGCTATAGGGTTTTCAGCTCACTGATGCTTCATTGATAAGAGTTGGCGAGTCCAGAAGGGTACGGCTTCTGGTAAAGACATATCAAATCCGTTGATGGTTGTGATGGTTTGCCAAAAATCATCAGGGTACTCCAACTCACCAATGATTCACGTTCCAAGAGTTGGACTGGGTACTAGTCTCCTAGGGTGATGTCATGATTCCACCAAAAGACTGACTAGCCCAAGAGTGAGCAGCTACTTGGTAAAGGCTCATCAAATATGCTCCTGTTGTTGTCAAGAATCAACATGTGCAGATGTTTTCAAGCTTTAAACAAGCTTAGCCGTTCGTGTATCAGCAGCTACTTTTGTGTTTCTTCTAGTTTTATCAAGTGAGCTTGTTGCTGCTGTGGTTCATATTCCAATCCTCATGCTTATTGGTGACACATCTACTTGGAAACTTGAACTCAACAAAGTTAAATTCAAGTTTAGGGGAGGATTGTTAGGACTCATGGATTTAGAAGTTAGTCCTGGTAATATGTAGTTCCTACTGGAGTACTCCGTTACTCCTGGTGAGTTACTCCTGGTCGTATTATAAAGTTGAAAGATGATTATAGAAGATATGATCAAGGAAGATTGTAGAAGATAAGATCAAATATTTAGTCTTCCTATTCATATGGAAAGTATTAAAGATATTGATTATGATAAGGAGGTTACAAGATTATTTAGGAAATAATTAAATGGTATTAATGTATAATACTTTGGAAAGTATTAATTATGTTGTAACCACCTAGGACCCCTTGCACTATAAAAGGAGGTCCTAGGGTGTAGAGATGAACACACTTCTACACACACATATTCTCTACACATTTCTCTCATTGTTTATTATAGCTTCAAGGTTGTAAAACCCTATCACTATTAAGAGTGACCGTATTAATATATTGAGGCTTGGATGTTTGGTTATTTCTATTGTTCTTCTTATATATAAAGATTGGTTTCCGCACACTCTTTGTATTGTGATCAAGGCTTCAAAGATCCTTCAAGTAGCAAACCCAACATACCTGACATTTTGTAACATAAAACTTGACCCATCTTTCAGTTGTACCTTTACCTTGCCAATACCCTTGATCTTGCACTCCCTGTTGTCTCCCAACAGTACGCTGCCCCCATCGCATTCCAGAAAATCAAAAAATACATCTAACCTGGGTGACATGTGATATGAACCTCCTGAATCCATGATCCAATCTTGCAGTCTTTCTGCACTCATCGCCATCATCACCTCAGAATCGTCGTAAGTCGAACCACTAGAGCTTGGTTGATCATCTTTCTTGACGTAACCTTTTGACTTCTTGCGATTATTATTCGGACAGTCTCTTCTCAAGTTCTCCTCAGATTGGCAAATAAAGCATTTGAGTCTTCCACCTCGAGACTTCGATCTTGACTTTCCCTTTGACTGATGTGAATTCCTGCGATCAGTTCTTCCCCTCACGTATAACCCTTCACCATCATCCCCCTTCGCCTTGGATCTTTCTTTGATTTCCTTTGAATTTAGTGTGGCCATCATGTCCTTCAAAGTCAAAGCTTCCCGTCCATAAAGCAAGGTATCCACAAAGTGTTCCTATGATGCTGGTAAAAAAGTGAGTAACAATAAAGCAAGATCTTCATCTTCGAATTTTACCTCAATATTTGCTAAATCAAGAACGATTTTGTTGAACTCATCTATATGCTCGGAAATCTTCCGTCCAGTCGGCATGTAGAATGTATACAACTTCTTCTTCAGGTACAACTTGTTGGCCAATGACTTTGTCATATACAAAGACTCGAGCTTTGACCAAACGCCCGCTGCAGTCTTCTCCCCGGTAACCTCTCTCAGGACCTTGTTACCTAAACATAAAATCATGGCACTGTGAGCTTTCTTGTCAAGCTTAGATTTCTCTTCAGCTTCCATATTCGCGGGTAAAACCTCGAGAGCTGCTTCACATCCGGTCTGGATTAATAAAGCACGCATCTTGATTCTCCATAACCCGAAATCACCAGTTCCATCGAATTTCTCGATGTCAAACTTGGCTCCCGTCATTCTTTAGTTCCTTTGTTGATTTGCTAAACCTTGTGATAAACATCACAATCACAAACCGACAAAATCCCTTCGATAACTCGCTAAACCTTGTGATACGTTAAACCTCACAATCACGAATTAAAAGTCCCCTTGTGTAAAACACTTTTAAAATATTTAATAACCTTTTGTTTTATACAAAAACAAAATAACAAGCCAATATAAAACTGACCCAATCTTTAATACTTTAAAAGTCCAAAATAAATTAATTTTGGCCCAAAACTTAAACCTTTGGCCCAAAAGAAATTATATACGTATGGTGTTGACTTCTTGATAAAAGATAAAACAAATACTGTGTATCTTTTTCTTAATAACTCCAGCCACCAGAAAACAACCACCACAAAAAACCCTTTAATGTCGATTGATGCTGCTTCTCCTACTTGATGTTCTCGAACCAGAAACACCAAAACCCTTATCGATGAAAAACCTCAATCGATAAGAAACTCTCAATCGATCTCCTAGTAACCGGCCCTCGAAGAACCAGGCTCTGATACCACTTGTAGGGTTTAATCCCTACAATCATGGTTATCTAGATGTGCGGAATACTCAATCGAAGAACACACACCAGCAGAATTGACAAAAAAGGAATCGACGCCCACAAGGTAAATCCCTAATCGACTCCGATTAGTTTATTGAAAGAATGACGTACTTGGTTCGTTCCCCCTCACCTCCTTTTATAGAGATGAGGGAGAACCGACTATTACAAGTCCTACGGGTCGGGTTGGGCTTAGACATTGCCAACCGACCTTTATTCTTAGCTATTAAGAAACTAGGTTATTCGACACTCTCCCTAAACACGACTTAAGCAAATATAATGACTAAACATAATAATTTTCGTTTACGGTCTCCACCGATATGAGACTTATAAAACCTCTACACACTTTCAAACATCTCCACGTCTATATATAAAGATACTATACAACAAAAGATAACATTTAAATGGTTAACTACTGTAATAATTAAGATGATGCTTGTAAGGTTTAACATACATAAATTCTGGCTCAAAACATCTATAACGTATATCCATTTGTTATCATAGAAGTGTCAATCTGTCGATTCATAATCATGACAGTTGATATGTGAAGTCGCCATGAAAGATGTAATCCACAAGTTAAACAAAGGTTAGTGTCTTTTTTTATGACAAGATGACTGATTTATATACATCCTTCGTAAGTTTTTGTAACACCTATTACCTTCTCATTTCATACATAATCTTAGGTGTAAAGCGACTTTAAGATATTTTTGGCAATATTAACTTTTATTGGATAGAAAAGACTCACTATGCAATAATACATCATGGTTATAAACATTAAGAGGCGTGGCGTGACGGCATGTTCAAGCTATACATTTTAGTAGTTAAGACGAAACTTTAGCGTTTTTAATGTATGGCTTCTAGCGGCATTGTTGGTGATTTTGTATAACCAATAATGATTTAAGTGTAATAGATTGACTTATTAGTTGACCAATGTATAATCGTGATAAACGTTCATCAAGCCGGGTTGTGCGGAGTGCACACTTGTATGACATTATTACGGTTATCATACGGGGGTGAAGCCCCCGAGGGTCCGGGGCAGTGCCCCTGGGCAGGGTCTAAGGGGCGGCAACCCCTGGCAGGTTTTCAAAAACGCACTTGAAAATAAAATTCCCGGGTTTTTGACATTTGTTTTTGCCCGTTTTAAACCTACGGTTTTAACTGCTTAAAGCAGTTACAAACTACAGTTATTTTGGTCATTTATGTTCTTCATTTTCTGGTTGTGATATCATAACAAAAAACACATTCATTGTTCGATTTATGAGTTTTATCCGATTGGAGATTTTGATAGAACCATCGAAATACTTTGATCTAAAAGTGTTTGACACGACTCTCAGATACTGTGATCCACCAAAATTCTACCAGGCATAACATATAAAATATTTATTTATTTTATCATATTTCAATACTTTATTTATATTGAGTTATAATAATTAAAGATAGAAAACTCGCATTACATGTAATAATATTCATTTTTTTTGGAGTTGAATTGAAAAAATTATCGCACTTCATGTCGTAGCGCGTCTTACCTATTACGTAGCGTAGAAATCGTGCCTCAAACTTTAGCGCGCTTTAAAACAAGCATTCAGAGGCGGACCTAGGTAGAACCTAGGTGGTGCCAACCACTTTGGAAAAATGTTTCTTCTATAAGCAAGACTACACCACGATCTTGTACACACGTGATACGGAGAGTTAACCGTGAAAATCTAAAGCAAGACTACACCACGATCTTGTACACACGTGATACGGAGAGTTAACCGTGAGTCTAGCACGAACAAACCGAGCTTCCAAGTCTATGGAAGATCTACCCAACAAACCTATAGAGGGGCTAGAACTAGATCTAGAATAGCTTAATAAAAATTAAAGAAGAACCCTAATAGGGTGTTTGTTTGGCCGGTTTTTAGAGCAAGAGAAAGAGAGATATGAGGTGAAAATTATGAGGCTTTTGGTTTGTTTATATACACCTTGGAAAACTTCTCTTCCAAGGTTAAACAAAATAAATCCACAAAATCTTTTCCCCTTTTCTTTTGTCTCCCATTTAGGCCGGATATACATCACCTCCAAAAGAGGTTTCCGGAACTTTTCCGACTCCTTCTTTTAGCTTCTTTAACCTTCTATAACGGTCGTTTAATACTTAACTTTTAATTACTTAACGATCGTTAGCTACGGTTTAATTTAATAAATATAATAAATATATTTAATAAACAAATTAACCCGTCACGTAATATGTGCAATCCCGTGATCTCGAGTTCGATCCTATCACACGTCAATCGATTTTTAAGTCCATAAACTTTCATGAACCACATTTGAAACTTGGATCTAACAAGATGAAAAAAGAAACTCAGAAAAAACGAAAAAAAAATATGGCCAGAAGTTGCAGAAATAACGAGTGAAGAAGATGATGAAGTTTGTAGATATTTTGCCCAAGTTGTGGTGTACTGTGTTAGTTGCTTTTGCCTTTTTTTTAGTTTCTTTTTGCTCGGATATAGTAATGTGCCTTGCCTTTAGATAAAGTAGTGGAAAATTTTGTTTTAGATATAGCAATCTTGTGTAGTTCTTTTGCAAGGCGTAGAGCACCATCATACTCTACTTGTTGTGTTTAATATTTTTTTCTAAAGCATCATCTTTTGCAATCTTGTGTAGTTTTTTTGCAATTAGGTCACATTTTACAAAGTAAATGTAACATAGAATTATTTATTTTACAAGTTGTAAACTGAGACTAGCAGATAAAATAATGTTCTCAAATACCATAACAAATTGAGATGTTAAAAGAGCCAATTTAATTCTCAAATTTGTAATGTAGTGCAATAAAAGCACAATCTTTATTGATCATGTAATAGTTTTCACATTCTAAATGTTTTTAGTTGAAAAAAAGTCTTTAAAAATTAAAAATCATTTTTTTTATCAAAATTTTTAAAATTTAACTTGCACAACAGTATCTTACTCTATATCATTTTGTTTCAATTATATATGCTAAAATGCATCGATAAAGACATAAATTAACTAGACCTGTTGTCCATTTTACTTTTGATTGGTTGCTTTAACGTTTCCGCTAAATAAAAGAACCATCTTAGAATCTGTTCTGGTCCACTACTGCAGGCATTAACGGGCTATTTAGAACTATACAAGTGATCGACATGTAATATGGTAAGTTGTTTTATGAAATGACTTTTTTTCTTTTTAAAAAATGATCATTGTAGTAAATATCTAAACATAGTCATCATTATCATCTTCACTTTTATCTTAATTACTGTGGATTACATGCAAATCTTACATATATAGTATGCATTCAAATTTAAAAATTAATCTAAAAATCCAATTTTCTAGTGGATAATGTGAGTCATATATCTTGGATTGATAGTTGTATTTCACTACCCTACAACACACAGTACATGGTCGACTTTTTACTAATTGCCATGTCATCACTATTAATTAGGAAATTTCCTATACCTTATCTTATTATTTTTGTTCTTGCCTTGCATAGAAAATTAGGAATGTCACTTTTTTATTTAACTCCAACCCTTGTATTCCAAAATAACAATTTTTCACCCCCTTTGATTATCTAGTATTTTCAATATCATCCCTTGTAGTTGTCCAATCCAACATCAAGTTGTTGCTTTATGTTAGATACATTGTTTTTTTTTCTTTCCAAAACATATGTAGAAATAGATGAATTAAGCTCTATCTAAGGTGTCGACTTGTCGTGTCATGTAAAAGGTATTACAACGTATACTTTTAAGTTACATCGACCATGTTTTTAGCATGGTTTACTGGTGTCGCAGAAGTTAGTTCAAGTTTGAATATTCATTTACCTTCTGTCTGTTAACACGTAAGTTGATCAAGTAACGGCTAAATGGTATCTAACGGGTGATTAACGATTGAAGCACTGATCCATTTTATCACTGCTTCATCGTAAATAACTAGTTAACCATTGAAGAAGAGTTTTTAAAGATATATGTCGTTTGTTCACTGTCAACTTTTTTCTAAAAAGTGTTAGAACAAGTGCTCATTGACAGGGTTAAGTCTTTAAAGATGATCGATATGCACCCAAAAGATTTGCATTGTGTTAAAAGGTTTCTAGCTAATGTAAACATTTGAGGAGAATCTCAATTGTGTTAAAAATATTGCATATAGTTTAACAAAGAAAAATGTAGTTAGTAATAGTAAAACAAAATTTATTCTAGTAAAACAATTTACTTAGGCGGCTTTGATATTTCAAAGTCATAATAATGGGTCCTAGAAAGACAAAGAAATATAAAATTCCTATATGAAGGTGACACATATAAAATTGTCAAAAGTTAGGTTTGGACCAAATTATCATTTACAAAATACTTCAAGGGTGTAACCAAATATATTTCAACACTTTACTATTGAGCTCAAAGTCTATATAAACCAACCAATTGGACCATTTCTCAAAATCATTCCACACACACACAACAATAAACAACAACAACAACAACAACCTTAAAACACATTGATATCACAAGATCTTATTGATCATGAACAAACGTCTTTCCTCGTACCTTACGTTATGTCTTCTTGTCCTGGTCTACGGGTCCGAAAGCAGCTTCGCAAGTAGTCGAAAATTGAAAGACGAAATATCGCTTTCGTCTCAAAAAAACGAGCAACCGTATCGAACCGGTTATCATTTTCAACCTCCTAGCAATTGGATGAACGGTACGAAATTTTTTTCGTACTACAAAGAATAATGATATATAGACCTAATAACGTACATGCATACTTTATGATATACATTTTCGCAGTTCTGTTCATTATTTTTTTATTTAGTTTCTAATTCATTTCATATTTTTTCCTTGACATGGATACAAATATGGACATGGACTTTTATTGGTTGGAATTACGCAGATCCCAATGGTGAGTTATTATGCCATTTTCTTCATTTTTATTGGTTTAATTTACCACTTTCTTGTGATCATAATATTACTAAAATGAGCAATAAAAACAAGGAAAAACACTTTCGTTAAATACAATTAACATGCCAACAAGAATAGTAAAATATTGTTATTTATTTTTTTTTTTATTTGAACAAATGTTATTTAATTAATAAAACATGTTTTTCATTTAATTTGAATGGATTAGAAAAAAAGTAATTAAGGTACTAATTACGTAATTAACTAAGTTAGGAATATGGTGGAAAATTCACATCCCCACCGCCCACTCCAACTTTGATATTGATATTTACTTTTTTCCTTTTTTAGACTTTTCTTTATTCCCTTATTTGCTTTACACTTTTATCAATATTCTAAAATCTGGTTCGGTTCGATTCAGTTCAGTAATTGATTTAGTTGAGTTATCAAATCACGATTCAGCTTGTTTAACCGACGGTTCAAATGGGTATTTTCGGCCAAAACCGACATACAATCCCTCAAACGATTCACGTTTCAATCAGCCAAATCAACCTGATTTTAAAGCACTACCTTTTATAGATAAAATTCTTCTAATAGACAATAAATCAAGATTTTAATAAGTCAAAGATGTGTAAATTCCTTATATGATTGTTAATGATTAGATTAAATCTAGTTATAAAAAGAAAAGTGTGTATTATTTGATAAGGTTTTTCTAATACGTGTATTTTAGCACAGGTTAAACTATGTTTATCAAACATAAAATTTTCTTTTATATTCAAAAATATATTTAATTCACATTCAAGATTATTAAAATTCATCGTTGAGTTTAATAATTTTCAATTTTATTTTATATAAACTCAAACATGTGCGACATATGTTAGAAATTTCCTACTTTTGATAATCCAAAAAAGCACAAGTATTTATTAGTTGTAAGTAACAATCAAAACTTATTTATTTTGAACATAAAAGCTAATAAAATCCCTTTACTACATTAAAGTCATATGATTATAAAGTTATACTAATGTTATTCATGTTGTCTTATGTTATACAGGACCTATGTTATACAAAGGAGTATACCATTTTTTCTACCAATACAATCCGTATGCCGCGACTTTCGGTGACATCATCGTATGGGGTCACGCCGTGTCCTACGACTTAGTCAACTGGATCCATCTTGACCCAGCGATATACCCGACCCAAGAAGCCGATATAGGCAGCTGTTGGTCCGGGTCGGCTACAATCTTACCCGGTAATATACCTGCTATGTTATATACCGGGTATGATTCAAAAGCCCGCCAAGTCCAAGACCTTGCTTGGCCCAAAGATTTAAATGACCCATTTCTACGTGAATGGGTCAAGTATGATAGTAACCCAATTATTACCCCACCCGAAGGCGTCAAAGACGATTGTTTCCGTGACCCGAGTACTGCGTGGCGCGGTCCGGACGGTGTATGGCGCATTGTTGTAGGAGGGGACCGCGATAACAATGGTATGGCGTTTTTATACCAAAGTACCGATTTTAAAACTTGGACAAGATATGAACAACCGCTATCCTCAGCGGATGGGACGGGAACTTGGGAATGTCCCGACTTTTTCCCTGTTCCGTTGAATAGTACTAACGGGCTCGACACTTCTGTTAATTCGGGTAGTGTGATGCATGTAATGAAAGCCGGTTTCGAAGGGCATGATTGGTATACTATTGGGACTTATAGTCCAGAACGCGAGAACTTTTTGCCACAAAATGGTTTAACTACAACTGGAAATACTTTGGACCAGAGGTATGATTATGGACAGTTTTACGCGTCTAAATCGTTCTTCGACGATGCCAAAAACCGAAGGGTTTTGTGGGCTTGGGTTCCTGAAACTGATTCACAAGAGGATGATATTGCAAAAGGATGGGCAGGGCTTCAGGTACCAACTGTTTTGGCGTAAAATAAGTAAATAAGCATTTAAGTATATGTACTTATGATCTTTTATTTTGTGTCTTGTAGTCGTTTCCTAGGGCGTTATGGATCGATAGAAGTGGAAAACAGCTAATCCAATGGCCTGTTGAGGAAATTGAGCTACTTCGTGAAAACGAAGTCAAGCTACAAAACAAGAATCTTAAACCGGGTTCTGTCCTTGAAATCGAGGGCATTACTGCTGCTCAGGTTTGTACTTAGCTCACATACTCATTTTGTACCTTATCGAAAAGCTAAAGTTTCACGGTTTGACATTTTTTGTGTTTTTGATTAATGTAGGCTGATGTGACAATTTCGTTCAAATTGGAGGACTTGAAAGAGGCTGAGGTATTGGACACGACTTCAGTTGATCCACAAGCTCTTTGTACCGAAAGGGGTGCATCAAGCAAGGGTGCGTTCGGGCCTTTTGGTTTGTTGGCAATGGCGTCCAAAGACTTGGAAGAACAGACCGCGATTTTCTTTAGAGTGTTCCAAAACCAAAATGGGCGATACTCTGTGCTCATGTGTAGTGATCTTAGCAGGTTTGTGGCGATAAATCATAATTTACATTTTTGGTATACACGACGATAACCAAACTTTCTAACTTATTAAGCTGATCATTTCTTTTTTTTCGTCTAATAGGTCTACTGTTAGGAGCAACATCAACACCGAAAGTTATGGTGCATTTGTTGACATAGATCCTCAATACAACGAAATCTCCCTCAGAAACTTGGTACGTAAATGCTTCTCGTTATAACTTTACGTAAACCTTAGTATTCGTATTTTAACCCTTGTTAAATTTTAACAGATTGACCACTCGATCATTGAGAGCTTCGGAGCCGAGGGAAAAACATGTATCACAAGCCGAGTCTACCCAAAATTTGTCAACAACGAAGACGCTCATCTCTATGCTTTCAACAACGGGACTCAAACCGTCAAGATTTCACAAATGAGTGCTTGGAGTATGAAAAACGCCGAGTTTGTTATGGATCAGACCGTAAAAAGCTCAGCGTAAGTTAATAGAAGGCGCGATTGTTATATAGTATAGTACATTAGTACGCGATCGAAGCATTGGATGCCGAAGAGTAATTTGTTTAGTAGCTCTTTTGTAAAGGTCATTCTTTGTTAAGCTTGTATTCTTAAGCTTGTACAAATTTTGGAGATTGTTGCCATTTTTAAGGCATTTAGAGCTTATTATTATTAAGGTAAATTAAGATGTAACAATTTGTGCAAAGCACATGATGCCATTGTAACAAACTATTGTTTCATTAATATAATTACAATATTTGAGTAATGTCCGTGTTTAAAGCTAATTTGTTTGTTAAAATGAATATGAATTAAAGAGCTGGAACCGTTAGTACGAGAAAATGGTGTCAAAGCCGTCATGTAGGATTTTGGTTCTTTGGCACCAGGAACTCTTTGGCATCGTATTTACGGGGAGTGGTTGACACGAGAAAAAGTGATGTCAAAGGGGTATAATAGACCCACAAATAACCTTCTTTTTAACTAAAAAAAAATAAAAAAATTCAGAATTCTTTTGGCGTGAGCTGGTGGGTTTGATGCAAGGATCGTTGGCGCGAGCAAGGGAACAGTACGCCAAAAAAGTCTGACGCCAAAGGCTTAACGGCCAGGCCACGAGCTCCGCTCCCCCTCTCTTAAAGACTAACATGGTGTACCTAAAATAAAGTCTTCCATCTTGACAAAGAAATAAAGGTTTTTTTCGTGTTTATGTTAGTACTTAGAGCATTCACAACGGCAACAAGTTACAAAACTTGATGTATTTATTGTATTAAATGCATGACCATTAAAATCACTAAGACTTTCCACAATGACTTGATGTTTACCAAGTTATTCACAAAAAGCCTTTCAAAAAGCTTTCACCTCAATCTAAAAAAGCTCTAAAAATGACTTTTTAGAATAGTAAAAACTTTCAATAGCTTTTGCCATTGTTGATGCTCTTAAGGCGAAGTATGTTGGGGTTTTTTCTAGTTTTCGATTTAATATTACGAGCCGACTAATATCTACTCCTTTCATTCTAATTTTATTGTTCACGTTTTCTTTTTTGAATGTCTTTATTTAATTATCTACTACTAATAATAGAAAGGAAAGTGTCATCAAATTTACTCTATAACCCTTGCTTGAATTATAATTACAAAATGTAAAAAATACTGAAATTAATTAACTAAAAATAAAAATGTCATTCTATCAAAAAGTATGAAAGATAATGATGTAATAAATGTATTTTTCTTAAACTGTGTGTTTTTTGTCGAGAGAAAAATAATTTGGGACGAGAGAGAACATGATTATCTTTTTCGATATTTTAAATTCGGTGCAGGTGAACCTCTATGACCGAATTACTTGATCTTCTCCGTTTTGAATTTTTCACATTCGCTTTAAGACTGTTATTTTTGTAGTCGAGTTACCTTTTATAGTTAACTCGGGCATATATGTTATCTAAACGAGAAAGTTAGTGTAGTGATTCCAATTGACTACAACCTGGAAGACTAGAGTGAAGAATCCGAACCTGTGTACGACACACGCACATATTTATTTGATAGAAAAGTAAACACAAAGTAATATCTCAAACCGATTAGATTAGGACTCAACCATTGTTTAACATCTAATGATTTATATAAAGTATGCGACCGATATAATATATTTTTTATTCAACTATAAAAAGTAACACTAAAACCTCTATTAATGTAACTAATGTGGATACTAATCCTAGTTATCTTTTAAACCTCAAAATAAGATCTATTAATGTAACTAATGTGGATACTAAGAGTGGGGGGAGTGGTGGTGCCATGGCTGGCTGTTAAGCCTTTGGCGCCACCACACCGTTGGCGCACGGTACCGTGGCTCGCGCCAACGGGCCTCGCGCCAACCCCAACAGCTAGCGCCAAGGACCCCTTTTTTTTTTTTTTTTTTTTTTCTTTTTTTTAATTTCTAGCCGTTGGGAGGGGTGTTTTTCAAAAAAAAAATTTTAATTTTTAAAAAAAATAGCCGTTGGCTATGTTTATTAAAAAAAAAAAAAAAAAAAAAAAAATTAAAAAAACTAGCCGTTGGGTTTAAAAAAAAAATTATTTTTTTCAAAAAACATTCTACAAATCCCTATATATTATACCTCATTTCATCCATTTTTTCAAATCCAATCTATTACTTCCTATCCTAATTTCTTTACAAAAAATGGATCCTAATTGGACTAACAACATGCTTAACGATCCCTCCAATCAATTCCAAAACTACAATCCCGGTTCATCTTCGAATCCGGGTTCGTCTTCTCAACCCCAACACTTCTATTCTCCGTTTTTCCCACCACAACAAAATGAAGCTTACATGAAATACCAACAAGAACAATGGGCGAAGTTTCAACAATTTCAACAATCACAAATGGGTTCACAACCACAAACTCAATCACAACCACAACCTACACCACAATCCGACCAACAATCCCATCACCTAATCGACGAAGACGTAGACGAAGAAGAAATCCCGACACCAACATCAAAGAAAGGTCGTCGTAAGGTTAAGACTAAGTCTAGTAAGGCTAAGACTACTAGGAAGGCGAAAGAGGTGGTTGAGGTGGAGGACGACGATGAAGATGATGCGACTCGGCATTTGTGGACCGATGACGAGGAGTTGCTTTTAGCCGAATGCTTCATAGAGATTTCGGAGGATGCTAGGGTTGGTGTGAGTCAAACAAAGGATACTTTTTGGTGGCGGGTTGATCAAGTATACAATGATGTGGCGAAATCAAAAAAATTCCCAAAACGCACCAAAAACATGTTAACGGGAAAATGGAGTACGTTGAATCGGGCGGTTAAGAAGTGGAATAGTCTTTATGACGAGATGCAAATGATGAGTGGGGAGAATGATGAGGGTTTTATGGCACGGGTTGAGCTAGCGTACAAACGAGCCACGGTGGGTGTAGCATTTAAGCACAAGTCGGCTTGGAATTTTTTGAAGGACAAGCACAAGTGGAAGAACCCCGATTCTACTCTTGAAAGGCGAAACCGTCTCCGTGTTACCGAAGAAGGTCCCGAGTTTTTTGGTCCCGACGCCATCCCGAGGCCGCCCGGGTCGTATCGTATTGCCAAAAGTCAAAGATCAACCAACTCGTCGGCTACTTCCGGTTCAAACCCGGAAGCTTATCAACAAATGATGAAAGAACAATACGAGATCGAGAGACAAGCCAAGTTGGAAATCATGGAGCGTGAGTCAAACGCGAAAATAAAATATTTCACCACGCACATGGTCGCTCAAGAATTCGCAATCCTTCAAATCGACACAAGGAACATGAGTGCCTCGGACCGGGCAATCATCGAGAGACGAAAGGATGCGATTCGCGCATCGTATGCCCCTCCCGAGAACTAGTTTATTTATTTCCGTTATGTATTTTCTTTAATTTAAGTTTTTCGTAATGTTTTTTTTTTTATTGTAATGTTTTTTTTTTTATTGTAATGTTTTTTTTTATTAATAAAAGTTTTATTTTAAGTTAATTTTTGTAAAAAAAAAAAATAAAAATAAATTCCGTTGGCACCAGAAATTCTGGTGCCAACGGTTACCTCAGAAATGTGGTGCCAACAGGATTCTGGTGCCAAAGGCCCAGAATCCTACGTGGCGCCTTTGGCACCAACTTCTGGTGCCAACGGCTCCCAGCACTCTAATCCTAGTTATCTTTCAAACCTGAAAATAAGATCATATGACACTTGTTTAACTCATTTTATAGCATCTTTAAATATAGATAAGGTCTCTTTTTTAACCACATATATAAGGTGTCATATATTATAGGACAAATGGTTGTTTCTTCCTATAATGGTGTAAAATCACATTCAAAAGATCCATTGGCCTAACATTTGGGTCCACTATGATTTTGAAAAGATTATAATGTCCAAGTGATTACAAGCACAAATGACAAGTGGGCTTAAAATACTTAAAGAAGTTGGATAAGTTTGTAGTCTATTTCCTCAAGAGTCGTTTATATATAGTTAAGAACTTAAGATGGATAATGATTCTTTTATTTGACCTGATTTGACTTTGAAAATTTTGATAAACTCTAGTATAGTTGTTTAACTTGGAACACTTTAAAAGTATTTACATGGTTATTATAAGTTAGTAGAAGAAACTCAAAGATTTATATTTGTTCAAAATATTTATATCTTATTATAAAAAATCACGGAACTAAGGTCGGTCTCTTGAGCTTTTAATACACCTATGAATTTTTGTGTCGTAACGATAATTACTCTAAAACAAGGGCAACAAAACACAATCAACCAAGTACATTGCCATAGTAGTCACTCTTTAGATGTATAACAACATATGTGTCAAAATTAAAGTTTATCAATATAAATTTACCTTTTTCAAGCAACGTTACAACATGAAAATTAAAGAGTGATCTTTTACTCTAAGGTAAAAAGATCTTTTTTTATGTAAGAATCTCTGGTTCTCCTGACCTCGCTTTCTGAGACGATTTTGCCAAACTCTTCGTTTTTACGCCATCTTCAGAACTATATGTGAATCGTTTTCGCAATGCCGAGTGTGTAACTTTAGAAGAGACTTCAAAGAGTTTAGACAACTCTTTTGGGATTATATAGAAATTATCATCCATGTTAATGATAACATATTTTATTTGATTCATGTTTATCTGCATGTGCCTTTATCCAAATCGAAACCCTAAATAAAAAAACATGTTTTTAAAGAGAAATTAACAATGCCGACCAAAAAGAATTGATGCTAACACCACAACATTTTTCTCAATTATTAGAATCGGATCCTTTGTTTTTAGAAATTAAAAGTTAGGTACATGGCATTGAGTCAACTTTTTAGTTAAGATTATTTGAGAAGTTAATTTTTTTCAAGCGTCGCAAAAAGAAGGATTACAAGATCGATTAATCGCCGTCTAAGCATAATCAGACATCAATCTTTTTGGTTTGCATAGAGCGATCAATTTTAATCAACGACGATCAATGTAGATTAACAGGGGTCAAACTTTTCAAAAACCTGTAAATCTTGCTAGAATTACGTTAAACTTCTTGTACTTTCGTTGTAAGGTCGTTATTTTATATCTTTCGCACTTTGTACTTTAAGAAAAAAATTATCAAGAATATTACAAGATCGTCAAAAATACTTAAAATTGTCAAAAATATCAATTTGATTAACCATCAATTAATCTCGCCTAACTAATTACAAGCTTCGAAAGATTGACCACTAAACTAACGATTTACAATATTTGCAACCTTACTTTTTATAGCTTAAACCTTAAACCTTAAATGGTGTATTATTTTCAATTTTTGCAGTTACCCCCCTAATAGAATAATTGTTTTGCTTGCCATTTTAAGATATAATTAGAGAAATTGTTCTTATTTGGTGATGATGATGGGTTAGATTTATTGATCAATTAGTACCAAAATGCCCATTTGGCTTTTCTTACCTTTTTAAGGTCGTAAATCTTGTTAGTATTATTGTAAAATAAGTTTTTATAGAGAGTTGTGGATAAGATTGTAGGCAAAATGAGGTGGAATGACATATATAGATTGAGAACTTATGATATTAAATCATCAAGTTGGATCCTATTGCTTACGCTTAAATAGAAACATAAATAAACTAGTCAATAAATTCGACCAACTAATTTTTTGCTTTTGGTAGCTACTTCTAAATTACACGTGGCAACCTTATCCACATCCTACGTGTCCACCAAACTTTTAATAAATAATTAAATAAAAAAAAAAAATTCTAAATTTTTTAATTTTTTTTATAATTAATACAAAGTTTACAAAATCCTTATAAAATGAAATTAAAAAAAACATACTCCGTTAAGCTTAGTTGAATAATTATTCTTAATGTAAAAAGTGTTCACATTTACGATTTCTAGATGTGCTAAAATAAAATAAGTATGCATTTTATAAATTCACATGATAAAAAAATATCTTAGAAATTTTTCCCCATCATCTTATCAGGTATAACATACTTCTTCCGTCCCAAATTAATAGTCACTGACAAAAAACATATTATTTTAGAAAACACACTATCATTGCATTCTCTCTCTTATTTTTTTACAAAATCACATTCTTACTCTTATGCAATTAATTAAAACTTTATACATAATTTGTAATTTCTAATAGTCTAATACCACTAAGTGCAATATGGTATATTCGTTACATTATTTACATATATTTTTAAAAAAGTATTATGATTTTAGGACGTCTCAAAATGATATAAGGAAATATAAATTTAAGACGGAAGAAAGTTCAGCAAATGTTTCATTTTAAAACCAATTGCCGATAAAAGAATAACATACTAAACTTATATATAAACTTAAAATTATTTTTCTATTAATATGGGATATTCCATTTGCAAACCTAGATTAGCTGGTGAAAAATATGTTTGACATGTGAAAATTGCAATCAAAATTTTTTTTTCTTACTATATGCATTTTTAAAGTGATCATCTATCAAAAAATGTAAAAAACGATGAATATGTATTCGTTGCATGTAGGGCTAAGCATTTGGTGAAAACCGAATTGAATTAAAAACCTATTTTAAGAAAAACATCAACCGACAAACAAAGAGAAACTGAAACGAAACCGAGTTAAATCGAAATCAAAAATTATAAGTATACATTTTAACAAAAAATAAACCGAATAATATGGATTCGATTTTAAAATATATTTTTATCGATTTGTTAGACACGTATCTTGTTTGTTATGCCGCCCAATACAAAGATTTTGCATGGCCCCATATTGTATCTAGAAACTCATCATTTACGTATTCGATTTAAACAAGGCAACACGTGTCAATCTCTTATTGGTACAACTAGATTGCCCAATGGACTTTATCCTTTATCAATGTTTGGATAAAAAACAGAATAATACGGAGTATCATATTTACCCGATATAAAACTTAAAATGTCATATTTACTTAATTTATAAATAATGCATAATGTATAATAATTTTAATAAATATTTAAAAAAAATATAGAATTTTATGTTTTATTTTGAGTATATATAAAATTGCCCCTAAAAAAATGAAAACATTAAAAATAATGAGTATTTTTCGTGAGTATATAATATGATTTAAGTTCATTTAGATACCAAACTTATCTAAGATATGAGGGGACTCATCCTCACCATCCATTTCTTTACCATCTAATGGTTGAGATTAAATCCTCAATTTATATTGGAGGGGTATTTTCGTCCTTTCACATGCTCACTATATAAGTCATTTTCTTTATGTCTTTCTCATAAAAACACACACACCAGCTTCTATTTCTCTCTCTCTACCTTAATCTAATTTCTCTCTCTATAATTGATTGATCGAGACTTATAATCACGCATCCCTCAAGAACATCATCAGAAATTCATCATGAATCGATTAATTAGATCTATAATCAACACAAATTCATGATTAGGCACGAACCCATCATCAGGTTTTTATAAAATCTATTCTTATTTTTAGCTTATATGATTTTGAACAAGCTTATTAATTTCTTATCATGTTAATAATAAGTTTTTAATTAGCTTATTTTGAACGAATTATTTTGATTGAATGTTCTTATTTATAAGCTAACTTCTTAGGTGATTTATGTGAATAAGCTTATTTGTTTGAATAAGCTTTTGATTTAGATGAAAGTTATGAATAAGCTTGTGAATTAGATGATTTGGATTTATAGTGTTGATTTATAAGCTAGCTTATTAGCTTATTTTCATGAATTAGAAGGTTTTATGAATAAGAGAGTTATGAACAAGCTTATTTTCATGTGAATAAGCTGTATTATTAGGATTTATTATGTAGCTGATGTATGCTGAATTAAGCTTAATTTATCATATATGATAACTTATTTATCATATATGATAGATATATTATATATGATATATGATAGGTGGATATCATATATGATACACGGGGTATCATATATGATGTTTCTGAATAAGGTTAAGTTAGTGTGAATAAGCTGTATTATTAGGCATTTTTTAACTTTGTTGTTAATGTAAGCTTATTAGGTTGGATGTATCATTAATGATACCTCATTTATAATACATGATAGTTATATGATATGTGATATATGATAGATATATCATATATGATATATGATGTATCATATATGATGTATCTAACAAGCCATAGAAAAAATCAGACTTTGATATTACACATGATTTTTTACACTTTTGACCTATTGTGCATTTTGATATTGTCTGCATCATAATTCACTTGTTGATAAAATGGTGTCTAATATGTTCTTTCATCTTTTTTATAAATACAGACCGTGCGAACACAACGAGCAGATATAGATGCGACAATTTCTCGGTTGGAGCAAAGCATGAGGACGTACACGCATATATGTAAGGATAAGATGAAGTTGTCGTCGAGGCCAAAGAAGATTTACAAGAAAAAAGTAATTTGGTTGAAAATGAAGAAGAATTTATCGAAGATGAGGGATAGTAGTTCTAATAATAATAATGTTATGGTTTTAGTTATGAATTCATTAGAATCTTTTGTTTTTGTATCTTTTTCATCAATTATATGCTCTTAAAAGCACTTTTATTTTATGAACAATTGTTTAGTCATTGATTCAACAAGAAGTCATGAAGTCAGCAAACCTTTAGTTTAATGTTTCAATAAAAAATTGAGTATCATATATATTACTCATGAAAAAAAAATACGCTTTTTATTTTCTAGACAAGTGAATCCAGCAGACCCCTTATTTTAATCATGAACTCAACAGAGCATTTGTTCAATATGTTAATTTTTTTTGTATCATATATGATACTACATTATCATATATGATAATGCAATGTCATATATGGCAAAATTTAAGAGTTACAGGTGTTATCATATATGATACTAAAAAAAGTAAAAATGTTCAGGAATATGATAAAAACTTTAACAAAATAACCATATAATTCAAAACTTACATCTACAGAAGTTTCGCCATTTCATATTAAAAAATGATAATGATTGAGTACCATTGCAAAGTTAAACCAATACATCACCATAAACAAATTACTAAGAGATAAACTATTCAAATGTTTAATGCAATGGATGTTTATCTCCTTCATCAACATTTTTGTTGCAAACTTGGCGCTCGTCTTTGTCTTCTTCATGCACCTAATCTTGTTATTTAAGTCGTGAATCCAATGTTCCACTTTTTGGCCCTGAGATAATTGAGTTCTTCAAAATGCATTGAAAACAGCTTTCACTACACAAGTAAAAATATTTGGTTTTAGTTTCAAACAGATTATCATATATGATATACTGCAGAAGTTGAATCTCAATCAGATTATCATATATGTTAATATACACACAAGTAACTTTTAACTACCCAACAGGAGATCACAGACTTGCTTGTATCTGTTTTGAAGCACATTATCATATTATCATATATAAAACCTGTATATATCATATATGATATATATTTATCATATATGATATATAGAGGTATCATATATGATACATCTGTTAAGCGTAGCCTACATTTTCAACATAAATCTCCTAATAAGCTTATTTACATAAGTCATCTTATGCTTATTCTACAACTTCAAAAACTCTATATAACCTCATTCACATAACTCTATTCTAATTTGTAAGCTTACTCATATAAATCTACTAATAAGCTTATTCATATTAAGCTTAATTATTAGACGTCAAATAAGCTTAGTTATAACACATTAAATAAGCTAACACATCCATAATCACATCAAAATAAGCTAAAAATAAATAAATTGATAAGCTAAAAAAAGTTATCATCTTATTCACACCAAATCAACTAGTATATAAATTCACGTCATATAAGCTTAAAAAATAAGCTTGTTTACATCAAATAAGCTAAAAAAATATAGATCATGATGATGCTACCTTATGTTCATGAATTGCTGAAGGAGATGATCGAATACGAAATATATGATGAGATAAGAGATCAAATATGAATTCGAATTCATGTTTTTTAAATTGGAATGATGGATCAAATAAGGATTTGTGTGTGTTTTTTGTGTGTGTGTTTTTAATGGTAGATCTGAAAAAAGACGGGGTATGAGATATGGTGGGAGGTGTTGTTAGGTGGGAGCGCTGAAAAGACCAAATTGCCCTCCGCTTTTAATAATTAGTAAAAGTGGGGATCAATCACAGCCTTTGATTTTTTATGGATGGATGGTGAGGATTGGTCCCCTTGTATCCAAAGGATATAAGGTATCCACAATAACCCTTCTCATATAATATTTTCCTAGACTTTTTGCCTTTTTATCTCGTGCCTCTTAAATACAAGTTAAAAAAACTATTTTATCTTTTAGTCAAACTCAATTACACACTTAAAAGATATATTGTTCTTATCCCGTAAAACATTTCTCATGTTTTTATGTTGTTTTTTATATTTTTGTTTGTGTTAAAAATATTTGAAAAAAAAATATGAAATATAAAATTTGATAAGTTATAAACGTTAAACTGATTAAAAAATATTAAAGAGAACTAAATCATAAGAAAAATAACTAATAAACATTATGTTATATTGTAAATAAAAAAGGTTAAAACTCTCAAAAGATACTATTTGTAAAAAGTGAGCCAAAAGGAGTATTCATAATAGGCTAGGGTGAATATCAATTGAGGTTGGCACAGTTGGTTAAAATATTGGGTTCTTTAACTAAAGACTTTATGTTCAAACTTTGGAATAAAAAAATCTCATTTGGGAGGGATACTACCCATCGAGGTACCGAGCAAACACCCGCGGGAGATTAGTCCACTCGTTATAAAGGCGGTGGTAACTCCTCGTAATACACTAAAAAAATATAGCCTAGGGTGAGCAAAATCGATTGAGAACCAAAAATCGACATAAATCGACCGAAACTGACATCGATCGACACAAACCGACCTTACTCGGGTCAGGACTCGGGATGAGTTTTACATGATGTCGGGACTCGGTTCGGTTCGAGACTCGGGATTAAATCGGGATCGCACAAAGAAAACTACATAAACCGGGTTTAACTTGGACCTAACTCGGTTCGGTTCCGGACTCGGGATTAAATCGAGTCCGGATTCGGTTTGTATTTTTCACGATGTCGGTTTTCAGATAAGTCAGAATCGAGTCGGGACAGGTCGATTTCGTTCCGATGCTCACCACATAAACTTTATAAAATATTTTTCACACGATAATATGTCATGTAAACTAGTTGATAGTTTTAAAAGAAAGAATTCAAAAATAAGTATGAGAGTGCTATTAATTATAAGAAATCATTGTCGGAAATATATTTTGTAATTTTAACATTCCTCTTCTTCTTATCATTTCAATTTTTTTTTCTCTTACAACTCATAACGTATAACTCAAAAAACAGTCTCCCTATATCATTAAAGGGTTTAAAGGGGTGAAGTTATTTTTAGAATGAAATAAATATACATAATTGCGAGAACTATCTTTTTACTCTTAAAATGCACATGTATATTTAATGGATTAGTTCATTGGGTAGAAATACATGAATTTTCATTGTCGAAGGTCACTAGGAACATGTATCCTAGGACATGTATTTGTTTTGTATTGTATTATAATTATCTTTTAATTGGATAATATGAAAACACATGTGCAATCTTCATATCGTTTATCATACTCGGATCTAAAACCAATAAAAAAATTATTAAATATTAATTTAAACATAATAATGAAAATAAATATGCATTTTTAAGAGTATAAAGGTGGCTCTCACAGTTAAATACATTTATTTGGTTTTGAAAATAACCTTACACTATCATTAAAGTTATATAACTTCTATGACCCACACTTCAAAAAAAAAGGTACAAAATCCAAAAAGTAAAAACAATTACCAATAACTCGTAACTCGGCTAGTGCTGAAGGCGTGAATTCTTACCACGCCTAAAGGGTGTCGAGTTGTGTCATAGGGTCGCAACAGTATTTGTGTGTAAGATTGCGAATGCTCTTTATTTTTTTGGTAAAGGATTACCTCGGTAAAGATTGTATTACTCACATAAATATATTAGTACAATGAAATGTGACTGCATGCTCTTTCTTGTGAGATTAAGAATGCTCTTTCTTGTGTGTTTAAGTTTTGGAAATGCTAGTAAGCATGAAATGTATTTATAGAAAGCCATTGTAGGTTGACTTTAGAAATACAACTTATGCGTATTATGTGTATCTACATGTACCACACGTATTTTGTATATATTTTATTCTCAAAATTAGAGCAAAAATTTTATGTACATAGACTCAAATTTAATAACCTTATCCGTTACATAAGAACATGCTAGTTATTGATTTTGTCTTCTATATATAGCATTATTCATTGCATTATTTTATTGCCAAAAAAGTTATTAAAAGACCTTTTGATCAATAATCCATTAAGGTCAAACAAATTAATGGAAAAAATGATCATCCAATTTTGAATATGTTTGTTTACTTAAAATAAGCATTAAACCAGATGACCTAACTTTTTCATTAGTTTATTAAATAGAAGCTGATTAATAATATTAGTGAATATTTTATTTCAAAAGATATTTTAATATACTAATTGGCGGAGGGATCGTTGTGCCTTTCAAACGAAACTTGTGGGTTTCTAAAAAAGTTAAGGTTGCGTTTAGTTTTAGAAAAAAAAATTCTAGTTTTCATTTTTTAGTTTTCTTAAAAATGGGGAAGTTATTTTTTCATTAGAAAACCCAAGAAAACTTGTTCAAATGCATTTCAGATTTTCCAATTTTAATAAAATTGAAAACATGTTTATATCTTACTTGTTTTCTATCGCTTTTTCAGTCAATTGATTATATTATACTCCTATAATAAATAACAATTCTAAAACGAACAATTTCAAAGCGAACAACAATTCAAAGCAACAATTGAAATTTTTAAACATTTTGAAGAAATCACAAGCGAACAACATAAATATCAACACTATTTTAGGCTAAATTTAAGAACATATATCACCATAACAATGTCATACATATTAACTTATTAACACTATTTAATACTTTATTAGTCCCAAAATAAGTGTTCACGTTTGACTTTTAAAGTCTTTTTCTGAAACTTTGATCGTAAATATATTTGTTATACTTGATAAAATATATCAATACAAAATACATTTAAAATTCTATCCATGCATATAATTTTCAAAGAGTATCATTTAACGCACACAACAATAATTAAGGTAAAAATAGACTTCGAAAGTTAAAAATAACACTTATTTTAAAATGGATGTAGTAACAATATACATATTAACAATAAAAAAAGTTTTCTAAATAAAAATAAAAAACCTTGACTTATGTTGAAAAGAGAAAAGTATGGAAAACTCATAAAAGTAGTTTTCTAAATATTAGTTATACATGTGGAAAATAAGTTTTCTATTTTTCCAAGAAAAGTTTTAGAAAAATATCAATTTGAACATCTTTTTTATTTTCAAAGAAAATCTCTCTAAAAAACAACTACTTTTCCATTACTAAACACAACCTAATATTTTATCAACATTTAGAGGTTTGCGATAAACCGTCTTCCTACCAAAAACAATTTTACAAGATTTAAAACTGAAATAAACCATACATTTTGTTTGTTTAGCGGGTTGGAGAAGATGAAACTCACGACCATTGCTTCTTGCAATGCTAAAAATAAAGCTTAAAGTTGTGAAGTTGGTGGTAAGCTGCTTTACATGCCTTCTCTTGACGATATCTTATCAGGTAACTTGAGCTTTTATGGTGCTAATGACGTAGATTTATTATTACGCATTAATATGACCGGCCAACTTATAATGTTAAATGAAGAAATTTGTTGTTAAATTTTTAAATAGTCATACATATTTCTAGCACTTGCTAGTGTTCTTTAAAAAAAATTGCCCACTTAGAAACAAATTCTTGGCTACACTTCTTAATGGTGCTAAATATATTTCAAAGCATCTCATGCAACTTGTTTGTCCCTAATTTGGATTATTTGAAGGTGGCAAAATGAATTAGTTTATGCTAGTGAGACCGAGGTACGCTCTCTTTTATAAAAGGATATTTTTCTTCTCTTCGAAGGTTGTCCGTAATTTATATAAAAAATCGTTCTTCAGAAAAGAATGACGGTTGGATCAATTAGACTCTTAACCCATGTAAAACTCTAGTTTCTTAATAAATGTATTTTAGATATTTACCTTTGCCGTATTATTCATTTTCTCCACATAAATTATTAAAAAGTAATGTTAAAAGAACAAGTGGCAATGAACTTTTTAAGAGTATCTAAATATCCATGTCATGCCAAGTGGATATGAATAGTTTAATCCAGATCATCGATATTATCCAAATGAACAGTGAAATCATAAAATGATAGATCCACCTCACGTTTGGTCTTGTCACCAAAGATATTTCCGACAAAATAATTAATCTTCTACAACAATATTCTTGTCTTTAAAAAGAATCTTAATCTACTTGAGTGATCGAATCTTAATTTTGAAAAAAAAAACCGATTGAGTCGTCGGTTGAACCATGATTCTGAAGATTTATAATGTTCATAAAAATTACGTAAAACTCTAAATAAGATCAAAGCACACATAGCGGAAACGATTTAAAAAGATCATAATTAGTAACACATTCATAATTAATCGAGTTTAGGGTTACATACCTTTTACCTAGAGCAAATCCACAAGAACACCACCAAATCACCAATTATGATTTGAACGAATAATACCACGATATAGTTTATAGTGAAACTATATTACGCTATTTTACATACGTAATGCAACGGATCAATCGTGAGTCTAGCACTAATAAACCGGAGCTTCAACACTTGTGGAATATAGCCAAAAACCAATAACCAAAAGCCAATCGAAAACCCTGATGGGGTGTTTGTTGCGATCGGTTATAGAGAGAGAGAGCAGAAGGGATGGAAAATTATGAAGGCTATGAGGGGTATATATAGGATTAACAAACTTGTTCTCTAAGTCCTAATCAAATTATGAAACAAATCCCCTTCCCTTTGGGCTTAGTATACCTGGTGGTGGACACCCCATGGGTGTCTTCCGGAACCTTCTAATTCTTCCAATGTATTCCATAACGCTCATTATACTTAACTTTTAATTAACGATCGTTTAAGTTAAGCTCGGTTTATATTTGATAAATATAATAAATACATTTATTAAATTAATTAATCTTTTACGTATTGTGTGCAATCCCGTAATTCCGAGTTCGATCCTATCACACGACTATTTAATTTTATGTCCATAAACCCTCTCACTTGGACAAAATTCGAATATGTCACTAGTACAACTCGAGTAATGTCTATTGGACAAAAACCTTTTAATGATTCATCATTATTATTATCCTTTCATTTCAAATACAACGTTAATAGGATATGAATCTCAGTAATTCCTTTCCTTAACCATTATGTTTCTCGTTTACGGATATAACAAGATTACCAAAATAAATTTGGGTGCGACCACACAAACATCTTACTACTCCCCCGAGGGGCCCAGCTGTATTATACTTCAAAATAATTTGAAGGAAACAAATCTCATTTTGACTACAAGCGAAACTTACGAACTTTGCAACATTTCTAAAAATAACCCTTACAGCTACCAGTTACGTTTAGCGTTAGGTTATATCACAGAAACACACTACATTCGTGACAGTTTTCTTGTATCTCAGGTCTAAGGATAACTATTTATGATTTACTTAATGACAAAGATCCATAAACTAAAGTCATATAGATGGGATAAGTCCAATATTGGATTAATCAAATATCATCCAAAATTGACCAATATACTTTCAAGTATACTCTGTCACTATTTTGAATTGTCTTAGTTTAATAATATTCACATATTATTAATCGACAACGGACATTTAGAACATAACAATTATTCATGGATTAAAACATGTAAAATAGGATACAAAATCAAATAACAGAAAATAAACGAAACTCAATCTTTATTTCATTAATTCAATAATGTCTTAACATCCTTTATCCAAATACTAATCACAAATTTATTGCATGAAATCGCTAGCTAGTTGTAGCCCAATAGCCTTGGCATGCTTAACTACCTTTGGTCTAGGCAAAGCTTTAGTAAAAGGATCAGCTACGCTACCGTCTGTGTGAACTTTTATTAATTTTATTTCTCGAGCTTCAACTTGTTCTCGTACGTAGTGATATCTACGTTTAAAGTGTCTGGAGCCTTTCATGACTCCATAATCATTGACGAATATTATTGCAGCAGAATTGTCACAATATATATCAATAGGTTCTTTAATTGAAGGCATCACTCCAAGATCTTCAATAAACTTCCTAATCCAAACAGCTTTCATTGCAGCTTCTGAAGCAACCATGTACTCAGATTGAGTAGCATGCATTGCAATCGTTGTTTGTTTTTTTCTCTTCCACTCAATTGCTCCTCCATTGATGACAAACACGTAACCCGTCTGAGACTCCGTATCGTCTTTATCACATTGCCAGGATGCATCACAGAAACCTGTAACATTCAGTTCTGTGTCTGGTTTACCCCCGAATACAAAAAAACATATCTTTCGTACTCCTCAAATACTTTAGTATATGTTTAACAGCAGTCCTGTGGAGCTTCCCTGGTTTCTGTTGGTAACGACTGACCAAGTTCTGAGCAAACGCCACATCAGGCCTTGTGCATCTTACAGCATACATAATAGATCCTACAGCCGAAGCATAAGGCACCTTCTGCATATAAGCCACCTCTTCGGGTGTTGATGCATCTAACTCATGACTTAATTCATGCTTAACCTCCATAGGTTGAAAACCTTTCTTAGAGTTATGCATGTTATACTTCTTCAATATCTTATCAATATAAGCATCTTGACTAAGACCAATTAACCTTCTTTTCCTATCTCGATAGATTTTAATTCCCAGAATACATGCAACATCTCCCAAATCCTTCATAGAAAAACATTTACCAAGATAATCCTTAACTTCCTTAAGTCTTGGAATGTACTTCCCATGATTAATATGTCATCAACATATAAAATTAGGAACACTACATCACTCCCACTAGCTTTGCGAGACACACATGGCTCGTCACGATTTTGAATAAATCCGAACTTTTTGATTTCTTCATCAAATCGTTTATTCTATTGACGTGATGCTTGCTTCAAACCATAAATAGATCTTTGAAGTTTGCATACGCGTTTTGGATATTTAGGATCAACGTACCCTTCCGGTTGTTGCATATGAATTTCTTCATCTAAGCGACCGTTCAAAAAGGCATTTTTAACATCCATTTGCCATATCTCATAGTCATACTATGCTGCTATAGCTATGAGAATCCTGATAGCTCGCAAGTCTGCTACAGGAGAAAATGTCTCCTCGTAGTTTACGCCAAAAGTTTGAGTAAAACCTTTAGCTACTAAGCGTGCTTTATAGGATTGTACTTCACCATCCATGCTGGTTTTCTTCTTGAAAATCTACCTATTTTTCACTACTTTAGTATTTTTAGGCGCATCAAGAAGAATCAGACATCATTGATTTTCATGGATTTCATTTCCTCATTCATCGCAACTATCCATTTAGACTTTTCTAGATCAAGCATTGCAGATCGATAGTTAGCAGGTTCACCAAGATCCCATACTTCCTCCTCATCATCCTCTATGTTAAGACATAGTTTGCTTGGCGCACGTATAGTCCTTCCAGACCTACGTGGATAAATTAATTCCGGTGGAGCTCCCAGACTTTCTGGCTCTATTGGAATTTTTTCGCTAGTATTTCCAGGAGGCAAGGTATCTTCTTGAATTTCTTCAAGATCATAATTTCTCCCACTGAATTCTTGATTTACAAGATCATTTTCAAGGAAGTATCCATACCTAGCAACAATAACTTTGTTCTCAGGCGGATAATAAAAGTAGTAACCCATAGTTTCCTTAGGGTAACCTACAAAGTTACATTTTACTGAGCGTTGTTGGAGTTTATCTCCAGAGTCACGTTTCACATACACCTCACAACCCCAAATCTTTAAATACGACAAATATGGCTTTTTACCATGCCATAATTCATATGGTTTCTTATCAACCTTCTTTGTGGGAACCATATTCAGAATACGAACAGCAGATTCAAGAGCATAGTCCCAAAAGGATAAAAGTAAAGTTCTAAGATTAAACATAGATCGCACCATATCCATTAATGTACAATTTCTCCTTTCGGATACACCATTTTGTTGTGGATTATATGGAGAAGTAAGTTTCTGAACAATTCCGTTCTCACTTAAATAATCTTTAAACTCTTGACTTAAATATTCACCACCTTGATCGGAACGAAGAGCTTTAATCTTCTTTTCTAGTTGCAATTCTACTTCCATTTTAAACACTTTGAATGTTTCAAATACCTCATGTTTATACTTAAGTAAATAAACATAACCATATCGTCTATAATCATCCGTAAATGTTAAGAATTAGCTAGCACCTTTCCTTGACACATGTCTAAGTGGTTCACACACATCAGTGTGTATCAAACCAAGTAGTTCAGTAGCCCTTTCAATATTGCTATTTAAAGGTTTCTTGGTCATCTTTCTAGAGATACAAAACTCACATTTATCAAATAATTCATCATTGATATTTTCCAAAAGACCTCACATTGAAGCTTTTGTATGCGAGTCATCCCAATATGGGCAAGTCTACAATGCCAAAGATAAGAAGAGTTATTTTCTAACTTTCTCTTCTTATTCATGCTAAAACAGGGTTATTCTTCCTCTTGAAATTATTATCATGCATGTTAATTTAAAAAACACCATTCACAGAAATTACATCAAAATAGAATAAACCATCTTTAAAAACAGAAATTCTATTATGTTAATGCAAGTAATGCCTAAAAACATTATTAGTGTTAACTAATCTTTCTTAGTTTTGATCACAACAAACTATACAACACATTTAGTGTAAAACACAAAACGAATTATTTAACTAACACTATCATCAAGGTAATAATCATATCACTAACCTTTCTTAATCATACTTAGTGATCATCAAAATGATTATTTTTAAAACTCACTTTTGTTAATATGACAAAAGACTTTTTAATAAACTTTCTTTTTTAGAAAATGTTTTATTAAAATGGAAAATGAAAATTTGAAAATAGCATATTCCATATGCTATTAGAATATCCTTTGAAGGCTTCAAATACCTCAGATATTCCTACCCCACTAAAAGACAAAAAACAAAGCGTACTCTAGGGGCGGTACCTTAAGTGGCTAGGCGGTTCCTTAGCGATATGGAACCGCCGGGCAAGATAAGTTACCGCGCCCAGATAGCCGTCATATATCCGTTATACTTTGTCTCCTTTAAATAGTGGGTCAAATCTCATTTTTCAACAAGCCTCTTGGACGTTTTTCTCAGCCCCCTTTCTATTTTCTATAGCATAATCATTAGTAAATGATCACTTAAAGTGTTAAGGATGTTTACATATGATTATCCTCTTGATCCCCTCCTTTACCTTGTCCAATGAGAAGATCACTCACTCACAAGTGTTATGATAAAGATGAATCTATGAGCTAGTCATATTCATCATGATACCCTTTTTGTTTTAGGTCAATCCATTGTATTTATGAATACTTGGACTAGTTGTGTTCATCCAAGTTATTTGTGAATACTTGGATTTGTTGTGTACATCCATTGCATATGTGTTTGCTTGGATTTGTGTTGTGTAAATCTAAGCTACATGTGTGTACTTGGATAAGTCTAGTTGAGTTGTAATAGATTTGATTAGTAGTTCTCACTAAACTATAAAGTGATGTGGTTGTGTCTTGTGAGTTCTCACTAAACTTGAAAGTGATTAGTAGTTGTGTTGTGTGAAGTTCTCACTTAGCTTCAAAGTGAAGAGTCGTGAAGATTGGTTCTAGCTTTGGATTAGAACTCGACATCTAGCCTTGTGTCGTAAAATGGTGAAGTGGGCAACGTCGTGAAGATTGGTTCTACCTTAAGATTAGAACTCGACATCTAGCCTTGTGTCGTAAAATGGTGAAGTAGGCAACGTCGTGAAGATTGGTTCTACCTTAAGATTAGAACTCGACATCTAGCCTTGTGTCGTTAAATTATGAAGTAGGCAACGTTGTGTAGATTGGTCCTAGCTAAAGATTAGGTCTCGACATTTAGCTTAGTGTCGGAAAATAATGTAAGCGACGATGTAAGGTTTTCTCCGCCAAGAAGGGAGCTTGTGGATATAGTGGAAATCTCGAGTAGGTGTACTCGAGGAGTGGAGTAGAAACGAGGATAGAGCCTCGTTGTCGAACCACTATAAATCTTGGTGTCTTCCCACTAAGTTGTCTCCTTCCTTACTCTTTACTTATTTCATTATCATTACACTTACCTATTATCTTTGCTAGTGCATTTGAATTGAACCTAATCATTATGCAACTTAGCTTCAAGCAAAAGATAGTTTTGATACAAACCAAATTGAAAGTAATTTTAATTTGGTTGCCAATCGAAGAGAAACTATTCAACCCCCCTCCCCCCTTCTAGTTTCTACAATTGGTATCAGAGCGATGGTCACTCAAGACCTTTGAAGTATATTGTACTTTGAAACTTGGATCGATCCATTGTCTCCTCAAATTAGAAGGTCAAGTTGTACTAAAGTTTCTCTTTGGTCAAAACTATGTTTTCTTTGAAAATAGGTCTTTTTAATTGGTAATATTACATCCCACTTAGATTAGTAGCATTTATACATTTTAGATCTACTCTTGAAATGTATCTACTAGTTTGCATCTTGCTTTGTGTAGGTACTCATGAAGATCAATCACTTGATTGGTTGTGGATTGAGTTACTTGCACTTATAGAAGACTCATCTTCATTGATCTTTAACATCTTTGAATGATGATACCAAGATGATTGGGAATGATACTAGTCCTTGAAGACTTAGTACTCATCATAGTCATTGATTGGGCATTGCATTGACTCCTTGATGGATTGCTCTTTGTGGCCAAGGTACGTTTTCGTTCTTCCACACGTCCTTTGATCATTCTTTTGAGCATTACTTGACTATGTGCTTGTTCTTGGCATCCTTGCCTTGACATTTGTTTGTGGTTTGTGATTCTTTTCTTTTATCCTCTCAAACCTTCATTGCTTGGATACTTGACTCACTATGGTGATGTAGAGTGAGTTAGTAGTAGCTTAAAGTATCAAGCATGATTTCCATGGTTTGCACCCATACGGTTAGTAGGCCCTTTTGTGGGAGAGAAAGTGAATTAAATACCTTGCTCATATTTTGGTTTAGACTAAGACTATTATTGAAAGTGATCTTAGTCTATACATGAATAATTGCTTTGTGTTTATTCATTACCAAAGCCGTTTAACGGTTCGCCAGAAAGGCACGTCTTAAACCACTATATATGACACAAGCTCTTCGTTACCACTATTTGAAGATTGTCATTAATCCCTTGAGCATTGGTCCTATTCTTGATTCACTTCCCTTGACTTGTCTCCACTTTGCCGTTTTGCTATGAGTAGTCGTTTGTCCGTTTCAATTCTTTTCGATCTCGATTTAACTCGTAATCCTTCGTTAAGGCATATTGCTTAGTGTTATGATGATCCAATGATATTCTAAAAGGCTCATGATATATTTTTAAGTGTTTTAGAAAAACGTGGTTTTTAAAATTTGGCGTTTTTCATCGATAAAAACCTACCTCTGTAGGCGGTTCTTTATCTCAGAGCGCCAGTTTGATTATTTTACTCTTTTTCAAACCACTATCTCTCTCTCCCAAAAACACACAGCCGACGTTTTTCTTGTTTTCCACCATTGTTGAAGCTTCAAAAACCTTCAATCACTCAAATTAATTGATTTCAAGTTGTGGGTTTCACTCATCCTTCATCTAACATCAATTAATTGTAAGTATTTTCTTTCAATTTCATCTATTTTGTTCTATGGTTCATCCTTTTATAATTGGGGATTTTTAAAATTGAAATTGAATTAAAACCTTAATAGGAATGTGGGTTGACATGGTTATTTCACTATGATTCCTTAGGTTCATATTCATTAATATTTCACTAAAACCCACTTATAGAACAAATCTGAATTTTGATTAATTTTCTTGATTAGAAGATGGATTTGAGATGAACCCATGAACAAGTAGGTAATGACATTGTTAATGCTTACCTAAAAACCTTGTTTTGAAAAACCAATGTTCTAATCCATTATTGATCTAACATAGATCATGTGTTCTTGGTTAATGATGGAATAGATGCATTGTGAACATGAGAATGATATGGATTCAATCCTATGTTTGTCAAGAAATTGATATAACACATTCTCATATTTTTTGTTTGTTGATTTTAATTTTTCATATGAGTGATTGGAAAGATATTTTCATGTTTAGGTACTTGTCATGTCTTCAAGATATCAAAAAGATCATGAACGAACACGAGCATACATGCCCTCTTCTCCTTACCCTCATTTGATTCACTCTCACAAAAACTCGTCTAACTCTCTTGAACATCGTTGTTTCCATGAAGGACGCATCGTTTGTTCCAATTTCGCAAATGAGTTTATTCGCTTCATGTTTAAGTCTATTGGGTTTGATTGTCTTCTTGATATTGATGAGCCAATATTTCCTTCGTTTCTTATGGAGTTCTTTAGCTCGTTCACCTTGATAGGAATCAATAATGGTATATCTATACGATTTTCCATAATGGGGAAAACCATTATTTACACTCTTGAAGAATTCGGTAATATTCTTGGAGTGCCATCTAATGGTCAATGTCGATTCACCGACGCTTGGAGTATTGACTCTTTAGAATCGGCCCCTATTGATGCTCATTATGGTATTGTGCTTCCATCGTCTTCGGACATCATTCATGTCATTTCTAATCCTCGTGAACATCCTATTCTTGGTAAATTTTAAGGAGTTGTTCGAACTCTCTCGCCTTGGGAATTACTTACTAGCGATCTTAATGATTTCATGATCCCTTGGGCCGAAATCATTAGGGAAAATGCAATGTGTCTAGATGGGAATCGGGACTTAGTACCCGCTTGTCTTGCACATATGTTGTATTGTGTTGCTACTACAACTCCTTACAATCTCGCATTTTTCATAGCTAGAAGAATCAAATTTGTTCTTCTTGAGTCTAAGTCAAGTCTTCCCTTTGGAATGCTTCTTTCTCGTCTTCTTAGAAGAGTTCTTTTGTACTTTCCGTCTTTTCTTTCCTCTCCTTATCACTCCGTTGATCGTGTCATGGCTCCCATTCAAGGGAACATTTCACCCGAGATCAATGTGAACTCGTGTCAAGTCGAAAATACTTCTCAAGAAGAGTCTTCTAGCAACCCTCCCTCCAATTTCAATAACATCATGTCCTCTTCAATCTCCATTTTGTCCTCCCATGAAGTTGATTCCGACTATCAATTTTATCTCAATCATCTTCTTCGAGAACGTCTCAGAAAAGAATCAAGGAATTAGATGTTATGCTCATGGTTATTTGCAACACTCATCTAGGATGATTTCCTGACTTTCTTTCCTTCATTTGGTTGTGTATTAACTTATGTTTGGATTATTATTTATTTTGATCCTAAATGTTGCTTATGCCATCATGTTTGTGATTTACATAGCTTTGTGCATCTTTGTGATAGTTAGCTTATTAGATTATGATCTGTAGTTAACTTTGGCTTGTGAATCCTTTGGTAAAAAATATGGGTTAACCAAAATTTGGGATGGGAAATTTTTGAAAGACCTCTGGTCGCGGTTCCATATCGACCCGCGGATCCTTATCGATAAGGAACCGCCGGTCCTAGATAAGGAACCGCCGCCACTGTGCCCGACAACATCTTTTGCTTTACACTGTTTTCTCAATTCTGTGTAAACACTGCATGATTTTCTGTAATAAACTACACATTTCCTAAACTAGCTTACCTAAATTCATTATTCACCTAAAATGATTTTAACCCATTACTATTTTGGATCATCCCCTCACCCATTTAAACCCACCTTGTTAGTCATGTTCTTCACAAATCAAAACATCCTTCCCTAACCCTTAAACCATCCTTGTCAACCATAGTTTGTACCAAAACCTCAAACACTTCTAAGACCTCCACCCCAAGGAAAACACTCAAAATAAGGATTAGGTAGCCAAGCCTAACTCCTCACCCTTCCACACACCTAAGAATGAGATGGCTCCTATCCTCATTTCTTCATCACCTTCCCCACCTTTTGCTCCATGCAAGACAACATCCACCCATGGTACTAACCACTCCATTGGTTCTACCTCCTCTTCATTCAACTCAAGAATGAATGAGCTCTCTTCACCCTTCACTCCAAGTGCACCCTTGGATGTGACCACACAACCCCAACCAATCCAAAGCATTCCTTTTGTGAATGACTTTGATGACACCTTGGTGACTTCACCATTTACCCCTCCTAACTCACCCATTTCACCAACCTTGGAGAACATACCTCCACACTCACCCATTTCCCCTTTAGGGAACATGCCTCCACTCTCACCCACATCACCCTTGGAGAACATGCCTCCTCCACCTCCACCCAACTCAAACATTCCTGTTTTGGGTGTTCCACTTTCACTCCTTTTGGGTGATCCATACTATGGGTTTCAAGAAACACATGGTCCTAGTTGTCCATGTTGTCTTTACAACCACTTCATCATCCATAACCTTAGGATGGAAATGTTTGGACTACATAGGAGGTTGCAAGAGTTCTTGCTTGTCTTGTTCTCCATGCCTTCTCCTAGGAGATGAATGATGAGTTTTCTTAATAAGTGTTTTTTAACAAAACCAAGCCAAAGAAGACTACTCATCTAGATCTAGTATTAAGCTAACTTTGTATTAGTTAGTTTTTTCATTTGTCATTGTATTTGCTTCCTTCATGAGTGTTTCATGAAGATGTTCTATGGATTTAGCTTTATGTGTTTCTATTCTTATGTGCACATTAATCAACTTTAATTTGAAATTAAAATTGAACCTAAATCTATCACAACCTCTAAAAACTTGACTAAAATTGGTTCAAAATGATATCAAAATTATTTTGTCACCCTTTGTCAAGACATTCTTTGTGAATGTGTTGCTTTATGCAACCCTAGCATAATTTGGTGCTAATAGAGGTAAATTCCAAGATTTGCAACTTTTAAAAAAAGTCTTAGTTTTTCCCAAAATACTGGAAAAACATGGTTTCATGTCCACTGGACGCGGCTCACTAAAAGTCGTGCGGTTCCTTATGTGATAAGGAACCGCCGGTCCCTTTAAGGTACCGCGGGCAGAAATCAATTTTTGACGATTTTTTGGTCAAAACTTTTAAAACCCTATACCCTGTCAAGATTCCTTGTTTACTCAAATTGACGAAACATTCCTTGACACTCCACTTTTTGTATTCAAATTCTTACCTTGATTACATTTTACTTATACCCCAACCTTGAGATTTCATTCTCACACCTTCCCAACCTTGAGAATTCATTCTCACACAACCTTGAGATTTCATTCTCACACCTTCCCAACCTTGAGATTTCATTCTCACACCCTCACAATGCCTAACTCCTCCTTTCATAACCTTGACATTTCTTTGTCACAACCCCACTCACCCAAAGCTTCCTCATCCAAGCTTTCAAAGAAACCGAAAATCTCGGTTCGACCTACTTGTGTTAAGAATAATGAACCATCTTCCTCCAAACCACCCAAAAACCCTACATTCTCTCCAATCAAGTATTGGAATGGGACTTATACCATTAACCTCATCACCGGAGCTAAAGAAAATGTTCCCTCACCACCACAATCCTTCAATACCCCTCAACTCAATGACCTTTCAACCTTCCCAAACCTCACAAGGCATTGTGAAAACATTTCCAAACCCATTACCCCTCCACCACCAAACCCTAGGTTTGATGTCATACCCCCATCAACCGATTTTATGTTGCATCATGGATCCTCGTGTGCTTGTTGTCGATTTCAACAAATTGAACTTGCTCATGTGTATCAAAAGTTAAATTTCCTTGAATTCCTCCTCACTCGACCTCCTATCCAAGTTTTCGTCCCGGTGGACAAAACTTCGAATGAGGCATCGTCGTCTTATTTTTCCAACTAAAGGACTAACTACTCTAAGAGTCTTTATTACTTTAGTTGTTTTAGAGTCTTTTATTTTTTTAAGCAATCTTGGAAAATTATCACTATTAGACTAGCTTATGCTTAGTGGTTTATTTTCCATATATTTTTTTTTGCTTTAGATACTCATATTGTATGTATGACTATCTACCTTGTTATGTCTTTTCTTTTATGTAACCTTTGTGTTGTTTGTGTGTTATTTCCTTAGTTCTCTTTTGAGTTGATCATGGTTAACTTTTACAATTGCTTATGGGTGATTACATCAATTCTTAACTTTAACCCATTGACAAGTTTATCATCTTCATTGGATTGAAGCTTGATTTTGTCAATTACCTCTTTGGACATACTTAGCAAAATACTTGCTTCTAATTTGAGATTTCTTCTCTCTCCCCCTCTCAAGTTACTTAGTAGGTAGTGATCATATATACATTGGTGTTTCTTTCTTTTATACTAACCTTTGTGTAGCATGTCACCTTAGCTCATATACTTGGTGCCCCAAGCAAGGGGGAGCAACCACCAAGGGGGAGCTACTAGAAAAGTTCGATGTTCTTCAAAGACTTGTGCTAACCTTTTTGCTACGACAAAGGGGGAGAAATGATAGTGATAAACTAGTTAATAATTCGATATTTTGTGTTTCTACGTAAATGAGTTTATCGTTTGTCGTAATCAAAAAGGGGGAGATTGTTAATGCAAGTAATGCCTAAAAATATTATTAGTGTTAACTAATCTTTCTTAGTTTTGATCACAATAAACTATACAACACATTTAGTGTAAAACACAAAATGAATTATTTAACTAACACTATCATCAAAGTAATAATCATATCACTAACCTTTCTTAATCATACTTAGTGATCATCAAAATGATTATTCTTAAAACTCACTTTTGTTAATATGACAGAAGACTTTTTAATAAACTTTCTTTTTTAGAAAATGTTTTATTAAAATGGAAAATGAAAATTTGAAAATAGCATATTCCATATGCTATTAGAATATCCGTTGAAGGCTTCAAATACCTCAGATATTCATACCCCACTAAAAGACAAAAAACTGAGCGTACTCTAGGGGCGGTACCTTAAGTGGCTAGGCGGTTCCTTAGAGATATGGAACCGCCGGGCAAGATAAGGTACCGCGCCCAGATAGCCGTTATATATCCGTTATACTTTGTCTCCTTTAAATAGTGGGTCAAATCTCATTTTCCAACAAGCCTCTTGGACATTTTTCTCAGCCCCCTTTCTATTTTCTATAGCATAATCATTAGTAAATGATCACTTAAAGTGTTAAGGATGTTTACATATGATTATCCTCTTGATCTTCTCCTTTACCTTGTCCAATGAGAAGATCAGTCACTCACTAGTGTTGTGATAAAGATGAATCTATGAGTTAGTCATATTTATCATGATACCTTTTTTGTTTTAGGTCAATCCATTGTATTTATGAATACTTGGACTAGTTGTGTTCATCCAAGTTATTTGTGAATACTTGGATTTGTTGTGCACATCCATTGCATATGTGTTTGCTTGGATTTGTGTTGTGTAAATCCAAGTTACATGTGTGTACTCTGATAAGTCTAGTTGAGTTGTAATAGATTTGATTAGTAGTTCTCACTAAACTATAAAGTGATGTGGTTGTGTCTTGTGAGTTCTCACTAAACTTGAAAGTGATTAGTAGTTATGTTGTGTGAAGTTCTCACTTAGCTTCAAAGTGAAGATTCATGAAGATTTGTTCTAGCTTTGGATTAGAACTCGACATCTAGCCTTGTGTCGTAAAATGATGAAGTAGGCAACGTCGTGAAGATTGGTTCTACCTTAAGATTAGAACTCGACATCTAGCCTTGTGTCGTAAAATGGTGAAGTAGGCAACGTCGTGAAGATTGGTTATACCTTAAGATTAGAACTCGACATCTAGCCTTGTGTCGTTAAATTGTGAAGTAGGCAACGTTGTGTAGATTGGTCCTAGCTAAAGATTAGGTCTCGACATTTAGCTTAGTGTCGGAAAATAATGTAACCGACGATGTAAGGTTTTCTCTGTCAAGAAGGGAGCTTGTGGATATAGTGGAAATCTCGAGTAGGTGTACTCGAGGAGTGGAGTAGAAACTAGGATAGAGCCTCGTTGTCGAACCACTATAAATCTTGGTGTCTTCTCACTAGGTTGTCTCCTTCCTTACTCTTTACTTATTTCATTATCATTACACTTACCTATTATCTTTGCTAGTGCATTTGAATTGAACCTAATCATTATGCAACTTAGCTTCAAGCAAAAGATAGTTTTGATACAAAGCAAATTGAAAGTAATTTTAATTTGGTTGCCAATCGAAGAGAAACTATTCAACCCCTCCCCCTTCTAGTTTCTACATATTATTATCAATAGTGTAAATAAATCCAAGATCCATCATACTAGAAAAGGAAATAACACCCCTAACAATTGTAGGTGCATAATGACAATCATTTAAACTCAGTACTAAACCCAAAAGCAAAACTAGATTAAATGTTCCTATAGCTTCAACCGCTGCTTGTGCGCCATTGCCCACTTGCAGAAATTGTTCCCTATAGGTAAGCTTCCTTTCCAACTAAAATCCCTGTAGCGTATTACAAATGTTAATACCGCATCCCGTATCATATACCCAGGAATTTGATTTGTATGTAAGATTAAATAACTCTATCATAAATAAGTTACCAGAAGATGCTGCAGCACTAAGCTGAGCCTTCTTCTTTATTTCTCGCAACTCTTCGAGATAAAGAGAGCAGTTCCTCTTCCAGTGACCACTTGCTTTGCAATGGTTGTCTCATCCTTTTGAGTTTGACTCTTCTTGACAAAGTTCTGCTTAAGTTTAGTATATTTCGGAACTTGATTGCCCTTATCACCCTTGGCTTTGTCTCTCTTGTTGTTCTTGTGCGGTTTTGGCTTACTCAATCTACCCTTTTGTACATAAAGCACAGGAGGAGTAGAAGTAGATGTACTTGCCTTGTCTTTAAGACCCTTTTCGTAGTCAATGAGCATTGCGTGCAAGTCATTAACTGTCTTCCCCGCGCAATGCATATTAAAGTTCCTAACGAAATCATTGAAGTCCTTATTAAGTGTGAGACCCCCAAAATCTGACATGGAACAACTAGGCAACGAGGGGGTAACACGTCATAGTACAAGAAACAATGAATTACAGTTCATACAAAGCTGACGAAATAAAAACATGTACATTACATCAAAAAGGTCAGAGTTTTTAAACATAGGTCCCAGAGTTTTAGAAGCGGAAAATTATATTATTTCGTCTCAATTTATAACATAAAGTTGCCCAAAAGATAGAATAAACTCCTGACAGTTTTTACTAAAAATAATCATTTTAAAGCATCACAGAAATCTCCAAGCTGCGATAATCTCCTGCGGGCTCCCATCCAAGCAAAGCTAAGTAATAATACCTGAGATTAAACATGTAAAATCGTCAACACAAAGTTGAGTGATATTCATAGGTTTAGCAGTAAACGTGTGGAACACAATAGAGTTTGTAAAAGACGTAATGGGGGGATAACTATGTACGTCCATAGTCACGATGCATATTATTGCTGTTTAGTCTCATGAACCGAAGCTTAACTCAAATGTAAGTTCCTCTAGGGAGTATTCAGCCTAAATACTCAAGTATAAACGAATATTAGTGCGTCAAAGTATTCGGGACGGGGATTGTCAATCCCGATGGATCCACCCACAACATTCGCGCTTTGCGCAAAGCATACGGGACAATTAACGGTTCATGATAGGAGAGGAAACTCAAGGCTAACGTCTAAAAGCAATAATACCATTGAAATCATCTGTAAAGCATACACGTTTAGAATAACATACGAGTTCTGGATAACAATACAGTTTTTAATTGGTTGTGTTCCACCATGTAAAATCTCACCCCGTGTTTAGAAACCATGTACAAGTAAAAAGGGGCTATGAACTCACCTTAGCCACGAGGTAAGTCACTCACGGTACTCAGCAACTGAGTAGAAACGATAGTGGTAGACGATCACCGACGATATGGATGCCCGGGGAAACACGAAAACCGCAACCTATCAAAATAAGGCGCGCGTTAAGACTCGAACTCGAATATCGATATGTACCAAATATAATATGACTCAAATGTTTTCAAAGTATACACGTTTCAAAACCATTGACACGAATCAAATGAATACATTTATCCAACGTTACACGTTAAAACACTTGAACACTTGAAAATGACTTGTCATACGATGCCAAGTCAACGCAAGTCAAACTATCCTTTACCCTTACTTGGACCAGTAGCTAAGTCATTTATATAATGACTGCACTTGAGTAAGTCATCATGTCCGATGGTGAATATTCAAACTCACGCAACACAAACATTGAACTAAGTGTCCAAAAAAAATCAGCAAGTACACCCCGAATGTACACACCGATCTACCCTATCTAGACTTGTCCGTTTTAAATGAAAATTGGTGTCAAGGTCACTTATAACCTGTATAAGACCTCACCAAAATTTTAATCAATGTGCACACTTTAAAACCCATCAGCTCGACACTTTACCCGACTCCAAATTTTAGGACAGATTTGTGCACTTGTTTTGTAAAACCGTTTAGACCGATTTAAAAGTACAAACTCGACAATCCGACTTTTGAAACCACTACTAGACTCATCAAACTCAGTTTGTAAACTTTGAAAACCAGTAGATACATTTATCTATCCAAGCCTAAAGTCCCCGAGAGTCGACCCAAAATCAGCCACAATTTCGGATTGTGCCGACTTGCGTCTCCCGGTACATGAAAACTAAAACTAGCATAACTTTTGACTCGTAATGACTTAGAAGCTCTATCTTATACCAAAAAGACCGTCTCGGAAAACTCTAACACAATATTAAATAATATCAGTCTTTCTCAGAACTTAAACCCACGAAAAATCTGTTTAATACCTTCTGTCCCAAAATAGCCTTTTAAAAAACAAGTCAAATCCATTTTTCAATCAAAACCAATCATTCCCATACCCCTAGGATCACTATACCATCATTCCTATCAACCAAACACTCCTAAAAACACTTGCATGTAAAATCTAAAAAAAATCAAAGATTAAAAACAAGACTTTTTATGATCAAAACAAGATAATCTTACAAAAAATGACACATGAATGATGATCAAAACATTCTAAAACCATCAAATTATAAAATCATAAAAACATGATGCATGTATGAAATTCTTGGATCATTAGAATCACCATTCAATTCCTAACATGGGTCTTATTTTTGTTTTGATTAAATGATGATGGATGATGATGATTTATGGTGTTTTTTTGGTGGTGGAGTGGCGGAAAAAGGGAGGTGAGGGGAGAGAGTTGTTGGTGAAAATTTTATAAGTGTTATGTGTGTGTGAAGTGGAAGAAAAAGTGTATTTATATGGTGGTTTAAGTGGAGGGATCAATGTTGCCAACTTTAAAACTTGTGGACCTAAAAACAATTAATAGTCTTAAAGGGTAGAAAATTGTTATTGGTAAATATGGAAAATATTTACGGGGCTCGGGTTTTGTAAAAATACTTTTCAAAAGTTACAATGCATCAAAAAAATGATTATACGATTTCCCGACACAACTTAATACGTAATTAAAACGAAATCGTCGAAAATATTAATTATCAAAATAATCGATAATAAAACGTAAACTTTTGGGCATCCGTCGGTATCGCGATCACTAAGAATTCTTGTTGTACATTGATTTGAATAAACTCGTTGTAAAACGCACGCAAGTGATTTTGAATCAAAAACATTGATTTAAATTATATATGGAAAAATAAAATAAGAATTTTATAATTCCATGCAAAGTATTTATCGATAATCAGAAAAATACTTAAAAAGTATAATTTAAAAAAATCTCAGGATTTACATATAACAATACAAGAAAACGTAATACGTTGGAAAATTCAAAAAGCACGAATAAAAAGAATAAAATAATGCTGGGAAAATAGGGTTCTCACATTAAGGGACCTATTGATTAGGTTAATTGCCATATCATTGTCGTAGGGTTTCTCTAGTGCGATGAGTTGTTCCATGTAACCCTTCATCTCTTGATAATGTGCACTAACGGGTTTCCTTGGGGCTTGCTTACAACTGTGCAAAGCATCTACCAAGTCATAAATCTCCACAGCCTGAGGCTTCTCATACATCGCCTTGAGCTCTTCAAGCATTTGATTAGGAGTAAATAGTTCAAACTTTCTTTGTAAGAAAGGAGCCATTTTTCCGAGCATTACACAAGCCACATCATTGTGCTTCTTAACCTCTGCCTCATAATTTAGTTAGGGCCAAGGGGCGTAGGAAACGCCCTGGTCATGTAATCAGAAGTACCCGCTACTCTCAAGACAATTCTCAGTGAGCGGTACCAATCGTTAAAGTTTGGGCCAATTAGTTTCTGACGTTCAAGATAAGTCTTGAAGGCAGAACTCAACGTGTTGTTATCGGGTTGAGCCATTTCTACATAAATAAGTTCAAAATATTAGTATTTTCAATAATACCATTCAAGAAAATAAAATTACCCCGGTAATAAAATCATAGTATTTTCCTTGAAACTAGAATTCACATTGACATAAACTTATCACATCAGTTGATCTGCTAGTGATAAATGTACTCAACATGGTAACTTTTCGAACAATAATTGACAAACAAATTTGCAATTTCTAGATATTTTTAGGGATTTACGTTGTCAAAAGTCATTTTGCATTGTAAACATGTTTCATCCCTACTTTATGCCTTAAGTTTCCAGATCTCACTGAGTAACTTAATCAAGTCGACTAATCTAAAGAACGCAAAACATTCATGCGAATTCTCATTCAATGAACGTTTTCTTTCCATCACAACATCGTCCAAATCTCATATCATGAAAATTGTAACTTCAAGTGTTCGTCAATTAGATGGCATATGACTTAAATTTAAGGGTATAAATTTTTGGTGTCAAAAATCATGTATGGAGAAGCATGCATACATCTCCATAGCATAAGTTTAATAAAAACTTTTAGTAAACTTTGGTGAGTCTAAAATTTCGCCATATATTGCAAGTTGAGGTATTGGTTAAACCAATTAAAGATCTTACCCACAACAATTCACGCCTTACGTTCCTAAAACTTGGCTAAAGCACAGAGCAATAACCTTATTCATTGTGTTTCGGATGTGAATTTGCGGTAAATCAACCTTAAGATATAATGCAAATGATAATCGTAGGTAATTTCAATTTGACGCACAGGCGAGCCGAAAATTTGGTCAGCGACTAATGGCATAACACCTCCTTCCTTAACCGGGTACATGACCAGCGGTGCGTTAAACCCACTTTATAGTTTGTCAAAACGAGTAGGCCGTTAAATTATCATTGCAAATTATCAATCAACGCAATTCTATGTAATTTAGATCTCAAAACAATTCATTAATTTTTATATGATTTAGTCCATATTAATTTTTCTTGAAAAAAACTACCCTTGTTTACAACATACAATTAATATAAAACGTATGAAAACAAGTAGGTACAAAAAAACTAAATCAAATAGCCACATGCATAATAATTTATTCAAAGAACATAAAATCTTGGGTTTTATAAACATATAAAAGTCTTCCCGAATTTTAAAACTTTGAATCAAATAAAGCAAATAGCATATAACATCATATGATCCGTGAAAACATGCATGTTCACCACGGATCTCCCACATAATCTTAACAATTAAATCTCTCTACAGATCGTAACCATATATGACATAACAGTTAATTCTTGCAAACATATAAAGATAATCATCATGCAATTTTTAGGGTTTCAAAAAAAACTTTTAAAAAAAAAAATCGGCTAGGCCGATTTTAATAAAAAACAAAACCCTAATTTTTGTGAAAACCTAAAAAACAACATATGATTTTTAACCCAATCAATATTAGATAAAAAAAAACTTTAGATCTCGATAATTATAACATGTTAAAACGGCTCTCGATGCCACTGAAAGTTTATAATGCTCATAACAATTACGCAAAACCCTAAATAAGATCAAAGCACACATAGCGGAAGCGATTTAACAAGATCATAATTAATAACACATTCATAATTAATCGAGTTTAGAGTTACATACCTTTTAGCTAGAGAAAATCTACAAGAACACCACCAAATCACCATTTAGGGTTTGAACGAATAATACCAAGATATAGTTTATAGTGAAACTATATTACGCTCTTGTACACACGTAATGCAACGGATCAATCGTGAGTCTAGCACTAATAAACCGGAGCTTCAACACTTGTGGAATATAGCCAAAAACCAATAACCAAAAGCCAATTGAAAACCCTAATGGTGTGTTTGTTGCGATCGGTTATAGAGATAGAGAGGAGAAGGGATGAAAAATTATGAAGGCTATGAAGGGTATATATAGGATAAACAAACTTGTTCTCCAAATCCTAATCAAATTAGGAAACAAATCCCCTTCCCATTGGGCTTAGTATACCCGGCGGTGGACACCCCATGGGTGTCTTCTGGAACCTTCTAATTCTTTTAATGTATTCCATAACGCTCGTTATACTTAACTTTTAATTAACGATCGTTTAAGTTAAGCTCGGTTTATATTTAATAAATATAATAAATACATTTATTAAATTAATTAATCCTTTACGTATTGTGTGCAATCCCGAGTTCGATCCTATCACACAACTATTTAATTTTATGTCCATAAACTTTCAGATTCAATAGCTCAATCGAGCAAATTAAAAAACCAAGTTTTAAGACATTGAAAAAAAAACTATTTTGCTTATATGTCGGTACATTATAATTATGAGACATAACACAGAAAAAATATCATTTAGAAACTTCCTTCATGCGAATGTCTAAAAAACATTGTTACTCGACTTTAATTATGCATTATAGAAATTTAGGTGGTGTTTGTTTCATTAAGATGTTTTGAGTCTGAATCTGACTACCGCCTCTTATTGGTAAGAGGCGGTTATGAAGTCTGAATCTGAATGAAATTATGTTGTTTGTTTTTTTCATAAACATGTTTCAGGTCTGAATCTGACTAACGTCTCTTACTTTATCTTTTTTTTTTTAAAAAAATTCACAAATTTAACACTTATAATTTTATGTCTTTTCTTTCTCCACCAAAATTTTTCTATCAATTTCTAAAAAACTTTTACCAAATAAAAAAACATATATTTTTTTTAAAAATACATAAAAATTAAAACAATCAACTAAAAAATTACTATCTTTTATTCAAAAATATTATTTTAAAAATATCTATCTTAAATTTTTATTTACAAAAAAATATCTTTTAAATACACTTGTTACTAACCACCCATTAAAATCATTATAATATAAAGTACAATATCTTTTAAGTCCCATTACCCCATGTCTTCTTCCCTTCCCAACCACTGTTTGTTCTTCTCTATTTATTTTCCGACGAGTAAAACCACTTTTCCGACGAGTAAAACCACTGAGAAAGTATGTCACTAAAAACAATCAAGTGTGATTGTATGAGTAAGATGTATTCAGACATGATCACCACCTCTAACTGAGTCAGAGCTTCAAGATCGTTTCATGTCTGACTCGCCGGAAAAAAACAAACACGCTTGAGATCTGACCGCGTCTGACTTATGAGGAGTCAGAGACGATCAGACAATTTTTCGAAAAACAAACACAGCCTTATACTTTATTAATATATTTACAAGTTAAAATATATTTTAAAATACTTCGTTATTTGGACATGTTCATGTACAATCGATAAAATCGAATCTAAAAGTAAACAATATCATAACGACGTAACATTGAAAACGTGTTGCTACATCAAATTTTCGCGAGTTCCGGTCTTTCCTTTTCGTTTGGTTGTTGATGCACATTTTTCTTCGACCTTTTACTATGTTAGTCGAAGTAAGTTATGGATGCATAAATCTTGCAAACGAAAGTGTTGTTCGTCCTCGGCATCATTACTTGTCAAGTTATTGTAAGTTTTTTTTATTTTTTTTTTTTATTTTTTTTTTTTTTTTAAGTTCGAAATTCCAATTTTATTAATCACACAAAATTGGAAGGGAGCCGCGAAACAAGCTGCGCGCCCACCCCTTTTTGAATACAAAAACTAAGTCTAGACATCAAAAAACCACCACTCCTCGCGTCACTAGAATGACAACCAGCTAACCGCTTAAGACGCGAGAGAGTACCCATCGCCTCCTCCTCAAACTCCCCGAAAGTCGAGAAGGCGAATGGAATAAACGAGTAACCATGCTCAGCACAAATAGAAGAATACTTCCTCTTCTTCTTCTGAACAGCCGACTGCAAAGCACTCCCAGTAACCCACGAATCCAACCCCGCCCCTGCAAACGGAGAAACCCCTGTAACATCTAAACACGCATCTTTGCCCTGGGACCAATTGTGTAGCAATAAATCTGCTGGCCGAAGATCACGCCCACCATCAGAAACAAATCCCATATCAGCTTCTTTCCTCACCGACACACCAACCTTAGAACAAATATCAAACAACACATCACGAACAAGATTGTGCCGAAACTTAACCCCTAAATCACTAGCACAATGAACAGCATGATCACCCCACAGATCCATCCGATGTACATGGCAACCCGAGCACAAAGAACCATCAGGAAATAAAGGAATCGACAAACGATAACACAATACCGCATGAAACTGTCTCGGGTTCATCCGCTGTCCCAACCCATCAATCGGAATAGTGAAGAGGTAATCTTGCGCATGAGGAGCACGCACACAGCTGAGAAGTGCCTCCTGACGACGACTCAACCCGAAACGCGACGTCAAACAACCATCAATGAAACCAAAATAACTCTTTGCCAAAGACTTCATAAACTGGGGGACAGGAGAGCTAGTGGTGACAGAGAGAGGATCGACACCACAACAGGTCGAGAAAGCATCAAGAGCAGACTGAAAAATAAGGCCCGGCGAAACAATACCAGACCTCGCCAAAATCCGATCCTGCAAATCACCAGACTGTAAACGAGAAGCAATAAAGGCAAAGCAGCTGACATCCTCAGCACATAAGACCCCTAGGCCACCAATACTGATAGGAAGAGTAGCAAGACGTCACTGCAAATCACCAAACCCAGGCCCTGAACCCGTAATAATCAACTCCAAAGACGCGCGTAAGGCCTGATCAAACTGTGACAAAACTAGGGGTGTCATTCGGTTCGGTTATCGGGTTGTTCGGTTTATTCGGTTCGGGTTATTCGGTTAATTTTTTTTCCTGAGTCAACCCGAAACCGAACCGAACCGAAATAGATTTCAACTGAACCGAACCGAAAACCGAATTTGAATTCGGTTCGGTTTTCGGGTTGACCCGAATAACCCGAATTTTCTGAATTTTTCAAAAAAAAATATATAATTATATAAATATTTAGAAAAAAAGGTTATTTCAAGTATAAAATGATATTTTTATATTAAAATTATGTTTTAATAACTAGTTTGCATATATTAGGATTAAATTAAATTTTAATAACTATTATATATATATATAAATTTATTAAAAATATATATATATATATTTATAAAATTTCGGTTTTCGGTTCGGTTCTCGGGTCCGACGGCCAAACCCATACCCAACTCGAAAACCGTATTTGTAGTTCGGTTCGGTTTGGTTATGACCCAAAACCCGAATTCTATTTTCGGTTCGGTTCTAGTTCGGGTTCGGTTCGGTTCGGTTTTCGGTTTTTGTGGGTCAAACCCGAATTATGGACACCCCTAGACAAAACACCCTGAATTATAAACGTATATTGATACTTTTTTTCCGAAGCCATGTTATAAACGTATATTGAATCGGTATACATTCCTGAATTAGTTAAGTAGTAATAGTACTATCGTTTCAGAACCAGCCCAAATCAACCCAATTTTTAGCCCAACAGTAGTAAACCACATTCTTTATATAAACTACATTAAATTATATTTTTAGCCCAACTACACCAAAAATATATTATACTGTTGAGAGAAATTAAGTACAAATCATACATTGTTGAAAATTAAACAAACGCATCCTTTTTTAACGATGTAAATATTTTACAAAACATTAATCGTTACGTGAAATAAGTTATTTCAGTGTGACGACAATAAAATTATTTTTTTATATAGACATTTTGGTATTCTTTCAACGAACTTTGTTGTCAAGATTTTAAGGCGACGTTAAATTTTCAAGAAGTACAAATCATATCCTTGTAGTTTATCAAAAGTGTGAATTACATCCCTCGCCAATACTTCAGGCACAATACATTTAACCGTTACATAATTCGTGCAGGATACATCCCTTAAACCCATGATGCAAATATTTTTTTATTAATTATTAACAAAAGTTTATAAAGAAGACCATTATAGTCTCTTTGCTTATGCATGGATTTAATTTGTATTTCACAAAAAATCTAAATTTTTTTTTTTAAAAAAGTAATATTAATTTTTTTATCAAAACGAATGACTAATTTTTTTTTTTCAGAAGACGAAGTGTAGTTTTTTTATAAACCATAAAAATATTAAAATTACATTTTCTTCTAAAAAGTATAAATCTTTTGATTTTTTTTAAAGTTAAAAGAATAATAGTCGATATTGTTTTTCTGAGAAAACGTTAAAATGTTTAATTTTTTTAGTGAAATATTTAAAAATTGTTGGGAATAAATATAAGTGTATTAGTTACCCTTGCTAGTTGGTCAAAGGTTCACCTGCTAGAGTAAGTTCCCCCTGCTAAATAACAAAGGCAGGGGGATTAGTTCCCCTGCTGAAGTCAAAGACCATGCCGCTAGATATAAACTTGGAATAGATTATAACGTGTTTCTGTTACTACTCTAAGATACTTTCCAAGTTTGTTAGTAGTAATCTTGTATGTGAGTCCTTATACTATAAAAGGACCCACTAGGTTATCATGCAATGTGTGTCTTTCTCTTTTGTCTTTCATTTCATACTTTAAGGTTTTTGTAACCCTAATACAATTATTGGGTATTCGTATATCTTTGATATAATAAAGTTTAACGTTTGCTTTAACCATTTGTTCTTGTGCTAAACACTACATTTCGCATCTTGTTTAGTTACTTTGTATTGCAAAGTTTCTCTAGTGCTAGATTGAATCTATTCTCTCTATCACAACCCTTAAACAAGCTAAGGTTTAAGATCTGGGTTTAGGATCAACAAGTGGTATCAGAGCTTGTTGAGAAACTTTGATTAAACCAAGAACAAAACATCTCACACAATAAACATCAACCATGTCTTCAGATTCTAATTCATCCTCAACCAACAACAATGCTCTCTAACTACCTATTCTGGATCCTGAAAACTTTGAACTATGGGAATTCAGGATTCAACAATACATTAAAATCGAACACTATGTTCTATGGGAAATCATAGAATTTGGTGATCAATTTCCAAAGACTGTGCAGGTTGAAGAAAAGGATAAGGGGGAAGAAAAGGGTGAAGGCTCCAAAAGTGAAGCCAAAAAGAAGAAGTCCGCTGCCCTTGCTGACAAGGAGATACTGGGAAGAAGGCATGATGTCAGGGCTCACAGCTCCTTGCTGTTGGCTCTACCTGATAGACATCAGCTAAGATTCAGAAAGTACAAAACAGGTAAGGAACTCTGGGAAGCAATAGGCAAAACCTTTGGAGGAAATCAAGCCACAAAGAAGAAAAAGAAGAATCAAATGCTTGATCAATTTGTTTCTTTCAAAGCAATTGGTGATGAGGCAATTGGTGCTATCTACAATAGGCTTCAAGATATGGTTGCTCAGTTGGAGTTCTTTGAAATAGAAGTGACAAGAGAACAGGTGAATACCAGGTTTCTTAACAGTCTTCAAAAAGAATGGTTCGTCTACAAAGCTATTTGGCAGAATAGGGATGACATAGATGACAAGAACATTGATGACATATACAATAACTTAAAAGTTTTTGAGCCAGTGGTCAATGAGATGAAGTCATTAGGAACCATTCCCACCAATTCAAGTGGATCTACTGATTCCCCTGCAAACATGACTTTCATATCTCACAGCAGTGGAATCTCCAAAGGCAGTGGAATCAAAGTTGGCCCTACCACCCATTCCCCTGCTACTAGATCTAGATCATCTTATGATGAAGAAAGGCCTGCAACATTCAGCCTTGACACTGCTTGTGCTTTCATAGCATCCCAAGGGCCACAAGGATCTACTGTGTTACATGAAGATCTGAGTCAAATCAGTAAGCAAGGACCGGAGGAGATGGACATCAAGTGGAACATGGCTCTACTTAGTATGAGAGCCAACAGGTTTTACAAGAACTATGGGAAGAAGATCTCCATCAATCCTTCTGATGTAGCTGGATTTGACAAAACAAAGGTTGAATGCTACAACTGTGGCAAGAAAGGTCATTTTGCTAGGGAATGCAGAGGACCTAAGACTGGGAACATCTATAGGAAGGAAAGAAGGGATAATGATTCTGGTGCTAAGGCTATGGTAGTTATGCAGGGAATAGATGGAGCAGGTGGATGGGATTAGAGTGCCATGACAGATAGTGTTGAAAGAAATCAAGCCTTGATTGCTGAGGAAAAAGAGGAAGATTTTGCTCTTATGGCCATGTCAAGCTCTAGCTCAGACAATGAGGTATATGACGATTCATATTGTATTAAAGCTTGTAGGAAAAATATTGAGTCATTTAATGATCAAATAAGAAAGATAAAAGTTGATTACATTAATTGTGACAATGACCTTGATAACTATAAACGTGCTTTAGAACAGCTAGAGTCCACCATAAGAGAGTATAAACAAAGAGAATGTGATTATAGAGATCACATTGTGATTTTAGAGAGAGATGCTAAAGAAAATAATGATTCCATTAAGGAATTAATTGTTGAACTAGAAGTTTTTAGATCTAATAAAAGGATAGATGAAGAAACTGTTGAAAAATTTGGAAAAGCTTCTAAAGATTTAACTAAAGCAGTTGAAATTGGACAGTCTCCTAGGGACAAAACAGGTTTTGGTGTCAAAAATGAGCATGCTACTATACCACCACCACCTGCTAATATTCATGCACCTTTTCCTAAAAAGATTTGTCTTGGACTGGTCTCTCTTGTTTCAAGAAGCAGGAAGATATTGAATTTGACTTAAGTGCATACATACCTAATAATCTAGAAACAGATGAACCACTAGTGAAAACCAGTGTTGTTAGAGACTTTAAAAAGGAACAAATTGCTTTAAAACAGTGGAAAATTGATAACCCTGTTCTCTTTTCGAGAGAAGGACTTTTTGGTAGTGATTCTAGTTCTAAGAGTAGTTCACCCAAATCTAAAACAGGATCAAAGTCCTCTAAGTCCACTGTTAAATATGGTGGTATGTATAGGTATGTTAGAGGTAATCAGAGAAATTGGAATGACCAAAAGTCTCATCAATTAGGAGAGGACTTTGTGATAAATACCAAACCTTGTTTCACATGTGGCAGTTTTGATCACACTTATCAAGACTGTCAGGCACTAATGGAAGTGGTGGCTGCAAATCCCTTAAAGGACATGCAACCAAAAGCCATTCTTTTAAATGCAGGGGCAAAATCCTTTTCCCCTACCAAGTATGTTGCCCCTGCCTTGAGAAACAAGGTATTTGACAAGTATGTTGTTCCTGCTCTAAGGAAGGTGAATGATGCATATCCCAAGACCAACTCTTCCATGACCAACCCAACACCTCATAATGCATATAAATCTATCTCTAGACCTTACCAACACATCAATAGAGGCCAAAACAAAAGATGGGTTCCCTTTGCTAAGCATAGGGATTCCCCTGCTAAATCTGGGGTATCCTTTGCTAGCAAAGTTTTGCCCTCTAGGAACATGGGCAGATGGGTAAAAGCTGTGAAAGCCTCAGCTCGTTGGGTTTGGGTACCCAAAAGGGGTGCTCAGTCTAATGGTGTATCTGTAGTCTTTGATAAGCTATCCTATATTGATACACAAGGTAGATCCAAGTTTGTAATGGCTTGGGTCCCCAAGAAAAACTAATTTGTTTTTCTTTTTGTATGTGACAAAGAAGACCAGGGATGATAAAGCATATTGGGATAGTGGATGCTCAAGGAGCATGACTGGACATAAATCTTATCTGTCTAACTTTGTTCCCCTGCATGACAATGATGGTGTTTCTTTTGGAGATGGGAATGGAACAATCACAAGAAAAGGAACTATTGTAACCAATGGGATGACCTTTGACAATGTTTACTTGGTGAAAGAGCTCAAGTACAATCTCTTTAGTGTATCACAAATGACTGATAACAAGAATCTTGTCTTGTTTACAGATACTGAATGTCTGGTGTTAGGAAAGAAGTTTGTCTTACCACTCAACACTCCTATTGTACTCAGAACACCAAGACAAAAGAATATGTACACAATTGATCTCAAAGACATCTCTCTTCAAGACAATGAAACCTGTTTCATTGCCAAAGCCTCAGTTGATGAATGTAAGAAATGGCATAGAAGACTTGGTCATCTTAATTTTAAGAACATGAACAAACTGGTAAAATATAATCTGGTTCATGGTCTTCCTTCCAAGTCCTTTGCCAATGATCATACTTGTGCTGCTTGTCTGAAAGGGAAGCAACATAGAGCATCTTGCAAATCAAAAACAAGTATGTTCACTACTAAGCCATCGGAATTACTGCATAGGGATCTTTTTGGTCATACTTTGTGGCAAGCATAATGAAGAAATGGTACTGCCTAGTGATTACTGATGATTTTTCAAGGTTCACATGGACATTCTTTCTGTTTGAAAAGAGTGACACAGCTGATGTACTCATTGGGTTCATCAATCAGATTGAACTTTCCAAAAGTATGAGGGTAGTGACCATGAGATCAGACAATGGTGGTGAATTCAGAAACAAGAAACTGGACACTTTCTGCATAAACAAAGGAATAAAGAGGGAATTCAGTATTGCAAGAACACCTCAACAAAATGGAGTTGCGGAAAGAAGGAATAGGACACTCATTGAAGCTGCAAGGACTATGCTATCTGATTCCAAGCTTCCAGTTATCTTTTGGGCTGAGGCTGTAGCCACAGTTTGTTATGTTCAAAACAGGGCCTTGGTGCTTAAGGCACACAACAAGACCCCTTATCAGCTATTCAATGGAAGACCTCCTTTAATTGACTTCTTTAGACCATTTGGATGTCATGTGATCATTTTGAACACAATTGACAATCTAGGCAAGTTTAGTGAAAAGGGGGATGATGGGTACTTTGTTGGTTATTCATTAAACAGCAAGGGATATATGGTCTTCAACAAGAAGACAAGCAAAGTGACAGAAAATCTTCATGTGGATTTTCTTGAAGACAAGCCTGAAGATGTACAAACAGGTCCTGATTGGTTCTTTGATATTGAGGTTCTTTTAAAGTCTATGAATTATGTACCTGTTGTTTTGCAAAATACTAACATTTCAGGTACTAAAGAACCAACTGGTGTGGAGAAGCCACCACTGAGGTATATGAATGTACCCTCACTGTTTCCCATTGAAGCTGCTCCAAAAACAGGTGAAGAAGATGATACATCTCAAAGGAAAGAACCGCCAATCTCTTCCCCTGCTAAGTCAAAGCAGTGGAATGGCTGAAAGCAATGGAATCCAGGATTCCCCTGCTAGATCAATTGTTTCCCCTGCTACCAAAGATCCAGCTGTCAATGACATTAATGATGAAGAAAGAGAATCCCCACTCATTTCCTCATCTTCACCTACATCTGGTGGTCCTATCATGTCTAGCAGTGGAAGCAGAATAATTAGGAGTGGAGGTCCAAGTTATTCAGAGCTGCATTCAGCTCATCAGCATCCATCTCTAGGTCATACAGTATCATTTGGAAGCTCTTTTGAGGAGTTCTTTCCCAATCAAGATAGCCCCATCAATTCTGATTTGGAAGAGGATGAAACAGAAGTAATCATGAGCATGGAGCCTACCTACAGAATCAATAAGGATCACCCCTTATCACAAATCCTTGGTGATCCTGAAGCTCCTAGACATACAAGGTATTCAGCAAAGGAACACAGCTTCATTGCAAACATCACCATGAAGTTTAATCATGACAACATGCAATGTTGTCTGTTTACTGCATATTTGTCACAAGAAGAGCCAAAGAAGATTTTTCAGGCTTTAAATAATCCAAGTTAGGTTGAAGCTATGCAAGAGGAGCTTTTACAGTTTGACATTCAAGAAGTTTGGATTCTGGTAGATTGTCCAAAATGGGCAAGGCCTATTGGGACAAAGTGGGTGTTCAAGAACAAAAAGGATGAGAGGGGTATTGTATTCAGAAACAAAGCAAGACTGGTGGCACAGGGATATACACAGGAAGAAGGCATTGATTATGAGGAAGTCTTTGCTCCAGTAGCCAGGATTGAAGCCATTAGATTGTTTCTTGCTTATGCTTCATTCATAGACTTCACAGTGTACCAAATGGATGTTAAGAGTGCCTTTTTATATGGCACCATTGATGAAGAAGTCTATGTTATGCAACCTCCAGGGTTTGAAGACCCAGAACACCTAGACAAAGTGTACAAGGTGAAAAAGGCTATGTATCTGTTGGATAATGGCTTCAACAGGGGGAAAATTGACCAGACCCAGTTTATCAAGAAACTAAAGGGTGACTTTCTTTTGGTACAAGTCTATGTTGATGACATCATCTTTGGATCCACAAACTCTATGCTTAGCAAAGAGTTTGCCAAGCTGATGCAGGACAAATTTCAAATGAGTGCCATGGGTGTACTCAACTTCTTCTTGGGGTTACAAGTTCAACAGAGGAAAGATGGGATATTCATCTCACAAGAAAAATATGTGGCTGAAATTATGAAGAAGTTTGGCATGTGTGAGGGAAAGAAAGTTTCCACACCAATGGACAAGGATCATCCTTGGGGCAAAGATGGTCCTGGAAAGCTTATTGATGTTAGGAATTACAGGTCTATGATTGGATCTCTCATGTACCTTACAGCTTCAAGACCTAACATCATGTTTGCAGTCTGTTTATGTGCAAGATACCAAGTGGCACCCACAGAGTGTCATCTATTTGCTGTGAAGAGAATTTTTAGGTATCTAAAGTGTCATCCAACTTTAGGACTTTGGTATCCCAAGGAGTCACCATTTGATCTTATATCCTACTCAGATAGTGATTATGCTGTTGACAACAATGATAGGAAGTCTACAACAGGTGGATGCCAATTCTTGGGGAACAGGCTTATATCTTGGCAGTGTAAGAAGAAGACTATTATGGCCACATCCACAACTGAAGCTGAGTATATAGCAGCTGTTGCATGCTGTGGTCAAGTTCTTTGGGTTCAGAACCAGCTGCTTGATTATGGGTATAATTTTCTTAAAACCAAGATATTTATTGATAACAACAACACCGTTTGCATTATTAAGAATCCTGTTTTTCATAGCAAGACTAAACATAGTGAAATAAGACATCATTTTATTAGAGATTGTTTTGAAAAAGGGTTGATTGTCCCAGAGAAAATTGATACAGAACTTAATGTTGCTGATCTTTTGACAAAAGCTTTTGAAGTGGGGAGGTTTCAGTACTTGGTTGTAAGTATTGGGATGGTTTCTCCCTAAAAATTGATGTTTATTTTGTCTTGTATACCCAGGATTGCTTTATTGCTGTTGTTGTATATATGTTAGTCATTTTTTTATCACTTTTTATTCCACTGCTTTTGTACAAAGATTCCCCTGCCGGGGTTCATTCCCTTGCTAAGAGTTATTCTCTTAAGATGGGTTTGTTCTTTTAAAAAAAAGTGGTTATATGTGGTTTTCGACTAACAATGCAGAGATTCAAATGGTGCATGCTACACTCATGGGAGAATCAGGTTTATGCTCTATGTTTTAGGGGAGGTTAGGTCACACCTTTAGGGTTTAGGGGTATCCTTAGGATACTCATATATGATTCTAGATCATATCTACTGGTGAGTAAGGGTTTAGAATGATGAAAACTTGCTGCAAAGCTTGTTAGAATTCTGAAGCCTTGAGGCACTGTAATGTGTACTTACACTTCTTTATTCAAACAGTTTGTTGTCTGGGTTCAGATGTTTAGTACACATTGCCAAGACTAACTGACCATAGGTAAGGGAAAGGTAGGGATGGTGACTAGGGTATGCTTATTTTCTTGGGTTGACCAGGTGCAGGGCTGCTTATGTGTTAACTCTTTGTGTTTAGAACTTTGCTGAATGGAGGACTCTTGAGTTTATGTGTATCTACCTTGTGTTTACAAGGGTGTGCATTAGAGCAGAGCTATTTAGCATTGGTCTCTTCGTGATTAGTATAATACCCCTAGGAAAGTTTCCCCTGCTTTCAACTTTTGATTCTCCTGCTTGATCAACATTCCCCTGTTTGACCGTTGACCGACAATACCATTACCCTGCTTATAGCCGTTGGGCATGCGTGATAAAATTTTGGTTAGGGAATATTTTATTCTTTTCAAAATATATTTAAGGCGCTTTCTTCGATGATTGGTAATCTTTTCTTTATTATTTCAAACAAATTACTTTTTTATCAAGATTTATCTTTGATATTTTTGCAATTTGAAAATTTGGTCCAATCACAGCTCTTCAATTCGTCTATAAAAACTTAATTCCCTTAACCAGCAGGTCCATCTCTCTCCCTTGACTAAATCCCACCTAACTCTCACCATTATAAACCTCCAAACCTTTTCAATATTTATCATGTCTCTCAAAATTGCTGCTAATCACAATCAAATTGCTCTTTTACATGATGAACCAACAGAATTCATTGATGCAGTGGCTTTTCTAAAATCTTCGTATTTTAGAGTGGCTCTTCTCATCAATCCCAGGATTTACACCTCACACATCCAGCAGTTTTGGTCTAAATCAATGACTAAAATAGTGGATGGAGAGGTAATAATTCAAAGCATAGTAGATGGTCATCCCAAGGTGATTACACTTGCCTCCATCAAAGACAAGCTTGTTTTGGATGATGAGGATGGGATAACCAACCTACCTGATGCTGAAATCTTTGAGGGTCTTGTTAAATTGGGGTACACTCTTTCTGATGATCAAAAATGTAAGTTTGCTAAAGGTCAGTTTGCCCCACATTAGAAATATTTGATTCATACAATTTTGTAATGTTTGTCACCTAAAACCACTGCTTTTAATGAATTTGGAAGTGAAGTTACTTCTGCCCTGATATGCTTAGCAACAGGGAGGAAGTACTGTTTTTCTCAAATGAATTTCAAAGGAATGGTTAAAAATGTCACAAGCAATACTAAATTTTATATGTAGCCAAGGTTTACACAACTTTTGCTGAATATGAGTGAACATGGTCCTATCAAACACACAAGATATTTTTCAGCCACCAAACACTCTACCAAACTGTTTACCACACTTCTTGCACCATCTCCATAATTTTCTGGCAGGGTTGTTCCTTCACTTACATCATGATGAAACAAATCAGACAAGAAGCAGCTAAAACAAAATTAGCCACACCCAAACCATCTGATTCCCCTGCTAAGACTCTACCCCCTGCCAGTACTCTACCCCCTGCTGATCCAAAACATGAAAGGAGAACCAAATCTAGGTTTTCCAAGTCTCCCTTGCCTGGTGGATCTTCACAAGTAGCAGAGAGGAGAGCCTCCAAAAGGTTGGAGCACTCTGAGGGTTTGGCTGCCACTACTGTCTCATCCTCAAGGGGTGAGCAGGACAGTGACACCATCAGTAAGTCCTCTCCCTCACTCAGTGATACCCAAAAAGGGGAGCAATCCCCTTCTAGGGTTGAAAGCAGAATGCAACCTATGTCTATCTTGGAATTGACGAATATGTGTATTAGCTTGAAAAAGCAAAATGCACAACTTGTACAAACTGTCAAAAAGCAAGGTCTGGTTATCAATAATTTGGAAACCAGATTTGCTACACTTGAGGGGAGGAGAAAGCCCAAGATTATCATATCTACAGACGAGGATGCTTCCAAAAAGGAGGAAGTTCCTAACACAGATGAATATACTCAATGGTATGCATATCCTGGTGAACAGGAGCTTAAACAAGGAAAGGTAGAAAGTGCTGAGAAAGGGACTGAGAAAGGAAGTGCTGAGAAAGGAAGTGATAAGGGGAGTGTCACAAAAGAGATTGCTCAAACATTGTTGACTATGGGTAATCAAGAAGAAGCCCCTGCTTCAAAAACTTTCCCTGCTAAACCTGATCCCCCTGCTGTAAGTTCTTCCCCTGCTAAACCTATTACTCAAACATTTGTTAGGAAGAATAGAAGGCAACCAACTCAGAAGGGAATTAAAATTGGAGAACCTGCACCTAAAGCCAAACCAGCACCAGCAGTGGATCCAAAAGACAAGGGAAAAGGAATCATGGTTGAACAACCCAAGAAAAAGTACAAGCACAGAACTCCTGAACAACAAAGGGCTCAAGAAGAATATGATGAACAGGTAGCTCTCATACTTAAACAAGAGGAGATTGATATGCAGGATCAGAGAATGCAAAAGATGAGGCCCAAAGAGATGCTTAAGCAAATTGAAATCATGCATAGAGAGTTGGATGACAGGGTGCCTCATGTTCAAGAGTTTCTAGATCAATGGGAAAAGGAGTTGGTAAATGCTCCTTTGGAAGACAGGTATGAATTGATTTGTCTAGTTTACAAGTATCAAAATGAATATCTGGAAAGAAGGGCAAATCAGATTCAGAAGGAAAAATATTTGAGGTTTGAGAAAGGGAGGCTGGCACACTACAAAGTTTTGCTCAAAAGACACAAGAAGTGGACTGATGGTCATATCAGAGACATGACTTTGGGGATATAGAGAAGGCAGTCAGACCAGTTCTAAGAGAGTTAAATGTGGAAGACTTCATAGCTATCAACACTCCTGGGGAAGCTGAGTATCTTAGGAGGCAAAGTGAAGTGTTACAAAGAGCTAGGGAATCCAGAAAAAGAAAGGCTGAAGGAACAACAGTGGAAACTACACAAGCAGGTGCATCAATTCAAGCAGGTGCATCAATTCAAGCAGGTGCAAGTTTTCCAGCGATTGAGAGATCTGTACTAAATGTATAAAGAGCAGCCAAAAGACTCAAGAGGATGGATAAAGTTGGTATAGTTACTAAGGAGACTCAACGTCCCTCAAATGAAGAAATAGATAAGCAGCTAGTTGTGCAAGAAAATGATGAAATCTCACCTAGTGAGTTTAGGAAGAAATTTGCCATAGTGGAATATGTTGTTTATGAACATAAGGGAATGACTTGGTGGAAGCTTACAAGAGTTGATAATACAGCACAGACATTTCTAAGTCTAGATGTCATGTTTTAAACTTATGATAGTGAGGACTTAGATGATCTGTGGAAGATTTTGAAGGAGACCTTTGTTGCAAAACCTCCTACTGTCGATGGTGTAGAGAAGGATTGGGTGATCTGGGAATGCATGCATAGGATGTATGAGCATGAACTGTTTGATCCCATATTTGATGCAGTAAATGGGGGAAATTTGTTGTATTGGAAGCTATTTACCAATTATGGGGTTTATGAGATAATCATGGAAGGGGTAAGTGTTTACTTGGTTAATCATTGTTATTATCCTTTCAATCAAGAGACCTTGAAGAAATTGGCTCAGGCTGACTTGATTGTAGATGCTAAAGCACCAGTTGCTTATGATCTGGTAAGGATGATGTACAATCAGCTTTGGCCAGGAACTTTGTAAGCACCCTCATCAACTAGTATTTATTCAGAAACTTGTCTTTAGGTGAGAGCACAAGTTTAGGGGAGGATTGTTGGGAATAAATATAAGTGTATTAGTTACCCCTGCTAGTTGGTCAAAGGTTCCCCTGCTAGAGTAAGTTCCCCCTGCTAAATAACAAAGGCAGGGGGATTGGTTCCCATGCTGAAGTCAAAGACCCTGCCGCTAGAGATAAACTTGGAATAGATTATAACGCGTTTCTGTTACTACTCTGAGATACTTTCCAAGTTTGTTAGTAGTAATCTTGTACGTGAGTCCTTGTACTATAAAAGGACCCACTAGGTTATCATGCAATGTGTGTCTTTCTCTTTTGTCTTTCATTTCATATTTTAACGTTTTTGTAACCCTAATACCATTATTGGGTATTCGTATATCTTTGATATATTAAAGTTTAACGTTTGCTTTAACCATTTGTTCTTTTTCTAAACACTACATTCCGCATCTTGTTTAGTTACTTTGTATTGCAAAGTTTCTCTAGTGCTAGATTGAATCTATTCTCTCTATCACAACCCTTAAACAAGCTAAGGTTTAAGATCTGAGTTTGGGATCAACAAAAATAATTTGAAAATATTAAAAGTTAAAAGTTTTACTTATTATCCTAAGGAAACATTAAAAGTGTTTTTAAAAATTAGAAGAGAAAAGTAAAAAGTAATTAAACTTTTCTTAAAAATGCTTAAAAAATTGTAAGAAAAGTTTAACTATTTTTTACTTTTTTTTAAATATGGTTTAGATAAAATCATAAAATTACACTTCTTGTTTTCAAAAAAAAAAGTTAAACCTTTTTTTTGAAAAGAAAGTTAAACCTTTATTTTGAAAAGAAAATTAAAATTACTCTTTTTAAAACTATTTTTTTAGTAAAGTGTAAAATACATTCTTGTATAAGTAAAAAGACCATAATGCTTTTTTTTATAAACTTTTTTTAGTAGTTATCCAAAAAATATTTGCATCATTCGTTCAAAAGATGTATCTTGTACGAAGTATGTAACGGTTGAATGTATTATGTCTGAAGTATTGACAAAATATGTAATCCACACTTTTAAAAAACCACACGAATGTATACTTCTCTCTAAATTTTTGCTGTAAAAATTTATATGTGGTTTGTAAACTCAGAATTTATTTTTTTAATTTATATATCACATATGAAAATCTAGATTTGTGGATCACATGCAATTGTTTCCAGCGAAAATTTTAAACTACAAAAAGCTCGAAAAAAATCCGTCGAAAACATATATAAGTTTCTCTTCATAAAAAGAAGATTTATTTGTCGTTAAAATGGTTTATATTTTGTCACTTTACGGTTGTCGTTTGCAAAATATTTTGTTAAAAAAATAAAAATTAGTTTTTTAATGTTTTATGAAAAAGAAAGTTATCGTTTGTTCGCTCAATGTTTAAAAATCTATGATCTATTATGATCTCAACTTGTAGTATGTAATTTGTTTTCTATTCATTTTGGTCAATTTAATATCCAATATTCCTAACAACGATAAATGTATTAGTACTCGAGATTGTCATATTTTAAAAGTAGGTTATAGGCATATATTTTGAAAGTATTTGTGTTGATTTGGTATAAACTCATACTTAAGAGACTTGTGGTGTACATATTTTTTATTATACTTTATGTTAGTGTTTGTATAAGTTTATATTGTACAGGGGCTAGAATGTAAATTTGGATAAGAGCTAGTGTTATATAAAGGGTGTTAGGGTTTCAATTGTGGCTAAGCCGTTTTTTTCACACACACACACACATTCAAGATTGTTATGTTATTTAGTCTGGTAGAATCATCTTGATCATCTTGATCGAGTGATATGGTAGTGTATTGATATTGAGAGTTTGTAGTGAGGAGTATTGTAAGCGTGTTATGTATAGAGATTGCACCTTATAGAGGGACAATCATTGTTTCTTTTGTATGGTTGATAAGCACACATTTGTGAATTTATCTGATTTGGATTATTGAATAAGAAGTACATGGGGAGGTTCGTTGAGTGCTTCAATCTTGTTTCTGAGTATAGATTCATTAGTTTTTACATGGTATCATTGCCATAATTGCCTTGAGTATTGGTTCTTGAATGATTGTGAAAATTAGGGTTTCGATCGATTTAGGGGTTTTGCATTTGGAGGTGTTAACCAGCTCTTCCAGCTGGTTCTTGGTGGTTCTTGGTTGGTTAATTGTGATTCCTGGTCTTTGAATTCTAGGATTTTTCTTGAAACCCTAATTTGATTAATTTTGGGGATCTTGTTTCTGGTGGTTGGTGTTCGTTTATAGGGTGTATTTCTCTTGTTCTTAATTCTTGTTGATCAAGAATAGGGGGATTGATTGGTTATCGCTGGTTCTGATTATGGTTCTGTGGGTGATCTTGATCTTTATATCTCTCTCTTGTGTGTTGATGGTTTTAGACATCAAGTAGCTTTGCCATTGACCTACCACCGTGAGTGTTTTGGAATCCTGGGAACTGACCAGGCTACTTTTGTGTCTCATTTTTTGTTTGTGTACTTGTTATTAGTCTTATTTGTATGTTATTAGTTTATTTTCTGGTTTATTTTGTTCTTTGTCTTTTTTGTCTGCTAGTTGTTGTTCTTTGCCTTTATTTTTTGGTGTTTTTCTTCTTTATGGGGTTATTAGGGGTGATGTTCTTGTTATTGGTTTGGATGTTGGTAATCCTCTGCATTTACATAGTAATGATCATTCTAATCTGCCTATTGTTAGTGTTAAGTTGACTGGTACTGATAATTACAAAATGTGGTCTACTGCTATGAAAATTGCTCTTCTTGGTAAAAATAAAATGAGGTTTGTTGATGGTACTTGTGTTAAGCGTGTAACTAGTGTGATTCTTGCTCAACAACGGGAAAGATCATTTGGTACATTTTTAGGTCGTTATGTAATTTTAAACAAGTATATAGACTAAACTGCCATTTTTGAAATTATAGACATTTTGGGCCAAAAGTGTCATTTTATGAAATTTAACACTATAAGGAATAATATTGTAAAGTTTGGAACCCTAAGGTTAATATTTGAAGGTTTAAATGTAAATACTAAAACTATATACTTTAGGGGTTAAAATTATAAATATACCAAACTTACAACTAAAAATACTATTTTTGCCAATTTTTATACTAAAGAGCATAAAATATAATAATGAGGTATGTTAATGGAAGTGATGCCTAAAAACATTATTAGTGTTAACTAATCTTTCTTAGTTTTGATCACAACAAACTATACAACACATTTAGTGTAAAACACAAAACGAATTATTTAACTAACACTATCATCAAGGTAATAATCATATCACTAACCTTTCTTAATCATACTTAGTGATCATCAAAATGATTATCCTTAAAACTTACTTTTGTTAATATGACAAAAGACTTTTTAATAAACTTTCTGTTTTAGAAAATGTTTTATTAAAATGGAAAATAAAAATTTGAAAATGGCATATTCCATATGTTATTAGAATATCATTTGAAGGCTTCAAATACCTCAGATATTCCTACCCCACTATAAGACAAAAAACAGAGCGTACTCTAGTGGCGGTACCTTAAGTACCTACGCGGTTCCTTAGCGATATGGAACCACCGGGCTAGATAAGGTACCGCGCACCGATAGCCGTTATATATCTGTTATACTTTGTCTCCTTTAAATAGTGGGTCAAATCTCATTTTCCAACAAGCCTCTTGGACGTTTTTCTCATCTCCCTTTCTATTTTCTATAGTATAATCATTAGTAAATGATCACTTAAAGTGTTAAGGATGTTTACATATGATTATCTTCTTGATCCCCTCCTTTACCTTGTCCAATGAGAAGATCACTCACTCACTAGTGTTGTGATAAAGATGAATCTATGAGCTAGTCATATTCATCATGATACCCTTTTTGTTTTAGGTCAATCCAATGTATTTATGAATACTTGGACTAGTTGTGTTCATCCAAGTTATTTGTGGATACTTGGATTTGTTGTGTACATCTATTGCATATGTGTTTGCTTGGATTTGTGTTGTGTAAATCCAAGCTACATGTGTGTACTTGGATAAGTCTAGTTGAGTTGTAATAGATTTGATTAGTAGTTCTCACTAAGCTATAAAGTGATGTGGTTGTATCTTGTGAGTTCTCGCTAAACTTGAAAGTGATTAGTAGTTGTGTTGTGTGATGTTCTCACTTAGCTTCAAAGTGAAGAGTCGTGAAGATTGGTTCTAGCTTTCGACTAGAACTCGACATCTAGCCTTGTGTAGTAAAATGGTGAAGTAGGCAACGTCGTGAAGATTGGTTCTACCTTAAGATTAGAACTCGACATCTAGCCTTGTGTCGTTAAATTGTGAAGTAGGCAACGTTGTGTAAATTGGTCCTAGCTAAAGATTAGGTCTCGACATTTAGCTTAGTGTCGAAAAATAATGTAAGCAACGATGTAAGGTTTTCTCCGCCGAGAAGGGAGCTTGTGGATATAGTGGAAATCTCGAGTAGGTGTACTCGAGGAGTGGAGTAGAAACGAGGATAGAGCCTCGTTGTCGAACCACTATAAATCTTGGTGTCTTCCCACTAGGTTTTCTCCTTCCTTACTCTTTACTTATTTCATTATCATTACACTTACCTATTATCTTTGCTAGTGCATTTGAATTGAACCTAATCATTATGCAACTTAGCTTGAAACAAAAGATAGTTTTGATACAAACCAAATTGAAAGTAATTTTAATTTGGTTGCCAATCGAAGAGAAACTATTCAACCCCCCCCCCCCCCCCTTCTAGTTTCTACAATTGGTATCAGAGCGATGGTCACTCAAGATCTTTGAAGTATATTGTACTTTGAAACTTGGATCGATCCTTTGTCTCTTTAAATTAGAAGGTCAAGTTGTACTAAAGTTTCTCTTTGGTCAAAACTATTTTGTTCTTGAAAAATAGGTCCTTTAATTGATAATATTGCATCCCACTTAAGATTAGTAGCCTTTATGCATTTTAGATATACTCTTGAAATGTATCTACTAGTTTGCATCTTGCTTTGTGTAGGTACTCATGAAGATCAATCACTTAATTGGTTGTGGATTGAGTTACTTGCACTTGTAGAAGACTCATCTTCATTGATCTTTAATATCTTTGAATGATGATTGGGAATGATACTAGTCCTTGAAGACTTAGTACTCATTATAGTCATTGTTGGGCATAGCATTGATTCCTTGATGGATTGCTCTTTGTGGCCAAGGTACGCTTTCGTTCTTCCACACGCCCTTTGATCATTCTTTTGATCATTACTTGACTATGTGCTTGTTCTTGGCATCCTTGCCTTGACATTTGTTTGTGGTTTGTGATTCTTTCCTTTTATCCTCTCAAACCTTCATTGCTTGGATACTTGACTCACTATGGTGATGTAGAGTGAGTTAGTAGTAGCTTAAAGTATCAAGCATGATTTCCATGGTTTGCACCCATACGGTTAGTAGGCCATTTGTGGGAGAGAAAGTGAATTAATACCTTGCTCATATTTTGGTTTAGACTAAGACTATTATTGAAAGTGATCTTAGTCTATACTTGAATAATTGCTTTGTGTTTATTCATTACCAAAGCCGTTTAACGTTTCGCCGGAAAGGCACGTCTTAAACCACTATATATGACACAAGCTCTTCGTTACCACTATTTGAAGATTGTCATTAATCCCTTGAGCATTGGTCCTAGTCTTGATTCACTTCCCTTGACTTCTCTCCACTTTGCCGTTTTGCTACGAGTAGTCGTTTGTCCGTTTCAGTTCTTTTCGATCTCGATTTAACTCGTAATCCTTCATTAAGGCATATTGCTTAGTGTTATGATGATCCAATGATATTCTAAAAGGCTCATGATATAACTTTAAGTATTTTAAAAAAACTTGGTTTTTAAAATTTGGCGTTTCTCATTGATAAAAACCAGCCTCTGTAGGCGGTTCTTTATCTAGGCGGCTCAAACCCGCGGTTCCTTATCGATAAGGTACCGCGGGCAGTAACTTTTGTCAGAGCGCCAGTTTGATTATTTTATTCTTTTTCAAACCAAACCCTCTCTCTCCCAAAAACACACAGCCGACGGTTTACCCTTTTTCCACCATTGTTGAAGCTTCCAAAACCTTGAATCACTCAAATTAATTGATTCCAAGTTGTGGGTTTCACTCATCCTTCATCTAACATCAATTAATTGTAAGTATTTTTCTTTTAATTTCATCTATTTTGTTCTAGGGTTCATCCTTTCATAATTGGGGATTTTTAAAATTGAAATTGAATTAAAACCTTAATAGGAATGTGGCTTGACATGGTTATTTTACTATGATTCCTTAGGTTCATATTCATTAAGATTTCACTAAAACCCACTTGTAGAACAAATCCGAAATTTGGCTAAATGATTTTGGTTAAAAGATGGATTTGAGATGAACCCATGAACAAGTAGGTAATGACATTGTTAATGCTTACCTAAAAACCTTGTTTTGAAAAACCAATGTTCTAGTCCATTGTTGATCCAACATAGTTCATATGTTCTTGGTAAATAATGGAATAGCTACATTGTGAGCATGAGAATGATACGGATTCAATCATTTGTTTGTCAAGAAATTGATATAACACATTCTCATATTTTTTATCTTTGATTTTATTTTTCATATGAGTGATTGGAGAAGTATTTTCTTGTCTTTATTTAGGTACTAATCATGCCTTCACAATATCAAAAAGATCATCAATTCACTAGAAACTATATGCCGGATATTTCCCAAACCTATGCTTCCCCCCAACTTCAAAACGCTTTCCATCCCTTTCTACTCGTTGTTTCCATGAGGGTAGAGTCGTTGACAAGGAAATAACGGGTTATCACTATATCCAATCTATGTTTGAGCATTCGGGGTTTGATTGCTTGCTCAACATAGAAGAAGATATTTACCCCTTATTCCTTCTTGAATTCTTTAGCACCTACTCCATGCTTGAATACAATGGAGAAATTTTCATTCGTTTCGTGTTGAATGATCAATTGATTCAATAATCCCTCGAAAACTTTGGTGAAATTATCGGTGTGCCATATGAAGGCACTTGTCGTTTTACGGATAAATGGAGACTTGATGCTCTCTCGGAATCCTACGATAAACCTCCAAATGACCTCACCGAAATTGATCTAGAGTTGATCCTTGACATCATTTCGAAAGAGCGTGATGGAAACGTTGTGAGAAGCCTTCATTCAAATGTACGAAATATGAATCGATATGAAGTGCTCTCTAGCGACCTTAAGGATTTTATGGTCCAATGGGCAAATATCCTTAGGGAGAATGTCTTTTGTCTTGGTGAAAACCGAGATCATATCCCGGCTTGTATGGTGCATATGTTGAGTTGCATCTTTACATCCACCAAATACAATTTGGCATTCTATATCGCTCGACGAATCAATTATGCCCTTTCGAAGCCCAAAACAAACCTTCCCTATGCTATGCTTCTTACTCGCCTTTTCAAAAGGGTTGCTCATGATTTTCCCCACCTCGATCTTTCTCGCTTCTACCCGGTTCATCGGGTTATGTTGCCTATTCAAGAGGCATATGCAAGAAAGACAAGAAGTGATCGAGGATCGCGAAAATCCGATCATCAAGAGATGGATGATGAGGACATGGACATGCTAACAAGTGATGGTGATGGCATTGGTACTAGTTCTCACTTCAACTCTTCGAGTAATTCCCACCCATCCTCAAACTCATTCGTGGATGGACTTGAAGACTTAGCTCCCCCACCTCATTACTCCTCTAGTGAAGTACCGGAAGATCTTAACATGGAGCATCTATACCGTGAAAATCTTAGGACTAGAGGTGAATTGCATGAACACCGGGTTGAGTCAAGGAAGGGATTCAAGTATTTGGGGAATATGATCAAGGGATTGGGCAAAAAGAGAAGGTGAAAGCTTTGAAGTATTTCAAAGAATGCATGTTGGTAAACATGTAATGTTGAACAATTTTTTTATCTTGGATGTGTATTAACTTATGCTACATGTTTGGATTGTTATTTATTTTGATCCTAAATATTGTTTATGCCATTATGTTTGTGATTTACATAGCTTTGTGCATGCCTTATGATAGTTAGCTTATTAGATTATGATCTGTAATTAACTTTGGCTTGTGAATTTTGTTGGTAAAAATCTGGGTTAACCAAAATTTGGGAGGTGAAATTTTTGAAAGACCTCTGGTCGCGGTTCCATATCGACCCACGGATCCTTATCGATAAGGAACCGTCGGTCCTAGATAAGGAACCGCCTCCACTGTTCCCGACAGCATATTTTGCTTTACACTGTTTTCTCAATTCTGTGTAAACTCTGCATGATTTTCTGTAATAAACTGCACATTTCCTAAACTAGCTTACCTAAATTCATTATTCACCTAAAATGATTTTAACCCATTACTAGTTTGGATCATCCCCTCACCCATTTAAACCCACCTTGTTAGTCATGTTCTTCACACATCAAAACATCCTTCCCTAACCCTTAAACCATCCTTGTCAACCATGGTTTCTACAAAAACCTCAAACACCCCAAGAAAAACACTTAGGGTTAGGATTAAAGTACCCAAGCCTAACTCCTCACCCTTCCACACTGATATTATGATTTTGCTAGGTTCAATTGTCTCTCGATATCCTCTCGAATTGATCTCAGTTCTAAGTGGAATGATTGTTCTTGGTTACTAAAAAAGGGGGTTTCGTTTTCTAATCTACTAAAAGGTTTAAATGCATAAACATGAAAACTTAAATCAAAAGTGATTAATTTTAATAACAATTAACAAAACTAGAATTAAAGTTAAAAGATAAAAATAAAATGAACAAACAGTAAGTAAGAAGAAACAGTAAGTAACACTTAAAAATGCTCAAAAGAAATTTGATTCGGAAGTTTGACCTTGATTCGGAAGTTCACTCGGAACTTGGTTCGAAACCCTTGATCCGGAACTTCGTTCAGAAGTTTACTCGGAACCTTCACTCGGAACCTTCACTCGGAACTATTGATCCGGAAGTTGATCCGGAACTTTCTTCGGAAATTTGAGTCGGAAGTTTATTCGGAACTATCAACTGATTCGGAACTTTTGAGACTCATTCGGAAGTTTGGGTTCATCCGGAACTTTGTACTCATTCGGAAGTTTGTGTTCATTCGGAAGTTTTAAAAACTGATTCGGAACTTTTTAACATAAACTCATTCGGAACTTTTGAGAATTGATTCGGAACTTTTGAAAAGAAAACTCATTCGGAAGATTTTGTTCGTCCGGAACTTTTAGTTCATCCGGAAGTATTTGTTCATCCGGAAGTTTGAGTTCATCCGGAACTTCTGGGAAAAAAGAACAGTAACTTCAGAAAAAACAGGGTAACGCGTTTTAATCCAAAATCAAGCTAAATAATCAAAAAGGTTTTACCAAATTAACCAATAATCATTTAACTACCATGAATAACAAATCCCAACAGTAAAAACACAAATTCAACAACTTTTTAAAGATCAAATCAATCAAATAAGAACTTAAGAACTTGAATAAAAAGAGGAAAGATTAACAAGATGAAATGAAATAGATTGATGTATTGAATGATTAAGGTTTTAACAATCACAAAACAAAGATTAAAATTACAAGATTGAAAAACAAAGATCAAAATCACCAAACACCCTAGTGGTGTTGGTGATGTCTACGAAACAGAAAGGGAGAAAAAGAAAGAGAGAAAAAAAACTAAAAACTGGATGCAAAGTGTGAGGGGAACCCTTTATATAGGTGTTCCCTTTGGTTGGTGAGTGGGCTTTCTCCCGTTCTTCTTGTCTTCTCGTCTTTTCAAAAAAGTTGACGTTTTCGATTCTGATTCGGGATTTGTCGTCGATTAAATTCAACTCGTCTTTTAATTTCTTCGTTTAATAGACTTGAGTTTCTTCGACTTATGTAAATCTTCCATCTTTGGTCCTTTTCTTCGATAAATCTTCGAATAGGCCCAGTGACTTCAAATCTTTTGCATCTCTTGCACAATAGACTTCATCTTGAGTCTTTTTCTTCGGTAAAACCCGTGCAATCCCATGTTTTCTTCAATAATCATCCGGTTGGCTCTGAAAACACAATAAACACAAAAACCACGCATAATTCCAAACAAATGATATTAAATACGCGTTTTGGTCTCGTTTTAGCCAGAATTAAGTGGTAAAATGATGGGTGTTTACACACCTATCAAATCCCCTACACTTAACCATTGCCATGCCCTCATGCAATGCTTAGTGATAAAGCAATTTTACACTTTTCTCATAATTAATCAACCTTGGCCTTATTCAAATACCACTAAACAAAAACTAAAGTACTAAAAGAAATTAAAACTTTAAAGGAAACAAAAGGATAGAAAACCATTTTCACTTGAAAATAGCTACATGGAAATAACTTGCAAAGAGATCAAGGACTTACATTAGGGCTTTGGTGTTGCAAAGATTTATCATCCTCAAGTTTCACGTTCCCCAAACTAAGCTTAAAAACGAGATCATTGTTATTATAAGTTAGCAATTCAAACACTTACACACATGGCTTAATTAAATGCTTAAACTCCCTTATTCCTAGGTGTATCTCTTATATTTTATTTTTGTCTTAGAATGATCATGAAGATGCATTTTTGGACTTATTTCGATAGTTTATTTAGGCTGAAAGCAAAGTAGGACGATTTGATCAATAGTTAGCTAAAGGACAAAATCTCTTAAAACTGCTTCTCGGGATATCAAAAAGTTCATATCTTGGCATAACTCGGTTCACGATTTGAGACCTTTCTCGGGCCGATATTTGGCATGTACTTCATACTTCATATCTTGAGAGACGTGCTTGAGATAATGGTCTTCTCATCGTTAATAGAGTTTCTTCACTTGGAGACTTTTGAGAGGTACTCCAACTTTGTTGACCACGACTTCATGATTATTTCTTCAATCTCTATTTGGGATTTTGAGATACAACGATCCGCCTCCTTTTCGGACTTGGATCTATTTATCCTCATACCTTGTTAGGGTCTTTTCGGATAGACTTCTCCATCATCTTTATGGGAGTTGATTGCTTTTCGTCGTGAGTCTTGATCCTTCATATTGACTTTGGGAATAATGCTTTTCACATCACCTTGGATCTTTAGCAATAAAATGGAATCATCATGCCTTGTTAGGGCCTTTTCAGACTCGCCAATCTTCGCGCCCCGCTTCATAAGTTATGCCTTGGCTATGAACTCTTATCATTACCGAGAAACTTTTAAACGATCTTGGGCTAGAAGCTAAGTAACTTTTCAAATCGTACGACCTTACTTATTGCAGATAAATTATTAGCAAGTGATGGGAGAATAGGCAAATAATTACACCAAGTGAGCTTGTGCAAGAATACCGACTTATAATTGACTCTATCATTTCTCGTCCTCCACAATTTAAAATCTCAAGTAATGAGACTCGTGGATACTTAGCCTAATAAACCAATTAAGGTCTACATGGTTAAGGATACTAGCTAGAATAAACTTGGATAAGTCTATTCGGGTTGAGTCAAAATAAACGCAACGGGCCTAATATGTCAAAGATTTCTAAACTAGCTACACCACTTTATTAATATTTTTGACTTTATTGCGGGATATATACATACGAAAGCAACGATAAAAATTTAAAAACTACAACTAAATGGCCAAAGTTAATAAAAAATTTGAAAAATGTTGAAAAAATGATTTTCCGGTTAAATGAAAGCATTTTCATGGAAAAGTCCACTTAAAACTTCGATAGAAGTCCCCCTACACTTAAGATAAACATTGTCCTCAATGTTTAAGCATGTGGGAAAAGTTTCCCCTACACTTATGACATTGTGCACGTTGGTTAACTCGAGTTAAGGAAGAGACGACTAAAGTGATCAATTTCAAATGTGAGTATGAAGAAAATTGAATCACGATAGTTGAGAGATAGAACCGGATTTCGGAAAACACGGGAGCACGGTTCTTCAAAGACTCCAAGAGTACATTCATCCCTGTAATCACATCACCACACAAATACAAACACCTATAGAGGTCCCCCCTACACTTAGGAGGTTAAAACATAAAAGGATAGATACTCGGGTTGCCTCCCGAGGAGCGCTTGTTTTTTATAACCGAGTCACGAGCCTGACTCGACCCAAAATTAGTTCATGGGGAACGTGGTGAGGGATGGAATCATCTCCTGAGAGGTGTCCTCACCAAAGTACAACTTCACTCGTTGGCCATTCACCTTAAAATTAGGTCCATTAGGTTGAGCGAGCTCGAGAGTACCATATGGAAAAATTTGGGCAATGGTGAATGGGCCGGACCAACGAGATTTGAGCTTGCCCGAAAAGATTTTCAACCGAGAGTTAAAAAGTAAGACTTTGTCTCCAACATGGAACTCTCGGTTCTTAATCTTGGAGTCGTGAATGAGCTTAGTCCTTTCCTTATAGATCAAAGAATTTTCATAAGCCTCATTACGGAGTTCATTCAGCTCATTGAGTTGGATCTTGCGTAGGTCACCGGCTTTGTTGATATCAAAATTAGCCCACTTCAAGGCCCAGTAAGCCTTGTGTTCCAACTCAATGGGGAGGTGGCACGCTTTCCCGTACACGAGACGATATGGTGTAGAACTAATCGGAGTCTTGTATGCGGTACGAAAAGCCCACAAAGCATCATCAAGTTTATCAGCCCATGAGGCACGATGCTCTCCCACGGTTCTTTCCAGAATTCGCTTTAATCCTCGGTTGGATATTTCAGCCTGGCCATTAGTTTGTGGGTGGTAGGCGGTGGAAAGACGATGATTTACACCGTACTTAGCCATGACTCTTGCGAATTGGTCATTGCAAAAATGAGTCCCACGATCACTAATAATGGCGCGAGGCACACCAATCTAGCGAATAGAGCTTTCAAAAAGTTACAAACCACCCTTGCGTCATTAGTGGGTAAAGCTTTCGCTTCAACCCATTTGGAGACGTAGTCAACGGCTACAAGGATGTATTTGTTTCCTTTAGAAGAAGGGAATGGCCTCATAAAGTCGATACCCCAAACATCAAAGATTTCACATTCTTGAATGAAATTCTGAGGCATCTCGTCTTTATGGGTGATTGTGCCTTGTTTTTGGCAAACATCACAACGTTTAACCATATTGTGAGCGTCACGATATATGGAGGGCCAATAAAATCCCGAGTCAAACACTTTTTTGGCGGTGTAGTTGGGACCAAAGTGACCACCGGTAGGTCCTTTGTGGCAAGCATCAAGGATTTCCAAGGCTGTCGGTCCATCAACACATCGACGAATAATCAAGTCGGCACATTGTTTGAATAGGTAAGGGTCGTCCCAAAAGTAAGTCTTAATGTCGGTGAAGAACTTTTTCTTTTGTTGGGACGTCAACCCTTCCTTGAGAATTCCACCCTCTAAGTAGTTTGCAAAGTCCGCAAACCACGGGGTTTCATCAGAATTCGAATTTATAGACATTAAGGTCTCCAAGGGAAAAGAATCATTGATTTCTTTGTTCGGATGATCCCCTTGGTAAGGATCCTCAAGTCTACTGAGATGATCCGCGGCTAGGTTTTCAGCTCCTTTTTTATCGCGAATTTCGATTTTAAATTCTTGGAGTAGAAAAACCCAGCGAAGAAGTCTTGGTTTGGAATCTTGCTTTGTCAACAAGTACTTCAACGCGGAATGATCGGTATAAACGATTGTGGTGGAAAGGACAAGATAGGGGCGAAATTTTTCAAAGGCATTGATAACTCGGATTTGGCCAGGTTAAAAAGATTCGTTGTACCAATCTCTTCGAATTGAAAAACTTATTGTTTAATGTGTGACTCAGTTGAACTTTGGTGGAATAAAGATGTGTCGTTGTAGTTTTGAAAATAAAAGGTACAGAACAATTAAAGTAAAGGTGCAATTAAAATAAATCTAAGTCTAATTAAAATAAAGGTGCAGATATTTAAAAGCGAGACTAAAATTAAAGGGCAATAAAGTAAATAACGCAAACTTAAATCTAACTAAGGCAAACTTAAAACGCAACTAAAACTAAATCTTAAACTAAGGTAAATAAACTTAAAGTGCGAGTAAGGAAAAAGGCGGGAAAAATAAAGCTTAGAATGAAAAGGCAGAAAACTAAAAACTGAAATTTCCCTATCCGGAATAAACTTCCTATTCGGAATAAAGGCTAATCGGAATAACTGTCACCTATTCGGAAAGATTACCCTATTCGGAAAGTAGGTCTATTCGGAATGACAAACTCTATGCGGAATGTGCCTCTTATTCGGAATACTCCTCTATTCGGAATAGCTGTCCCTATTCGGAAAGAAGTCCTATTCGGAAAATTCAGCCTTTATGCGGAAAGTGGTGCCTATTCGGAATGTCAGCTTCTATGCGGAATGACACCCCTATTCGGAATAATGAATATTCCGAATAGAAAATTCTACAAAAACCCCTATGCGGAATAACTTATTATTCCGAATAAGCAATTTCTATAAATTCTATGCGGAATGTTCCAAGATTCCGAATAAGCAATATCACACATCCCCTATGCGGAATATCAGGAGCCATCTTCTGGGAAAGAACAGAAACAATATGGCGAAGAACAAGGAGAAAGAAATAAAGCACGGATCTAAAAGAAACTCAACCAAATCAACAAAAAGATTAAACCAAACTAAAAACAAATCAACTAATAAACATAAACAATCAATCAAGAGCAACTAATCAAACAATAAAGATCAAGATAATCAAAACCCACTTAAATAAATCAACAAAAAATTAAGAACATGAACATAAACAAATCAACACAAAGATTAAGAAAGGAAGGATGAGATTAACAAGATAAAGATAAAGCTTGACAATAATTAAAAAGAAAAACTTACTTGAATTAAATGGTAATTAAGGTGCAAGACAAGGTAATTAAATGACAAGTATTTAAATGTGCATAAAATAAAGATGGAAGAGCTAATTTGTCAAGTTAGCCAACAAAACAAATGATTAACAAATCCTAACTATATATAGGGGAGGATTAGGAAGCTTCCTCCCCTCCTTCATTTCTTGTTAATTGCAAGATTAAGTCCTTCCTTCATTTAATCTTCATTAATTGCGTCATTAGTCCTTTTCTTCTCATCTTTCTTTTAAGTTTGGACTTTAAGGACTTGTGGCTCGGGATATCTTTTGAACTCGTCTTTAATTTCTTCAATAAAATAGACTTGAGTTTCTCGGCTTTTGATAAACTTCCGTCTTTTGACTTTTTCTTCGATAAATCTTCAGAATTGGTCTTGGACTTCCGTTCTTTTTCCACTCTTGACTTCTCGACTCCGCCTTTCATCTTTTTCTTCAATAAAAGCCGTGAATGCCCGTGAATTCCCGTGTTTTCTCCACTTTCCATAATTTCATCCTAAATTACAACAAAAACACAAACCACGCATAATTCCGACATAAAAGACATAAAATACACGTTTAGGTCCGGTTATTCTTGTAATTAAGTGGTAGAAAAGATGGGTGTTTACACACCTATCAAATCCCCTACACTTGACCATTGCAATGTCCTCATGCAATGCATTAGTTACAAAGCATGTTTACACTTTTCATCATAATCAATACATATTGGCCTTTATTAAAGAGATAGAAAATTATAAAAATGCAAAGCAAAGAAATTAAAAGCATACCTTGGATTTTAAAAATGTCATGAATAATCATCATCCTCAACTTTTCACTTTCTCCAAACCAAGCTTAAAAACGAGATCATTGTTATTATAAGTTAGTAAACTAACACGAACTCATGTGGGCCAATTATTCACTTAGACTCCCTTATTCCTATGGGTATCTCTTATATTTTATTATTTGTCTTGAATGATCACGAAGATGCATTGTTTGACTTATTTAGATAATTATTAAGTCTGAAAATAAAGTGCACGATTTAATCAATAGTTAGCTAAAGGACCAAATCTTTTAAAACTGCTTCTCGGGATATCAAAAAGTTCATATCTTGGCATAACTTGGTTCGCGATTTGAGACCTTTCTCGGGCCGATATTTGGCAGCGACTTCATACTTCAAATCTTGAGAGACGTTCATGAAATAATGGTCTTCTCTTCATAAATGGAATTTCTTCACTTGGAATTTTTGAGAGATTCTTCATATATGGACCACGACTTTTTCATTTTTCTCCAATCTTTATTTTGGATTTTGATATACAACGATCCGCCTCCTTTATTGACTTGGATCTATTTATCCTCATACCTTGTTAGGGTCTTTTCGGATACACTTCTCCATGACTTTTTGGGAGTTTTTGCTTTTCGTCGTGTGTCTCGATCCTTCATATTGATTTTCGATAAATGATTCTTCACATCACTTTTGGATCTTTAGCAACAAAACATAGCCCTCATGCCTTGTTAGGGCCTTTTCGGACTCGCCAATCTTCGCGCCCCGCTTCATAAGTTATGCCTTGGCTATGAACTCTCGTCATTACCGAGCAACTTTTAAACGATCTGGGGCTAGAAGCTAAGTAACTTTTCAAATCGTACAACCTTATTTATTAGCAGATAAATTTATTAGCAAGTGATGGGAGAATAGGCTCATAATTAACTCACATAAATTCACGAAAGAATACCGAACTTATAATTGGCTCTTTCATCTCTCGTTCTCCACAGTTTAAAATCTCAAGTAATGAGACTCGTGGATACTTAGCCTATTAAATCAAAGTTTTGGGTTTTCGAGTCGCCTATAGGATCTTGCAAATTCTTAGACTCTTTCAAGTTTAGAAATCGCATCTTAAAGTTCCCTTGATAAACGACTCTTGAGGATCAATTATAGGAACTTGCGAAAAGTTCTTGTTCTTAACCCGTGAGGGTTAAGACTTTCGCGTTTTATAGCTCCCTATATAAAAGCCTAGCAAAACTTGACTTAAACATGTTAAGGATACTAGCTAGCGTAAACTCGGATTGAGTCAAAAGATTCACAACGTTTGAAAATTAAAACCACTTATTAAACATTTATTCTAATGAGGAAAGAAAATAACTATACAAAAGGGAAAAACTAATAGGCCAGAATAGATCAAAAATTTTGAAAAATGTCGAAAAATTGATTTTCCGGTTAAAATGAGGACAAATACAAGGAAAAGACCACTTAACTTCGATAGAAGTCCCCCCTACACTTAAGATAAACATTGTCCTCAATGTTTAAGCATGTGGGAGTAAACTCCCCTACACTTAGGACATTGTGCACGTTGTTTAAATCTCGCTAAGGAAAAGACAACTAAAGAGATTCCTATTTTAATATTGAGAAAATATAAAATAGTGAATCGAAAAGAGTTTAGGATAGAACCGGGAAGAAGTAGAACACAGAATCACGGGTCGTCAAGAATCATCAAGAGTGGATCATTGAAGCTCGAATCCCTGATTAAGAAGTTAGGAGAGGAAATAGCAATCCAAAGGGTCCCCCCTACACTTATGGTAAAGAAAGCAGAAAGATAGATGCATGGGTTGCCTCCCAAGAAGCGCTTGGTTTTTGTTAACCGAGTCGTGAGCCTGACTCGACCTTGATCATTAACGGAAGTAGCATGAAACAAATCCACCAGGATCAAAGACATGGTTTTCATCCATCAATAAGCACGAGCTTAAGACGAACAAGGCAAGCCAAAAGAGACATGGCAAGGTTCCCTTAAGCAGCGATGGAGCATGGTGGAAGCAAAGTTGAAGTGGAGCAAGCATGTCTTCAAAATATCCAAAGATTTTTCCTTTTATTGCATCAGGTGGATACTGAGATGGCTTAAAGACTTCAATACCGGGATCGAACACCTTTTCCTTAAGGGGAAAATAGCACTCCGGCTCAGCCGAGTGTGAAGAAGATCCGCAAAGAAGCACAACCTCGTCCTCAGAAGTGGGACAAAGAGGTGTCAAATCATAAGTGCAACGGATTTCGGTGTTGACCGGTTTCTTCTCCTTGGACAAAATGCTCTTCAAATCCAAAGTAGGATCAAGACGATAATCTTCAAAGTCCAAAAGAGGTGCATCACTCTCATGAGGGAAGTATGTGTTGAGAAATTCAGAGAAATCGTCCTCGAATGAGTAATCGTCCAAAGTAGGATCGAGTGATGGCGGAGGATCTTCATCATGTGAAGAATCGCTCGAGAGAGTATCAGCCTCATCAAAATCATCGAATGTGGGCAGCTCGGGATACTCAGAAGTACAATCAAAATCATCCGAATCTGAGCTAGAATCATCATCATCATAAGCATCAAAGACCGGTGGTGAATCATAAATGGGAGAAGCGTCCAAAGTAGAGTGAGAATCATCCACATTATCTTCAAAGAGTGGATTATCAGTGGAAGACTCGAATAAAGGATTATCGTAGACGGTAAAGTTATCGAGCACATTGATCATATTCACTGATTCTCGGCCTCCAAAAGATTTTCCTGTAAGCTTCCCCATTTTAAAAACTTTAGAATCATCCCCGACTCGTAAGATTAACTCACCTTCGGCCACATCTATTAAAGCACGTCCGGTTCTCAAGAATGGCCGACCAAGTATTAAAGGAATACGAGGGTCCATTTCATAATCAACTACGACGAAATCGACCGGGAACGTAAATGTGCCAACTTTAAGAAACACATCTTCGGCTATACCAACGGGGTAAGCGAAAGTGCGGTTTGCAAGTTCGAGAGTCATCTTTGTTGGAATGAGGTCGGGCAATGATAGTGTTTTCCAAACACTGAGTGGCATCAAATTAATACTAGCCCCGAGATCAGCAAGGGCAGTAAATTCTTCAGTTTTGTTGAACACGCAAGGCAACACAAAACGACCGGGATCTCCAAGCTTTTCCGGAAGTTCTCTAAGAAGAACTGCAGAGCAGTTTTCATTTAAGCGTGTGTTGGCGAGTTCAATGAGCTTCTCCTTCTAGCTAAGCAATTCCTTGAATGCTTTGACGAATTTCGGCATGTGGCAAAGTGCTTCAACAAGGCTAATGTTGATGGTCATTTTAGATAACATATCCACATATTTCATTACATTAAAGTCATTCTTGGTTAGCTCGTTGGTCTTGCCTATGCGAGAAGGGTATGGGATTCTGGGTTGATAAGGATTGGGTGGAGGTGTAGTTGGTGAAGGTTGTGATGTTGAAGGGTCCTTCCGAGATACATCGTCATGACGAGGCAGAGACGGTAATGGTGTACTATCACTAAGTGTAAGAGGATTAGGGATACATGGTGGTGGAGGAGGTGTAGATGATGGTGGTGAATCAGGTGGATTGACAATGGTAATTCCACTACGCGTAGTTATAGCACTCACATTAGCTCGCGGATTAGTGACGGTGTTTGAAGGTAGAGAACCCGAAGAAGAAGAAGAAGGTTGAGCTTCGGGCAAGAAACTAGCCAATAGATTCTTCAATTCAGTTGTTTGAGTGATGAAAGAGGATTGAAGATTATCACGAACCTCGGTTCTGATGTCATTTCCTTGCTTCAAGATATCTCCTTTCAAATTGATTATTTGGCTCTGTAGATTCTTGATTTGCTCACCTTGAGTTCTCATGATTGTGTCAACATCGGGATTAATGGGTGGGTGTTGTTGGGTGGGTGGTTGATAAGGGTTAGAAGCACGAGGTGGGATTTGGTTGCTTCTATTATAATTGTTGGCGTGATTTTGGTTTTGAGGAGAAAAACCGGGTGAAAGGTAGTTGTTGGAACGGTAGCTCAGCAGATTTCTATCCCCTTGTTGCCTAGCTTGGTAATTTTCCGGTGAATAATTACCGTAAGCTGCATACACATTTTCCGGATTTCCTTGTGTCGAAGGACAATCGGTGTATGAGTGAGGACCGCCACATGTTTCACAAGGATTAGTGATGTTATAGTTTTCACTACCCTTTAGGAAAAGAGCGTAAAAAGCGGTAAGTATTAACGATTGATTTAGGAAAACCACAAGTTATGACCCTTGATGGGGATCGTTCTCTCAAGGAGGCACGTGCGTTGTGTAATGAATGATTGATTTTGTCTTTGATTATTAATGAGAAGAAAAGAAGAGAAAATGACGAAGACGAAAAAAATAGAAAAATAAGGCGAAAACACTACTAGAAAGTTACGACGTAGAAACGTAAAAAGTGCAAAATTTAAAATTTTAATCTAAAAATTCCTAAAAATTACTAAAAATCCACAATAAAATTCTAAGAGTTTACAAAAAATCCAAACTTGCCAAAACCTTTTAATTAATTTAATAATGACTTTTTAATGCTAATTAAAGCCCTAAAAATCACTTTTAAATATTAAAAAGCCCTAAACAAGATTTAATAGTTTGTAAACCTCAAAAATGACCTAATTAAGCTAAAAACTATTTTTAAAATTTTTAAAACCAATTTAAACTATTTTTACACACTAAAAAACTATTAAAATCTATTAAATCTTAAATTAATTCTAAAAATTAATTGAAAAGCCTAAAAATTAATTGGAAAGTGAAAAAGGTCCTATTTTAATGTCTAGAATCTAGGAAAAATGAAAAAAAGTTAAAAGTAAAACTTTGAATTTTAATGAATAAAATAATATTAAAATATTCTAAAAAATAAAAAGTTCTCAAATAAATTCTAAAAAATTTCTAAAAGTCCTAAATAATCTAACTAAGAGAAAAACACAAATTAAAGTTCCTAAACCCTTTTTAATAATTTTATAAAAATGATTAAAGTTTATAAAAAACCTTAAAATAATATAAAATTAAAAATTAAAGTTTTAGAAACCAAAACAAGATGTAAACCTCAAAATATTATTTTAAAAGCTAAAAATAATTTTCCTAACTTAAAAACTACTTTTTTCTATTTTTTATTGAATTAACAAAAACCGGATAATAAATAAATTATAAAAAATTAATAAAGAAAAGGAAAATTTTAAAACTAAGCTAGAAAAATCAACAACCCAATAACAATCCTAAGAAAAATTAAGAGACTCAAAAATGCTTAATAAATAAGCCCAAATCAAACGAAATAAGCTACGGCTTTATTTGTATAAGCTAAAAGAGAAAGGTGTTAAATAGCTATTGAAATCAACCTATGACGTAAAAAGTCATCTAGATTAACGGTAGAACACGCTACTCCTGAGCTGCAGGTCGCGTGTTCGAGTCCGTTACGGGTGTACTTTTTGCACTTTTTCTTTTTTATTTTTTTCTTTTGCCAATCCAAACTGTCACCCTTTTTAAGCTTAAACACAATCAAGTACACCTTTTAACTCAAGATTAAGCAGGATTAAAGTGAAGAACGTGACCAGGTTGTTCCTTGTTCAACACAAGCTTTAGTTCTTGAATTTCTGTTTCTTCACAAGGGATGAAAAGCACCAAGAGGACTTGGTGTTCTGCTTTTGTGGGAGATTTATGGAACAAAAGGCACCCCTACACTCTTTCTGAGTGTAGGGAGTCACAATAAACAGAAAACCAACAATTAGCAAGCAAATCAAAACACAAGAACACAAAACAGGTTGCTGAGGTCTTAAAGCAGGTCTGGTGGGTGTTTTGGCTCACAGATTGCACTCTAATGACTTTTAAGTCCACAAGACTTGCATACAAAAGCTCCAATAATCCTACAAACAAACTGAAATCCTAAAACAACCTAAATCCTAACAGTTCTCAAAATTCAAACACCAAATTCACATGAAAATGAGTAGAAAAAGGAAAAAGCAGATTTTATGCCATGCTATTTAACTTTTAAGCTCACAACTTGCTTAAAACTTGATCCAATCTAGACTGAAACTAGCAAACAACCTATCTCAATCCTATTTATCCTTTCTAACACGTTTTCACTTCTCAAATCTTACAAGTTTTCTCCCTAAAACTTAAATCCAAACACCCTTTTAAATCTGTGAAAAAACGTTTTTTCAAACCAAATCACTTAAAATCTTACTCCAACTGATTCAAGAATATCTAACATGCATACAAATAACACTTGAACTCAAATCAAAGCAAATGTACACACTTAGCATGCAATTCAATGAATCACTTAAATCACTTTTTCTTGAAAATTTCAGAAAGGGAAAAGAAACTTACCAATGAACCTTACATCCAAGGTTCATTGTGGTTGCATAACCACCTCCCATACACACGGGTGTATGCTGAACCTTTAACAGCAACACATCAAACAATCAATCCTGCTAAGAAGAATCAAAAAAGAAAACAAGAAAATGCACTTTCTGATTTTTTTTGAACTTAAAAAAAAAACTTTTTATGAACCTTGAAACCTTAACTCACACGTCTTAAAACAGCCTTCAATCTCAGAAAATCACCAACCAAATCCACTTTCACTTTTCTGGTTACAAACTTTCTGAAATTAAAGAACTTTTTTAAAACCCTTTTTGAAAACTTGAAACACACAAAGCCTTCACAAATTTAAATGGAACTCAGTAATAGCAATCCAAACACACAAACTTTTTATAATTAATTAAAAGGAATTACAATTTATATCAAAAATACCAAACTTTAATTTTATAAAAAAGGAATTACAATGAGATTGCTAAAAACTGGAACAAAAAGGGTATGAACAGGCTCATCCCCTATTTATACAATCTAAAAGACTGTCTAGAACTAGGGAATAAAATATTACAAATGCAAAACCCTAATTTCTGGAAATCTCAAATTTGCCCTTCTTCTTGGACGAATCTTGGTCAAAAGTCTTTGCCATGTGATATGACAACTGTGGACTTGATCTTGAGCGTTCAAAATGGCTTGGAGGCTAAGTAGTAACATCCAATCGTTGAAATTGTCGGGACATAGGGTTTGGGGGAAAGTGACATGAGCAGGGGAGGCTTGGGGAGGGGACCATAGGACACGTGGCCATGTTTTGAAAGGTGGGATTAGGTGAGGATGTGGTTAATCAACAAACTGGAAGGTTATAGGGGATATCCCCTTGATTAGAGCCCAATTGATTTGGGTGGGGTTCTAGGGTTCTAATGGATTAAGGGGGGTTTAGATCTGTTTTTGGGTTAATTCGTTTTTAAATTTTTGTTTAGGAGGGAATGGGGGTTAGTGGGTGTATTTGACCATTTGACCATGTTTAATAATAATAAACCGGGTATAGGGATATTGGGCTAATGGGTTTGTTGGGCTATGTGTGGTAATTTTCATTACCCGTCCCAAATTGGCTAACATTGGTTAAGTATTTTGCACAGCCAGTCCAAATGTTAAATGCTTTTCATCCACAGTCCAAATTGAATTGCAAGTTTAGTCCTTTTGTGATTTTGGACTAACTTTTGCATTCTTAATCATTTTCCAAGGGCTGATCTCGTTCATTCTTCAAACTTCAAGGGTAATACTTGTACATTTGACATTTTGAGGGTCAAATGTGACAAGTTCTTCAAAGATGAGGGGCCAAAATTGCCATTTCTTCAAACTTGAGGGGTCTTTTTGCAAAATTCCAAACTTGGGCCCGGTTCATTGTGCGACTTCGTTTCCCGTGTTCGTTTTTTGATTGATTCTTGTGATCTTTTGCCATTTCCTCAATATCCGTACCTAAAAATACACAAGTAACAAACACGAGCATATATTTGGCATATTTTATGATATTTTATGCATTTTAAGGCCGATTTGGACGATGAGACCATGTATAAAAGCAGTCTCATCACTCCCCCATACTAAACCATTGTCGTGCCCTCACGCAATGCTAGAATAAAGTATCAAAGCATCTCCAAAATTCATTTTATTCACTTTTATTGAAATGATAACTAGCTACACTACACTATTACTACTACTTGTGTTTTGGACATAATGTATGATTTTCATCGCAAAATGGGACGTTTAGGTTCATAGAATAAGAACACGTGAATGCTTCGTTAGAAATAATTTCGTCGTCCTCGATTTTCACCTTAATTCCATGCCAAGCGTGCAACGAGATCATTGTCATTATAAGTTAGTAATGCTAACACTACTCATATGCCCTAATCACGTACTTATTCTCCCATTATTCCTAAGTTGTATCTCTTATATTTTATTTGTCTTTAATGATCACGAGGATACATTGTTGACTTATGCGATAATAGAGATTTAGGTCTAAAAATAGAGTCCTAACGGTGTAACTAAGACCATCAAATCAATAACCCCTCCTAATAGACGACGATGTTAAAAAATTAAGTCAACAAGAAGGATCGATAAACACGGTTTTATAACGGTTTTGAACATGAGACTTATTACCAAGACTTTTATACGCCCCCTAACGGAAGGACCTTATTATCTTTGGTTTACCTCCATCTTTTATTCAACTTCGCCATGAAGCTTTTATTATGACTTCGGTCTTGCCTTGCCTTTTATTATCCGCCATCATCGGTGGTTTTATTAGCCAAAGACGTATATCCTCACGCTAAAGCGAATTTTGGATCTTTAAAGCTTCGAAGATTAAGGCTTGATTCACTTTCAATTTTGCATAGATTTTAGGCCTTGTGGGGCTTCAAATTGTTTGCTTGATTTAGGTGAGCACTTGAAATCTTATTATTGGGTGAAGCTTTCGATTATTCGGGTTGCCAATACTTCAAAACCGTGACGCTGGCGATACCTTAATGTCTTCCCAATTTAATTACACGGAAGCTACTAGAAAAGACTAGAAACCCAACAATCCTAACTAAACCGCTAAATCAATATTTATTGAGCAAAAAAATATTTACAAGCGAAGGGAGAATAATCAAATAACGAGAACACATGAGTTTTTGAAAGAATACGAGTACTCTACGTTTAGCATAGTAACTTATAATTAACTCTATCATTTCTCGTCCTCATTTAAGAGACTTAGCCTAATGTGTAGTTAAGGAATCAAAGCTAAGTGCTCAACACGCACGGTCGAGTCAAAAATTACTCTTATTCTCGCCATCGGAAAATATACATTCGTGTCTTCAAACACTTATAAAACATGAGAAAAATTTTAAAATTTGGCCATTTTTAGCCTTATTTTGCAAGAAAACGATAACAAAACGATAAACTTTGGAAAGCGTGAAGGTTTGGCAAGGCAAGTATCTATTCACCCCCCATACTAAAGTTAAACATTGTCCTCAATGTTTCGAGTCTAGGGGTGCAAACACCCCCATACTAGAGACGTAGTCGAATGCCTAATCTAGCATGGAAAGGGTGTAACCAATAAGTAATAGCCGTTTATGAAGTGTGCTAAAAACCTAAGGTTAGAACATAAAAGGATATATCATATGGATATTGGGAATGGCCTCCAAAGCAAACGATCGAGTGCTCCCATGAAACGAACACGAGAGGCTCCAATCGTGAAGATGATGATCTAAAAGACACAATGCACAAACAACCACGGAACAAAGGTTGGAAGGGCACAAATCCCCTCACATTACACTAATTAGAAAGCAATAATATGTACATGGATAAGCATGGGTCTCCCCCACGAGGCACCTTGTTTTTGATAACCGAGTCAAAAGCTCGACTCGAATCCCCATAAATGTGATCATTTAGGGATAATCATGGTATGGTCAATTTTTGGTGGGGCTTACATGATAAACAAGGCCCAAAAGTACGTGGAGTACTTTAAAAATCCGATAAACGTATACCGGGGTCAAAGATAGCGTCCTCGTTTTCGGATGAAAGACGAGACAACACAACTCCAACACAAATCCCAATGGGATAGAAGAAAATAGGAGAGAAGAAATAGAAGGGTGGGACAATGGGTAAGGCAAAACATTGAGCTACTCGAGGTAGACTCGCACCAATCAAATGAAAAGATTTTCCATTTATTGCATCGGTGGAAGACCGAGATTTCCCTATAAAAGCAATTCCAGGATCAAATATCTCGTCCTCGGTGGAGAAAGGGGAGAGAACATAAGGGGCTTCCCCCACACTAAATCCACACAAAGCATCGTCAAAAGGAGAAGACGAGCTTGTAGTACTCAATAAACGCGGTGATGACGGAGTTAGAATTGTAGAAAAATCTTTTAAATTAAATTCAAAATCTTTTCCTTTTTCATCTTTAACACTCTTCTTGTGAAAACCCGATTTAATTATGTCAAAAATATTTGGTGTATCTAAAACAATGTTAGTCACACTAAAAATTCTCACATTTTGAAATCTTTTTGGTTTAGGTGGTGGCAAGTTTTCAAATCTTTTGTCAACAAAGAAAACCTCCCCATCGGGATCAACGTATTCATCATCCGAAGATTCACTCGAGATTGGAATCATAGGCTTAACACTCTTAACCTCCATCGGCGGAGGGGTCGGAACTTCATTTTTCTCAACAACTCCTAAAACTCTATTTGAAATCTTTTTGCAAGTGCTTTTGGTGGAATCGACATTGTACAAAGATGTGATAGAATAAACATGAGAAAGAGTGGAGTTTTGGGTTGCATTAATGACGAGTTCTTCCTCATTGAAACGAAGAGTGATTTTTCTTGCATGCACATCGATAAGTGCTCTCGAGGTATCCAAAAAAGATCGACCTAAAATTAACGGAACTTTAGGATCGATGGGAATATCAACAACAATGAAGTCCACGGGATAATAGAATTTCCCAACTTTCACAAAGACGTCCTCGGCAACTCCACAAGCTAGAATCGTAGAATGATCGGCCATTTCGATTGACATTCTTGAAGGAGTGAGATTTGGAAGATTGAGCGATTTAAAAATCTCAAGAGGCATCAAATTAATACTAGCACCAAGATCGGCCAAGGCGTAGCATTCTTCCATGTCTTGGATAGCACATGGGATTAAAAACTTTCCAGGATCACCGACCTTTTGAGGTATGCGGCTTAGAAAAACCGATGAACAACTAGACGATTTTTGCAATTTTTCTTTGTTATTCAACATACTTTTGAAGTTCGCGGCAAATCGAGGCATCATGACTAAGGCGTCGGCAAAACTTATATTAAAATGCAAGTCACGAAACATTTTCATAAAGAGTTCAAATTGATAATTATTTCGTTCTTGTGCCTTTTCCTTGTCTCGTCTTGAAGGGTAGGGTAAAGGTGGTGTGGGTTGGGGCAAATTAGGCATAGGCATCGGCCTTGGAATCTCGGGTTCCATGATTGGTGTAGGTTCAACCGTAGGTGTGGTTTGAGCGGTACTTCGTGGGATTGTAATGTGCTCCTTTTCAACCACAACCTCGGGTTCTTTCTCTTTTTCCTTCTCCATATAAGTACTTGGACGAGAAGTGGGTTCTTTGAAAGTTTTACCACTACGAGTAGTAATAACCTTCAATTCTTCTTTCGGGTTTACGATGGTATCACTAGGAAGACCACCCGAAGAAGAGGGCTTACACATGATAGCTTCAAACATTTTAGCCATACGGTCTTCAAACTTAGATTGCCTAGCATCCGCTTTTAACAACTCTTGCTTAATCTCATGTTGTCCTTGCTCCATTTTTTGTTGATTTTGTTGGAGTCGTGTGACATTTCCTTCCATTTTATTAGCATGAGTTTTAAGTTCATTAGCAAGTTCGTTTTTAAGCTCGTTTTTCAACTCGGACCTTAAGCTAATCATCTCACGTTGCATGTTATCAAACTTAGCATCATTATCCTTAGCATAATCTAAAAATTCTCCTTGCAAATTTTTAGTGTGAGCATTTTGAAAACCTTGAGTAGGAGTTTGAAAATCACGGTTTTGGTTTTGGTTTGAAATTTGCCCATTACCACTTTGATAATTACCCTTGTTATAATTCCTTTGATTTCCTTGGTAATTTCCACCTTGATTGTTGTTTCGATAGTTATTAGCATTTTGATTTTGTGGAGCTTGATTTTGGCGGGAACCTTGACCGATTTGGTTATAAGTTCCCGTGGCTACATAAGCATTCGAAGTTTTACCATCCGCGGTAATGCACTCGGAAAAATCATGAGCTCCACCACATGAAATACAACTCTTAGCAACCGCTTTAACCGAAGCGGTGTTTGAAGCTTCTTGAGCTTTCCAATGAGACATAAGAGTCGAAAACCTATCGAAAAACCGATTCTCCTCATTTGCTTCATCTTGCAAGGCATTAATGGAACGAGATGATGACGAGCCCAAATTGGCAACACTCGGTGTGTTACGAGGGCTATAGACCTTAGACCTATTTTCTATGATTTTCAAAGCCTCATTGGTCGTTTTGCACAAAAAATTACCACCCGCGGCGGCATTTAAATAATCTCGTTCATGTTCATTGAGCCCATTATAAAAAGTGTCAATTTGATGCAATTCGGAAAAATCATGGTGTGGACATTCATGTAACATTTCTTTAAACCTTTCCCAAGCCATTGAAAAACTTTCATTTGGTCTTTGTGTAAAACGTGAAATCTCGTTTTTCAAATGTGTTGTCTTAGATGGTGGAAAAAATTGATTCACAAATTTAGACACGAGATCGGCCCATGTCAAAATCGAATTCGGCGGTTCTTTCTCAAGCCAAATCTTGGCGGGTCCATCTAACGAGTAAGGAAACAACATCATCTTAATGGCATCGTGTGGTACATCCTTAAACTTGCTTGTCGCGGTAAGACGATTAAATTGCCTAATGTGATAATGTGGGTTGTCTTTTTCGTGACCGCGAAACTTGTTTGCTTGAAGCATAGACATTAAACCCGTCTTGATCTCAAAGTTCTCCGCAAGGATGGCGGGAATCACAATGGCCTCTCCAAAACCCTCGGTGGGTGCTTGAAGCAACTCCATCATAGTACGATTAGCCATGATAGCTTCTTGTTCTACAATAGGTTCCTCACTTGGAGACTCCTCACTAGAATGAGTTTTAGTAGGAGTTTTGTTCTTGCGTCTACGTGCACGTTTTGCTTGATTACGAGTGAGCATAAACGTCACGTACAACGTGGAGACGAGCAAAGAAGATTCTTTTTGGTATTTTGTGTTTTTTTCAATTTTTTTGTGGTTTTTGATTGTATTAACCTTTTTGGAAATTGGTGAATGTATTAAATAGACAATGAGTCCACAAATCTCCTCACTAATCAAATCTCTTGATTAAAAAGGCCTCAAGGAATGAAAACGATCACGTGGAGTGAACGCCTTCGATGACTTTAGAACGATGGTGGAACACCAAATCGTTCAAGAGGGTTTAATCAAATGAAACCAAGAAAATATATATGATATGTAGTAATACTTTGGCGGCAAAACCCTCGATTCACTCTCAAAATCAAATACGCACAAGCAAGCGGAGGAAACGAGGCGGCGCGAAGCACTTAAGAGCCTTTTTCCTTTAGGTTGTGAAATACAACCGCCTTATACCCACCTTATAGTTTGTATTATCAAGATTAAGCTTCACAAAAGTATTTATCTATTTTTGCCTTTTTCTTTGGTTTGAGATTCGAATACAATGATCGAGTGATGAAATCCCGAATCAAGGTTGTGATTGCTCACGTATTTGGAGTACTTGTGTATTTATTGTTCTACGTATACAATATAGTAATAATATTCACACAAAAACCGAAAAACGATAATACGTATTAATAGAGTGCTATTAATACAATTACTATTATGGCTAGTATAGAAAAACAACAATGGCTCAATCAAAACACAACACGCCTCCCCGGCAGCGGCGCCAAAAATGATGTTATAGTTTTCACTACCCTTTAGGAAAAGAGCGTAAAAAGCGGTAAGTATTAACGAGTGATTTAGGAAAACCACAAGTTATGACCCTTGATGGGGATCGTTCTCTCAAGGAGGCACGTGCGTTGTGTAATGAATGATTGATTTTGTCTTTGATTATTAATGAGAAGAAAAGAAGAGAAAATGACGAAGACGAAAAAAATAGAAAAATAAGGCGAAAACACTACTAGAAAGTTACGACGTAGAAACGTAAAAAGTGCAAAATTTAAAATTTTAATCTAAAAATTCCTAAAAATTATTAAAAATCCACAATAAAATTCTAAGAGTTTACAAAAAATCCAAACTTGCCAAAACCTTTTAATTAATTTAATAATGACTTTTTAATGCTAATTAAAGCCCTAAAAATCACTTTTAAATATTAAAAAGCCCTAAACAAGATTTAATAGTTTGTAAACCTCAAAAATGACCTAATTAAGCTAAAAACTATTTTTAAAAATTTTAAAACCAATTTAAACTATTTATACACACTAAAAAACTATTAAAATCTATTAAATCTTAAATTAATTCTAAAAATTAATTGAAAAGCCTAAAAATTAATTGGAAAGTGAAAAAGGTCCTATTTTAATGTCTAGAATCTAGGAAAAATGAAAAAAAGTTAAAAATAAAACTTTGAATTTTAATGAATAAAATAATATTAAAATATTCTAAAAAATAAAAAGTTCTCAAATAAATTCTAAAAAATTTCTAAAAATCCTAAATAATCTAACTAAGAGAAAAACACAAATTAAAGTTCCTAAACCCTTTTTAATAATTTTATAAAAATGATTAAAGTTTATAAAAAACCTTAAAATAATATAAAATTAAAAATTAAAGTTTTAGAAACCAAAACAAGATGTAAACCTCAAAATATTATTTTAAAAGCTAAAAATAATTTTCCTAACTTAAAAACTACTTTTTTCTATTTTTTATTGAATTAACAAAAACCGGATAATAAATAAATTATAAAAAATTAATAAAGAAAAGGAAAATTTTAAAACTAAGCTAGAAAAATCAACAACCCAATAACAATCCTAAGAAAAATTAAGAGACTCAAAAATGCTTAATAAATAAGCCCAAATCAAACGAAATAAGCTACGGCTTTATTTGTATAAGCTAAAAGAGAAAGGTGTTAAATAGCTATTGAAATCAACCTATGACGTAAAAAGTCATCTAGATTAACGGTAGAACACGCTACTCCTGAGCTGCAGGTCGCGTGTTCGAGTCCGTTACGGGTGTACTTTTTGCACTTTTTCTTTTTTATTTTTTTCTTTTGCCAATCCAAACTGTCACCCTTTTTAAGCTTAAACACAATCAAGTACACCTTTTAACTCAAGATTAAGCAGGATTAAAGTGAAGAACGTGACCAGGTTGTTCCTTGTTCAACACAAGCTTTAGTTCTTGAATTTCTGTTTCTTCACAAGGGATGAAAAGCACCAAGAGGACTTGGTGTTCTGCTTTTGTGGGAGATTTATGGAACAAAAGGCACCCCTACACTCTTTCTGAGTGTAGGGAGTCACAATAAACAGAAAACCAACAATTAGCAAGCAAATCAAAACACAAGAACACAAAACAGGTTGCTGAGGTCTTAAAGCAGGTCTGGTGGGTGTTTTGGCTCACAGATTGCACTCTAATGACTTTTAAGTCCACAAGACTTGCATACAAAAGCTCCAATAATCCTACAAACAAACTGAAATCCTAAAACAACCTAAATCCTAACAGTTCTCAAAATTCAAACACCAAATTCACATGAAAATGAGTAGAAAAAGGAAAAAGCAGATTTTATGCCATGCTATTTAACTTTTAAGCTCACAACTTGCTTAAAACTTGATCCAATCTAGACTGAAACTAGCAAACAACCTATCTCAATCCTATTTATCCTTTCTAACACGTTTTCACTTCTCAAATCTTACAAGTTTTCTCCCTAAAACTTAAATCCAAACACCCTTTTAAATCTGTGAAAAACGTTTTTTCAAACCAAATCACTTAAAATCTTACTCCAACTGATTCAAGAATATCTAACATGCATACAAATAACACTTGAACTCAAATCAAAGCAAATGTACACACTTAGCATGCAATTCAATGAATCACTTAAATCACTTTTTTCTTGAAAATTTCAGAAAGGGAAAAGAAACTTACCAATGAACCTTACATCCAAGGTTCATTGTGGTTGCATAACCACCTCCCATACACACGGGTGTATGCTGAACCTTTAACAGCAACACATCAAACAATCAATCCTGCTAAGAAGAATCAAAAAAGAAAACAAGAAAATGCACTTTCTGATTTTTTTTTGAACTTAAAAAAAAACTTTTTATGAACCTTGAAACCTTAACTCACACGTCTTAAAACAGCCTTCAATCTCAGAAAATCACCAACCAAATCCACTTTCACTTTTCTGGTTACAAACTTTCTGAAATTAAAGAACTTTTTTAAAACCCTTTTTGAAAACTTGAAACACACAAAGCCTTCACAAATTTAAATGGAACTCAGTAATAGCAATCCAAACACACAAACTTTTTATAATTAATTAAAAGGAATTACAATTTATATCAAAAATACCAAACTTTAATTTTATAAAAAAGGAATTACAATGAGATTGCTAAAAACTGGAACAAAAAGGGTATGAACAGGCTCATCCCCTATTTATACAATCTAAAAGACTGTCTAGAACTAGGGAATAAAATATTACAAATGCAAAACCCTAATTTCTGGAAATCTCAAATTTGCCCTTCTTCTTGGACGAATCTTGGTCAAAAGTCTTTGCCATGTGATATGACAACTGTGGACTTGATCTTGAGCGTTCAAAATGGCTTGGAGGCCAAGTAGTAACATCCAATCGTTGAAATTGTCGGGACATAGGGTTTGGGGGAAAGTGACATGAGCAGGGGAGGCTTGGGGAGGGGACCATAGGACACGTGGCCATGTTTTGAAAGGTGGGATTAGGTGAGGATGTGGTTAATCAACAAACTGGAAGGTTATAGGGGATATCCCCTTGATTAGAGCCCAATTGATTTGGGTGGGGTTCTAGGTTTCTAATGGATTAAGGGGGGTTTAGATCTGTTTTTGGGTTAATTCGTTTTTAAATTTTTGTTTAGGAGGGAATGGGGGTTAGTGGGTGTATTTGACCATTTGACCATGTTTAATAATAATAAACCGGGTATAGGGATATTGGGCTAATGGGTTTGTTGGGCTATGTGTGGTAATTTTCATTACCCGTCCCAAATTGGCTAACATTGGTTAAGTATTTTGCACAGCCAGTCCAAATGTTAAATGCTTTTCATCCACAGTCCAAATTGAATTGCAAGTTTAGTCCTTTTGTGATTTTGGACTAACTTTTGCATTCTTAATCATTTTCCAAGGGCTGATCTCGTTCATTCTTCAAACGTCAAGGGTAATACTTGTACATTTGACATTTTGAGGGTCAAATGTGACAAGTTCTTCAAAGATGAGGGGCCAAAATTGCCATTTCTTCAAACTTGAGGGGTCTTTTTGCAAAATTCCAAACTTGGGCCCGGTTCATTGTGCGACTTCGTTTCCCGTGTTCGTTTTTTGATTGATTCTTGTGATATTTTGCCATTTCCTCAATATCCGTACCTAAAAATACACAAGTAACAAACACGAGCATATATTTGGCATATTTTATGATATTTTATGCATTTTAAGGCCGATTTGGACGATGAGACCATGTATAAAAGCAGTCTCATCAATTAGCAACCGCTTTAACTTGTTGGTGTTGTTGGTTTGAAGCGAGAAGCGTAATACTTTTGCTCATTTCAGCCATCATGCGGGTGAGTTCGGTCATCTCAGGGTTTGCTGAGGTAGAAGAAACATTGACTCTCGTGTTGTTTCTAGAAGAAGCAGAGGAATCCCAGTTCTTATGATGAGTAGTCATGTTCTCTATTAACTCTCTACACTCCTCGGGTCTCCTTTTCATGAATGTGCCACCGGCGGCTGCATTGATCGTATCACGATCTCGAAAAGTCAATCCGTTGTAGAAAGTATCGATCAAGGTGACCGGAAGCATGTTGTGGTTTGGACAACGGTCGATCAAGACATTATATCTCTCCCATGCATCAAAAAGAGATTCATCGGGATCTTGCATGAAACCGCTGATCTGGTTGCGAAGGCTTGTGACCATGGATGGTGGAAAGTAGCGCGACAAAAAGCGTTGAGTCATGTCATCCCAAGTGTGAATAGAATTCTTCGGGAGACGATCAAACCATTTCTCGGCATGATGTGATAGAGTATGTGGGAAAAGTTGTAAGCGGAGAACATCCATTGTGGCACCAGGCAACTTCATGCTTTGGGTGATTGTAATGAACTTGTCGAGGTGTTTGTTGGCATCATCATCAGGCAATCCTTTAAATGGGTTTGTTTGTACTTGCTGAATCATGTGGTGCTTCAACGAAAACTCAGGAGCGTTGATTTGCATCGGCGCAATCGGTCCTCCTCGTCCAAACATTGTTGGTTGACAAAGTTCCTCCATGGTCCGAAGATCGGGCTGTGGAAGAGCATTGTTGTTATTGTTGAGGTGCGGTAGTTGATTATTGTTGTTGTTGTTAACACCTGCCATATCTAAATCTTCTTGAGGCTCGGGCTCTTGATAATTAGAAGATCTAGTACGCATACACCTGAAAATGCAAAAGAAAACAAAACCAAACACAAAGACAATATATATACACAAGAAAGATAAAATCTTTTTGGATTTTTGAAATTTTTAATTTTATGGTTTTTTATCAATTTTTAATTTTTATGAGTTTTTGGAATTTTTATGCAAGAAAAGTAACGTTCACAAGTGAACGGATCCCAAAAAGCAATGTGTCTCTCACAAAAAACTGTTGATCTTTACGAAAAGAGCCGGCAGCGGCGCCATTTGATAACTCGGATTTGGACAGGTTAAAAAGATTCGTTGTACCAATCTCTTCGAATTGAAAAACTTATTATTTAATGTGTGACTCAGTTGAACTTTGGTGGAATAAAGATGTGTCGTTGTAGTTTTGAAAATAAAAGGTACAGAACAATTAAAGTAAAGGTGCAATTAAAATAAATCTAAGTCTAATTAAAATAAAGGTGCAGATATTTAAAAGCGAGACTAAAATTAAAGGGCAATAAAGTAAATAACGCAAACTTAAATCTAACTAAGGCAAACTTAAAACGCAACTAAAACTAAATCTTAAACTAAGGTAAATAAACTTAAAGTGCGAGTAAGGAAAAAGGCGGGAAAAATAAAGCTTAGAATGAAAAGGCAGAAAACTAAAAACTGAAATTTCCCTATCCGGAATAAACTTCCTATTCGGAATAAAGGCTAATCGGAATAACTGTCACCTATTCGGAAAGATTACCCTATTCGGAAAGTAGGTCTATTCGGAATGACAAACTCTATGCGGAATGTGCCTCTTATTCGGAATAGCTATCCCTATTCGGAAAGAAGTCCTATTCGGAAAATTCAGCCTTTATGCGGAAAGTGGTGCCTATTCGGAATGTCAGCTTCTATGCGGAATGACACCCCTATTCGGAATAATGAATATTCCGAATAGAAAATTCTTCAAAAACCCCTATGCGGAATAACTTATTATTCCGAATAAGCAATTTCTATAAATTCTATGCGGAATGTTCCAAGATTCCGAATAAGCAATATCACACATCCCCTATGCGGAATATCAGGAGCCATCTTCTGGGAAAGAACAGAAACAATATGGCGAAGAACAAGGAGAAAGAAATAAAGCACGGATCTAAAAGAAACTCAACCAAATCAACAAAAAGATTAAACCAAACTAAAAACAAATCAACTAATAAACATAAACAATCAATCAAGAGCAACTAATCAAACAATAAAGATCAAGATAATCAAAACCCACTTAAATAAATCAACAAAAAATTAAGAACATGAACATAAACAAATCAACACAAAGATTAAGAAAGGAAGGATGAGATTAACAAGATAAAGATAAAGCTTGACAATAATTAAAAAGAAAAACTTACTTGAATTAAATGGTAATTAAGGTGCAAGACAAGGTAATTAAATGACAAGTATTTAAATGTGCATAAAATAAAGATGGAAGAGCTAATTTGTCAAGTTAGCCAACAAAACAAATGATTAACAAATCCTAACTATATATAGGGGAGGATTAGGAAGCTTCCTCCCCTCCTTCATTTCTTGTTAATTGCAAGATTAAGTCCTTCCTTCATTTAATCTTCATTAATTGCGTCATTAGTCCTTTTCTTCTCATCTTTCTTTTAAGTTTGGACTTTAAGGACTTGTGGCTCGGGATATCTTTTGAACTCGTCTTTAATTTCTTCAATAAAATAGACTTGAGTTTCTCGGCTTTTGATAAACTTCCGTCTTTTGACTTTTTCTTCGATAAATCTTCAGAATTGGTCTTGGACTTCCGTTCTTTTTCCACTCTTGACTTCTCGACTCCGCCTTTCATCTTTTTCTTCAATAAAAGCCGTGAATGCCCGTGAATTCCCGTGTTTTCTCCACTTTCCATAATTTCATCCTAAATTACAACAAAAACACAAACCACGCATAATTCCGACATAAAAGACATAAAATACACGTTTAGGTCCGGTTATTCTTGTAATTAAGTGGTAGAAAAGATGGGTGTTTACACACCTATCAGGCATAGACAACAGCTAAAAGCTCTTGTTCGGTTGTCGTATAATGCAACTGTGCCCCTGTCATTGTCTTGCTAGCGTAATGGATCGGTTGGAAGTGTTTGTTCACTCTTTGTCCCAAAACCGCTCCAATAGCAAAATCACTAGCATCGCACATCAACTCAAAGGGAAGCTCCCAATTAGGGGTAACCAAGACGGGTGCCTTAGTTAGCTTATCCTTAAGCGAGTTGAAGGCTTCAAGACACTCTTTGGAAAAGATAAAAGGAGTATCTTTTTCCAAGAGGTGGGTCATCGGGCGAGCGATTTGAGAAAAATCTTTGATGAATCGACGGTAGAAGCCCGCATGACCCAAAAAACTTCTCACACCCTTCACGGTTGAAGGTGGAGGCAACTTAGCGATAACATCGACTTTAGCACGGTCTACTTCACGACCGGCTTTGGAAATCTTGTGTCCAAGCACGATGCCTTCTTTTACCATAAAATGGCATTTTTCCCAATTCAGAACAAGGCGAGTGTCTTCGCACCGCTTAAGCATACGTTCCAAATTGGCAAGGCAAGAAGAGAAGGAATCCCCAAAGACCGAGAAATCATCCATGAAGACTTCCATGGTTTGTTCAACCATGTCATGGAAGATAGCCAACATGCACCTTTGGAAAGTCTCGGGGGCATTACATAAGCCAAAAGGCATTCGTTTGTAAGCAAATGTGCCATAGGGACAAGTGAATGTTGTCTTCTCTTGATCTTGGGGATCGATGGGTATTTGGAAATAACCCGAGAAACCATCAACAAAGCAGTAATATTCATTACCCGCTAAACGTTCAAGCATTTGGTCCATAAAAGGTACAGGGAAATGATCCTTTCTCGTGGCATCATTGAGTTTGCGGTAGTCTATACAAACTCTCCACCCAATAACGAGACGAGTGGAAATCAACTCGTTGTGTTCATTGGGAACAACGGTTATTCCGCCTTTCTTAGGCACACAATGGATTGGACTAACCCATGGTGAATCCGAAATAGGGTAAATCATACCCGCATCAAGAAGTTTGATAACCTCTGTTTTGATGACTTCATGGATTTTTGGATTCACCCTTCGTTGGCTTTGAATTGTGGGCTTAAAGTCGTCCTCCATGAGAATTTTGTGTGTGCAGAAGTGAGGATCAATTCCACGAATATCAGAAATCTTCCAAGCAATAGCCTTCTTATGATCTTTAAGCACGGCGATGAGGCGAGATTTTTCTTCTTCCTTCAAGTCCTTTGCGATGATGACGGGCGACTTCTTCTTTTCTTCGAGAAACATGTACTCGAGATGGGGCGGAAACTCCTTAAGTTCTAAATCCGGAGGATTTTCGACGGGAGGCGTATTCGAAGTCGGAGTATCGATAGCAATAACCGTGGGAGATGGTGGAGAAAGGTTGTCTTCGTTGAGAAGGTTATCAAAGAAATGCATGTCTTCATCCCCATCGGTGGGAGAATCATCATTAGCTAAGTTCACATTTCCCATGGTGGCTTCAAGATCGTTCCAAAACAAATCATTTTCTCCAAATAGAGACAGGGATGAATCAATAGAGGCAACGGTTTCAACATTGGGAAGAGAGGTAGGAATATTTTTACAAGCATCATTAAAGTGTTCTTCACAAGCCTCATCCAGAACGTCAATACAATTAACACTCTCGTATGAATAAGGTTGTTTAGACAACTTTCCCATGTTGAAGACGATTTTATCGTCACCCACTCTCATGATAAGCTCACCGGCTTCAACATCGATGAGAGTGCGACCGGTCCTCAGGAATGGACGACCCACGATCAAGGGAACACGAGGGTCCATCTCGTAGTCGACGACGACGAAATCGGCAGGAAAAGTGAATTTGTCGACTCCTACAAAGACGTCTTCGGCTATCCCCACTGGATAAGCAACCGTACGGTTAGCTAATTCCAAAGTCATTTTGGTGGGGACTAGCTCAGGGAGAGATAATTGCTTCCAAACGCTTAAAGGCATTAGATTAATACTGACACCTAGATCGGCTAGGGCCATGCAATTCTCTACTCCCGGGAAATTGTAAGGGATTAAGAAACGACCCGGATCACCAAGCTTGGTTGGCAATTTCCTTAAGAGCACTGCAGAGCAGTTCTCATTAAGTTGGGTGTTGGCAATATCGAGAAGCTTTTCCTTGTCACTCAGAAGATCTTTAAACATTTTTGCGTACTTAGGCATGTAAGCGAGAGCCTCAGCGAAGGAGATATTGAAATTCAGTTATTTGAACATCTTAAGAAAGTTCGAAACTTGAATATCGTCCTTGCTTTTGAGCTTCTCTTTCCTCAACCTAGATGGATAAGGTATATTGGAAGAAGAGGAAGGCTTTGGGAGAATAGGATCACTCACATCCTTGGGTGGAGGAGGGGTAGGAGTAAGAGGTGGAGAAATTGGGGAAGGAGAAGGATGAGGAATAGGAGTAGGTGACTCGTTCTCCTTAGTCACAATCACCGGTGGAGGTATAGGAAGCTCGAGTTCCTTGGTACCTTTACCACTGCGAGTGGTGATTGCTTTCATCTCCCCTCTTGGATTCGCAACGGTGTTACTCGGAAGAGTACCCGAAGAAGAGGGTTGATTACCTTGGAAGAAACTAGCCATCATGTTCTTCAAGTCATTAGTTTGGCTATCCAACGTGTTTCTCATGTCGGCTCTTAGATCGTTCCCTTGTTTGACCAGGTCTGCTTTCAAGTTGAGCACTTCCCGCTGAAGATTTTCCACGATCACATCGTTAGTTCTCATGTAGGTCTGCACTTCTTGGTGTAAAGCGGTGGGTTGGTTGGGAGGAGCATTGTATGCGGGTGGTTGATAAGCAGGTTGCTGGTATACTTGGTTGTTTTGTTGAGGTGGTTGTTGCTGCTTGTGAGGTGGGATGTATGGTGTACGAGGTGGTTGTTGTTGTTGAGGAGGGCGATTGAGGGTTTGTTGTTGGTTTGGGTTGTTAAAAGGAAAACCAGGTGGTGAGAGATAGTTGTTAGAACGGTAGCTCAGCAAGTTACGGTCACCTTGAGGTCTAGCTTGATAAGCAGGTTGAGGATAGGTGCCATAAGCTGCATTCACATTCTCAGAAGGGTAGTCTTGGGTGGCAGTACAAGTGGTGTAAGAGTGAGGACCCCCGCATATCTCGCATGGTTGGCTAACAGCATTGACTTGAGCGTTTTTAGCGTTGTTGCTGTTGGTGTTGTTAACGGTGTGGGTAACAAGCGATTCAAGAAGCGTAGTGATTTTGTCAAGTCGCTTATCGCTGTCACTAGTACTAGCACTAGCGACATTGGTCCAAACACTCTTGGTTTGCACACGAGACTTATTCTCAATGATATCCCAAGCAGCATTGGAAGTCTTAGCCAAAAGATTACCCCCCGAGGCACTGTTTAGTGAATCTTGGTCATTCATGTTTAAACCATTATAAAAAGGTTAATTTGATGCACTTTGGTAAAACCATGTTGTGGGCATTTTCTCAAAAGGTCTTTGAAACGATCCCAAAATTCACTAAACGACTCATCGTACTTTTGTTCAAAATTTATGATTTCATTCCGCAAAGCGGTAGTACGAGAGGGTGGGAAAAAGTAATTGATGAACTTGGTTTCCAAATCCGTCCACGAGAGAATACTCTGTGGCGGTTCCTTAGCAAGCCAATGCCGGGCTTGTCCCTCTAAAGAAAAGGGAAAAAGTTGTAGACGGATTACCTCTTGTGGAACACCATTGAATTTGACCGTATTGGTGAGTTGCAAGAATCTCTTGATGTGGTCATGTGGATCATCAATGGTACGCCCCAAGAATGGTTGAGCGGAGACCATCTGGATAAAGCCTGATTTGAGCTCAAAGTTGTTGGCTGCAATCGCTGGCATAACAATTGGATCAGTGTTGCCATCTACATGAGCTTGCAGCAGTTCAATCATCGGGTGATTATCCGGTAGAGGCTCATTGTTGTTTTTATTATTCATGTTGTTGAAAGGTGGGTTGTTGTTATTATTATTGTTGTTTTGAGGTGGTATGTTGTTGTTGTTTTGTACACCGGCCATGTCTAAGTTATCGAGAGGCTCGGGCTCTTGATAAGACGTGGATCGAGTGCGCATACACCTGCAAAAGAACTAACAAGAGAAAAACAAAGCAAAAATATTTTTGGTTTTTTATGTTTTTTACTTTTTAGGATTTTTGAAAATTTTATATTTTTTTGTGTTTTTGAACATTTTTATGAAAAAGTAACGTTCACGGGGAACGGATCCCAAAATCCAAGTTCTCACAAAAAACTTTTGATCTTAACGAGAAGCCCCGGCAGCGGCGCCATTTGATATTATGATTTTGCTAGGTTCAATTATGTCTCTCGATATCCTCTCGAATTGATCTCAGTTCTAAGTGGAATGATTGTTCTTGGTTACTAAAAAAGGGGGTTTGGTTTTCTAATCTACTAAAAGGTTTAAATGCATAAACATGAAAACTTAAATCAAAAGTGATTAATTTTAATAACAATTAACAAAACTAGAATTAAAGTTAAAAGATAAAAATAAAATGAACAAACAGTAAGTAAGAAGAAACAGTAAGTAACACTTAAAAATGCTCAAAAGAAATTTGATTCGGAAGTTTGACCTTGATTCGGAAGTTCACTCGGAACTTGGTTCGGAACCCTTGATCCGGAACTTCGTTCGGAAGTTTACTCGGAACCTTCACTCGGAACTTCACTCGGAACCTTCACTCGGAACTATTGATCCGGAAGTTGATCCGGAACTTTTTTGGAACTTTGAGTCGGAAGTTTATTCGGAACTATCAACTGATTCGGAACTTTTGAGACTCATTCGGAAGTTTGGGTTCATCCGGAACTTTGTACTCATTCGGAAGTTTGTGTTCATTCGGAAGTTTTAAAAACTGATTCGGAACTTTTTAACATAAACTCATTCGGAACTTTTGAGAATTGATTCGGAACTTTCGAAAAGAAAACTCATTCGGAAGATTTTGTTCGTCCGGAACTTTTAGTTCATCCGGAAGTATTTGTTCATCCGGAAGTTTGAGTTCATCCGGAACTTCTGGGAAAAAGAACAGTAACTTCAGAAAAAACAGGGTAACGCGTTTTAATCCAAAATCAAGCTAAATAATCAAAAAGGTTTTACCAAATTAACCAATAATCATTTAACTACCATGAATAACAAATCCCAACAGTAAAAACACAAATTCAACAACTTTTTAAAGATCAAATCAATCAAATAAGAACTTAAGAACTTGAATAAAAAGAGGAAAGATGAACAAGATGAAATGAAATAGATTGATGTATTGAATGATTAAGGTTTTAACAATCACAAAACAAAGATTAAAATTACAAGATTGAAAAACAAAGATCAAAATCACCAAACACCCTAGTGGTGTTGGTGATGTCTACGAAACAGAAAGGGAGAAAAAGAAAGAGAGAAAAAAAACTAAAAACTGGATGCAAAGTGTGAGGGGAACCCTTTATATAGGTGTTCCCTTTGGTTGGTGAGTGGGCTTTCTCCCGTTCTTCTTGTCTTCTCGTCTTTTCAGAAAAGTTGACGTTTTCGATTCTGATTCGGGATTTGTCGTCGATTAAATTCAACTCGTCTTTTAATTTCTTCGTTTAATAGACTTGAGTTTCTTCGACTTATGTAAATCTTCCATCTTTGGTCCTTTTCTTCGATAAATCTTCGAATAGGCCCAGTGACTTCAAATCTTTTGCATCTCTTGGACAATAGACTCCATCTTGAGTCTTTTTCTTCGGTAAAACCCGTGCAATCCCATGTTTTCTTCAATAATCATCCGGTTGGCTCTGAAAACACAATAAACACAAAAACCACGCATAATTCCAAACAAATGATATTAAATACGCGTTTTGGTCTCGTTTTAGCCAGAATTAAGTGGTAAAAGGATGGGTGTTTACACACCTATCACACACACCTAAGAATGAGATGGTTCATATCCTCATTTCTTCATCACCTTCACCACCCCTTGCACCATGCAAGACAACATCCACCCATGGTACTAACCACTCCATTGGTTCTACCTCCTCTTCATTCAACTCAAGAATGAATGAGCTCTCTTCACCCTTCACTCCAAGTGCACCCTTGGATGTGACCACACAACCCCAACTAATCCAAAGCATTCCTTTTGTAAATGACTTTGATGACACTTTGGTGACTTCACCATTTACCCCTCCTAACTTACCCATTTCACCAACCTTGGATAACATACCTCCACACTCACCCATTTCCCCTTTAGGGATTTCTGAGTTAGAAGATGTAGATATGTAATATCCACATAACCATTAATTGTCCCTGTTGAGTGATATTCATAGGTTTAGCAGTAAAGGTGTGGAACACAAGCATTCATTTCTAAACAAGAAATAGGGAAAATGGTTAATACTGGGAATAGCAGACGGAATAATGCAAAATCACTACAAGTTAGAGGTGGCAAATCATGTTCATATGCTTAAATTTGGGCGATTTGGACAATTTTTTAACTAATGGACTAAATGGGTATTGACTTTTATTTTAGTTGGACTATTTGGACAACATAAAAGCATTTTTTTTACAACATAAAAGCATTAGGTTAAACAAGATTAAACTAAACTAATAACAAAACATTCAATAATCATAAACAAACAATCTATATCAATAAAACTAACAAATTTAACCACAATAATCAAAAACCCACTTGATCAAAATAAGAACATGAACATGCCTCCACTCTCACCTATATCACCCTTGGAGAACATGCCTCCTCCACCTCCACCCAACTCAAACATTCCAATTTTGGGTGTTCCACTTTCCCTCCTTTTGGGTGATCCTTACTATGGGTTTCAACAAACACATGGTCCTAATTGTCCATGTTGTCTTTACAACCACTACATCATCCATAACCTTAGGATGGATATGTTTGGACTACATAGGAGGTTGCAAGAGTTCTTGCTTACCTTGTTCTCCATGCCTCCTCCTAGGAGATGAATGATGAAGTTTTCTAAATAAATGGTTTTCAACAAAACCAAGCCAAAGAAGACTACTCATCTAGATTTAATGTTAAGCTAGCTATGTATTAGTTAGTTTTATTTGTCATTGTACTTGCTTCCTTCATGAGTGTTTCATGAAGTTGTTCTATGGATTTATCTTTATGTGTTTCTACTCTTATGTGCACATTAATCAACTTTAATTTGAAATTAAAATTGAACCTAAATCTATCACAACCTCTAAAAACTTGACTAAAATTGGTTCAAAATGATATCTAAATTATTTTGTCACCCTTTGTCAAGACATTCTTTGTGAATGTGTTGCCTTATGCAACCCTAGCATAATTTGGTGCTAATAGAGGTAAAATTCCAAGATTTGCAACTTTTTGAAAAAGTCTTAGTTTTTCCCAAAACCCTGGAAAAACATGGTTTCAAGTCCATTGGACGCGGATCCTTAAAGTCCCGCGGTTCCCTAGCGATATGGAATCGCCGGTCCCTATAAGGTACCGCGGACAGTAAATGATTTTTGACGATTTTTCGGTCAAAACTTTTATAACCCTATACCCGTCAAGATTCCTTGTTTACTCAAATTGACTAAACATTCCTTGACACTTCACATTTTGTATTCAAATTCTTACCTTGATTACATTTTACTTATACCCTAACCTTGAGATTTGATGAGATGGCATTTATACATGATCTCATCGTTCTTTTCGGGCTTTAAATGCATTAAAATGTCATAAAATACCATATATATGCTTGTGTTTGTTTACTTGTGTATTTTAGGTATGGATATCGTGAAAAAGACAAAAGATCACAAGATACAAGGAAAAACGGACACGAGAAACGAAGCCGTGCAATGAACCGGGCCCTAATCATGGAATTTTCATCAAATACCCTTGAAAACTTGAAGACAAAACAAGATTGATCATCATCTATTGAAGAAATGACACTTAAAACCCTTGTATATTAATAATTACAAGTTTGGTCCCTTAAGTTTGTCAAAATTGCAAAAAGGTCCTTCAACTTTGAAGAAATGGCAAGATTGGTCCCTCAACAAATTCAAATTGCCAATTATGGTCCCTCATGAAGTTTAAGAGACATTGAAGACCTTTGAAGATCAACTTTGTCCAAGTTCAGCCCTTGAAATACTCAAAATAGCAAGAATAGTCCTTGGAAACATTTTGGAGAAAGTTTGTGCCAAAAGTGTCAATTGATGGAAGATATTAACAAAGGAAAGGAGACTTTAAGGCTGGAAATCTTTAAAGGCCAAAAAAACCAAAAACCAAGGACCAAAGTTGCCAAAGCTGGAACTTTCAAACAAAAAAATGCGCCTAACACAATCCCACCCCAAGAAAAACGGATCAAATGAACATTTACTATTCATCTTTCACCCCAGGTCCGAATTTACTCAAACATGGGTTAATTTCTAATTAACCTTGCACACACTTAATTCACACATGCCAAAACCCTTCCCACTCCTAAAAACCTGCATCCCACTCATGTGCACCAAAACCCCAATTCCCCAATCCACCAATCACATCATTCCTTAGCCTCCAAGACTAGTGACGTGGCAAAATGGACGTCTAAGATGCTATGCTTGCTCACAAAGCAAAATTTAAAGGCCAAGATCAAATGAGAGGACAAAATGCACTCAAGGGCACATTTGGGATTTTCTATGTATTAGGGTTTTATGTTTTTATGCTTCTAGGATGTTCTATAGGCTCTATAAAAGGAGACCCAAGTTGTGGTGATCCCTTTGTTCCAGTTTCTAGTCTCTCACATGTAATTCCTTTTTAAAAAAATAAAAAGTTTGGTTTTTGAAATATTCAAGTGTAATTCCTTTTTTATTGTTTTTAAAAGTTTGTGTGTTGTGAGGAGATTGATTCTGAGTTCCACTTTGTTTTATGGTTAAGCAACTTTGATTTTCAAAGTTGTTTAAGGTTTTGAGATTTTGAGAGATTTTGGTAAAATCTTCTCAAAGGTATTTTGGTGTTTATGGTTAATGTTATTGGTGATATAGGGTTTTAGAAAACGTATTTAGAAGGTTGGAAAGATTTTGAAAGAATTTTGGAAAGAAGAAAAAGGAAACAAGAAAAAAAATATATATTGTTATATTATTTTGTTGTTTTCTTGTTTTGTGATTGCAATAGGTTGAAGGCTTGTTGATTTAGTTCAGCTCCAACCCGGGTTGGATTGGAGGAGGATTTTCATCCTCTAGGTTCTTGGATGTAAGAACCTAAGGTATCTTCCTTTTACCTTGAAAAAGTTCATAAAAGTGCTTGTTACTTGATTTGATTGATTGATTGATTTAGTGTGTTTAAGTTACTTGATTTGTGTTTATGTTATGTTATATACATGTTATGAAGCTTTGATAACAATTTGGTTAGGTTTCATAAGGTTTTGATTTGGAAAAATTGGTTTTCAAAAAGTTTAAAGGGTGTTTGGCAACAGGTTTAAGCAGGACATCTAGATTTGTTTTGATAATTAAAAGGTGTTAGATTGCTTGTTTAGGGTTGATTAAGGTATTTAGTAAGTAGTTAATTAGTTTGGAACAAGATTTGAACAAGTTTGTTAGGTTTTTAAGGAAAGAGTAAGTTAAAAATCTGCATAAGGGCGAAATTTGCTTGGTTTTTCATGATTTTGATGCTTAATCTTTGATTCTTGTTGTTATTTGTGTGTTACTTGACTCCTTGAGCTTCAATAAGCTCAAGGGTGCCCAATTGTTCCAACATAATCACCAAACAAAGCATCAAGCCAAGACCTCTTGGCATCACAAGTGCACAAGTGTGCACTTATTTGGTACATCAGCAAAACAACCAGACACGTAATACAAGTTGCGGCGCAAGACAGAAGTATTGCGGCGCAACACAAGGAGCTGCAGATTTTGGTTTTCCCCGTTTCACAAGTTGCGGCGCAAGGAATAAACGTTGCGGCGCAACTGAAGGTGCTGCTGATCTGGTGATCTCGTAACACTAGTTGCGGCGCAAGACCCAAGCACTGCGGCGCAAGACAGTGTTTTAATATTATTTTATTAATTAATTTTCAAAATTTTATTTTTCTTTCTTTTTCATTTTTCCTAGGTTCTTTGTCATTGATTAGGACTATTTCCATTTTTAGATTATTTTTATAACTTTTAGATTTATTTTTATAATTATTTTAAGTTTAATTAGTTTTTAATTACTTTTAATCATTTTTAGAGTTTTAAAAATAGTTTTAATAAGTTTTAATTTTTAGAAAATTACTTTTTAGTCTTCTAATAATATAAGTTAAGTAATTGTTCAATAAAATCATATTTTTGACATTTGAATTAATTAAATTTAATTTTAGGGCTTTAATTAGCATTTAAAATTAATTATTTAATTAACAAAAGGTTTTAAAATATCTTTGTTGGATTTTTATCTTTATTTATATTATTTTAGACTTGTTTTTTTATTTTTGATATTTTGTTTTTGGTTTTAATAATTTTTAATTTTTGTGGTTTTTCTACGGTTTTACGTTTTCGTTTTTTTTACGTCATAGTGTAATTTACAAGAAACCGTCATTCCATCTTCTCAATATTAATCTCAAAGAAATACAAGTTAATTCACAACACCATACCTCCTCGAGAACGAACTCACTTTTAGGGTCATTCACACACGGTTTTCCTAAACCGTCGTATTTGATACTTACCGCTCATATACGTTCTTTTTGTTTTCCTAAACAAGAGATGTTTTTTCTACTTCTATCATTTTTGGCGCCGCTGCCGGGGAGGTGTGTCGTGATTTAATTTGGAAAATTTTGTTTTTGATATTATCCATAATAGTATTTGTGTTAAGTGGAACTCCCTTAACACGTATTATCGGTTTTCTCGGTTTTTCTTTGTGAATATTATTAATATATTGTATTAAGTATCACAATCAAAATACAATATCTCCAAAAGTGTGAAAACACAACCTTGATTCGGGATTTCATCACTCGATCATTGTATTCGAATCTCAAACAAAAAGAAAAGGCAAAAATAGATAAATACTTTCGAGAAGCTCGATTTTGAAAGATACGAACTATAAGGTGGGTATAAGGCGGGTATTATAAAATATACCCTAAGGAAAAAGGCTCTTAAGTGCTTCGCGCCGCCTCGTTTCCCCGCTTGCTTGTGAGTATTTTGAGATTGAAGGCTAATCGAGGGTTTTGCCGCCCAAAGTATTAATACGTATACTATATTTGCTTGGTTTTCTTTGTGATTAAACCCTCGTGAACAATTTGGTTTTCACCAAAGTTCTAAAGTCATTCGAAGGCGTTCACTCCACGTGATCGTTTTCATTCCTTTGAGGCTTCTTTAATCAAGAGTTTGATTCGAGGAGAGATTTTGTAGATTGTTGTCTACGTAAGATACACCAAAATCCAAAAAAATTAAATATCATCAAAAACACAAAAAAAATTGAAAATCCACAAAACAACCAAAAAGAATCTTCTTTGCTCACCTCCCATTCTTCGTGAAGTTTATGATCACTCGTAATCAAGCAAAACGAGCTCGTAAACGACTACAAAAGCAAGCAAATCAAGGATCGTTGATTGTTGAAGAACCTCCAATTGTTGAACCTATTATAGAACAAGAAGTCGTAATGGCTAATCGTACTATGATGGAGTTGCTACAAGCACCCACCGAGGGTTTTGGAGAGGCCATTGTTATTCCCGCCATCCTTGCGGAGAATTTCGAGATTAAGACGGGTTTAATGTCGATGCTACAAGCAAACAAGTTTCGAGGTCACGAGAAAGACAACCCGCATTACCATATTAGGAATTTCAACCGTCTCACGGCCACTAGCAAATTCAAAGATGTTCCGCATGACGCCATTAAGATGATGTTGTTTCCATATTCGTTGGATGGACCCGCAAAAATTTGGCTCGAGAAAGAACCGCCAAATTCGATTTTGACATGGGCCGATCTCGTTTCTAAGTTTGTGAACAAGTTTTTTCCACCATCGAAAACAACACACTTAAAAAATGAGATTTCACGATTTGTGCAACGTAACAATGAAAGTTTTTCTATGGCATGGGAACGATTTAAGGAAATGTTACATGAATGTCCTCATCATGATTTTTCGGAATTGCATCAAATAGATACTTTTTATAATGGGCTTAATGATCATGAACGAGATTATTTGAATGCCGCCGCGGGTGGTAATTTTTTGTGCAAGACGACAAATGAGGCTTTACAAATCATTGAAAATCGATCTAAGGTTTATAGCCCTCGTAACACACCGAGTGTTGCCAATATGGGTTCGTCATCGTCATCACAATCGTCTCGTGGCATTAATGCCTTACATGATGAAGCTAATGAGGAAAATCGGTTTTTTGATAGATTTGCTAATCTAATGTCCCATTGGAAGGCTCAAGAAGCTTCCAATTCCGCTTCGGTTAAAGCGGTTGCTAAGAGTTGTTTATCGTGTGGAGGAGCTCATGATTTATCCGAGTGCATTACCGCGGATGGTAACACTTCGAGTGCTTATGTAGCAACGGGAACTTACAACCAAAACGGCCAAGGTTCCCGCCAAAATCAAGCTCCACCAAATCAAAATGTTAACAATTATCGAAACAACAACCAAGGTAATTACCAAGGCAACACACGCAATTACAACAAAGGGAATTATCAAAGTGGGAATGGACAAATCTCTAATCAAAACCAAAACCGTGATTTTCAAAATACTACACAAGGTTTTCAAAATGCTCACACGAAAAATTTGCAAGGAGAATTTTTGGATTATGCAAAAGCAAATGATGCTAAATTTGATAATATGCAACGTGAGATGATTAGCTTAAGGTCCGAGTTGAAAAACGAGCTTAAAAATGAACTTGCTAATGAACTTAAAACTCATGCAAATAAAATGGAAGGAAATGTCCAACGTCTTCAACAAAACCAACAAAAGATGGAATTAGGACAACATGAGATTAAGCAAGAGTTATTGAAAGCGGATGCTAGGCAATCAAAATTTGAGGACCGTATGGCTAAGATGTTTGAAGCTATCATGTGTAAGCCCTCTTCTTCGGGTGGTCTTCCTAGTGATACCATTAACAACCCGAGGGGAGAATTGAAGGTTATTACTACACGAAGTGGTAAAACTTTCAAAGAACCGATCTCTCGTCCAAGTACTTCTACGGAGAAGGAAATCGAGAAAGAACCCGAGGTGATGGTCGAAAAGGAGCACATTACAATCCCACGAAGTACCGCTCAAACCACACCTACGGTTACACCAATACCAATTATGGAACCCGAGATTCCAAGGCCGTTGCCTAATGACTTACCCACACCACCTTTACCCTACCCTTCGAGACGTAACAAAGAGAAAGCACAAGAACGGAACAATTATCAATTTGAGCTATTCATGAAAATGTTTCGTGATTTGCATTTTAACATAAGTTTTGCCGATGCTTTAATCATGATGCCTCGATTCGCCGCAAACTTCAAAAGTATGCTAAACAACAAAGAGAAGTTACAACAAACGTCTAGTTGTTCATCGGTTTTTCTAAGCCGCATACCACAAAAAGTCGGTGATCCCGGTAAATTTTTGATTCCGTGTGCTATACAAGATATGGAGGAATGCTACGCCTTGGCCGATCTTGGCGCTAGTATTAATTTAATGCCTCTCGAGATTTTCAAATCGCTTTCGCTTCCGGCTCTTACTCCTTCGAACATGTCCATCGAGATGGCCGATCATTCTACGATCATGGCATGTGGAGTAGCCGAGGACGTTTTCGTTAAAGTCGGAAAGTTTTACTATCCCGTTGACTTTATCGTTGTAGACATTCCCATCGATCGAAAAGTTCCTCTCATTTTGGGTCGTTCATTTTTGGATACATCACGAGCACTTATCGATGTTCATGCTCGAAAAATCACCCTTCGTTTCAATGAGGAAGAACTTGTCATCAATGCAACACAAAACTCCAATCTTTCTCATGTATATTCTATTGCAACTTTAAACCATGGTGACTCGACCAATGTCATTTGCAAAGAATTTTCACCAAGAGTTTTAGGGAATGTCTCCAAAAACAATCTACCATTTCCTCCGCCGGTGGAGGTTATGAGTGCTAAGCCTACAAAGAAGAAACCATCAATACTTGAATCGAAAAATCCTTCACCTTCATTCTTGAAAAGTGTTGATAAGTTGCCGGTTTCTACGGAAGATCTTTCGGATGATGAATATGTTGGCCCCGATGGGGAGGTTTTCTTCGTCGATAAACGTTTTGAGAACTTGCCACCACCAAAACAAAAACGGTTTCAAAATGTGAGAATTTTTAGTGTAACTAACATCGTCTTAGAAACACCGAATATTTTCGACATAATCAACAAGGGTTTTCATAAGGAGAGTTTAAAAGATAAAAATGAAAAAGATCTTAAATGTGATTTAATTGATTTTTCTACAAATCTAACTCCGTCATCACCACGTGATTTGAGTGCTACAAACTCGTCTACTCCTTTTGACGATGATTTGTGTGGTTTTAGTATGGGGGAAGCCCCTTATGTTCCCTCATCCTTGTCCACCGAGGACGAGATATTCGATCCCGGAATTTCATGTAAAGGGAAATCTCGGTCTTCCACCGATGCAATAAATGGAAACTATATCTATTTGCTTGGTGCGAGTCTACCTCGAGTAGCTCAAACGTTTGTCTTACCAATTGTCTCACCCTTCTACTTCTCATCTATTTTCTTCAAACTCTTTGAGTTTATGGCACATGTCCAAGTGGTGTTAATTTGTTTTTCCAATGGAAACGAGAACGCCATCTTCGACCCCGGTATTTTGCATCACTTAAGGACTTAGTCCTTTATACCGGTTGCTTTTTGGGCCTTGTTTATCATGTAAGCCCCACCAAAAATTGACCACACCATGATATCCCTAAATGTTCACATTTATGGGGAATCGAGTCGAGCTCATGACTCGGTAATCAAAAACGAGGTGCCTCGTGGGGGAGATCCCATGCTTATCTTTATGCTTTTATTATTCACTAATAAGGGGACTTGTACCCTTCCAACTCGTTGTCTCGTGGTTGTTTGTGATTGTGTTATCTAGATCATCATCATCGTCTACGATTGAAGACTCTCGTGTTCGTTTACGTGAGCCTCCATCGTTCGTTTGAAGAAGTTTTTCACGATTCCATGACATATCATTTATTGTTCTAACAATTATCTTTTAGCATAATTAATAAACGGCTTTAGATATATTGTTGATCACCCTTTCCATGCTAGATCCTAAGCATTCGATTCTTCGTCTCTAGTATGGGGGTGCTCCACCTTTAGACTCGAAACATTGAGGACAATGTTTACTTTTAGTATGGGGGGGTGAATAGGTACTTGCTTTGCTACGCCCTCACGTGTTCCAACTTTCAATGTTTTGTTTTGCTAATAAGGCTAAAAATGGCCAAATTTTAAAATTTTTCTTAGTTTTCATAAGTGTTTTTAAGACACGAATGTATATTTTCCGATGGGTAGAATAAGAGTTAATTTTTGACTTGATGGGCATTTGGAGCCCTTTACATTCCTTAACCCGCTCAATTCAAGTTTTGCTAGACTTTTATATAGGGAGCTTTAAAACGCGAAAGTCTTAATTCATTCGGGTTAAGAACAAGAACTTTTCGCAAGTTCCTATAATTGATTCTAGAAAGTCACCTATCAAGGGAACTATAAAATGCATTCTCTAAACTTGAAAAAGTCCAAGAAAGTGCAAGATCCTATAGGTGGCTTAAAAAACCCAAAACTTTGATTTGATATAGTCTTAATGAAAGCTAATCCAAATTTGGCTTAATTTTGACTTGCACGGCTAAGTATTCACGAGTCTCTTTAATTAGAGGTCTTTAAATAGTGAAGAACGAGAAATGATAGAGTTAGACAAGTGATCATGCTAAACGTAGAACATGAAAGTGTTCTTTCAAAAACTCATAAGTTTTTAATTGTGGCTTTTTCTTCCCATAAGATCAATGCATTAGGAATAAAACATAATTGCAATAAGTAAGGTCGTACGGTTTGAAAGGTTACTTAGCCTCTAGCGCAAGATCGTTTAAAAGTTGCTCGGGGTTGAATAGAGTTCATAGCCAAGGCATAACTTATTGAAACGGGACGCGAAGATTGGCGATCATCCAAAAAGGCCCTAACAAGGCATGAGGAGCTCTATTTTTGCTAAAGATCCAAAGATGATGTGAAGTATCATTGTTCCAAAATCAATATGAAGGATCAAGACACACGACGAGAAGCTATTACTCCCCTAAAGAATGGAGAAAGTCTATCCAAAAAGACCCTAACAAGGTATGAGGATAAATATATCCAAGTCCGAAAAGGAGGCGGATCGTTGTATATCAAAATCCAAAGTAAAGATTGAAGAAAAATGATGAAGTCGTGGTCCTATATGAAGAATCTCTCAAAAACGTCAAGAGAAGAAATTCCAAATATATGAAGAGAAGACCATAATTTCGAGAACGTCTTCCCAAGATTTGAAGTATGAAGTACATGCCAAATATCGGTCCGAGAAAGGTCTCAAATCGTGAAACGAGTTATGCCAAGATATGAACTTAAGGAGATACACGAGAAGCCGTTTTAAAAGATTTTGTCCTTCGGCTAACTATTGATCAAATCGTGCTACTTTACTTTCGGACTAATAACTACTTAAATAAGTCAATATGAATCACTTGTGATCCATGACAAATAGATAAAAAATGCTAGTAACCCATTTCCTTTTATAATAACTAGGATTGCGGGGAGAAAAAGTATTACACAATTTGAACGTATGAGTAGTGTTAGCATTGTGACTTGTACCAACAATGATCTTGTTTTTGCACTTAGCATGGAATGTATGACAATCAAGGATGACGAAATTTACTCTAAGGGACATTAACTTGTTTCTATTCTTTGACCCTAAAAGTCACATTTTGGTGATGAAAATCATACATTATGTCTTTACACAATCTCGTAGTATGTTGCAAGTCTTTTACTCTTCAATAAAGGTTAATAAAATTGAACTTTGGTGATGCTTAGATACTTTATTCTAGCATTGCGTGAGGGCACGGCAATGGCTTAGTATGGGGGAGTGATGAGATGGCATTTATACATGATCTCATCGTTCTTTTCGGGCTTTAAATGCATTAAAATGTCATAAAATACCATATATATGCTTGTGTTTGTTTACTTGTGTATTTTAGGTATGGATATCGTGAAAAAGACAAAAGATCACAAGATACAAGGAAAAACGGACACGAGAAACGAAGCCGTGCAATGAACCGGGCCCTAATCATGGAATTTTCATCAAATACCCTTGAAAACTTGAAGACAAAACAAGATTGATCATCATCTATTGAAGAAATGACACTTAAAACCCTTGTATATTAATAATTACAAGTTTGGTCCCTTAAGTTTGTCAAAATTGCAAAAAGGTCCTTCAACTTTGAAGAAATGGCAAGATTGGTCCCTCAACAAATTCAAATTGCCAATTATGGTCCCTCATGAAGTTTAAGAGACATTGAAGACCTTTGAAGATCAACTTTGTCCAAGTTCAGCCCTTGAAATACTCAAAATAGCAAGAATAGTCCTTGGAAACATTTTGGAGAAAGTTTGTGCCAAAAGTGTCAATTGATGGAAGATATTAACAAAGGAAAGGAGACTTTAAGGCTGGAAATCTTTAAAGGCCAAAAAAACCAAAAACCAAGGACCAAAGTTGCCAAAGCTGGAACTTTCAAACAAAAAAATGCGCCTAACACAATCCCACCCCAAGAAAAACGGATCAAATGAACATTTACTATTCATCTTTCACCCCAGGTCCGAATTTACTCAAACATGGGTTAATTTCTAATTAACCTTGCACACACTTAATTCACACATGCCAAAACCCTTCCCACTCCTAAAAACCTGCATCCCACTCATGTGCACCAAAACCCCAATTCCCCAATCCACCAATCACATCATTCCTTAGCCTCCAAGACTAGTGACGTGGCAAAATGGACGTCTAAGATGCTATGCTTGCTCACAAAGCAAAATTTAAAGGCCAAGATCAAATGAGAGGACAAAATGCACTCAAGGGCACATTTGGGATTTTCTATGTATTAGGGTTTTATGTTTTTATGCTTCTAGGATGTTCTATAGGCTCTATAAAAGGAGACCCAAGTTGTGGTGATCCCTTTGTTCCAGTTTCTAGTCTCTCACATGTAATTCCTTTTTAAAAAAAATAAAAAGTTTGGTTTTTGAAATATTCAAGTGTAATTCCTTTTTTATTGTTTTTAAAAGTTTGTGTGTTGTGAGGAGATTGATTCTGAGTTCCACTTTGTTTTATGGTTAAGCAACTTTGATTTTCAAAGTTGTTTAAGGTTTTGAGATTTTGAGAGATTTTGGTAAAATCTTCTCAAAGGTATTTTGGTGTTTATGGTTAATGTTATTGGTGATATAGGGTTTTAGAAAACGTATTTAGAAGGTTGGAAAGATTTTGAAAGAATTTTGGAAAGAAGAAAAAGGAAACAAGAAAAAAAATATATATTGTTATATTATTTTGTTGTTTTCTTGTTTTGTGATTGCAATAGGTTGAAGGCTTGTTGATTTAGTTCAGCTCCAACCCGGGTTGGATTGGAGGAGGATTTTCATCCTCTAGGTTCTTGGATGTAAGAACCTAAGGTATCTTCCTTTTACCTTGAAAAAGTTCATAAAAGTGCTTGTTACTTGATTTGATTGATTGATTGATTTAGTGTGTTTAAGTTACTTGATTTGTGTTTATGTTATGTTATATACATGTTATGAAGCTTTGATAACAATTTGGTTAGGTTTCATAAGGTTTTGATTTGGAAAAATTGGTTTTCAAAAAGTTTAAAGGGTGTTTGGCAACAGGTTTAAGCAGGACATCTAGATTTGTTTTGATAATTAAAAGGTGTTAGATTGCTTGTTTAGGGTTGATTAAGGTATTTAGTAAGTAGTTAATTAGTTTGGAACAAGATTTGAACAAGTTTGTTAGGTTTTTAAGGAAAGAGTAAGTTAAAAATCTGCATAAGGGCGAAATTTGCTTGGTTTTTCATGATTTTGATGCTTAATCTTTGATTCTTGTTGTTATTTGTGTGTTACTTGACTCCTTGAGCTTCAATAAGCTCAAGGGTGCCCAATTGTTCCAACATAATCACCAAACAAAGCATCAAGCCAAGACCTCTTGGCATCACAAGTGCACAAGTGTGCACTTATTTGGTACATCAGCAAAACAACCAGACACGTAATACAAGTTGCGGCGCAAGACAGAAGTATTGCGGCGCAACACAAGGAGCTGCAGATTTTGGTTTTCCCGTTTCACAAGTTGCGGCGCAAGGAATAAACGTTGCGGCGCAACTGAAGGTGCTGCTGATCTGGTGATCTCGTAACACTAGTTGCGGCGCAAGACCCAAGCACTGCGGCGCAAGACAGTGTTTTAATATTATTTTATTAATTAATTTTCAAAATTTTATTTTTCTTTCTTTTTCATTTTTCCTAGGTTCTTTGTCATTGATTAGGACTATTTCCATTTTTAGATTATTTTTATAACTTTTAGATTTATTTTTATAATTATTTTAAGTTTAATTAGTTTTTAATTACTTTTAATCATTTTTAGAGTTTTAAAAATAGTTTTAATAAGTTTTAATTTTTAGAAAATTACTTTTTAGTCTTCTAATAATATAAGTTAAGTAATTGTTCAATAAAATCATATTTTTGACATTTGAATTAATTAAATTTAATTTTAGGGCTTTAATTAGCATTTAAAATTAATTATTTAATTAACAAAAGGTTTTAAAATATCTTTGTTGGATTTTTATCTTTATTTATATTATTTTAGACTTGTTTTTTTATTTTTGATATTTTGTTTTTGGTTTTAATAATTTTTAATTTTTGTGGTTTTTCTACGGTTTTACGTTTTCGTTTTTTTTACGTCATAGTGTAATTTACAAGAAACCGTCATTCCATCTTCTCAATATTAATCTCAAAGAAATACAAGTTAATTCACAACACCATACCTCCTCGAGAACGAACTCACTTTTAGGGTCATTCACACACGGTTTTCCTAAACCGTCGTATTTGATACTTACCGCTCATATACGTTCTTTTTGTTTTCCTAAACAAGAGATGTTTTTTCTACTTCTATCAAGATTTCATTCTCACACTCTCACAATGCCTAACTCCTACATTCCTAACCTTGACATTTCTTTGTCACAACCTCACTCACCCAAAGCTTCCTCATCCAAGCTTTCAAAGAAACCGAAAATCTCGGTTCGACCTATTTGGGTTAAGAAGAATGAACCATCTTCCTCCAAACCACCCAAAAACCCTACCTTCTCTCCAATCAAGTATTGGAATGAGACTTATACCATTAACCCCATCACCGGAGTTAAAGAAAATGTTCCACCACCACCACAATCCTTCAATACCCCTCAACTCAATGACCTTTCAACCTTCCCAAACCTCACACGGCATTGTGAAAACATTCCCAAACCCATTACCCCACCATCGAACCCTAGGTTTGATGCCCTACCCCCATCAAACGATTTTGTGTTGCATCATGGATCCTCGTGTGCTTGTTGTCGATTTCAACAAATTGAACTTGCTCATGTGTATGAGAAGTTAAATTTTCTTGAATTCCTCCCCACTCGACCTCCTATTAAAGTTTTCGTTCCGGTGGACAAAACTTCAAATGATGCATCGTCGTCTTCTTAGAGTCTTTTAATTTTTTTTAGCAATCTTGGAAAATTATCACTATTAGAATAGCTTATGCTTAGTGGTTTATTTTCCACATCTTTTGCTTTAGATACTCATATTGTGTGTATGACTATCTACTTTGTTGTGTCTTTTCTATTAGGTAACCTTTGTGTGTTATCCCTTTAGTTCTATTTTGAGTTGATCATGGTTAATTTTTACAATAGCTTATGGGTGATTCCATCAATTCTAAACTTTAACCCATTGACAAGCTTATCATCTTCATTGGATTGAAGTTTGATTTTGTCAATTACCTCTTTGGACATACTTAGCAAAATACTTGCTTCTAATTTGAGATTTCTTCTCTCTCTCCCTCTCAAGTTACTTAGTAGGTAGTGATCATATATACATTTGTGTTTCTTTCTTTTCTACTAACATTTGTGTAGCATGTCACCTTAGCTCATATACTTGGTGCCCCAAGCAAGGGGGAGCAACCACCAAGGGGGAGCTACTAGCAAAGTTCGATGTTCTTCAAAGACTTGTGCTAACCTTTTTGCTACGACAAAGGAGGAGAAATGATAGTGATAAACTCGTTAATAATTCGATATTTTGTGTTTCTACGTAAATGAGTTTATCGTTTGTCGTAATCAAAAAGGGGGAGATTGTTAATGCAAGTGATGCCTAAAAACATTATTAGCGTTAACTAATCTTTCTTAGTTTTGATCACAACAAACTATACAACACATTTAGTGTAAAACATAAAACGAATTATTTAACTAACACTATCATCAATAATCATATCACTAACCTTTCTTAATCATACTTAGTGATCATCAAAATGATTATCCTTAAAACTCACTTTTGTTAATATGACAAAAGACTTTTTAATAAACTTTCTTTTTTATAAAATGTTTTATTAAAATGGAAAATGAAAATTTGAAAATGGCATATTCCATATGCTATTAGAATATCCTTTGAAGGCTTCAAATACCTCAGATATTCCTACCCTACTAAAAGACAAAAAACGAAGCGTACTCTAGTGGCGGTACCTTAAGTACCTACGCGGTTCCTTAGCTATATGGAACCGCCGGGCTAGATAAGGTACCGCGCACAGATAGCCGTTATATATCCGTTATACTTTGTCTCCTTTAAATAGTGGGTCAAATCTCATTTTCCAACAAGCCTCTTGGACGCTTTTCTCAGCCCCCTTTCTATTTTCTATAGTATAATCATTAGTAAATGATCACTTAAAGTGTTAAGGATGTTTACATATGATTATCTTCTTGATCCCCTCCTTTACCTTATCCAATGAGAAGATCACTCACTCACTAGTGTTGTGATAAAGATGAATCTATGAGCTAGTCATATTCATCACGATACCCTTTTTGTTTTAGGTCAATCGAATGTATTTATGAATACTTGGACTAGTTGTGTTCATCCAAGTTATTTGTGGATACTTGGATTTGTTGTGTACATCCATTGCATATGTGTTTGCTTGGATTTGTGTTGTGTAAATCCAAGCTACATGTGTGTACTTGGATAAGTCTAGTTGAGTTGTAATAGATTTGATTAGTAGTTCTCACTAAACTATAAAGTGATGTGGTTGTGTATTGTGAGTTCTCACTAAACTTGAAAGTGATTAGTAGTTGTGTTGTGTGAAGTTCTCACTTAGCTTCAAAGTGAAGAGTCGTGAAGATTGGTTCTAGCTTTCGATTAGAACTCGACATTTAGCCTTGTGCCGTAAAATGGTGAAGTAGGCAACATCGTGAAGATTGGTTCTACCTTAAGATTAGAACTCGATATCTAGCCTTGTGTCGTTAAATTGTGAAGTAGGCAACGTTGTGTAGATTGGTCCTAGCTAAAGATTAGGTCTCGACATTTAGCTTAGTGTCGGAAAATAATGTAAGCAACGATGTAAGGTTTTCTCCGTCGAGAAGGGAGCTTGTGGATATAGTGGAAATCTCGAGTAGGTGTACTCGAGGAGTGGAGTAGAAACGAGGATAGAGCCTCGTTGTCGAACCACTATAAATCTTGGTGTCTTCCCACTAGGTTGTCTCCTTCCTTACTCTTTACTTATTTCATTATCATTACACTTACCTATTATCTTTGCTAGTGCATTTTAATTGAACCTAATCATTATGCAACTTAGCTTCAAACAAAAGATAGTTTTGATACAAACCAAATTGAAAGTAATTTTAATTTGGTTGCCAATCGAAGAGAAACTATTCAACCCCCCTTCTAGTTTCTACAAGGTAATATACAATGTATCATGTTAGTAGGGAACTTTGTACAAGGATGTTCCATCTTGATATTACATTCTGACTGAGTGGTTGTGTTTACAATTTAAAGTGGCATCGCTCCTCAAACGTTTATAGAATGCCTTCTGAGTATAATGGCCCGAACAATGGTGCTATAATTCCAAAATATATGAATCAAAGAAAAAATATACAAATTACTATATAAAGAGATTGAACTCAGAGATTACGACTTGATATATACATATTTGTGTCAACTCAGATTTGTGAGAAGTTGTGAATGATAATATTAGAGTAATTCAAGATTCTATAGGCTAAAGTGAGTTTATAGCCTCACTTTTGAAAGTTTGTAAATGATTTAAAAACCCGTGAGAGGATATATGCTAAAACTAGAATACAAGTGTTTTGTATGCTACCTGATATGATTAGTGACAATACATTTACTTATTGTTATTAAGTCCCTTTTTAATCGTGGACCGCTAATCATTTCTAAAAAATGAGTGCTAATATTGTGAATAGTACTATTAGGGACTGAAGTTATACATAAAACACATAAAACTCAATAATAACACATAAAACACATATAACACATAAATATAAACAATGGATGAAAACTAACTCGTCAAAACCCGAGTTGTCACATAAACGACTCGTGTAGAGGTCTTTTTTTGTGTTCTTTGTGTTATGAAGTTATACCTTATGTACCATCCGCTAACACTTAATTTTATAAAAACCTTTAATCTACTTTAACACGTTGTTCTTGGATATCATTTAAAGAAGAAAAAAAAAGAAATAGAAAACTTGTGTTACTGAGTAACATTTAAACGAGGAATGTAAATAAAAATAACTAAAAAATAATACTTTATACATTCAATAGTTATTGTCATCCGACAAAAAATATATCATTATTTTTTCTTTTTACATTTGAATAGATTGATAGTTTTACTGATGTATTAGTTAATTAATAAAAGTTTAAAAAAAAATTAAAAAAATAATATGATAAACTTGATCATATTTCCTTATTTGTTTTTAGCAGTAGATAATTAAATTAAATAAAAAATAAAAAAGAAATGAAACATACGTAAAAAGTATTCATTTAATATATTGGGTGTGATTAAGACCCTCCTAAAAGTTTCATTTTTTTTTAACTTTTTAAATTTGTTTACGTTATAAGAGCACTCGGATTTGTCACTAAAATATCGTGCTAAAGAAAAAGTAGATGTCACTTAGGTAAAACTAGATTTAGCAGCATATATTAAAGATACTGGTTGATACGAGAAAAAAATTACAAAAAATTAGAAAGTAGTAACAAGCGTCAACATATACCATATTTTATTAAAAAAAAGATTTTCACTATGGCTAGTGGGGTTGACACCACCCCTTTAAGGCGGGCAAAATATATTGTAATACACTAAATCTTAACTCACGCCAAAACCTTTAGCACCACCTAACTAGGGATGTCAATAGTTCCGACTTGATCTTAATCGACCTGAACTCGACCCAAGTATATTCAAGTCGGGTTACTCTGATTGAATAACTAATTATGGTCAATCAGGTCAACCCGACTAACTAGAATTCAAAATCAGGTCAGATATTTAGTAAAATAGTTTTGTCTAACTCAGGACTCGAACAAGTTTTTTATATAAATTTTATATGGTTGCTATTTAAATGATCATTATTATTATTTTAACATTTTATCTATATTTTATTTGTCTGAAATTCGAATTAATCCAATCCGAATAAATATAAATCCGACTAACCCGAATAAAAATCAAGTCAAATTCAAAGAAATTATTTTTAAAATTGACCTAAATTAAACCCGACTCAAATAACCAAAACCCCACGAACCCTACTCGATTTCCACCCCTCCACCTAACAATCAACCGCTCCCAGCTTTCTATAACTAGGAAACCGAAAGTGCAAAAAGTAAATAAAAAGTTTAACAAATAAAAACTACTCTATACTCTGTTACTTCTCTCTCTTCACAAACCCTAACCCTAAGCACAAACCGCCGCCTCCATCTCTATTTTCATCCTTTCTCCCAGATCTGGTTCTTGTTTGTATCGCACATCGATGATTTATAAAGAAAGGTTGTTTTGTGGTAACACCATTGATTTAGCTTACCTTCATAAATATATAACAAAGGTTAGTCATCTTTTCTTTCAGTATTTTCGTAATATAAATATTTGGTTTCCGATCTATTAATGTGTACTTGTTGTTTCTTTATCTAATTATATAGGCCACATTTGTGTACAAGCTGTCGGGAGATCTGTTTCTCCGTCGATGAGACCACATTTGTGTCAAGGAGGCACAAAGCCCATCTACGGCGCAAGGTAAGCTTTTAACTAAACATGGAAATCCATTTGTTTCAATTTTGATTGCAAGCGTAATTTTTTTATTCAAAATCAACAAGTTTGTTGAAATCAGTAATTATATTTAATATGCATAAGTTTTGTTGATTTAAATAAAAAACATACAGTAATAGATACTTGTTTTGGTGTTGTTCAAGTCTCCCAGTTTGTTAATCTTCGCACAGAGAGCTAGGTATAATTAAATTCACTTGATTATTATTGTGATAAGTAACTAGTTTATAACAGTAATAAATACTACTAAGTTTATTAAATAAATGTTATAAGCTTCACTGACTATCTTGTAAATTGCCAGCCAAATGTGAGATATCGATGAAGAATGTAGATTCCTCAAGTCAAGAATAAAAGTGCTGGTGAGAAATACATTTCATAACAAGAATGTCTCTATTTCCTTCATAGAGAGTTTACTTAAAAAAGAGGTCGCAGCAGAAGTATTTGGGGTTGAAAATGCATCAATATTGTATGATATATTTTGCTTTTCTTTGAAATACAAGAATTCGAGGTTGGGGGTCTATCTTACTCTAGAAGAAGGATCGGAGCAAAGATATCCCATGGTTTCTCTTCTTATTTCGACGTGTCACTCGTCTCTATCTTATATATGAACATGTTCATTATTAGAATTCTAGATTGTGGTTGTGTAAGAGCAAAGGTATCCCATGGTTTCTCTTCTTATTTTGACATGTCACTCGTCTCTATAGTATATGAACTTCCTTTATAAAATTCTTGTTTTTTTTATCGTGCTTGATTTTATCGCTTGTGTGATTGATCATATATGTTCTATTTCCATGACCGACCCATTTATGCAAAATTGTTGCTTTTCATTGGCGGTGTTTCTATATGCTGCGTATCATTTTGTGACCTGGGTTCTGTCCAGGTGAGTTACTAGCTAATAAGGTCACAGGTTGATTGACTCCGATTCATATACATATATATCCGCGTTAAAGATAGTATTTCGTAATGCATAGGTTATGTGTGTATAAGTAACAGCATCTTTATGTTTTTAAAATCAAGCTAAGAGATACTGATCACTTGTAATTTGGTAGTGGTCATACGACTGTGTTAAAGTAGAAAGCGCGGGCTGTTCAATATTGATCCTCGATCAGTTTATTGTCTAGGCCCTAGGCCATTCATCCATGGGCTGGTTTTGGTCTCCATACTCAATTGGGTTGATCGGGTTGGGACAAGGTTGTATACCAGTTAGCTAGAATAAATGAGCAATATATTGGTAGCTGACATGAACAAAGCAAACCAAAATAGATTTTGGGCCAAATATCCATAGAATTCAATTCACATATAGTTTCGAGTTTTTGGTTTGGGTTCTTGGTACTTGGTAGTGTAACAATATAAGCTAAATGAGCTGTTGTACGTTTACAACCTGGCTCATAAATTAAATCACTTATACATGAAACTATTATTTTTATGTTTCTCAATACTTGTGTATGCAAAAGCATACTCCATATTATTAGTCATAGCTCATCTAATTGTTTAGACATTACGGATTATTAAACTGTCTTCTGTTCTCTTAACAGTCAAAACCAACCTTTCCTTTTATAAATTGGACTATTTCTATCTTGACTATATGCAAATGGTGTACATCTTTCGTTGAAAACTTAAAAAATTTCAAACATTTCTTAATATAATTTTTCATACTTTTTTCACACAATATTATCGGGTTATGGGTTAGAACACCGGGTCGACCCGATCGAGTCACCGGATCATGAGATCGACCACCGAGTCTACCTGGTGAGTCATTGCGTCACGGGTTTGATCATCGGGTCAACGTGTTCCAGTCATCGGGTCACGGGATCGACCATCGGGTAAACAAGATTGAGTCACGGGTCGGAAACAAAAAACCCTAATTTCACCAATGGCGGCTACGACTTCCTATCATCTGATCGGATCTCAATCTCCTATGCAACATCCATTCGCTTGTTAATATCTGATTATTGATTCGTTCCGATTCTAAATCATATCTTAATAGGCTCGACGATTGTTGGTAGGTAACGATTTTTGATGTAGGATTTTCGTGTTTTTTGTCGTCTTTTTTAGGGTTTGTGAGATTCATTCAGTTGTTTTTTTTCCGTTCGTCGTTGTTTCTTGTTTCGTTTTTGTTATGGCGAATTACGGTTGGCAAGAGGTTAAGCGTTCCAAACGTGGGATGGCGTATTCATCTAATCAACCTTCTCGAGTTTCGGTTGAAGATCAGACTACTAAGATTTCATATTCCATTTTTGTCACTAATTTTCCTGAATCAACATCCTCCCAAGATCTGTGGAAAACATGCAGTGATTACGGTACTGTCATTGATGTTTTCATACCTTTTAAATTATCTAAGGCTGGTAAGAAATTCGCTTTTGTTCGGTTCATTAAGGTTGAGAATATTAATCGGCTTGTGGATAATCTACGCACTATTTGGATTGGGCGTCACCATTTGTATGCCAATCAAGTGAGATTTGAACGACCTCCCAGAATTACTAAGCACAACAATGTCAATGTTGAGGCTGATTCAGCTGGTCACCATTATCAAGGAGTTATAGGCTCTTATGCAAATGTTGTTAACAACATGGCTTCTCATAATCATAGACCCGTCTTATCTCATGTTCCTGCTTTGGTTATAGATGAAGACTGTTTGATCGATCGTGATATGTCGCAGCATGTTATGGGCAAAGTGAAGGATGCGTCTTCTATCCCCAACATGTACAATATTCTTAAAGACGAAGGGTTTTCAAATATCAAAGTTTCATACTTGGGAGGAGTCTGGGTGCTTTTTGAATGCGATACTATGGAGTCTAAAAATAACTTTATCAAACATACTGGTATTAATTCATGGTTTCACTCTCTTATTAATGCTATTCCCGACTTCATCAGCAAGGAACGTGTCGTTTGGGTGGATATAGAGGGTATCCCTCTAAATGCTTGGTCCCGTCGTACGTTCACTAAAATAGCAAAGAAATAGGGTCAACTACTAGATTTGGAAGATTATGTTGATTCATCTTTTGGTCGTAAACGTGTTTGCATCATTACTAATAATCCTACCTCGATTTTTGAAACGTTCAAAATCATTGTCAAAGGTCGTGTTTTCATGGTTCGTGCGAAGGAGCTATTCACTTGGAACCCCTCTTTTTTGTCAAGGAAGGAGGACGATGACGTTTCGGATGATGAATCGGATACATGTCCTAATGAAGGTGCAGCAGGTGATGATCTTGACAAGGAAGATGAGGTTGTTCCAGATACCGTATTTGGATCGAGTTCGTGCTCCAAAAAATCTCAAAAAGAAGAGTCCACTAACTCCCCTAGAAGAGATATAGAAAACGCTGAATCGGAGGATCCCTTTGAAATACAGAATTTACTACACAAATTACAGGCTGGAGATCAACAGGCATATAGCCCTTCTCTTCCGAATCCACCTGGCTTTACTCCTGAGGCTTCGGTGATACCTGATAATGTTGAGGAAGACGGAAGTCCTAAAGATGATGCAGCCAAGAGTATTGATCCGATTATTATGAGTAATCATTCGCAGGATACTTCTGCGGATTCATGTAGTAATAACTCTGGAAGACACGTTAAAAATAATGGAGGTTCTGTTTTAGGCATTATAGAGGACGTTATTAAGGTCGGACAAGCGATGGGTTACAGTATGGAAGGTAGTGTAAAAGATTTAGAACATATCATCGGTCGAAAAGGAGATATTAGTGGTTTTAAATGAATGTGATGTCGCTAAATGTTCAGGGTCTTGGGCACAAGACAAAAAAGGAGTGGGTAAAGGCGCTTATTAATTCTCATCGTATTAGATTCATAGCTATTCAAGAAACTAAAATGTCTGCGATTTCTCATATGGATGTTAAGTTTCTTTGGGGAAACTCAAATTATGATTTTGTTTACAGTGAGTCTCTTGGTAATTCAGGAGGCATTCTTTGCATTTGGGAGAACTCTTTTTTCAAGAAGGATCAAGTTACCATCTCTGACAACTTCATTGCTATCTATGGCACATGGGTGCCGAGTAATACTAAAATTCTTTTTGTGGCAGTCTACGCGCCTCAACAGCTTGTGCAGAAAAGACTTCTTTGGGATTATCTCTCACTGATTTTAGGTCGTTGGAATGGTGAATCGATTATTACGGGAGATTTCAATGAAGTTAGATCAAGTAACGAACGTCGGGGATCATGTTTCAATCCTTTTAGTGCGAGGTATTTTGATCAATTTATTACAGCGTCGGGCCTCGTTCATATCAAAATGGAGGGTTTCAATTTTACTTGGTCTCATCCTTCAGCTACGAAAATGAGCAAATTAGACAGATTTTTGATCTCCAGTTCGCTATTTACGATCTTTCCATCTATCACTGCCATTTGTTTAGATCGTCACTTATCGGATCATAGACCGATTCTTCTTCGGGAAATTCAGTTAGATTTTGGGCCTACACCTTTTCGTTTTTTTAAATCGTGGCTTGATTTTGAGGGTTTTGATGCGATGATTGCTGTTTCATGGCTCAACTCTACGGTTGCCGATCCCAACAAATTGATTCGCTTCAAGAATAAGCTTAAGGGTCTTAAAGCTGAGATTCGTTCGTGGGTGTACAATAAGCGGATGGAGGTCCAATCTACCAAAACTAAGATTCTTTCTGATCTTAAAGAGATTGACCACAAATTGGATCGAGGGATTAAGGATGATAATCTTGTTCTTAGACGTCTCGACTTAAAGCAACGTCTTAACAAGATTACTGACATGGACAATAAAGATCTTCATCAAAAAGCTAAACTTAAATGGGCGATAGAAGGAGACGAAAATTCTAAATTTTTTCACGGGATCATCAATAAAAAAAGATCACAATTGGCGATTCGAGGTGTTTTTGTCGATGAGATTTGGTGCATAGAACCTGACACTATTAAAGACGTTTTCCTCCATCACTTTGCAGCTCAATTTAAAGCTCCTGTTGCTCAGCGTTTTAAGTTGAATTTCCAGTTTAGTAAGAAGCTTTCACAATCTCAAGCGGAGAATCTTGAACGTAGTGTTTCCGTCGACGAGATTCGGGGTGCTGTTTGGGATTGTAGGAACGACAAGTCTCCAGGGCCTGATGGTTTTACCTTCGATTTTTTTAAGAAATTTTGGGATGTGATTGGCCCAGATTTTTGTGAAGCGGTGCAGTATTTCTTCACACATGGAGAATTTCCTAACGGGTGCAACTCTTCGTTTATCGCTTTAATTCCCAAAGTCATTGATGCCAAATTTGTGACAGACTTTCGTCCTATCAGTTTGATAGGTTGTGTCTACAAAGTTGTTACCAAAGTCTTAGCTAACAGAATGGTTTTAGTGATTGACGATTTAGTATCAAATTCACAAACAGCTTTTATTTCAGGAAGACAAATTCTTGACGGCCCTTTTATTCTTGATGAGATTCTACACTGGTGCAAGAAAAAGAACAAAAAAACTATGTTTTTCAAGGTCGATTTTGCTAAGGCTTACGATTATGTCCGATGGGATTTTTTGTTGGAGACTTTGACAGCATTTGGGTTTGGTCAGACTTGGTGTAAATGGATCAGCGGAACGTTGTCTTCAGCTAGAGCATCTATTTTGATTAATGGTAGTCCTACGAACGAGTTTCATTGCTCTCGTGGTCTCAAGCAAGGCGATCCCCTCGCTCCATACCTTTTCATTTTAGTTATGGAGGTTTTACATCTCTTGATATCTAATGCTGTGGAAAATGGCGTATTTCAAGGTATTAAAATTTCTTCTTTGTTATCCATTTCCCATCTTTTTTATGCCGATGACGCGATGTTCCTCGGAGATTGGTCAGTTGATAACTTAAAGGGTATGCTTAATATATTGAGAGTTTTTCATTTGGCTTCTGGTCTTCAAATTAATGCCTCTAAAAGTCAGATTCTAGGTACATGTATGCCTATATCGGATATTCAACAGGTGGCCAATGAAATTGGATGTTCGGTTATGAAAAATCAATTTCGCTATTTGGGGGTAACGGTTGGGCTTCTTCATTCTCGGATCAATGCTTGGGACAACATTATTTTAAAGATCAAAAACGGTCTTTCAAAGTGGAAGGCCCAAACTCTCTCCATAGGAGGACGTCTTACCCTTTTAAAGTCGGTCCTGGGAGCTTCTCCAATATATAATATGTCCCTTTACAAAGCTCCTCGAGGCGTGTTAAAGACTATGGAGTCCATCCGTAGCTGTTTTTTTAATGGTGGTAATTATGGGGAATATAAAACTTCGTGGGTGGCTTGGAATCGTGTGCTTGCTGCTAAACAATACGGGGGTTTAGGTGTTTCAAGTTATTTTGCTCTTAACCGTGCCCTTCTTCTAAAGTGGGCTTGGCGTTTTTTTTCGCAAGATGGATCTCTTTGGTGTCGTATTATCAAGGAGTTATATGGTCAGTTGATTGAGTCTCATACTACGAAATGGTCCTCAACCTGGTGCTCTATTCTACGTGAGATCGATGTTTTAAAAGAGATGGGGTTTGATTTTTGGTCACACTGTAAAATGCGTCTAGGCAACGGTATGCATATTAAGTTCTGGACGGATGTGTGGGTAGGAGATTTGCCATTGTATGTCAGCTTCCCCCGTCTCTTCGCTTTAGAGCTGTCTACGGATATTTCTGTTGCTTCTAAGTTGGCTGGTCCTTTAGACGTTTCTTTTCGTAGAACTGTCCGAGGGGGCATTGAGGCGGATCAATTGAAGACGCTGTCAACTATTACAGACCAGGTATCTCTTTCTGACTCACGCGATACGCCTATTTTTGATTTATCTGCAGATGGTAAATTCAAAGTTAAGGACATTCGTAATGCTATTGATGCTATCATTCTTCCGACGCATCACACAGCTACTAGATGGGTCAAAACCATTCCCAATAAGGTGAATATTTTTCTGTGGAAGGCTCGTTTAGATCGGTTGCCTACTAGAAGCAATCTGGCGAGGCGCGGTATAAATGTGGATTCCCTTCTTTGCTCGACTTGCGACTGTTCGGAGGAGGATGGCCAACATGTGTTCTTTGGGTGCTATTTTACTAAGTTTATTCTACGCAGGATTTGTAATTGGTGGGAGCTTAATCTTCAGCCTTGGTCTTCCTTTCAAGATTGGCTAAGCTGGTTCGAATCAATTCGTCTTTCTCCTTCGGTTAAAGCTATTTTAGAGGCGACGTTTGGTGTGGCTTGGTGGGCTATATGGAGATTTCGCAACCGCTTGATTTTTGATGACTCCCCTCCTAAACGCGAGGAGGTTTTTGATGATATTGTCTATCACTCGTTTACCTGGGTTAATAGTCGTTCGAATAGACGTATTTCTTGGGTAGATTGGTTAAAAAACCCTCATTTATTATCTTTGTAATTTTTTGCTAGCTTCTTGCTAGGTTTCTTTTAATAAAATTGCCGTTAAAAAAAAAGATTGAGTCACGGGTCATGGGTTCAACCATCGAGTCAACCCGGTCGAATCACAAAGTTATGGGTTCGACCACCGAGTCAACCATGTCGAACCACCAGGTCAACTCGGTCGAGTCAACATGTCACGGGTTCGACCACCTGGTCAAACCAGTCGAGTCTCCAGTTCACTAATTCAACGAGCGGGTCAACCCGGTCGAGTCATTGGCTCACAACGTCGATCACCGGGTCAATCAGGTCGAGTCACCGGCTCACTGATTCGACCAACAAATCAACGCGTTCGATTCACCCGATTACCATTTTAATCATCTGATCAATTAAAATATCGTTAACTATTTTTCACTAGGCGATTTTCAAACCTATACGCGAATACACGTCTAGTTTTAACTTAGTCACTAATTTTGCATAATCTGATAAGTTACACAAAGACTCCCACTTTTCTTTTCTATCGAATCTTAATTTCTCAACTTCTTAATACATATTGTATCATGCTGCTCTCTATTTAGAGCCCGCGAAGTGTTTGGCTGATAGTTGGCGTCATTGGCTTCCAAATTCCAATCCTCCTCTTTAATGGCGCATCATTTCCTTGTTGACGCCTAATTACTCGCGGCAAGAACACCTTCTCAAAAAAGTCACTCCCGTGTTTTTTATGTAATAAGTAGAGGTATATATGGACCCATGACGGTACTTTTTTTTTTGCCTTTTGGCATCATTTTTTTCGTACCAAACACTCCTCTTGAAATTGTGGTGTCATATCATTTCTCAAGCTATAGCCTACGTGGCACACTTTTTCTCCACGACACCATTTTTGTGACAATTTCAAATTTTAAATTATTTGAATTGCGTTAAATGCGGCGTTTACAGGTTAGACATGTGCGTCTATTAAAGTTCCTGATTGCTTCTGCATAAATCGTGTACACATTTAATCTTTATGAGTATCATTCATGAGATTAATTAGTTGGACAAATTTTAATTTTACTTACGCCATATAATAAATTATTAGTGATCACAGTTACGTAACCCGTCTCACCTTTAAACAACACGACTCATTTAATTTGTGTTATGTCACATGAATATTTATTTATCGAAAATAACCGTAAACACATTTTAAAAAAATTCACTTTTTTCCTAAATCTACATAAATATATTAGCCGAATTATATTTGGCCCATTTATTAGTTATTATCGGGCTTAGCCCATATTAGTTATCTTATTATGCAAGACGGAGATATGTATTTATAGGGAATAATCAATAATATCCAGACATGGAGTTTTACTAAATCTAATATGGTAATAAGAGCCTAAACACTCATCACCAAAGAAAAACCCTACACCAAAACAGCCGCACAAATAAGAAAAAAAAATCACGCCATTACCAATTCTTTAATATCACACAATGAATTGATAAATTGGTTCTTTAATTCCTTGATGCCTGCTTTGTTGGATATTATTAGTCATTCGGTACTTTGTTGGTAATTCATATTAAGTTGCATGCCATTACTACTTTCTTTGATTGTTTTTAATTGCATAGTTTGCATCTACTGCTACGCCGCTTTGTTTATCTAGTTGTACACGATTAGTAGAATGACTCAACCAATAACACCCCACTTTTATTTTCAAGCGGGCCAAGGCACGCTAACAGCCAAGGTCCCTCAGTTCGCATGTCAACTATTTCAACCCGGTTCCTTGCTGGCTCAATATTGTTATATGCAAGACCAAGGTATACCAATCTATTATGGTACTACTCCAAGTCCTAACCATAATACATCAGTTATGATACCGCCTCAAGCAACCATGTCTCCGCAAGCATTGCCTATTATGACTCAAGATTCTTCTTGGAACATGGACACCGGGGCATCTTCTCAGGTGGCTGACAATACATGTATACTCACTTCTTTTAGTAATTCAAGCATTTATCCATCTGTATTTGTTGGCAATGGTCACTCTATTCCTGTCACTCATACCTGACATAGCTCTTTGCAGACATCTCATAAGCCTCTTCATTTAAATCATATTCTTGTCACACCTCATATAATTAAGAATTTAATTTCTGTTCGTAAATTTGCTCATGACAATGATGTTTCTATTGAATTTGATGCTTATGGTTTCTCTGTGAAAGATTACCAAACCCAAAGGCTTCTTCTTCGTTGTAATAGTACGGGTGACCTTTACCCAGTTACTCAGCAACAATGTCCAGTAGTTTTGCTTTCATTTAGTTTCACTACGTGGCACAGACGCCTCGGTCATCCTGGGGACGATGTGCTTCGTCGCTTAGATTCAAGTAATCTAATTTCTTGTCATAAACCAAAGTTGTCCGGTTTGTGTCATGCGTGTCAATTAGGTAAACATGTCAAGCTTCCATTTCATAGTTGTGAGTCCTCTGTTGGGTCCGTGTTCGAAATTGTTCACTTCGACATATGGACATCCCCAGTTCTCAGTGAAAGTGGATTTAAATACTATGCTATTTTCTTAGATCACTTTTCGCATTTTGTTTGGGTCTACCCTTTGCATAAAAAATCTGATTTATTTGCTACATTTGTTTCTTTTCATGCTTATGTCAATAAACAATTTAATTTAGACATTAAGGCTTTGCAGTGTGACCATGGAGGTGAATATGACAACACTCATTTTCATGACCTTTTCCGCCAAAATGGCATACAGTTTCGCTTTTCATGCCCTCGTACTTCCCAGCAAAATGGAAAATCATAATGTATGCTTCGCACCATTAATAATCTAATCCGTACATTGCTATTTCAAGCTCACATGCCTCCCTCTTATTGGGTGGAAGCTCTTAATATGTCCGCTCATCTTTTAAACATATTACCTTCTACTGCCATTAATAACGAAATACCATTCACGAAAGTATACAACCAAACACCCACATATGAACATCTGTGTGTTTTTGGATGCCTTTGTTATCCTCATGTTGATGTTGCACACAAACTTGAACCCCGTTCTACACGATGCATATTTCTAGGTTACCCTGCCAATCACTGTGGTTATCGATGTCTTGACTTATCCTCCAATAAGATAATTATCTCGAGACATGTACGGTTTGAGGAAGACGTTTTTCCATTTGGGACTATCATGTCTTCTACTAAACCTTCATATGACTTCTTACTTCCGCCATTACTTCCACCTTCCCATATCATGCCCAATCACACAACTGCTAACCAACCAACCCAACCAAGTACTCCAACCCCATCACCCCCTCATACACCACCAGCTCACCAAACCAATGATAGTCCACCACCCACTGGTTTCCCTGCAGCCCAAACTACCCCACAACCACGTGTTTCACCCACAACCCAAAAACAAAGTACCTCCACCTCTAACCCGGTTGTTGTCCCTTGTGCGAACCAACCATAAGCTGAACCTGTCCATAACATTCATCCTATGGTTACACGTGCAAAATCTGGTATTTCAAAACCTCTTGAAAAAATGTGTCTTAATGTTACCACTCCTTCACCGCTTCCTCGTTCTCATATTCATGCTCTTCGAGATCCTAAATGGAAAGAAGCTATGTTAGATGAATATAATGCTTTAATTATTAACAGAACGTGGGTTCTTGTGCCCCGACCAGCTAACGTTAACGTTGTCCGTTCTATGTGGCTTTTCAAACATAAGTTTCATGCAGATGGCTCATTAAGCAGGTATAAGGCTCGTCTTGTTGCCAACGGACGAAGTCAACAGCAGGGTATTGATTGTGATGAGACATTTAGTCCGGTCGTTAAACCGGCTACCATTCGTACAGTTTGAGTCTCGCAGGTTTTCGTCAGTGGCCTATTCATCAGCTTGACGTGAAGAATGCCTTTCTTCATGGCCATTTATCTAAGACAGTGTATATGCACCAGCCTCCTGGGTTTGTTGATTCCGCTAGACCTGATTATGTATGTCACTTGAAGAAATCATTATATGGCCTTAAGCAGGCTCCTCGAGCTTGGTTTCAGCGTTTTGCTAGCTTTGCTACACGGATTGGTTTTCAGCAGAGTAAAACAGATGCATCCTTATTTGTTTATCATTTTGGATCGGACATTGCTTATCTGTTATTATACGTGGATGATATTATACTTACTGCGTCATCTACATCGTTGCTACAACGTATTATTGGCTCTCTTCATGGCGAGTTTGCGATGACAGATCTTGGCTCTCTTAATTATTTTCTTGGTATTTCTGCTCAACGGACCGCATCTAGTTTATTTTTATCACAGTCCAAATTTGCTGAAGAGATTCTTGAGAAAGCTCATATGCAGCAGTGCAATCCTTACAGGACTCCGGTTGATATTGAATCCAAGTTAGGTCCTAACGGTGACCCGGTTTCGGATTCAACCATGTACTGTAGCTTGGCATGTGCTCTTCAGTATCTTACTTTTACGCGACCGGATATTTCTTATGCTGTTCAACAGGTTTGTCTTTATATGCATGATCCCCGTGAGCCTCATCTTGCCGCTTTAAAGAGGATTCTTCGGTATCTTCGTGGTACTCTTGATCATGGTGTTCAACTACATGTTTCTACTACCACTCAGCCCACTGCATACACTGATGATGATTGGGCAGGTTGCCCAGTCACCTGCAGATCCACTTCTGGGTATTGTGTTTTTCTTGGGGATAATCTACTATCATGGTCTGGTAAAAGTCAGGTTACTGTTTCTCGATCTAGTGCAGAGGCTGAATATCGAGGTGTTGCTAATGTTGTTTGATAGGTGTGAAAACACCCATCCTTTTACCACATAATTATAATGAAAACAAGACCATAACGTGTATTTTATGTGGTAAATGTCGGAATTATGCGTGGTTTGTGTTTTTGTTGTGTTTTAGGACCAAAATGTGAAAAGGCAGGAAAACACGGGCTTTCACGGGCTTTTATCGAAGAAAAAGACAAAAGACGGAGTCAAAAGATCAAGGATGCAAAAAGAACGGAAGTCCAAGGCCTATTATGAAGATTTATCGAAGAAAAAGTCTAAAGACGGAAGTTTAATAAACCGAAGAACTCAAGTCTAATTTATGAAGAAACTACAAGACGAGTTTAAACGAATCCCGAGACAAAGTCGAAAAAGTCGAAGAACTTTAAAGACGAAAAGACGAGAAAGAAAGAAAGAAAGGAGGAAGCCACCAACCACTCCCCTCTCCTATAAATACCACCCTCATTTGTTAGGAAAGGGTTGGTTAGTCATTTAGGAGTAGATTAGTTTAGGATTAGGAGTAGCTTAATACTTTCTCTCTCTAGTATTTTCTTTAAAGTTTTAAGCTTTTTCATTAATCTTGTAATTTGAATCTTTAATCATCTTAGTTTCAAACCTTTTCAATTAATCATTCTCATTCTACCTTTCGTAATCTTTTAATCTTGTTTAATTTTGATCATCATGTAGTTTATTAATCATGTTCTTGTTTGATTGATGTTTTTGATTGATTGTGCTTATTGGTTTTTATGTGTTGATTTTTATAGCTTATAGTGTTTTAGTGTTTATTGTATTAGTTTCCTTATTTTTAATTAAGAGCTTATTAGTTTATTTTATAAAAAGTTGTTTTTAAATATTTTTATTATTTAGTATTTTTAAAAGTTTTTTAATTTTGACTTAATAGCTTTTTCTTAAAATTAATTTGCCTAAGTTTTTAGATAAGTGCTTATTAGATTCTAGCTTATTTTCATTTTGGTCATTTTTAATTATTCCGAACTAGTAAACCCCAATATTCCGGATAAGCCCCAAAATCTTTATTCCGGATAAGTGCCCCTATATTCCGAATAAGCCCCAAAATCTTTATTCCGGATAAGTGCCAAAACAATTATTCCGTATAAGTTAAAGAATTTATTCCGGATATAAAAAAGATTTTTTCCCGGATAAGGTAGCATGATTTTTTTTCCGGATAAGGAAACAAAACCAAATTCATTCCGGATAAACATTTTAATTTATTCCGGATAACTGAAAGTACTTTATTCCGGATAACAGAAAGTACGTATAAATTTTGACATGCCTAGCTGCTAGCTTAGGTTTTTTCGCCAATTTAAGGTGCTTGGCTGGCAGCTTCCAGCTGCCTGCCTGCTAGCTTGTTTATTTATTAGTATTGTTCCGTAATTGTTTAGATTTATCCGAAAGTTTTTCCGATTTTAATTTTGAAAGTTACGTATTTTTAGTTGAATTTTTCTTCTATTTTTAAAATTAATATTTTTTCGTTAAGTTCAAGTTTTATCTTTTATTTAGTATCCGTTTTAGGTTTTGTCTCGTTTAGCTTTAAAGTACCATTTTTAGTTTTTATTCTCTCCTTTTTCATTTAGTAAACTTTATTTTCAAGTCGATAGTTAATTTTGTCTTTTAATTTTATTTTTATTAATTGTGTCGTTTTAAATTCATGTTTTATTAGTTATATTGTTTTGTTTTTTTAGTTAATTTTTTTTAGCTTATTTTTATTACTAGTCGCAATTACCTTTTACTTAGAAATAGATAGTCAAAACTTTCTTTTTGTTAACTAAAAACGACTAAGTCACACTTTCAACTGGTAATCAATTTGAATTGAATCAAGACGAACAAATTTTTATACTTGGCCAAAACCCAGTTATTAAATGGCGCCGCTGCCGGCTCTTTTCGTGAAGATTAACGGTTTTTTGTGAGAGACGCGCTGGATTTTGGGATCCGTTCACTCGTGAACGTTATTTTTCGTGTCAAAAATTTTCAAAAATCCAAAAACATTTGCAAAATCATAAAAAGCATTTCTTTTTCGAAGTTTTGCACCAAAAATATTCTTCTTGCTTATCTATTTTTCTTCATGGATTCGTCTTGCGTATGGTGTGGGAGACCATGGCATGATTTTCAAACATGTCAATGGTGTACTTGTGAGCGGTGCGGTTCTAATATCGACGATACACAATTTGAATTTTGTCCATTTTGTAATTTAACAAATTTGTACTTCTCCTCTTACAATACTTTCTCACCCTCTCCCGTCTATGACGATCCTTATCCTCAAAATGCACCGGATTTTTCTCCATCCCCGTGGTGCTATAAGTGTGGGGGTCCTCACGAAAGTTTTCACTGTCCAACGGGGGATCAAAATTACTATAATTATACCCCTTCCAGTTTTGACCAACCCCTGCAATACCCAATTGATCATCAGCCTCGTCATGGGATGAGTTATCAAGAACCAATTGACGATCTTGCTACAGCTTTTCAAGAACAAACGAAAGAGCTTTTACACACGCTGCAAACTTGTATGGAGTCATTTTTAAAGCAGCGAGATCAGACGAGTACTCATATCCCTGAGCTTATTATTGGCCCTTTAGGTAATGAGGAGAGTGATGACGATATTGAGGTGATTTTTGACGAGGAGGAATTTCTAAAGCAACGCAAGACTTCTCACACTCCTCCTTCGTCTATTGCTATCACACCCGAGGAGCCTGTTGGCTCTCTCATAATGGAGGATGAGCATCTTGACATTATTTCAGCAACGGAATCGGACGAATTCCTAAAGTCTAGTGTCGAGGACCTTGTCGTCATCCAAAGTGAGCCCGAGGGTATTCCTGAAAATTTGTGTGATATACCGACTTTTGTGGAGCTTAAGGACGAGGTCGCTTTGCTAGTCAATGATCACATACTCACAAATCCACAAGCGATAATTGATTCTCCCAACAAGAGTTCAACATGTGGTGAGTATGATGATTTCATCTTCGAGCCCGAGATTGAGGAAATTATCGACCGAGAGCTAGCTCTTTTACCTCCGCTTCCACCTACGAGTGAGGACGATTTTTCCAATATCGAGGCCGAACTTGATGAGTTGGAACGTCTTATTTTTCATAATAATGACGAACCAACTCACATGCCCAAACATCCAATTCTCGATGAGTTACCTAATCAACACTCCTCTAATGAGAATTACGTTTACCACATTCGCGAGGATTTAACTTATCAACAATCCCCACAAATGAATGACGGTTTCGTACTTGATCGTGATCTTTTCAAACGAGTTTCTACAGTCCTTATCTACGATGAAATCGAAAAGATTATCGTTCATGAGGATGAATGCTTTGACCCGGGAGGTGACATGGACCATTCTATGATTGATAACTTTACGGCTTTGCCAATTGGTCAACATCCATTGTCTTTGGAGGATGACAATGTGATTCCTTTACCCACCCCACCTCCCGTCAATCTGGACTTCACTTGCTTTTCTTATATTGAGCGGACTTTCCTACCATTCACTACTTATCCTCCGGCCTCTCCTTTATTAATGTCCTCCGGGAACGAGGACAAGGTCTTTGATCCCGGTATTACATTCGAGGCTTCCCCATGGACTATTTAATTCGGGGACGAGTCAGGCTCGTGACTCGGTTAACTTAAAAAAGCGCTCTTCGGGAGGCAACCCGATTATCTTTCTTTATCTATTTTCATCATAAGTGTAGGGGAGCCCCGCTGGTGTTTCTTGTTTTCTTTCTTATCATGTGCAGGGATTAGAGCTTCAAAGACACACTTTTGATGACTTTTGACGACCCGTGATTCCGTGTTCCCGTCTTCCCGGTTCTATCCTAAACTCTTTTCGATTCACTATTTTATATTTCTCAATATTAAAATAGGAATCTCTTTAGTTGTCTCTTTCTTAGCAAGATTTAAGCAAAGTGCAAAATGTCCTAAGTGTAGGGGAGTTTACTCCCACATGCTTAAACATTGAGGACAATGTTCATATCAAGTGTAGGGGGAATTCTATCGAAGTTAAGTGGACTTTTCCATGAATTTGACCTCATTTTAACCGGAAATTCGATTTTCGACATTTTTCAAATTTTTTTAATCTATTTTGGCCTAGTTGTAGTTTCCTTTATTTTTGTTATTTTCTTTTATTGTTCAATAAAATGGTTTTAGCAAGTTTAGATGTCTTAGATATATTAGGCCCTTCGTGAATATTTTGACTCAACCCGAGTTTACTTATCCAACTTTACTCTAGCTAGTATCCTTAACCATGTAGACCTTAATTGGTTTATTAGGCTACGTATCCACGAGTCTCATTCCTTCAGATTTTAAATTGTGGAGAACGAGAAATGATAGAGTTAGTTATAAGTTTGGTATTTTTCATTAACTTATGTGAGTTAATTATGATCTTTTTCTCCCATCGCTTGTAAATAAATAACTGCAATAAGTAAGGTCGTACGGTCTGAAAAATTACTTAGCTTCTAGCCCAAGATCGTTTAAAAGTTGCTCGTTAGAGTTCATAGCCAAGGCATAACTATTGAAACGGGACGCGAAGATTGGTGAGTCCGAAAAGGCCCTAATAAGGCATGAGGATTCCATTTTGTTGCTAAAGATCCAAGATGATGTGAAAAGCATTATTCCAAAATCAATATGAAGGATCAAGACACACGACGAAAAGCAATCACTCCCATAAAGATCATGGAGAAATCTATCCGAAAAGACCCTCACAAGGTATGAGGATAAATAGATTCAAGTCCGAAAAGGAGGCGGATCGTTGTATTTCAAAGTCCTAAATAAGGATTGAAGAAATAATGAAGAAGTCATGGTCAACATTTGAAGAATATCTCAACTATTCCAAGTGAAGATATGCACTATTTATGAAGAGAAGACCATAATTTCAAGATCGTCTTCTCAAGATTTGAAGTATGAAGTAAATGCCAAATATCGGTCCGAGAAAGGTCTCAAATCGTGAAACAAGTTATGCCAAGATATGAACTTTATGAGGTTTCGAGAAGCAGTTTTAAAAGATTTTGTCCTTTAGCTAACTATGGATTAGATCGTCCTACTTTATTTTCAGCCTTAATAAACTATCGAAGTAAGTCAACAATGCATCATCGTGATCATTTAAGACATCAATAAAATATAAGAGTTACTCATAGGAATAAGGGAGTCTAAGTGATTAATTGAACCGCATGAGTAAGTGTTAGTTGTGCTAACTTGTACTAACAATGATCTCGTTTTTAAGCTTGGCACGGGGAACGTGAAACTTGAGGGTGATAAACATTCATGACACCAAAGCCCTAATGAAAGTCTTAGATTTCTTTGCAAGTTTCTTACTTCTTGCATTTTGTGATTTTCTATCTTTTAAATTTTCCTCAGTTTCTATTGTTAATAAAGACCAAGGTAGGTTGATTATGATGGAAAGTGTAAATCTTGCTTTGTCATTAAGCATTGCATGAGGTCATTGCAATGATCAAGTGTAGGGGATTTGATATGTGTGTAAACACTCATCCTTTTACCACTTAATTATAATGAAAATGAGACCATAACGTGTATTTTATGTCGTAAATGTCGAAATTATGTGTGGTTTGTGTTTTTGTTGTGTTTTAGGACCAAAATGTGAAAAGGCAGTAAAACACGGGCTTTCACGGGCTTTTATCGAAGAAAAAGACAAAAGACGAAGTCAAAAGATCAAGGATGCAAAAAGAACGGAAGTCCAATGCCTATTCTGAAGATTTATCGAATAAAAAGTATAAAGACGGAAGTTTAATAAAGCCGAAGAACTCAAGTCTAATTTACGAAGAAACTATAAGACGAGTTTAAACGAATCCCAAGACAAAGTCGAAAAAGTCGAAGAACTTAGAAGTCGAAAAGACGAGAAAGAAATAAAGAAAGGAGGAAGCCACCAACCACTCCCCTCTCCTATAAATACCACCCTCATTTGTTAGAAAATGGTTGGTTAGTCATTTAGGAGTAGATTAGTTTAGGGTTAGGAGTAGCTTAATACTTCCTCTCTCTAGTATTTTCTTTAAAGTTTTAAGCTTTTTCATTAATCTTGTAATTTGAATCTTTAATCATCTTAATTTCAAGTTTTTTCAATTAATCATTCTCATTCTACCTTTCTTAATCTTTTAATCTTGTTTAATTTTGATCATCATGTAGTTTATTAATCATGTTCTTGTTTGATTGATGTTTTTGATTGATTGTACTTATTGGTTTTTATGTGTTTGATTTTTATAGCTTATAGTGTTTTAGTGCTTATTGTATTAGTTTCCTTATTTTTAATTAAGAGCTTATTAGTTTATTTTATAAAAAGTTGTTTTTAAATATTTTTATTATTTAGTATTTTAAAATTTTTTAAATTTTGGCTTAATAGCTTTTTCTTAAAATTGATTTGGCTAAGTTTTTAGATAAGTGCTTATTATATTCTAGCTTATTTTCATTTTGGTCATTTTTAATTATTCCGAACTAGTAAACCCCAATATTCCGGATAAGCCCCAAAATCTTTATTCCGGATAAGTGCCAAAACCTATATTCCGGATAAGCCCCAAAATCTTTATTCCGGATAAGTGCCAAAACAATTATTCCGTATAAGCTAAAGAATTTATTCCGGATATAAAAAATATTTTTTCCCGGATAAGGTAGCATGATTTTTTTTTCGGATAAGGAAACAAAACCAAATTTATTCCGGATAAACATTTTAATTTATTCCGGATAACTGAAAGTACTTTATTCTGGATAATAGAAAGTACGTATAAATTTTGACATGCCTAGCTGTTAGCTTAGGTTTTTCCCGCCAATTTAAGGTGCTTGCTTCCAGCTGCCTGCCTGCTAGCTTGTTTATTTATTAGTATTGTTTCGTAATTGTTTAGTTTTATCCGAAAGTTTTTCCGATTTTAATTTTGAAAGTTACGTATTTTTAGTTGAATTTTTCTTCTATTTTTAAAATTAATTTTTTTCCGTTAAGTTCAAGTTTTATCTTTTATTTAGTATCCGTTTTAGGTTTTGCCTCGTTTAGCTTTAAAGTACCATTTTTAGTTTTATTCTCTCCTTTTTCATTTAGTAAACTTTATTTTCAAGTCGATAGTTAATTTCGTCTTTTAATTTTATTTTATTAATTTTAAATTCACGTTTTATTATTTATATTGTTTTGTTTTTTTTAGTTAATGGTTTTTAGCTTATTTTTATTACTAGTCGCATTTACCTTTTACTTAGAAATATATAATCAAAACTTTCTTTTTGTTAACAAAAAACGACTGAGTCACACTTTCAACTGGTAATCAATTCGAATTGAATCGAGACGAACAAATTTTTATACTTGGCCAAAACCCAGTTATTATTGTTGCTGAAACTGCTTGGATTCGTAATCTTCTGTTGGAATTACAAGCTCCTTTGCATACTGCTACACTTGTTTACTGTGACAACGTCAGTGCCGTTTACCTTTCTACTAATCCGGTACAACATCAGCGTACTAAACATATCGAGATAGATATACATTTTGTTCGTGATTATGTGGCTTCTGGGCAAGTGTGTGTTCTACATGTTCCGTCTCAGTTTCAATATGATGATATCTTCACCAAGGGTCTCCCGAGTGCTTTATTTCTTGAGTTTCGTTCCAGTTTGAACGTCCGAAAACCTCCCATTCTAACTGCGGGGGAGTATTAGCCGAATTATATTTGGCCCATGTATTAGTTATTATCGGGCTTATCCCATATTAGTTATCTTATTATGCAAGACGGAGATATGTATTTATAAGGAATAATCAATAATATTCGAACATGAAGTTTTACTAAATCTAATAAAATAAACTTATACTTATTTATTTCTTAGAAACACAACATCTACCAATATACTCCTAATCTCTACATAAATAAAACATGTTTACACAAAGATGATATAAGAAAATTTTGAATTCACCTTTACACATAGACAAAATCCAATCGGTCCCCTCCTTGGCACATAAACTACCCACGTTTTGTTTCTTACTCCTTCCTATAATGACACTAAAGGTGCTTGGTTAAGGGTATTAGAAAGTAAATAATGAGAAATAGAATAATTAATACTGTTTGATTAATGAAAATACGGTAATTATTACCTATTAATAGGTAATTAACCATTCCCTGCAAATTGAGGGTAATTGATTCAAGGTAATAGATTGACGTATGTATATGTATGTCTTCACATACCACCACCACCATCACTGACCACCACCATTGTCGTTACCACCATCCTCCTAACGCTACCACCACTCCCCGACACCACCATTCTCCAACACCACCACTCTCTGACGTCACTACCACCACTGACCACCCTCCCAACGCCACCACCACTTTTCTACACCACCATTCTCCTACGTCACCACCACCACCACTGACCACCACCATTGTCGCTACCACCATCCTCCTAACTTCACGACCACTCTCCGACGCCACCACCACCACTGACCACCACCATTATCGCTACCACCATCCTCCTAACTTCACGACCACTCTCCTACGCCACCACCACCACCACTATTGTCGCTACCACCACCCTTCTAACGCCACCACCACTCTCGTCACCACCACTCCCCGACGCCACCACCACTCTCCGACGCCACCACTGACCACCATCATTGTCGCTACCACCATCATCTTAACGTCACGACCACTCTCCAACGCCACCACCACCACCATTGTCGCTACCACCACCCTCCTAACGCCACCACCACTCTTTGACACCCCACTTTCTAACGCCAACACCACCACTGACCACCACCATTGTCGCTACCACCACCCTCCTAACGCCACCATCATTCTCCGTCACCACCACTCTCTGACGCCACCACCATCACTAACCACCACCATTATCGCTATCACCACCCTCCTAACGCCACCACCACTCTCTGACACCACCACTTTCGGACGCCACCACCACCATTGACCACCACCATTGTCGCTACCACCATATTCATAATGCCACCACCACCCTCTTAACGCCACCACCACCCTAGTAACGCCACCACCACTCTTCAACACCACCACTCTCGGACGCCACCACCACCACTATTATCGCTACCACCACCCTCCCAACGCCACTACTCTCTCGATACCACCACTCTATCGATGCCGCCACCACGCTCTATCACCATCCTTAACGACTAATGATGGTGTCATCGCTACCACCACCACACCACTTCTACCGATGCCGCCACCACGCTCTATCACCATCATTAACAACTACCGATGTCGCCACCCGCGCCCCCACCACCACACCGTTGATCATCACCACTGGCACAACCTCCACATCCCGTCGCCATCTATACCAACTACCACAACTGTTTATTGCAACCACCAACCAACCGCCAATAACCACCAACCCACGCCGTTACCACCATCTCTACCTCCGATCGCCACCTATGCCGACGATCACATCTTATATTAACCAAACACAAACAATGGTAATGATAATTCTAAAGAATGTTCGTTGGTAATTGAACATAAATTTATTTATTTAATCATGTTTGATTTAAAGAAAATAACATTAATGATAGCATCAATATTTTACAAATTATGTTTGTAATATTTTGTATCCGTGTATAAAAAAATATTAGTAATAACTAATAGGTGCTAATGTGGCTATATATATTTATCAATATTATGTAACCATTTGTAAAAAAAAATATTATGTAAACATATATGAATAAAAAACTACACGTGATAATAGCCTTGGTGCAAAATTATTTGCAAAACTATTGGTACATATATTTATCAACCAACATGAATGAGACAAGTATAATAAATGAAACAAATGCAAATAATAAAAATAATACTATTATTTAAATAACATTACAATGAAATACACCAATGGGCCGTTTGGTTCACAGAATATTTTTAAAAGAATTGTAATCTTAGAACGGAATTGTAATTTGATGTAATTGTAATTTAAAAGGTTTGTAATTTGTTGTAATTGTAATGTGTTTTAATTGTAATTGATTAAATTTGTTGATATGTTTGGTTGACTTGCAATGTAATGTAATTCATATTTTTTATTAAATTAAAAAAAATAAAAAAGTAAGAGTTAAATATAATATTATAATAAATGATAAATGGGTAATAATGAAAATTATTATAATTAAAAAGTAATATAATAAAAAGTATTTATATTTTTTATTATTAATATAAAATTTAAATATTAAAAATTTATAGTAATAAATAATATTTTAATTTTTTATTTTAATATTAAAAATATTTTTTATTTTATTATTTTTATATTAGTATTTTTATAAAAAATAATTTTTTTTAATTTTTTAATTTTAACTAAAAAATAAAGAAAGTTTTTATTTTAATAAAAATATTAAATAATAATAATAAAAAATTATTTTTATAAATATTTTTATTTGTATTATTAAAAAAATAAAAAGTATTTATTTTTTTATAAAAATATTAATATAAAAAATAAAAAATAAGAATCATAACTAAAAGTAATAAAAATTAAAATAAATAAATAATAAATTAATAATAATATAATATTATTATTAATATTAATATTAATAAATAATATAACTATTAATACTAATATTAATATTAATTATTATTATTTTTTTATTTATATAATGTTAATAGGAATAATAATATTATTATTATTATTTATTACTATTATTTATAAAGAATCATATTTTAATATAAAAATACTGAATTACGATGTAATTCAAAACTTTCCATCTAATTTCATATGTAATCTCAATTCCCTCATTGAATGTAATTGTAATGTTTGAATTACAATTAGAATGCAAACCAAACATTATACGTAATGTAATTCGAATTACAATTTCATTCATTTGTGAACCCAACAACATATATAATGTAATCTTGATTACAATTACATGCAATTACAATGTATTACACCGAACCAAACGCACCCCAAGATTCCTCTCTCAAAGTAATGTAATTGGGATTACACTATAAAGTGGGTCCAATGTAATTTCTTAGATTACAATTGCATTTATTATCTAACCAAACAAGCTATATAATGGTAATCTAAATTACAATTATCTTAAATTACATCAAATTCAATGAATCAAACATTTTGTGTATGTAAAGTGATTTTGCAAACCATTTGTAAACTTATGTTAAAAAGCTTTTTGATGCAATAGTAAAAATCATTTGCAAAAACTTTTCAAAATAATGAAAAGCTATTAATAGCTTTTTATCATTTGGGATGCTCTTAAAAGGTGTTTCTTTTTCTTTTAGAACCTCTAATTGGAAAACAAAACCTTATATACCACTTAAAAAAAAAAAAAAAAAGTAAACAACCCCTAGTCATTCACCGACACCTAACAATGAACCGCTCCCAATATAACTAGGAAACCGAAAGTGCAAAATGTAAATAAAATGAGTTAAACAAATAAAAAGTAAAAACAACTCTTTACTGTGTTCCTTCTCTCTCTCTTCACAAACCCTAACCCTAAGCACAAACCGCCGCCTCCATCTCTATTTTCATCCTTTCTCCAAGATCTATGAATGAGTACTTGCATCCATATCTCTTTTCATCCTTTCTCCACAAAACAAATGTTGTTTTGTGGTAACACCATTGATTTAGCTTACATTCATAAATATATAACCAAGGTATAGTCATCTTTTCTTTCAATATTTTCCAAATATAAATATTCGGTTTCCGATCTATTAATGTGTACTTATGTTTCTTTATCAAATAATATAGGAGGTTTGTCTCTGGCTGGATGAGACCATATATGTGTCAAGGAGGCACATAGTCCATCTCAGGCGTAAGGTAACACAACAACAACAACAATGAATGGTTTTGAACAACTAATCATACACTTGTTTGACTTGTCCTGTATAAAATAATCTCACATTTCTGTTTTGTTTTAGTGCCGTGACTGCGGGGCTGTGGGAACTATAAAAATGGTCCCTGGAAATGGAGATCCAGTCCCCCATACTCGCAGCCGAAGAGGGAAGGAGGTTGCGCTAATGAGCTTTGACTGTGATGGTCTTGAGCACTCGAGGTTCCTCTTCCGAAACCTCTCGGTATGTTTTCTTAGTTAATACACTAGGGTCAAGCGAAGTTGAAGGATTTTTGGGCCAGTTAGAACTTGGGTTACTGATATAAATTTCGATCAGGATTTAAACTAATATTCGTAGCAATTATTCTTTGTGAACTTATTAAAGTTACAAATTCTGTAACAATTACCTTAAAGTTGTCATACCAAACCATAATCGATACTTGTTTTGGTGTTGTTCAAGTCTTGTCATTTCCGCTCTAGTCTCCAAGTTTGTTAATCTTCCCCTATAAGCTTCACTGACTAGTTGTTAGTTTATAACAGTAATAAATACTCAGTTTATTAAATAAATGTTATAATCTTCACTGACTATCTTGTAATTTGCAGCCAAAAATACTCAGTTTATTAAATAAATGTTATAATCTTCACTGACTATCTTGTAATTTGCAGCCAAATGTCCTTATAAGCTGGAAGGAGATATCGACAAAGAACATACATTCCTCACGTCAAGCATAAAAGTGCTGGTAGCTAGAAGTACATTTCACAACCTGTTTCCTTCATAGAGACCTTACTTAAAAAAGAGGTTGCAGCAGAAGCATTCGGAGTAGAATATGCATCAATATTGTATGATATATGTTGTTTTTTTTAAATATAAGAATTCGAGGTAGGGGTCTACTATACTCAAGAAGACTGATTGTTGTTGCGCAGGAGCAAAGATATCTCATGGTTTCTCTTCTTATTTCGACTTGTCACTAGTCTGTATCTCATTTATGAACATGTTCCTTTATTAGAATTCTTGATAGTGGTTGTGTAGGAGCAAAGATATCCCATGGTTTCTCTTCTTATTTTGACATGTCACTGTCTTTATACTATATGAACTTTTATTAGAATTCTTGTTCTTTTTATGGTGTACTCAGTTTATTAAATAAATGTTATAATCTTCACTGACTATCTTGTAATTTGCAGCCAAAAATACTCAGTTTATTAAATAAATGTTATAATCTTCACTGACTATCTTGTAATTTGCAGCCAAATGTCCTTATAAGCTGGAAGGAGATATCGACAAAGAACATACATTCCTCACGTCAAGCATAAAAGTGCTGGTAGCTAGAAGTACATTTCACAACCTGTTTCCTTCATAGAGACCTTACTTAAAAAAGAGGTTGCAGCAGAAGCATTCGGAGTAGAATATGCATCAATATTGTATGATATATGTTGTTTTTTTTAAATATAAGAATTCGAGGTAGGGGTCTACTATACTCAAGAAGACTGATTGTTGTTGCGCAGGAGCAAAGATATCTCATGGTTTCTCTTCTTATTTCGACTTGTCACTAGTCTGTATCTCATTTATGAACATGTTCCTTTATTAGAATTCTTGATAGTGGTTGTGTAGGAGCAAAGATATCCCATGGTTTCTCTTCTTATTTTGACATGTCACTGTCTTTATACTATATGAACTTTTATTAGAATTCTTGTTCTTTTTATGGTGCCTGATTTTATCGCTTGTGTGATTGATCATATATGTGCTATTTCCATGACCGACCCATTTATGCGAAATTGTTGCTTTTCGTTGATGGTAACTTGTTTCTTGTTTCGATATGCTGCGTATCATTTTGTGATGTGGGTTCTGTCCAGGTGAGTCACTAACTAATTAAGGTTACAAGTTAATGGACTTCAATTCATATACATATCCGTGTTAGTTAAAGATATATTTTGTAATGTATAGGTTATGTGTGTATCAGTAACATCTTTTTGTTCTTAAAATCAAGCTAAAAGATACTGATGTAATTTGGTAGTGGTCATAGGACTGTGTTAAAGTAGAACGCGCGGGTTTTTCAACCTGACCCTCGATCAGTTTATTGTTTAAGCCCTCGGCCATTAATGGCTGGTTTTGGTCTCCATACTCAATTGGGTTGATCGGGTTGGGACAAGGTTGTATAGCAGTTAGCTAGACTAAATGAGCAATATATATTGGGGCTGAGTTTCGGGTTGAAACCGACTCGACCCGACCCGAGATTAACCGAAACCGAAAATACTCAAATACTTGGACCGAAACCGAAAGTCTCGGGTTACCCCAAACACCCTGGTTCAAGGCATCATCTCATTTGTCTACTTTTTGATAATTAGATTGAGGATTGTCATTATGAGCATTTGAACTCTGTTGTGGGAATCAGATCTCAAACCGAAGTGAATAAGGAAGGAGTTGTCGCTACCTTTAAATTTGGAGAAAACATTAACCATAAAAACACTCACTTTGGTTGGTTTAGTCACTCGGTTTGGATGTAATGTTTTATAAGAAAAGCTTTCGGAATAGTTTCTGAATTTAGTACTCAACAAAAACAATGTAAGTTTGGATAAAAAGCGGCTGCCAAAAAAGATTCCCTAAATTACTAACTTGGGTAGTCGGGCCAGGTCGGGCTTAATTCGGGTTTTTACCGAACCGACCTAAAACAAAAAACAGCCATTTTACAATCCGAAAACAAAACCGAATAACTCGGTTTTGGTTTCAGTTCAATCGGTTAGTCGAGTTCGATCGGGCCTGCTCAACCCTAATATATATTAATAGCTGACATGAACAAAACAAACCAAAATAAAAATTGGGCCAAATGTCGATAGTATTCAACTCGCATCTCGCATTTCCAATTTTTGGGTTTGGTTGGTAGTTGGTGGTATATTAAAGCATGGGGAATTCGTGAGCCATGGCTCAAAAAGTGCTGTCATGTCAGCTTTTTTCCTATAGTACCAAATTTTCTCACGGCACCAGATTTTATTAGTATCTCTGAGCCGTGGGAAATTTTTTTTTTTTAAAATAAATAATAATAAACATTTTAAAATTAAAATAAAATTCATTAAAATTAAAAAAATATTACATAAAAAAACATAAAAAACATAAAATTTAAAAAACATGAAACTAAAAGACATAAAACTAAAAAAGACATTATTATGCGAGCGTTGACTAGTCGCGTGGTTGATACGTTGCCCGGATTCGTGCCTTTTGGGACTCGACGATTGCGGCGTCAACCGGATGCATCCCACTTGTGTCAATTTGTAGCACCTTTAAGTCTTCTGCAATCTTTTGAGCTTGGATCAACCGTCTTCGGTCCTCGCTCTCGGAAGCAAGCACGGACATTTTGGCTTCACGGTCCAACTTGTATTGCTCCGCCATAAATTCCGTGTAAGAGGCCGGGTTAGAACCGGTGCTAGCGGTCGAGTTGGAACTTGTGCGTTGATTTTTGTTAATTCGGTGCATACCCGGTGGTCGAGGCAAAGCATCGTCTCCAAAGTGTTTTGGTTCTTCGTCGGTGCCCATTAGACGACTTCTTCGTTCAACAGTAGAGTCGGGGTTTTTCCACTTGTGTTTGTTTTTCAAAAAGTTCCAAGCATCCCGATGCTTAAACTCCCCCCCCCCCCCACGACTTGCTCATACAACCGGTACACCCGCGACATCCAATTCTCATCACTCTCCCCCACTATGAACTGCGGTTTCGTTCACCAAATCATTAAACTTCTTAATCGCTTGGTTTATCGGAGTCCACTTGCCCGTTATCATGTTTTTTGTACGCTCCTTATAACCCCTCTTTTTCCCGACCGCGTTGTACTCATTGCACACTTTATACCAAAAAGAAGCCTTTTTTTTATCCGCTCCGACTTTTGGATCCTCGGACACTTGGATGTAAGTCTCGGCCAAAAGCTCTTCCTCGGCTTGAGTCCAAAACGCACGCATTTGTTTTGGTTCTTCTTCGGTGACTTGATCTTTTCCTTTATTTTTTTTGGCCACCGACTTCTTTCGTGACTTCTTCGACGTAGAGGTCGGAACAACTTCTTGATCGGATGAGGAGTCGGGGACTTCTTCAAAGTGGTGTGATGCGTGCTCGGAAGGTGGATGCGAAGTGGTGTGATGGGTTTGTTATTGTTGCATTTGTTGCGCCTTAAATTGTTGAAACAACAATAAATCTTCAGAGCTAGCAAATTGAGACGCGGAGTATTGAGGTTGGTATTGAGGAACGTATCCCGGATTCGAAGACGAACCCGGAATTTGGTTGGTTGGGTCGTTGATCATACCGAAAACCCATTGAGGTGTTTGGTTGGGGTTGGAATAAGGATTCATATTTTTTTGAAGAAATGGGAGATAAAAGAGTATAAGAAAGTGTGTGTGAAGTTTGGTGATAAAAGGGGAGTTTTTATAGTTTTTTTAAAAGGATAAAAATGAAGTTTGTGAGGTTTTTTTTTGAAAATCTGTCCCCCAACGGTATTATAGCCGTTATATTCAAAAAAAAAATAAAAAATATTAAACAAATCCCACCACGAGAGCTGGTGGCTATGGCGCCAGCCCGACGACGCAGCACCACGAAGCCCACCGTGGTGGATTTTTCGTGTGCCGTGGCCATGGCGCCTCGCCATAGAGATGGATTCCCCCAGCTCTTAACAATATAAGCTAAGCTTCTATTTTGTGAAATGAGCTGTTGTACGTTTACAACCTCGCTCATAAATTAAGTTACTTTTACATGAAACTATTATTGTTATGTTTCTCAATACTTGTGTATGCAAAAGCATATATTATTAGTCATAGCTCATCTAATTGGTTAGACATTACGGATTATAAACTGTCTTCTATTCTCTTAACAGTCAAAACCAACCTTTCCTTTTATAAATTGGAGTATTTCTATCTTTACTATATGCAAATGGTGTACATCTTTCGTTGAAAACTTAAAAAATTTCAACATTTTTTAATATAAATTTTCATATTTTTTTTCACACAATATTATCGGGTTATGGGTTAGAACACTGGGTCGATCCAATCGAGTTATCGGATCACGGGATCGACCACCGAGTCTACCTGGTTGAGTCATTACGTCACGGGTTTGATCATCGGGTCAACGTGGTCGAGTCATCGGGTCACGTGATCGACCATCGGGTAAACAAGATTGAGTCACGGGTCATGGGTTCAACTATCGAGTCAACCCAGTCGAGTCACCAAGTCATGGGTTCGACCACTGAGTCAACCATGTCGAACCACCAGGTCAACTCGGTCGAGTCAACATGTCACGGGTTCGACAACCTGGTCAAACCAGTCGAGTCTCCAGTTCACTAATTCAACGAGCGGGTCAACCCGGTCGAGTCATTGGCTCACAACGTCGATCACAGGGTCAATCAGGTCGAGTCACTGGCTTACTGATTCGACCAACAAATCCACGCGTTCCAGTCACCCGATTACCGTTTTAATCATCTGATCAATTAACATATCGTTAACTATTTTTCGCTAGACGATTTTCAAACCAATACGCGAATACACGTCTAGTTTTAACTTAGTCACTAATTTTGCATAATCTGATAAGTTAAGAACACAAAGACTCCCACTTTTCTTTTCTATCGAATCTTAATTTCTCAACTTCTTAATACATATTGTATCATGCTTCTCTCTATTTAGATTTCGCGAAGTGTTTGGCTGATGGCTGGCGTCATTGGCTTCCAAATTCCATTCCTCCTCATCAATGGTGCATCATTTCCTTGTTGACGCCTAATTGCTCGCGGCAAGAACACCTGTCACTCACGTGTTTTTTTTATGTAATAAGTAGGTATATATGGACCCATGACGGTACTTTTTTTTTGCCTTTTGACATCACTTTTTTTCGTACCAAACACTCCTCTTGAAATTGTGGTGTCATATAATTTCTCAAGCTATAGCCTACGTGGCACACTTTTTCTCCACGACACCATTTTTGTAACAATTTGGAATTTTAAATTATTTGAATTGCGTTAAACGCGACGTTTACGACGTTTACAGGTTAGACATGTGCGTCTATTGAAGTTCCTAATTGCTTCTGCGTAAATCGTGTACACATTTAATCTTTATGAGTATCATTCATGAGATTAATTAGTTGGACAAATTTTAGTTTTACTTACGCCATATAATAAATTATTAGTGATCACAGTTACGTAACCCGTCTCAAATTTAAACAACGCGACTCATTTTTTTTGAACGGCAATTTTATTTGATAAACTAAAAAGGAGCTAGAATTACAAAGAAATTAAATAAGGATTTTTGAGCCAATCGTTCAAAGTGAACGAAGCATTACTTCTAAACTTACACCAATTAAACGAACTAAAAATTATATCATCTAGTAACATTTTCTTCAAAGGAAGCTTTCTATCAAAAATCGTCTTGTTCCAGAAAGTCCAAAGAAACCACCATGTAGTGTAAAACACCCCTTCCAGCATACCTTTAAGCTTCGATGGAAGACGAACCGCAAGCAACCAACCCATCCACTCGTCATAGTTATTAAACCCTACATATGAAACATCCCACCACCTAGCGATCTTGTAATAGATCTGACAAGCCAATGGACATCTAAAAAACAAGTGAGAAGTTGTTTCCGGACCATTGTCACAAATAGGGCATGAAATAGATGCGATATCCAAAACCCGGCGAGAGAGATTAAATCTAGATGGTAATGCATCAAGCTTAACTTTCCATGCTAAGATGTTAGTTTTAATAGGAACATACTTTACCCACCTTGTCATAAAAGCCACATTCTGGGATAGATGATTATCAATCTTCTTTCTCAAAGAACCCACTAAAAAACTTCCATCATTACTAAGAGACCAACTGTATCTATCCGTCTGAGGAACTAAAGAAACATCACGAACTTCATCTTTGATAGCAGTAAGTTGAGTTTGTTCAACTCCACCTCTAGCTGATCTTCTCAACGAAACCTCAAAGCTGGGGTCTTCCAATTTAGAATGAACGGTAATATTTTTATAAGTTTCGAGAGCATATATATACGAGGGAATCTGTCACTAAAAACACCAATATCACGCCATTTATCCTTCTAGAACCGAGTAGATATGACATCGCCCACTTTCAGTTTGAGGAAGTCGAAAAAATCTATACCCTGCTCCTTAAGAACTCTGACTTCGTTTACTATGTGCTGCCAGTAAGAGCGACGATGTTTCTGCAAATCTTTCTCTAAACCGCCATCCTCCCCATGTATAGCTCTAACAACTTTGGACCACAACGAGTTTTTTTAGTAACAAATCTCCACACCCATTTCAAGATAAGAGCACGGTTCACCCCATAAAGGCTAGTTGCAACACGAACACCATTTGTTACCAAACCCGAACTTAACCATAACGTCTTCTAAGAAATTCCACCTAACCGAATCATATGCCTTTTCGAAATCGACCTTAAACACGAGAGCTTGTTTCTTTTTCGCCGAACACCACTGGATAACTTCATTAAGAATAAATGGACCATCCATAATTTGCCTCCCCGCCACAAAAGCTCACTGAACATCATGAACAATATCCCCTAAAACCAGGATTAGATGATTTGCCAAGATCTTAGTGATAATCTTATACATGCTTCCTATAAGACAAATCAGACGGAAATCTTTAACCATATTTGCATCAGGAATCTTAGGGATAAGAGAAATGAAAGAAGAATTACACCCGTTTGGAAATAACCCATGTGCGAAGAAATTTAACGGCCAAAACAACATCCTTCTCAATTAGGTTCCAAAACTGTCTATAAAAACCAAAAGTGAAACCACCTGGCCCGGGGGATTTATCTACACCACAGTCCCAAACAGCCTTCTTTAACTCTTCTTTAGACACATCCGCTTCCAAGTCTGAATTCTGATCACTAGTTAAAGTCTTAGGAAATGACATGTCAATGGGTATGCGATTAACAGATGGTTGAGCAAATCTGTCTCGAAAATGATTTAAAAAGTCTTCTTTCACCAGGTCCGGTTTATCCACCCATAAGCCATCCCTCATAACCCCCTAATACTCATTTGGCTACGTTTTTTTATTGAGTATACCATGAAAGAACCGTGTATTTTTGTCACCTTCTACCGACCATTTAATCTTAGACTTTTGAATAATTTCCATAGCACGAGTTCTATTGATGATTTGAATGGAATTTATTACCTCCATAGGTTTGAGAGTAATATCTGACGATCCCTTACCTTTATCAATCTCCACTTCTATCTTATTAAGCTCTTCCTGTAAACATAACAGCTCAAGCTTATGTGAATTATTACGTCCAGAATTCCACTCCCTGATTTTTTGTTTAAGAAACTTGAGTTTCTTTGTTAAGTTACGCATACCATTATTACAGTCCTCGGGAGCGACACACCAGATATCTTCTACGAATTTTCTAAAACCATCACGTTCCAACCAATGATGATAGAATCTGAACGGACTAGGACCATAATCTACCAAAGATTCCCGAGAAGAATAGGTCTATGATCCGAAAGGAAATGATTCAACTTGATGGCATTGAGATTAGGATATGAATTCCACGTGTTTCCCGAAATTAAAAACCGATCTAATTTACTCATCTTAGAAGCTGATTTATGGCACCAAGTAAAACAACGCGACTCATTTAATTTGTGTTATATCACACGGATATTTATTTATCGAAACCGTAAACATATTTAAAAAAAATCTGTTTTCTCCTAAACCTACATAAATAAACTTATACTTATTTATTTTCTTAGAAACACAACATCTACCAATATACTCCTAATCTCTACATTAATAAAACATGTTTACAAAAAGATGATATAAGAAAATTTTGAATTTACCTTTGTACATAGACAAAAATCCAACGGGTCCCCTCCTTGGCACATAAACTACCCACGTTTTGTTTCTTACTCCTTCCTATAATGATACGGGTGCTTGGTTAAGGGTATTAGGAGGTAAGGAATGAGAAAGGAAATGATTAATGATGTTTGTTTAATGAAAATACCGGTAACTGTCACACCCCCAATTTATCAGAGTAAGACAACACAATGGGGTGCGACGGTCATGACTATCACAAGACATAGATATAAAGAACGACTATTTAAAAGCCGTTTTCATTAAATTAAAAACATAAAACTTGTTCGGAAGCGAATTACACAAGATCAAATAAAACATTGTTTCAAAGACTTCAACATTGTTTCAACATCCAAAATACTAGTCACGACCATTTTATTAAAATCTCCCAAGCATAACCACGTCACTCCTCCGTGTTGATACCTGAGAAAAACATTGCTAAAGCGTCAACACAAAGGCTAGTGAGTTCATAGGTTTAAGTTAAATAGTGTGATGAACCATAAGATTTACAAGGCAACCGGCATATAATCTTATAACAAATACAAGATTATAATCAAAAGTATACGTTTTAATAACCTACGCCTAAGCTCATGACACCGAAGCGTTAACCTAAACCGACAAGATATAACAAGAGCCCGAGCAAATGCCCATCCCTAAGCATTTTTAACACCTCAAATGTAAGTGTATCTAACTTTGGCCACACAACCAAATTAGATAGGGAGGTTAGTCCCGATATATCTATCCATAACATTCGCGCTTACACTAAGTAATTAACGGTTTATGACAGTGGGCTAAAAGGAAACATGGGATGGCGAGACTTAGACATCATGTAGGCAAACATATGAATTTTTAAGGCACTTATGTTCATTCGTTAAAAGAAGCAATGTTCTCACCCCAAAATAGTTAAAACAATTAAAAGTGGGGCTATGAAACTCACCTTGATGAAATAGTAAATATGATCAAGAAAGATAGCTCGGTAAGTCAAGGCACGCAAAACGATGCGCAAACAATCTACTCGTAACCTAAGTAAAATATCCTTACTTAGGCTAAATACGAGAAATAATAACGTACGAAGCACTTGGTTGATAATTTATACTTGCTATAGAGTTATAAAATGTTTTATACATTTTTCTCGTTCAACACTTTTAGTCACGGGGTCAAGTTTGGGTCTTAATATCTCGTTAAATAATAGTCCGAAAAATAAACGGGGTCTTGTTATAAAAACAAGGCCGTGAGGTCGTCGATATTTGATAAATATCACATTTTTATGAAGCCTGTAGGTATATAAAATAATTAGCCAAAGTAGTAAGCTCATAACAAAATAAACAAGTATGGTTTCATTTATTTATAAGTGTAAATCAATCATCTTTGGAGATTTATTGTGGGTTCGTTACCTAACTTTAAGAAAAACCGAAAGTCTTTTTGGATACTAGGCCGTGTCAAGTTTCCCAAGGTATTTTTAGATCTACGGGGCATAGTCTTTAGGCCGGTGAAAGCTGGGCGTGAAGTATGGTAATCGGCTAAGTCTTGCTATAAGTAGCCTTGATATTAGAAGTTTGAAAATTGGCTTTACCCTCTGTCATACGTCCCAACCTACGAACATATTGCTAGTATTCTTTTATATTATGTCTTGTACTTTTCATTTACATTTACATGTACACGAAATAGTACATTGTTTGTTTATTGTGGTTTTGTCAGCCTAGTTTATACGCAACAAGAAATGACTCAATTTGTTTTTATCCTTTTTCATGCATACACATACATAGCATACCATCATCATTTTAAACAAAAAGAAAGAGGGAGCCCTTCTTGTTTCTTACTGTTCGCAGTAGGCATCCCAAAAAGGGGAAATAGTGAATTATTCTAGCACTTGTTTTATTTACAAAACAATGGTCCATCCTACTTACATAATCATACATATTCGGTTCACTGTTTTTCACAGCCCAAACTTGAAGGTAGGACTTGTTTACATGCTGGCACACATAAGAAAGGGTCTATATCAAATCATATAATCATCCTATTCCATGGAAACTCATAAGCATAGCAATTCACATGTATATGCAAGGGAGTCATTTAATGGTCTGACTTGCATACATACAATACTTAAGATGCCTCAAACACCTAGTTCACGAATCATGTTAGCAGAGAGAAGTTGTTTACACGCATACATAGACACGCAAAAAGACCACACAATATATATCCTAAGTCACGACGTTAAACTCACACACAACACATAGCTTATCTTGTCCTTACGCAGGTCTCACACATACATGCATATCACAGCCAACATTTTATACACGCAAGGTTTTAGAAACATACTTAAGGTATCCCTGCTTGTGCTACTGTTCACGCAGGGTACACATACCTATGGTTCACAGTCTTGCTAATACTTCCTGGTCAGGTTTACACGCAGCCCTACTCGCATAGGAATGTACACACGGCAACGCAACAACACACAATTATACTCATGAAGCATAAGGTCCTCCTGTTCCTACTCATGTTCTAATGTGCATGCAGCGATCACATAGCATTCATGGGTTCATACAGACTTAAACGCACACAAGGATTTATGTACAATAAGGCATGCATACACCTACTAGAGTCCTTGCTCATATTTCTACTTTCATTTGTGCCAAATATAATATACACCTCACAGTAAATTGCATAAAATCATACTCTTAGTCATATTCATGGCATAACATAAACAAGCAGGAAAGGTATACATCATACGAATTTGCCTTAGGGCTTAGCATACATACATGTTTTCATGGCAACCACACACGTCACATAACCTATAGTCCAAGGAAAAAGAAAAGGTGTCCCTACTGTTTGCTTACTGTTTTCGCAGCAAGGTACCCCAAAGAGGAAATGGTGATCACCAGTATTTGTTTTATTTATACAATGATAGTTCATTTTCGTTCTTTTGTCTTACCTCAATCATATCACACACACGTATATATTCATGCAAAGATTCACACTATATCACACACCCACGTCTTATAGGTTGGTTGTTCACATCACGTTCCATATTTACATACAATACTCTAGTATACATAAAACCCTAATCCTTGCTGAATATACAAGTTTTATTTAAGTCTTGAAGGTATTTACACGTTGGTATGCACAAGATGTTACTAGTAACCAAGGTTCAATTTGTTGTTCGGTTTACTTAGACAGGTATCATATCATAGGTTTACACAAGGGTCAAACAATATTACACAACCGTCATACAAGCATCATAACATACGTTTGAGGTTCTTGGTCATCAAATAAATGTTATGACAAGCCTTAACCCGTGACTTAGTTAGCGTGAGATTTAGTTGCAAGAGATTATAGCAAGTATATGTTATCAACCAATATGGTTTTAAATATGGTCAAGAAGGACTTACAAGAGGTCCTAAGTTATTTGGTGAAGATGGAGAACACGAACTCCTAACCCGAATCAATGTATAAGATTCACCCAAGACTTTACACTCCTAGTCTTGTTACTAAAACAATCCGAGCTTCTGTATATTTGCTGCTGCCGTGAGCAGCTTTCTAAGGACTTGAAAGTTTTTCTTAAAGAGTTTGAGTTTTGAGTGTGTGAGCTTAAGTGAGGAAGTGACTTGTATTTATAGGCAAAGATTCACCCAAGACTTTACACTCCTATTCTTGTTACTAAAACAATCTGAGCTCCTGTTTATTTGCTGCTGCCGTGAGCAGCTTTCAAAGGACTTGAGAGTTTTTCTTAAAAAGTTTGAGTTTTGAGTGTGTGAGCTTAAGTGAGGAACTGACTTGTATTTATAGGCAAAGAGTGGGAGTGTTAGGGTTAAGTAACTAGTTAGGACTCTTTAGGGTTTAGTTAGTGCCCTAGTTTGTTGGTAACTAGCATGGGAACTGATAACGCTCTAATTATACATGTTTGCGTGTGCGTTATCTGTATATATTTAGGTTAATTATAAGAAATTTCGATACTTAATAGAGTATATTTGATGTCTAGGTTCCAAGGATGTGTCGTGGAAGGAAATGGAAGAAAACACGAAGATATGAAAATTGAAACGAAGAAATAAAGTCAAGCTTCTTATCTCCCGACACCTGTCACTGTTTTGGCCATATCTTGAGCATACGAACTCCGTTTTAGTTGATTCAATCGGCCACGATAAGATGAAAGAAAGATCTACAACTTTACCATTTGGTCCAAAGCTGGAATGACCAAATGTGCGACGCACAATCCAAAAAGTGCGACGTACTTTTCTGCAAGCAAATGTGCGGCGCACAAATGGAGATTTATAAGTGTAAATCGATCATCTTTGAAGATTTATTGTGGGTTCGTTACCTAACTTTAAGACAAACCAAAAGTCGTTTTGAATACTAGGCCGTGTCAAGTTTCCCAAGGTATTTTTAGATCTATGCGGCACTGTCTTTAGGCTGGTGAAAGCTGGGCGTGAAGTAGGGTAATCGACTAAGTCTTGCTATAAGTAGCCTTGATATTAGAAGTTTGAAAATTGGCTTTACCCTCTGTCATACGTCCCAACCTACGAACATATTGCTAGTATTCTTTTATATTACGTCTTGTACTTTTCATTTACATTTACATGTACACGAAATAGTACATTGTTTGTTTATTGTGGTTTTGTCAGCCTAGTTTTATACGCAACAAGAAATGACTCAATTTGTTTTTATCCTTTTTCATGCATACACATACATAGCATACCATCATCATTTTAAACAAAAAGAAAGAGGGAGCCCTTCTTGTTTCTTACTGTTCACAACAGGCATCCCAAAAAGGGGAAATAGTGAATTATTCTAGCACTTGTTTTATTTACAATACAATGGTCCATCCTACTTACATAACCATACATATTCTGTTCACCGTTTTTCACAGCCCGTAGGACTTGTTTACATGCTGGCACACATAAGCAAGGGTCTATATCAAATCATATAATCATCCTATTCCATGGAAACTCATAAGCATAGCAATTCACATGTATATGCAAGGGAGTCATTTAATGGTCTGACTTGCATACATACAATAGTTAAGATGCCTCAAACACCACATAGTTCATGAATCATGTTAGCAGGGAGAAGTTGTTTACACGCATACATAGACACGCAAAAAGATCACACAATATATATCCTAAGTCACGACGTTAAACTCACACACAACACATAGCTTATCTTGTCCTTACGCAGGTCTCACGCATACATGCATATCACAGTCAACATTTTATACACGCAAGGTTTTAGAAACACACTTAAGGTGTCCCTGCTTGTGCTACTGTTCACGCAGGATACACATACCTATGGTTCACAGTCTTGCTAATACTTCATGGTCAGGTTTACACGTAGCCCTACTCGTACATGAATGTACACACGACAACACAACAACACACGATTATACTCATGAAACATAAGGTCCTCCTGTTCCTACTCATGTTCTAATGTGCATGCATCGATCACATAACATTCATGGGTTCATACAGACTTAAAAGCACACAAGGATTTATGTACAATAAGGCATGCATACACCTACTAGAATCCTTGCTCATATTTCTACTTTCATTTGTGCCACATATAATATACACCTCACAGTAAGTTGCATAAAATCATACTCTTATTCATATTCATGGCATAACATAAACAAGCAGGAAAGGTATACATCATACGAATTTGACTTAGGGCTTAGCATACATACATGTTTTCATGGCAACCACACACGTCACATAACCTACAGTCCAAGGAAAAAGAAAAGGTGTCCCTACTGTTTGCTTATTGTTTTCGCAGCAAGGTACCCCAAAGAGGAAATGGTGATCACCACTAGTATTTGTTTTATTTATACAATAATAGTTCATTTTGGTTCTTTTGTCTTCTTACCTCAATCATATCACACACACACGTATATATTCATGCAAAGATTCACACTATATCACACACCCACGTCTTATAGGTTGGTTGTTCACATCAGGTTCCATATTTACATACAATACTCTAGTATACATAAAACCCTAATCCTTGCTGAATATACAAGTTTTATTTAAGTCTTGAAGGTATTTACACGTTGGTATGCACAAGATGGTACTAGTAACCAAGGTTCAATTTGTTGTTTGGTTTACTTAGATAGGTATCATATCATAGGTTTACACAAGGGTCAAACAATATTACAAAACCGTCATACAAGCATCATATCATACGTTTGAGGTTCTTGGTCATCAAATAAATGTTATGTCAAGCCTTAACCCGTGACTTAGTTAGCGTGAGATTTACTTGTAAGAGATTATAGCAAGTATATGTTATCAACCAATATGGTTTTAAATATGGTCAAGAAGGACTTACAAGAGGTCCTAAGTTATTTGGTGAAGATGGAGAACACGAACTCCTAACCCGAATCAATGTATAAGATTCACCCAAGACTTTACACTCCTAGTCTTGTTACTAAAACAATCCGAGCTCCTATTTATTTGTTGCTGCCGTGAGCAGCTTTCTAAGGACTTGAGAGTTTTTCTTAAAGAGTTTGAGTTTTGAGTGTGTGAGCTTAAGTGAGGAAGTGACTTGTATTTATAGGCAAAGATTCAACCAAGACTTTACACTCCTATTCTTGTTACTAAAACAATCCGAGCTCCTGTTTATTTGCTGCTGCCGTGAGCAGCTTTCAAAGGACTTGAGAGTTTTTCTTAAAGAGTTTGAGTTTTGAGTGTGTGAGCTTAAGTGAGGAAGTGACTTGTATTTATAGGCAAAAAGTGGGAGTGTTAGGGTTAAGTAACTAGTTAGGACTCTTTAGGGTTTAGTTAGTGCACTAGTTTGTTTGTAACTAGCATGGGAACTGATAACGCTCTAATTATACATGTTTGCGTGTGCGTTATCTGTATATACTTAGGTTAATTATGTGAACTATCGATACTTAATAGAGTATATTTGATGTCTAGGTTCCAAGGATGTGTCGTGGAAGGAAATGGAAGAAAACACGAAGATATGAAAATTAAAACGAAGAAATAAAGTCAAGCTTCTGATCTCCCGACACCTGTCACTGTTTTGGCCATATCTTGAGCATACGAACTCCGTTTTAGTTGATTCAAGCGGCCACGGAAAGAGGAAAGAAAGATCTACAACTTTACCATTTGTTACAAAGCTGGAATGACCAAATGTGCGACGCACAATCCAAAAAGTGCGACGCTCGTTTCTGCAAGCAAATGTGCGGCGCACAAATGAAAATGTGCGGCGCACAAATGAAAATGTGCGGCGCACTTTCCTTCTGCGCAGCTCAAAAGTCATATTTACTACTCCCATTCATTGCTAATCCGATCAATTACCTTTCTCTTGGTCCCCAAGTGTTAGAATAACTTTATAAACACCCAAAAAACACAGAGAAACATCCACTCCATATCTATATCATCTACCTCCATTGGAGAAGAGTGAACAAGGTGAGGATCTTTGGATCCAATGATCCAAACACTCCTCTAATCCATGGTGAACCACCATATCACCACCACCATCATAACCCACGAGTTTACCATCTTCCTTGGGCATATTCAGTAGCATTTGGATGTTGGTTAATCATGGAATCATTGATTATTTCTTTACGGATCAAATTGACATGTTTCTATGTTTATTGATGCTTGTGATTTAGGTTATTGAATTGATTATATTAGCTTCGCAGGGGCACAGTGCGGCGCACAATTAGTTTTGTGCGGCGTACTTTTTCCCTGGTTCGTGTTTATAAGTAAGATCTAAATGCTTTTGTATTATATGTTATTGTGTAAGACCATTGTTATGTGTTGGGTTTATTCATGATCATGACTAGTACTCATGTGAGTGGACAGATTTCTTGTCATCTAGTAAATTAATCTTGGTATTCGCTTTTGTCGCGGTTAATGGAATAAAACACATAACAACTCTTACATAATCTTATCTATTGCTTTAGTCACTGAAATCAAGCATAAACCATTCTCAATGCTTTTGGTACGACATGATCTTTAGTCGTATTTTTGTTATATTAATTAGATGTTGCATGTGCGACTAGTAATCCACATGTTGTCTTACCTTGTTTATGTGCTTATAATTCATCTTAGCTATATATCATTTCTATGTTCTTTAAGTCATCATTTCGAAAAGCTTAAATCTTTATAACTTGTGACACTCTAAAGATAATTATTTTAACTTGTTAACACCAATCTCATGGATCGACCTGGACTTACCTTAAGACTATACTATACACGAAAGGGTATACTTGCTCGTGTTGTGTTTTTAGCCCCTTGTTTGGTAATCTCTAGTAATATATAAATTTAAAACTCGCTTTCGCAACATCAAGTTTTTGGCCCCTTGTTTACACTATGCGGAACACACCATCAAGTTTTTGGCGCCGCTGCCGGGGATTGTTTTCGTTAATTGTTAAAACTTTCTAAGATACTTGTTAAAAAATTAAACCACCGCCGTAGAGATTTCTGGCAATCTCAACCTTTCTGTCGTAAAAATTGCAGGAAGTACGCCACACATTTAGTTTTGTGCGCCGCACTTTCTGGCGAACTTGTAAGTACGTCGCACATGTAGCAATGAGCGCCGCACTTTCTGACAAAATTTCAAAACGTGTACTGAATGAATTTCTAAAACCCAACCAACCTTTCTAATGCTTAAGTTAAACTTCTGAGAACATGAGGATTAGTTTCTTTGTGCCCTTACTTGTTGAATTTTTGCATATGTGTATAATGTACATTAAAATGAAAATAAAAAATATAAAAAAATAAAAAGACAAAAATATTTTATTTTAATTTTTCTCTTGTTGATTTTGTTGTGTAAAGACTTTTGTAGTTTTGCTTATTTGCTTTTTATTGCTATATGAATCATTTGAGTTTCTTGGTAATTATAATAACGAAACTTAAAATATTTATTAAAAAAGGTTAATTTTATTTATAAATAAAAACATGATTCGTTTAGTTCGATTTCGTGAAGACTTGTAATTTGTTTCTTGCATCTTAGTTCGCATGTGTGCTTGTTTGCATTTGATCCATTGTATGCATTTTTGTTCTTTTTCCTAGTTTAAGGGGGCGCTTGGATTAGTCATTTCCTAACGATTTTAATCATAACAAAAATTCTCCTTTCATCAAAATAAGTGGTATTTGCTGCCTTAAGTCATATTTATAAAAATAAAAAATTAAAAAATTTGTTATGAAAATAAATGGAAAATACATGAAAAATAAAAAAAAAGTTAGAAATCTAGTTTTTGTCATTTGTTTCATGTTATGTGTTAGATGTGCATTATGTTATGTCTTATTTTGTTATTAGAATGTTATTTGATAAGTGGTTTTACTTGTCATTCTAGCTTATTAGACTTTCCTTTTAGTTTCATGCTTATTTTCCTTTTTCATGCATTATGTGTTTTCATGTTTCTTAAGGGTATATTTGGATTAAGATAGTTTATATATATTCAAATGATTTTGATAAAAGTGATTTTATAAAAGTTGTTAGTTTTTATTTTATAAGAAAGTTTCTAAAAAAAATCGTACAGAAAGTACGCCACACATTTGGTTTGTGCCGCGTACTTTTGTAAAATAGACTCGAAGTACGCCGAACTTTATCGAAGTGCGACGCACTTTCTGGTCTGTAAAAACATTTTTGTTCAAATTTATTTTTTTCGATCGTTTGGGTACTATGACATATTAAAATAATATCTTAAACAAATTTGTACCCATGACCTTCAGTTTTTATTTAGAATGAGTCATAAAATCGAAAACCTCAAAAATATTTTCTTTTCTTTCGTGATAGATTGTCTTTATTAGATGTTTTATGTACTTTTTTGTTAGTTGGTTGTAACTTAGTTTTTGTTACGTGCTTGAGTTTGTATATTTGCTTATTTTTCGGTTCAATGAAATTCAAATATAAAAATAGAATTTTGTACATCGTCTCATTTTTCTTAAAGCACGGCGTACTTTCTTCATCAGTCCACAAAAATATCGTTTTGTTTTAACAATGTGTTTGTTTGTTGGTCTTCGATGTTACATCTTTGTAAATTAAATAAATATGTGTTTGATGAATGTTTGTCTAAAACTAAAAAATTCCAAAAAGATTTTATATCACCTTTATTATTTATTTCGTAGTGTTTTGTGTGTTATTATTAGTAAAATGTAAATAAATAATTTTTTTAATTAAAAGTAAAAAATATATAAAATGAAAAACTTCGCATTTTTTGAGTATGACGTGTGTGAGGCCTCTACGTGTCGTATCTTGATTATTGTATAAAAAAAAATCACGAACTTTGTGGGTGTGTTCCCTGGAAACCCTCACGAGACTATAACTCGTCCACTCGGTACACCGAGGGGTTTAAAGGCTTGTTGCATACGCTAAATGCAATCGTGGTGCCTACGAAAGTGTGCTTTAGAATTTTACGTTTTTGTGTAGTTTTGTCTATTTTGCAGATTTAATAAATAGGTGAATCTTGGATTGGATTGGTGATAGCTTATCATTTGGGGACGTGAGATATATATTTAGATCGGTGTATAAATTGTTTATTCACATGTTTGTGATGGCGCTACTCTTTGCGCTAAATTTTCCGAATTCAACCGAAGAACTTATGAGCCCCGGGAAGTCTCGTTTTCTTATATTTATTTTTCCTACTCGTCATACTTTTAAGTTATTTTCTAAATTACGCATATTACTAAACTTAAGTGTGGGGGGAAATGAATTGGAAAATGTGACTCGTTATTTAGTAAAAACTTTTTTTCGCCCTCGGTAATTTAAAAATCAAAATTAATTTTCTTTTTCTTTGCCATATATGTTAATATATTAGAATAAAATTTAGAAAAAAATGGTTGGTTGCTAGTTACCCGGTATGATTGGATGATTTTTCCGAATAGTTGGTTCGCGGTTGGTTATGAGTATTGTGCCATTCCAACGAATATAAAGAGAGCTCGCTTTATGTTTCGTATTTTTTGTGGTGTATGCTTATATCAAGTGTGAGAGAATTGTTAGTTGTGAACGGCGTGATAAAAAAAAGGAAAAAGTCAAATAAAAAAAAGGTAGAAAAAAAAAATGAAAAAAAAGTCAATGAGCTATGTATATTTATGAAGATGAAGGAAGACGAAGTTTTTTTTGAGATATCGATTAGCCAATGTGCTAAGATGTGATATATGTATGTCGTTCGAATTGTGATTGAATAAAGTTGTAATATTTCATGGTTTGTGGTACGTTTGGTGACTAGCAACATGGGTAATTTTAAGCATGTAAAAAAAATTATTTTTCTTTTTTCTTGCTTGAGGACAAGCAAACCCTTAACTGTGGGGGAGTGTTTGCTCTTTGAGCCAAAATTTCTTACAAAAACCTAAAAATATTTGCAATTTTAAAAATTTTAAAAATTTTAAAAATTTTATTTTCTTTTTGCACTTAGGTAAATTTTATTTCAAACTTTCTTTTTCTTAGCATTGCTTGAGGGCAAGCTAGTTTAAGTGTAGGGGAATTTGATAACGCTCTAATTATACATGTTTGCGTGTGCGTTATCTGTATATATTTAGGTTAATTATGTGAACTATCGATACTTAATGGAGTATATTTGATGTCTAGGTTCCAAGGATGTGTCGTGGAAGGAAATGGAAGAAAACACGAAGATATGAAGATTAAAACGAAGAAAATAAAGTCAAGCTTCTGATCTCCCGACACCTGTCACTGTTTTGGCCATATCTTGAGCATACGAACTCCGTTTTAGTTGATTCAAGCGGCCACGGAAAGAGGGAAGAAAGATCTACTACTTTTCCATTTGGTCGAAATCTGGAATGACCAAATGTGCGGCGCACATTCCAAAAAGTGCGGTGCACTTTTCTGTAGGCAAATGTGCGGCGCACAAATGAAAATGTGTGACGCACTTTCCTTCTGCACAACTCAAAAGTCATATTTACTACTCCCATTCATTGCTAATCCGATCAATTACCTTTCCCTTGGTCCCCACGTGTTAGAATAACTTTATAAACACCCAAAAAACACAGAGAAACATCCACTCCATATCTATATCATCTACCTCCATTGGAGAAGAGAGAACAAGGTGAGGATCTTTGGATCCAATGATCCAAACACTCCTCTAATCCATGGTGAACCATCATATCACCACCACCATCATAACCCACGAATTTACCACCTTCCTTGGGCATATTCAATAGCATTTGTATGTTGGTTAATCATGGAATCATTGATTTTGGGTTTATGATTGTGTAATTGTTAATGCAAAGCAATGCCTAAAAACATTGTTAATATTGATTAATCTTTCTTAGTTTTGATCACGACAAATTACAAAGACATTTATTGTCAAACACAATCATAAAACGAATTATCTAACAAAAACTATCATCAAGGTAATAATCATTACACTAACATATCTTAATCATGCTTAGTGATCATAAAAGTGATTAGCCTTAAAACTCACTTTTGTCAAATGTAACAAAAGATTTTTAATAAACTTTATTTTTAAGAAAATGTTTTATTAAAATGAAAATGTAAATTTGAATATGGCATATTCCAAATGTCATAAGAATATCCTTTTAAGGTTTTAACAGCCTCAGATATTTCAAATTCACTAAAAGACAAAAGGGAGCGGACTCTACGCTGGCGGTACCTTAGCACCTACGGTGGTTCCTTATCGATAAGGAACGGCGGGGTCCAATAAGGAACCGGGGGCAGATATAGCCTTTGGATGTTTGTCCTATAAATAGTGGATCAATTCTGCATTCTCAAAAACCCTTTTTGGACATCTCTTTCAGCCTTCTTTCTCCTATCTAAAACTAGTCATTTATAAATGATCACTTAATGTGTTAAGTATGTTTACTCATGATTATCCTATTGATCTCCTTCTTTAGCTTGTCCAAAGAGAAGATCACTCACACACTTGTGATGTGATTAAAGATGTAGCATTGATGAAGATCACCTTCTCCTAAATATCTAGTCATGTTCATCATTTGTTTATTTGTGTCTTGTGTAGATCCAATGTATTTGTGAATACTTGGACTAGTTGTGTTCATCCAAGTTATTTGTGATTACTTGGATTAGAGTTGTGTAAATCCATTGCACATGTGTGTGCTTGGATTTATGTTGTGTAGATCCAAGCTACATGTGTGTACTTGGATATGATTAGTTGATTTGTAATTAGTTGTGTTAGTTCTCACTAAACTATAAAGTGATGTGGTTGTGTCTTGTTAGTTCTTATAAGTTCTCACTAAACTATAAAGTGATATGTAGTTATGTTGTGTGAAGTTCTCACTTAGCTTCAAAGTGAAGAGTCGTGAAGATTGGTTCTAGCTTTGGATTAGAACTCGACATCTAGCCTTGTGTCGGGAAATGGTAAAGTAGGAAAGGTTGTGAAGATTGGTTCTAGCTTTGGATTAGAACTCGACATCTAGCCTTGTGTCGTAAAATAGTGAAGTGGGCGACGTTGTGTAGATTGGTCCTAGCTAAGACTAGGTCTCGACATTTAGCTTAGTGTCGGAAAATAATGTAAGCGACGTTGTAAGGTTTTCTCCGCCAAGAAGGGAGCTTGTGGATATAGTGGAAATCTCGAGTAAGGTGTACTCGAGGAGTAGAGTAAGAACGAGAATAGAGCCTCGTTTCCGAACCACTATAAATCTTGGTGTCTTCCTACTAGGTCGTTTCTTTCCTTCCTCATTACTTACTTTCATTATCATTATACTTACTACACATTGTTAATGCATTAGAATTGAACCTAATCATTATCCAACTGGCTTTCAAGTAAAAGATAGTTTTGTGCACTCACCTAATTGAAAGGAATTTTAATTAGGAGATAAACCGAGGAGAAACTATTCAACCCCCCTCTCCTTCTAGTTTCTACAATTAGTATCAAAGCGATGGTGACACAAGATCTTTGAAGTATATTGTACTTTAAAATTTGGATCAATCCATTGTCTCCTCAAATTAGAAGGTTAAGTTGTACTAAAGTTTTTCTTTGGTTAAAACTATTTTTTGTTGAAAATAAGCCTTTTAAATTGTTAATATTGCATATTACCTAAATTAGTAGTATTAATGGATTTTAGATTTACTCTTGAAATGTATCTACTAGTTTGCATCTTGTTATGTGTAGGTACTCATGAAGATAAATCATTCTATTGATTGTGGATTGAGTTACTTACACTTGTAGAAGACTCGTCTTCTTTGATCTCCAACATCATTTAATGATGATATCAAGATGGATAGAAGTGATACTAGTCTTTGAAGACTTAGTAGTCACTATTAGTCATTGTTGGGCTTTGCATCGGTTCCTTGAAAGCCCGGAATACAATTTGTGGTCAAGGTACGCTTTCGTTCTTCCACACGCCCTATTGATCATTCTTTTGATCATTAATTGACTATGTGTTTGTTCTTGGCATCCTTGCCTTGACATTTACTTGTGGTTTATGATTCTTTCCTTTTTCCCTCTCAAACCTTCATTGCTTGGATACTTGACTCACTATGGAGATGTAGGGTGAGTTAGTAGAAGCTTAAAGTATCAAGCATGATTTCCATGGTTTGCACCCTTACGGTTAGTAGGCCATATAACATGTGTAACTTGTGCAATTAAGCTCATCTCTAGGATGATTAGTGAATCCCTTGAGACACCAAACTACTTCATTAAGTTGTAGGTGGATTTTACACATTCAGAATTGAAATATTCCAAGGATATTCTTATTGTTAATTCTAGCAATAATTATCCGATCATGTGGGAGAGAAAGTGAATATATACTTTGCTCATGTTTTGAAATAGAATAAGACTACTCTTGAAAATGATTTTATTCTATGCATCAAAATTGCTTGGTATAATTCATTACCAAACCCGTTTAGACTTTCGCCGGAAAGACACGTCTTAAACCACTATATATGACACAAGCTCTTCTCCTCCTCCATTGAAGAATGTCATTTGTCTCTTGAGCAATGTCCTTGGTCTTGATTCACTTCCCTCTACACCTCTCCCTTTGCTTCTTTTCTACGAGTAGTCGTTTGTTCGTTTCGGTCTTTTCCTATCTCGATTCAACTCATAATCCTTCAACAAGGCACTATTACCTATGTTGTGGTGGTCCAATGATATCCTAAAAGGTTTAAGATATATTTTTAAGTATTTTAAAAATTCTGGTTTTCAAAAATTCATTGTTTTTCTTTGATAAAAACCTGCCTCTGTAGGCGGTTCTTTATCTCTGGCGGTTTCATAGCGCGGTTCCTTATTGATAAGGAACCGCGGGAAGAATCTTTTGTCAGAGCGCCAGTTTTTGTAAAATACCCTTTTTCAAACTAGACATTCTCTCTCCTTCACACACAGCCGACGGTTTTTCTTGTTTTTCCACCATTGTTGAAGCTTCAAAAACATTCAATCACTCAAATTAATTGATTCAAGTTCGTGGGTTTCACTCATCCATCATCCAAGATCAATTAATTGTAAGTAATTTCTTTCAGTTTCATCTAATTTGTTCTAGGGTTCATACATTCATAATTGGGGATTTTTAAAATTGACATTGAAGTAGAACTTTACTAGGAATAAGAGTTGATATAGTATTGTTACTATGATTCCTTAGGTTCATATTCATTGAGATTTCACTAAAACCCATTTGTAGAACAAATCCGAATTTTGACTAAATAATTTGGTTGATTGATGGAATTGATATGAACCCATGAAAAAGTTGGTAATGGCATTGTTAAATGCTTACCTAAAAACCTTGTTTTGAAAAACCAATGTTCTAGTTTATTGTTGATTTTACATAGTTCATATGTTTTGATCAATGATGAAATGGGTACATTGTGAGCATGAGAATGACAAGGATTAATCCTTTGTTTGTCAAGCTATTGATGAAACACATTCTCATCTTTTGAAATTTTGATTTTTATTTTTCATATGAGTGATAGGGAAAATATTTTTGTTTATTGTATTTAGGTACAAATCATGCGTTCAAGATACCAAAGATATCATCAAAACACTAGACGATATATGCCAAACCTTTCTCAAATTTTCGCTTCTACCCAACTCCAAAACTCCTATCCATCTCTTTCAAATCGTTGTTTCCATGAGGGTAGAACTGTCGATGAAGAAATTACGGGTTATGACTATATCAAATCTATGTTTGAGCCTACGGGGTTTGATTTTTTGCTTTACATAGATGAAGAGATATATCCCGTATTTCTTTTGGAATTCTTTAGCACCTATTCTTTCTTTGAGTTCAATGGTTGAATATTTATTAGATTCTTATTGAATGATCAAGTCATTCAATACTCTCTCGAAACCTTTGGTCAAATTCTCGGTGTGCCATTTGAAGGTACTTGTCGTTTCACGGACAAATAGAGACTTGATGCTCTCGATGAATCTAACGATAAACCTCCGAATGACCACAGTGAATGATCTTGACTTTATCCATGAAATCATTTCTAAAGAGCGTGATGAAAACGTTGTGAGAAGCCTTCATTCTAATAAACGACATGTAAATCGTTATGAGGTTCTCTCAAGCGAACATAAGGATTATATGGTTCGTTGGGCCGAGATCCTTAGGGAGAATGTATTTTGTCTTGGTGGGAACCGGGATCACATTCCGGCGTGTATGGTGCATATTCTATTTTGCATCTTTACCGAAATCAAGTACAACTTGGCATACTATATCACTCGACGAATCAATTATGCTATGTCCAAGCCCAAAACAAATCTTCAATATGCTATGCTTCTTACTAGCCTCTTTAAGAGGGTTATTCATGAATTTCCCTTCCTTGACTTCTCTCGCTTTGAACCGGTTCAACGGGTGATGTTACCTATTCAAGAGGTATATGAAAGAAAGCCTAGAAGTGAAAAAGGTTCGAGAAAACATGATCAACAAGAGTCCGATGATGAGGACACCGACATGCCAACAAGTGATGGTGATGGCATAGGTACTAGTGCTCATGTCGGCTCTTCAAGTAACTCCTGTCAATCAACAAACTCATTCGTGGATGGACTTGAATACTTAGCTCCTTCTCCTCACCATTCCACTAGTGAAGTACCAGAAGACCTCAACATGGAGTGTCTCTACCATGAAAATCTTAGGACTCGAGGTGAGTTGTTTGATCATCGAGTGGAGTCAGGAAATGGATTCAAGTACATGGGGAATTTGATCAAGTGACTTGGCAAGAAGAGAAGATAAAGACTTTGATTTTGTAATACCCCATTTTGGAAATGGAAATATCACAGCAATTATGGCGTGTCATCAAAGCATACAAGAAAAAATGTCTAAACATTACTTGACCATAAAAAGGAAAATACCGGAATCAAACATTGGCAGTCCAAAAGTAAAGCTCATCACACACAAACGTAGTATAATAAAGGAAAGGACTAAACAATGTCCAAAGCATAAGTATCATAAGAAAGGAAATGCATAATGTAAAGAAGGCTAGACAGCTTCCAGTCCATATGCACGTACTCTTAGTGTCTACGAGCGTCCCTGAGTACCTGCCGTTTTGGGAACATAGAAAAGGAAAACGGCTGAGCAAATACGCTCAGTGCACGGATGTACAATAAAGCATGAATAGGATAAGCATATAACATAATAACAGCGGAAGAAAACTAAGTCCCGAGTAACCTGGTTAAGTCTTAATAAAACTGGTTTAATAGTTTGAAAGTCTTATGTTTATCTTATAAAAACTGTCTGTCATATTTTACCATTAGCCAATATAGGTCATGAAAATCCACCGTGCATGAATACTTGGAGGGGTGACCTCATCATGCAAATTAGAGGGGTTGCCTCTAATTTAATATACTGGTTTTTGGGTAGGAGGGATCAGCTCCTTGTGAAGGATGCAAGGCACACACCACATTCACCATGTAATCCTGAATAAAAACATGTAACTAGGATGCACCCATACGCCCCACATGATAAATATAAATAAATGGCCAAAAACTGAAGGGACGCCACGAGCAATCACTCCGCCGTGGTGAAGTCATAACATCAGTGCCTCTAATGTTATGGTTATGGTACCTCCATAACTAGGTGAAACTGGTCATGCATGTATATGGCTATAGGTAATCTTAATTAAACATAAGCAATCAAACACGTAACTTATACTACGGGAAAACAATTGGCTGCATACGGGGAATCCTAATAAGGAAAGAATGTCTATACTGAAAGGACGGGAATCCGTACCTTATGTCCAGTGAACGAAGAAGATGAACTGAGAGGAATCCTACTTCCGAATCACTAGTGCTACATAAATACATACATGAATAAGTATCTGCTTACTAAATACGTAGCTGGTTTTAGGTCATGTCTTAGCTTATTTTATGTGTTCTTACCATGTTTTACTGTTTTAAAAGCCTTAAACTGTGTTTTATCTTATATTCCGTTTAATCTGATTAAGTATTTCTGGTATTTCATGTGTTAATATACTTACTGTGTAATAATAAGTAACTTTCCAAAAATAGCAGGTTTCCTAAAATAGAAAGTTTCCAAAAATAGAAAGTTTCCAAAAATAGACAGTGTCCAAAAATAGAAAGTTTCCAAAATAGAAAGTTTCCAAAAATAGAAATTTTCCAAAAATAGAATTACTGCTTAAAATAGATAAGTTTCTAAAAATAGAAAGTTTCCATAAATAGATTGTTGGGAATAAAATATAGGTCGGTTCACTAGACGCTGATAAGAAGAATGTCAACGCTGATAAGAAGACATTGGACGCTGACAGCCAAGCGTTGATATTGAAGAAGTCAACGCTGACAGCCTTGAAGATTGACACTGATGGAATATCTTCATACATATCTTTTGTTTATTTGTTTCTTTATTTATGTATGGTAAAGATAAGCACAACATTGTATTTTCTATTATTATCTTTACCTAGAATAGTTGATTCGTAGCTTATTGTTCAAGACTTCTTGTTCTATAAAAGAAGGTCTTTTAGGTTAAAGTCATATATTAGTTTTCATAAGTTTTCGATAGTTAAGCTCTTTCATTGTAATCAACAAGAATCATTCTAATACAAGTGAAAGTTTGTTTAACATCATTGTGTTTTAGATCAAGTGTTAATTCCGCATAACACTTTGTTACTTTATTCACAAGCAAAGGTTTCTCTACGTGTAGTACTTGATCTAATCTCGTATACACAAAGCTTAATCGATCTAAGTTTGGGATCAACAAGTGGTATCAGAGCTTGTTGAGAAACTTTTGATCTTTAAGTAACGCAAGAACCCTAAAACACCAAACCCTAAAAAAAACCCTAAATTCTCAAAACCCTAAAAACATCATGTCTGGCACAGATCAACCTGCTTCTTTGCTACAAAACAACTTCTCAAACCCTAGTATCAAAATTCCCATGTTTGATGCCAGGAACTTTGAGCTTTGGAAGTCCAATTTTGAGCAATACATAGCTATTCATGACTACACTCTTTGGGAGATCATCGAATATGGGAACACATTCGATAAAGAAGCAAAGATTACTGCTGCAATTGCCACAAGGACAACTGTTCCTAATTGTCCTGAAGCTGATAAGGTAGAAAAGCCTGGAGATGGGAGAGCTGTAGCTGTAGAAGATATAGCCAAGAAGAGGGTGGACATGAAAATCTTGAACATCTTGAAACATGCCCTAGGTCATGAGAATCAGCACAAGTACAAACGTTTTGAGTCTGCAAAAGAGCTTTGGGAAGCTCTTGAAGTAGCACATGGTGGCAATGCTGACACAAAAGAAGAAAAGAAGAAGCAACTATTGCATGAGTATGCTGTCTTTAAAGCTCAACCTAATGAGAATCTCAGCAGTGTGAGAAGTAGACTTCTTGATATCACAAGTCAACTTTCCTTCATGGGAAAACAGATTGATGACCCTGAATTGAATGCCACTTTTCTCAAAAGCCTTGGTGATGTATGGAAGATTGAGACAAAATCCATTCTTGTCAATAACACCCACAAGACATCCAGGTTTGATGACATCTTCAACAAACTAAGACTGTTGGAGAATGAATGGCAATTGGAGAGTGATAACAAATCTTCCAGCAGCAACATGGCCTTCTTTTCACAAAGTGAAGGCCAATTTGATTCCATGAACTTCTATGGACATCCAGCCACTGGATCTCAAGGTGTCAGCGCTGGATGTCAGTCTGTCAGCGCTGGATCATATCCTGTCAACGCTTTATACTCAAGCGCTGACACACACAATCATGGCGCTGATAGAATTAAACCTGCTGGTTTTGATCTTGATACTGTGTGTGCATTCATTGCTTCTTTGCCCAGTGATTCAAGGATTACATATGAAGATCTTGAGCAGATAAGTGATGAACAATTGGAAGAGATGGATATCAAGTGGACTATGGCTCTTGTAAGTTTAAGAGCAAACAGGTTTAATAAAAGGTTCAAGAAGAAGATGACCTTTAATGCTAAGGATGTTGCTGGCTTTGACAAGTCCAAGGTTGAGTGCTACAACTGTCATAGGATGGGGCACTTTATGAGGGAATGTAGATCTCCAAGAAGATCTGATGCTGGGAAGCCTTCAAGCCAAATGATTAAGAGCCCAGATCCCAAGGCCATGGTTGCTGTTCAACAAATTGATGGTGTTGGAGAATGGGATTGGAGCTGGATGGCTAAGAATGAGGAAGAGGACAGAGCTTTGGTTGCTGAAGTTAAAGAAGAGCATGCTGAATATGCTCTCATGGCACACTCCTCCTCTTCATCAGATAATGAGGTATATGATGATGCTTTCTGTTCTAAGGGATGTCGTTTAAATACTGAAAAATTAAAACAAGAGATAGTTAAATTATTAGATGAGGCAAGTACTGAAAGATGCAAAGTATCTAATTATCAAATTGCTCTTACCCAAACAGAAAAGACAGTAGCTGAGTATAAGAAAATGGAGTTTGATTTAAAGGATCAAATAAATATCTTAAAACATGAGTTATATCAGAGTAAGGATGTTCAAGATATAGTAAATAGGGTTAATCTTGATTTGATAGCTCAGTTAGAGGAGGCTAACAAAAACAAAGATAATGTGAGTCTTAAAATCCAGAGATTTGATAAGGCCACACAAACCCTAGGAGAGTGTGTTAGTAAACAAAGAGACTCTAAGGATATGAGTGGGATTGGAATGAATAACTATACTGGTGTTCCACCACCAGCTGGGGATTTCTATGGTGTCCAATCAAAGGACTTATCTTGGACTGGCTTGCCAGAATGCCAAGAGGAGGAATTCATTCCTCCACCTAGAGTGACTTCCCCAGTTGAGGAATACAAGCAAAAACTGACTGACCTTGATGAGTGGAAGAAAGCTAACCACACCTTGTTTGTTAAGGGAGGGTTGTTGTGTGAAAGTCCAAATGAGCCCACACCAAACATGATACCAATTGATGAGTCCATTGATCGTAAACCTATTAAGATCACACACCCTACCACTGGCAAAGCTGTTGACCTTGGCCCACAAACTGTTAGAAAACCTAGTGTTAAGTATGCTGAGATGTATAGAAATACTAGGTCACCAAAAAGCCAAGTAAGTAATCATGGAACAGGCTTCTTTGCTTCTAGACCTAAGACTATGTCTAGAAAAGCTTGTTACACATGTGGTAGCTTCTCACATTTGGCATACAAATGTGTCAACGCTTCCAATGTCAACGCTGATAGGAACCATTTCAGCGCTGACAAAAGTCAACATAGGTCAAACACAATCAGACCCAATACCTTTGTGAACAAAAGTTCACAAGTTGTTAGACCAGCCCCATTCTTTTCTAGAGGGTCTAACACACAAGGCCTAAGACCTTTTCAAAAGTCAAACACTTGGTCAAATAGGCAATGGGTTCCTGTAGCAAACCCTAGGTGCAACGCTGATAAGAGCAATCGGGGCGCTGACAAGAGAAATTTCAGCGATGACAGACACACTGCTAAACCTAGGTATTTGCAACCACAGGGAAATAGGTCTAAAGCTTCTACTAGCTTAACATGGAGACCAAAACAAGACCAAAACCCTAATTTTACTGGTGTTTCTATGACATGCAACAGGTTTCATTATATTTCAAAGGCATTGTCAACACCAATTGGGGTTAACTGGGAATTTCATTCAAACAGGGATGAAAATGGGGTTGTTATGAGAACCAAGTCTGTTCTTGTTGAACAACCAAATGAATCCAAGTCTTCCAAGGCTTGGGTTCCCAAAGAAAACTAATGTGTTTTCTTTATGTGCAGGGCATTCAGAAGAAGATCAATGATTATGGATACTGGGATAGTGGATGCTCAAGGCACATGACAGGAAAGGAAGACTATCTGACCAATTTCTCTCCTATTCAAGATGGTAATAAGGTATACTTTGGAGGGGGCTACGACACCATCACTGGAAAAGGAACGCTTGTCACCAACAATCTACGGTTTGAGAATGTCTTCTTGGTAAAAGATCTGGATTATAATTTGTTTAGTGTATCACAAGTGTGTGATAACAAAAATAAGGTTCTTTTCACAGATACTGAGTGCTTGGTGTTAAGCAAAGATTATAAGCTACCTGAAGAAAAATACATAGATTTTAGAACACCAAGGCATAAAGACATATATAATGTGAATCTTAATGGAATTAAGGTAAATAATAAAATGTCATGTCTGTATGCTAAAGCCTCAGTAGATGAAAGTAATCTTTGGCACAGGAGATTAGGGCACATAAATTTTAAGAATATCAATAGACTTGTGAGGCTTGGTTTAGTTGATGGTTTGCCTGAAAAGGCTTTCCACAATGACCACTCTTGTGTTGCATGTCTTAAGGGCAAGCAGCACAAGGTCTCATTCAGGTCTAAACAGGTGCACTCTAGTTCTAAACCACTTCACTTATTGCATATGGACCTCTTTGGTCCAACTAATATAGAAAGTTTGAAGGGAAAATCATATTGTTTTGTTATCACTGATGATTATTCCAGGTTTACATGGACTTTCTTTTTAGCCAAGAAAAGTGAAACTGCCCAAAGTCTGATTAATTTCATTACCCAGATAGAAAAGAAGAATGGTAATGAGGTCAAAATTATTAGAAGTGACAATGGGGGTGAGTTTAGAAATCAGTTGTTAGATGATTTTTGTGCCAAGAAAGGGATTACTAGGCAGTTTAGCATAGCTAGAACCCCACAGCAAAATGGGGTTGCTGAAAGGAAGAATAGGACCCTTATTGAAGCAGCCAGAACCATGTTGGCTGATGCCCACTTTCCTATAGCCTTTTGGGCTGAAGCTGTTAACACAGCTTGTTATGTTCAAAATAGGGCATTGGTCAACAAGATACATAATAAGACACCTTATGAATTACTTTGGGGAAGGAAGCCCAATATTGGCTTTCTAAAGCCTTTTGGTTGTCATGTAGTTGTTCTAGAAACTAGTGAGGCCCTAGGTAAATTTGATTCAAAAGGTGATGAAGGCTACTTCATGGGTTATTCAGTGCAGAGCAAAGGATATAGGGTTTACATTAAAAAGGAAAAACGTATACTTGAAAAAGTACATGTTAGGTTTTTAGAGAGTAAACCTAGTGATCCTGAAAGTGGTCCAAATTGGTTGTTTGACTTAGAACCTTTATCTAGAGCTTTAAATTATATGCCTGTTACTGATCCAGACATTGTGAAGGTAACTTCAAGTGTTTTGGAAAAGAGAATTGGTAATGTTTCAGGTATACAGGTTGCTAAGGAGCATGGACCACCAGCAGTTGAATCATCTCCCACACAAGAATATGTTACACTTCCTATATGGACAGATGAGTATTATGCTGCTGCTGCTGCTGCTAGAAAAGATAATGGTGGTTTTCAGATACCACCAAATACAAACATGCATACTTCTTCAGGCGCTGACAAAGGGAAATCAAGCGCTGACAAGAGCATTTCAGACGCTGACGGATCAGACGCTGACACAAGCAGTTCAAGCGTTGTTAGCCCTAACGCTGACAAACAAGGATCAGAATTTGACAACACCTTTGCACATCTTTTCTCTTCACATTTTGAACAAGGTGGACCTTCTAATGTCCATGAAGAGATTCATGTTGATCAAACAGAGTCAGATGAAGAAGATATTGGCAACATGGAGCGTGAAATTGAGGACACCAGACTTATTGAAGGAGGAGTTCTCACTTCCATAGCAAAGGATCACCCCACATCTCAAATTATTGGTGATGTTATGGCTCCAGTTCAGACAAGAAGATCCCATCAAGGTCTTGGTGGATTTATTGCCAATATACACAAGAAGGTTGATACCCCTCTTGTACAAGCATGTTTGTTTGCCTGTTTTCTGTCACAGGATGAACCCAAGAAAATTTTTGATGCTCTCAAGGAACCAAGTTGGGTTGAAGCAATGCAGGATGAGCTTCACCAATTTGCTATACAGGATGTTTGGGAGCTGGTTGATTGTCCTAGATATGTGAGACCAATTGGGACAAGATGGGTTCTAAGGAACAAGAAAGATGAAAGAGGCATTGTGGTCAGAAACAAGGCACGTTTGGTAGCTCAGGGATATACACAAGAGGAAGGAATTGATTATGAAGAAGTTTTTGCACCAGTTGCAAGAATTGAAGCTATAAGAATTTTTCTAGCTTATGCCTCTTGTATGAATTTTACTGTTTACCAAATGGATGTGAAGAGTGCTTTCCTCTATGGGACAATTGTTGAGGAAGTATACGTTATGCAACCTCCTGGTTTTGAAGATCCTGAAAATCCAGACAAGGTCTATAGAGTGAAGAAAGCAATGTATGGACTTCATCAGGCCCCTAGAGCATGGTATGGTACATTGTCTACCTACTTGGTGGAAAATGGTTTCAAGAGGGGCACCATAGATCAGACACTATTTACAAAGAAGAAAGGAAAACATGTGTTGCTGGTGCAGGTCTATGTTGATGATATCATTTTTGGGTCTACTGATCCAAAAATGAGTGAGGATTTTTCCAAGCTCATGACAGATAAATTCAAGATGAGTGCAATGGGTGAGATGAACTTCTTTCTTGGGTTACAAGTTCAGCAGAAAGAAGATGGTATCTTCATCTCCCAAGACAAGTATGTAGCTGAAATCTTGAAGAAATATGGTTTTTCTCCACATGAAAAGGAGGCTTCCACTCCTATGGATAGACAACACCCTTGGGGAAAAATTGGAGCTGGAAAGGATGTGGATGTTAGGCACTATAGATCAATGATTGGCTCATTGATGTATCTTACAGCCTCAAGACCTGACATCATGTTTGCTGTGTGTGCATGTGCACGCCATCAAGTGACTCCCAAAGAATGTCACCTTTTTGCTGTGAAGAGAATTTTTAGGTACCTAAGGTGTTATCCAGATCTTGGATTATGGTACCCAAAAGATTCTCCCTTGGATCTTATTGCATATTCAGACAGTGATTATGGTGGTGACAAGTTTGATAGGAAATCCACAACTGGTGGATGCCAATTCCTTGGGAGCAGATTAATATCTTGGCAATGCAAGAAACAAACAGTGGTGGCAAACTCTACAACTGAAGCAGAATATGTGGCTGCAGCTGCTTGTTGTGGGCAAGTCTTATGGATTCAGAACCAGCTGTTGGATTATGGGTATAATTTTATGCATACCAAGATTTTTGTAGACAATAACAGTACTTTATGCATTATTAAAAATCCTGTACATCATTCTAAAACCAAACACATAGAAATTAGACATCATTTTATAAGAGATTGCTTTGAGAAAGGTTTAATACAACCAGATAGGGTAGATACAGAAGATAATGTAGCTGATTTATTAACTAAACCTTTTGATGCTGGAAGATTTCAATATTTGGTAACAAATATTGGAATGGTTAATCTCACTTAATATGTGTTTTGGAACATTTTTGTAAAAGTATGTACAGGATAATGCATTGTTATTGGTCTTTGTGATGATTTAGATTTCCACATTATTTTTCTAACACTGACAAAGGTAAATGTAACGCTGTCAAGTGTTATTTTGCCGTTGTTGGAGATATTATTGTCTAACGCTGACAAGAGTTCCTTCAACGCTGATAAGTGTTGTCGGGGCGCTGTCAGCAACAAATGTTAGTTTTGTGGTTTTCATCTAAATGTGCAGGTAATGGTAGCTTTATGCCATTGGATACAGAGTTGCTTATGGATCTTTGAAGAGCTATTTTGGACATGTTTTGTTTATGGATGATGGTTGGAATATTTATATTCCTATCTTGACATAAATTTTTAATGTTCATATATATTTTGAGAACTCATGTATCATAGTTTAAGGGGAGGTTTAAGGAACCTTTAGGACTCTTGGGTATTCTTATAATACTCTCATCACAATTATAGATTGTGTCCACAGGTGAGTATGGGTTAGTTTTACTAAACCATGAGGCACTGTAGCATGCAAAGGTGACAATCTATGCATGCTGCCAAGACATTTTTGGCCTAGACTTGGTTGTGGTCTGATGGGAGACTTGGGAATACTTTGGATATGGGTTTACCTGGGAGTTACAAAGAATTTTGTGAAATAACTTTGTTGGTAAGTATTTTGGTTAGCAAGGGACTCTAGAGGACATTTGTGTCTATCTTGCTTATGCAAGTGTGCATAAATGGACAGTGCTTGCCGCCCAGTAATTATTATCAACTTGTAAGATATTTCCCTTAGGATAAATTACTTTGTTAAGGTCTTTTTCTTTTTCAATATTTTTATTTTTAGACGCTGACAAGTTTTTCTCCAAACGCTGTTACGTCCAATCGTGACGCTGACAAGGCTTTAGGCAAACGCTGACAAGAAAATATAGCCGTTGGGCGCTGATGGGCTACTTTTGACCGTTGACACCTAGTGGGCCCTACCCAGTTGTTATTTTTGACTAATCTTTGGCCGTAATTTTGGGGAGAAGTTACTTTTAATTAATGCATGAGATAAGTTATATTTGATTCAATATTTTCATGATTGCTCTTTGAATATAACCGCCTCATTTTTGACCAATCAAAATCATGTTTCTCTCCTATAAATTTGGCTAATCTTTTTATTCTGGGTATTCATATTTTCTTGTCTAACATTTTTCTCCTAGATTTTTCCCATCTCACATAACCTAAACAGCTTTCAAACATGGCACCCAAATTCAACTCAAAGAATTTAACATTGGAGTTCAAGAGCCAACACAATATGGTAGCTTACTTGACTGCTGATGATGATTTGTTTCCTCAGTATTCACAGATGGTGGCATTTTTAAATGCATCTTCATTGAGGTATGCACTTTCTCATACACCATTAGTTCCTGTCGCACACATTAGACAGTTTTGGAACAATGTTAGTTCCACAACAACTAATGGAGTGACCACATTAACATCTACTGTTCATGGAAGAACATGGGTGGTTACTGAAGCTTTGGTTCGCCAAGCTTTGCGTCTTGATGACGCTGATGGTGTGACTACTCTTGCCATTGCAACAATAGAACAAGGTCTTAGGGAATTGGGTTATCCTATTCCTGCTGATGTCACTTTAAATAAATATCATAAGCAGGAATTTCCCTCTGACTGGAAATATTTGATACATGTCCTTTTACAATGCTTAAGTCCAAAATGTACCTCTTTTAATGAAATAAACAGGTCAATAGCAAGTGCTTTGGTTTGTATCACACGTGGGCTTAAGTATAATTTTTCAAAAATGATTTTTGAAGGGATGTGTAAAAACAAGGGAAGTAAAATGACTTTGGCTTACCCTAGATTTTTGCAAATGGTCTTTGATTTACAAGAATATTGTTCTAGGGATCATGACACTTTTTATGAGATCCCTAAACAACAGAAAACCATTTTTGCTAAAATGAGCTCCACAAATGACTCCATACCTCTTACCCAACCAATGCTTGAAGTAATTCAGGCTGCACAACCACAACCAGAACCTGAACCACAACTTGAGCCTATTCATGAACCATCACCTTCACCAGAAAACATGGACATTGACCAACCCAGCGCTGACACTCAAAATGTGAGCGCTGACACAGCCAATCCCAACACTGATACAATCCTTGACCAATCCCAAACACCCCTTAACCAACCAACACCCACACAATCTACATCATCTTCCACCCCCTTACAATCTAGGTTGAATAAACGCCAAAGGGTTACTGGAGTGTTCTCCTCTAGTGATCCTAGCCTTGTAGCAGAGAGAACCACCTCCACAAGTGTGGCTGGTGAAATGGGTGAGGCTGGGGCTATTGACACAGGCTTAGATGCTGGTCAAGACAGTCCCAACATCATTAAGACCTCATCCATGCCCCATGATTCTATTTTGGGAGGTCAAATCCCCATTCTAGCTGAGGGCAGATTGGAACCTATGACAATAATTGAATTGACGGCTGCTGTCATTAGCTTGCAAAAGCAAAATGTCAGCCTTGTACAAATTGTCAACACCCAGGGACGTGAACTCCAAGCTTTGAGGGAGCGTGTGACTGTTTTGGAGAATCCAAGTAGCAGGAGTCTAATGGAGGAATCTTCCAAAGGGGAGGATGAGGAGGATGAGGAGGATGAGCTGATTCATACAGCTAGTGAGAAGAGTTCAGAGAAGAGTTCACAAATTAGTGAGTCTTTACAGGTTGCTGAAGCTCTCACCAACTTGAAGAAGCACCCAGTTGTGGATATATCCAAGGTGACACCAAAGAACTTGGAAGGATCTTTCAAAGAAACATTGGGCGCTGATACAGGTTTGGACGCTGACACATCCAGCGCTAATAAAGGTAATCGTGGCGCTGATAGGAGCAACTTGAACGCTGACAAAGTTGCAGGTGGTGTTGATGTATTCCAGCCATCAACAATCATCAAAGATGTGTCCACACAGGTTTCTTCTTCTACTTTACCAATTATTGATCCAAAAGACAAAGGTAAAGGTATTTTAATTGAAGAAGATGTTCCAAAGAAAGATGCAGCACAAATAGCATTTGATGAACAGTTGGCTGCACAACTTGTGGAAAGAGATTTGAAGAGGAGTAGAAGATCACCATTTGTTGTTTCTGAGAGTGAGGAAGAAAGTGGTGATGATAAAGAAGGTGATAGCTCAGATTCAAGTATTCAAATTATTGAAGATCCAGAAAGGCTTGAATATGGGGATGAGCTAGCAAAGGAAAGGTTGAATGAGTTGAAGAATCAGATTGATTGGGACCTACCAGAAATCACCAGAATGTACCATGCTTGGGAAGACAAGGTAATGGACAACCCAGGTATGAGTTTATCAGATCAAATTTGGGGGTTGGAAGTTCTTCTTAGGGTACAAGATGACATAAAGGTGATTATGAGGTTTAATGCACAAGAGGTCAAGACCTGGCTTGTTGAGAAACTTTTGATCTTTAAGTGACGCAAGAACCCTAAAACACCAAAAACCCTAAAATTCTCCAAACCCTAAAAACATCATGTCTGGCACAGATCAACCTGCTTCTTTGCTACAAAACAACTTCTCAAACCCTAGTATCAAAATTCCCATGTTTGATGCCAGGAACTTTGAGCTTTGGAAGTCCAATTTTGAGCAATACATAGCTATTCATGACTACACTCTTTGGGAGATTATCGAATATGGGAACACATTCGATAAAGAAGCAAAGATTACTGCTGCAATTGCCACAAGGACAGCTGTTCCTAATTGTCCTGAAGCTGATAAGGTAGAAAAGCCTGGAGATGGGAGAGCTGTAGCTGTTGAAGATATAGCCAAGAAGAGGGTGGACATGAAAATCTTGAACATCTTGAAACATGCCCTAGGTCATGAGAATCAGCACAAGTACAAACGCTTTGAGTCTGCAAAAGAGCTTTGGGAAGCTCTTGAAGTAGCACATGGTGGCAATGCTGACACAAAAGAAGAAAAGAAGAAGCAACTCTTACATGAGTATGCTGTCTTTAAAGCTCAACCTAATGAGAATCTCAGCAGTGTGAGAAGTAGACTTCTTGATATCACAAGTCAACTTTCCTTCATGGGAAAACAGATTGATGACCCTGAATTGAATGCTACTTTTCTCAAAAGCCTTGGAGATGTATGGAAGATTGAGACAAGATCCATTCTTGTCAATAATACCCACAAGACCTCAAGGTTTGATGACATCTTCAACAAACTAAGACTGTTGGAGAATGAATGGCAATTGGAAAGTGATAACAAATCTTCCAGCAGCAACATGGCCTTCTTTTCACAAAGTGAAGGCCAATTTGATTCCATGAACTTCTATGGACATCCAGCCACTGGATCTCAAGGTGTCAGCGCTGGATGTCAGTCTGTCAGCGCTGGATCATATCCTGTCAACGCTTTGTACTCAAGCGCTGACACACACAATCATGGCGCTGATAGAATTAAACCTGCTGGTTTTGATCTAGATACTGTGTGTGCATTCATTGCTTCTTTGCCCAGTGATTCAAGGATTACATATGAAGATCTTGAGCAGATAAGTGATGAACAATTGGAAGAAATGGACATCAAGTGGACTATGGCTCTTGTAAGTTTAAGAGCAAACAGGTTCAATAAAAGGTTCAAGAAGAAGATGACCTTTAATGCTAAGGATGTTGCTGGGTTTGACAAGTCCAAAGTTGAGTGCTACAACTGTCATAGGATGGGGCACTTTATGAGGGAATGTAGATCTCCAAGAAGATCTGATGCTGGGAAGCCTTCAAGTCAAATGATTAAGAGCCCAGATCCCAAGGCCATGGTTGCTGTTCAACAAATTGATGGTGTTGGAGAATGGGATTGGAGCTGGATGGCTAAGAATGAGGAAGAGGACAGAGCTTTGGTTGCTGAAGTTAAAGAAGAGCATGTTGAATATGCTCTCATGGCACACTCCTCCTCTTCATCAAATAATGAGGTATATGATGATGCTTTCTGTTCTAAGGGTTGTCGTTTAAATACTGAAAAATTAAAACAAGAGATAGTTAAATTATTAGATGAGGCAAGTACTGAAAGATGCAAAGTATCTAATTATCAAATTGCTCTTACCCAAACAGAAAAGACAGTAGCTGAGTATAAGAAGATGGAGTTTGATTTAAAGGATCAAATAAATATCTTAAAACATGAGCTATATCAGAGTAAGGATGTTCAAGATATAGTAAATAGGGTTAATCTTGATTTGATAGCTCAGTTAGAGGAGGCTAACAAAAACAAAGATAATGTGAGTCTTAAAATCCAGAGATTTGATAAGGCCACACAATCCCTAGGAGAGTGTGTTAGTAAACAAAGAGACTCTAAGGATATGAGTGGGATTGGGATGAATAACTATACTGGTGTTCCACCACCAGCTGGGGATTTCTATGGTGTCCAATCAAAGGACTTATCTTGGACTGGCTTGCCAGAATGCCAAGAGGAGGAATTCATTCCTCCACCTAGAGTGACTTCCCCAGTTGAGGAATACAATCAAAAACTGACTGACCTAGAAGAGTGGAAGAAAGCTAACCACACCTTGTTTGTTAAGGGAGGGTTGTTGTGTGAAAATCCAAATGAGCCCACACCAAACATGATACCAATTGATGAGTCCATTGATCATAAACCTATTAAGATCACACACCCTACCACTGGCAAAGCTGTTGACCTTGGCCCACAAACTGTTAGAAAACCTAGTGTTAAGTATGCAGAGATGTATAGAAATACTAGGTCACCAAAAAGCCAAGTAAGTAATCATGGAACAGGCTTCTTTGCTTCTAGACCTAAGACTATGTCTAGAAAAGCTTGTTACACATGTGGTAGCTTCTCACATTTGGCATACAAATGTGTCAACGCTTCCAATGTCAACGCTGATAGGAACAATTTCAGCGCTGACAAAAGTCAACATAGGTCAAACACTGTCAGACCCAATACCTTTGTGAACAAAAGTTCACAAGTTGTTAGACCAGCCCCATTCTTTTCTAGAGGGTCTAACACACAAGGCCTAAGACCTTTTCAAAAGTCAAACACTTGGTCAAATAGGCAATGGGTTCCTGTAGCAAACCCTAGGTTCAACGCTGATAAGAGCAATCGGGGCGCTGACAAGAGAAATTTCAGCGCTGACAGACACACTGCTAAACCTAGGTATTTGCAACCACAGGGAAATAGGTCTAAAGCTTCTACAAGCTTAACATGGAGACCAAAACAAGACCAAAACCCTAATTCTACTGGTATTTCTATGACATGCAACAGGTTTCATTATATTTCAAAGGCATTGTCAACACCAATTGGGGTTAACTGGGAATTTCATTCAAACAGGGATGAAAATGGGGTTGTTTTGAGAACCAAGTCTGTTCTTGTTGAACAACCAAATGAATCCAAGTCTTCTAAGGCTTGGGTTCCCAAAGAAAACTAATGTGTTTTCTTTATGTGCAGGGCATTCAGAAGAAGATCAATGATTATGGATACTGGGATAGTGGATGCTCAAGGCACATGACTGGAAAAGAAGACTATCTGACCAATTTCTCTCCTATTCAAGATGGTGATAAGGTATACTTTGGAGGGGGCTATGGAACAATCACAGGAAAAGGAACCCTTGTCACCAACAATCTACGGTTTGAGAATGTCTTCTTGGTAAAAGAACTGGATTATAATTTGTTTAGTGTATCACAAGTGTGTGATAACAAAAATAAGGTTCTTTTCACAGATACTGAGTGCTTGGTGTTAAGCAAAGATTATAAGCTCCCTGAGGAGAAATACATAGATTTTAGAACACCAAGGCATAAAGACATATATAATGTGAATCTTAATGGAATTAAGATAAATAATAAAATGTCATGTCTGTATGCTAAAGCCTCAGTAGATGAAAGTAATCTTTGGCACAGGAGATTAGGGCACATAAATTTTAAGAATATCAATAGACTTGTGAGGCTTGGTTTAGTTGATGGTTTGCCTGAAAAGGCTTTCCACAATGACCACTCTTGTGTTGCATGTCTTAAGGGCAAGCAGCACAAGGTCTCATTCAGGTCTAAACAGGTGCACTCTAGTTCTAAACCACTTCACTTATTGCATATGGACCTCTTTGGTCCAACTAATATAGAAAGTTTGAAGGGAAAATCATATTGTTTTGTTATCACTGATGATTATTCCAGGTTTACATGGACTTTCTTTTTAGCCAAGAAAAGTGAAACTGCCCAAAGTCTGATTAATTTCATTACCCAGATAGAAAAGAAGAATGGTAATGAGGTCAAAATTATTAGAAGTGACAATGGGGGTGAGTTTAGAAATCAGTTGTTAGATGATTTTTGTGCCAAGAAAGGGATTACTAGGCAGTTTAGCATAGCTAGAACCCCACAGCAAAATGGGGTTGCTGAAAGGAAGAATAGGACCCTTATAGAAGCAGCCAGAACCATGTTGGCTGATGCCCACTTTCCTATAGCCTTTTGGGCTGAAGCTGTTAACACAGCTTGTTATGTTCAAAATAGGGCATTGGTCAACAAGATACATAATAAGACACCTTATGAATTACTTTGGGGAAGGAAGCCCAATATTGGCTTTCTCAAGCCTTTTGGATGTCATGTAGTTGTTCTAGAAACTAGTGAGGCCCTAGGTAAATTTGATTCAAAAGGTGATGAAGGCTACTTCATGGGTTATTCAGTGCAGAGCAAAGGATATAGGGTTTACATTAAAAAGGAAAAACGTATACTTGAAAAGGTACATGTTAGGTTTTTAGAAAGTAAACCTAGTGATCCTGAAAGTGGTCCAAATTGGTTGTTTGACTTAGAACCTTTATCTAGAGCTTTGAATTATATGCCTGTTACTGATCCAGACATTGTGAAGGTAACTTCAAGTGTTTTGGAAAAGAGAATTGGTAATGTTTCAGGTATACAGGTTGCTAAGGAGGATGGACCACCAGCAGTTGAATCATCTCCCACACAAGAATATGTTACACTTCCTATATGGACAGATGAGTATTATGCTGCTGCTGCTGCTAGAAAAGATAATGGTGGTTTTCAGATACCACCAAATACAAACGTGCATACTTCTTCAGGCGCTGACAAAGGGAAATCAAGCGCTGACAAGAGCATTTCAGACGCTGATGGATCAGACGCTGACACAAGCAGTTCAAGCGTTGTTAGCCCTAACGCTGACAAACAAGGATCAGACTTTGACAACACCTTTGCACATCTTTTCTCTTCACATTTTGAACAGGGTGGACCTTCTAATGTCCATGAAGAGATTTCTGTTGATCAAGAAGAATCTGAAGAAGATATTGGCAACATGGAGCGTGAGGTTGAGGACACCAGACTTTTTGAAGGAGGAGTTCTCACTTCCACAGCTAAGGATCACCCCACATCTCAAATCATTGGTGATGTTATGGCTCCAGTTCAGACAAGAAGATCCCATCAAGGTCTTGGTGGATTTATTGCCAATATACACAAGAAGGTTGATACCCCTCTTGTACAAGCATGTTTGTTTGCCTGTTTTCTGTCACAGGATGAACCCAAGAAAATTTTTGATGCTCTCAAAGAACCAAGTTGGGTGGAAGCAATGCAGGATGAGCTTCACCAATTTGCTATACAGGATGTTTGGGAGCTGGTTGATTGTCCTAGATATGTGAGACCAATTGGGACAAGATGGGTTCTAAGGAACAAGAAAGATGAAAGAGGCATTGTGGTCAGAAACAAGGCACGCTTGGTAGCTCAGGGATATACACAAGAGGAAGGAATTGATTATGAAGAAGTTTTTGCACCAGTTGCAAGAATTGAAGCTATAAGAATTTTTCTAGCTTATGCCTCTTGTATGAACTTCACTGTTTATCAAATGGATGTGAAGAGTGCTTTCCTCTATGGGACAATTGTTGAGGAGGTATATGTCATGCAACCTCCTGGTTTTGAAGATCCTGAAAATCCAGACAAGGTTTATAGAGTGAAGAAAGCAATGTATGGACTTCATCAAGCCCCTAGAGCATGGTATGGTACATTGTCCACCTACTTGGTGGAAAATGGTTTCAAAAGGGGCACCATAGATCAGACACTGTTTACAAAGAAGAAAGGAAAACATGTGTTGCTTGTGCAGGTCTATGTTGATGACATCATTTTTGGCTCTACTGATCCAAAAATGAGTGAGGACTTTTCCAAGCTCATGACAGATAAATTCAAGATGAGTGCAATGGGTGAGATGAACTTCTTTCTAGGTTTACAAGTTCATCAGAAAGAAGATGGTATCTTTATCTCCCAAGACAAGTATGTAGCTGAAATCTTGAAGAAATATGGTTTTTCTCCACATGAGAAGGAGGCTTCCACTCCTATGGATAGGCAACACCCTTGGGGAAAAATTGGAGCTGGAAAGGATGTGGATGTTAGGCACTATAGATCAATGATTGGATCATTGATGTATCTTACAGCCTCAAGACCTGACATCATGTTTGCTGTGTGTGCATGTGCACGCCATCAAGTGACTCCCAAAGAATGTCACCTTTTTGCTGTGAAGAGAATTTTTAGGTACTTAAGGTGTTATCCAGATCTTGGATTATGGTACCCAAAAGATTCTCCATTGGACCTTATTGCATATTCAGACAGTGACTATGGTGGTGACAAGTTTGATAGGAAATCCACAACTGGTGGATGCCAATTTCTTGGGAGCAGATTAATATCTTGGCAATGCAAGAAACAAACAGTGGTGGCAAACTCTACAACTGAAGCAGAATATGTGGCTGCAGCTGCTTGTTGTGGACAAGTCTTATGGATTCAGAACCAGCTGTTGGATTATGGGTATAATTTTATGCATACCAAGATTTTTGTAGACAATAACAGTACTTTATGCATTATTAAAAATCCTGTACATCATTCTAAAACCAAACACATAGAAATTAGACATCATTTTATAAGAGATTGCTTTGAGAAAGGTTTAATACAACCAGATAGGGTAGACACAGAAGATAATGTGGCTGATTTATTAACTAAACCTTTTGATGCTGGAAGATTTCAATATTTGGTAACAAATATTGGAATGGTTAATCTCACTTAATATGTGTTTTTGGAACCTTTTTGTAAAAGTATGTACAGGATAATGCATTGTTATTGGTCTTTGTGATGATTTAGATTTTCCACATTATTTTTCTAACACTGACAAAGGTAAATGCAACGCTGTTAAGTGTTATTTTGCCGTTGTTGGAGATATTATTGTCTAACGCTGACAAGAGTTCCTTCAACGCTGATAAGTGTTGTCGGGACGCTGTCAGCAACATATGTTAGTTTTGTGGTTTTCATCTAAATGTGCAGGTGATGGTAGCTTTATACCATTGGATACAGAGTTGCTTATGGATCTTTGAAGAGCTATTTGGACATGTTTTGTTTATGGATGATGGTTGGAATATTTATATTCCTATCTTGACATAAATTTTTAATGTTCATATATATATTTTGAGAACTCATGTATCATAGTTTAAGGGGAGGTTTAAGGAACCTTTAGGACTCTTGGGTATTCTTAGAATACTCTTATCACAATTCTAGATTGTGTCCACAGGTGAGTATGGGTTAGTTTTACTAAACCATGAGGCACTGTAGCATGCATAGTATATCAACTTTGCATGCTGCCAAGACATTTTTGGCCTAGAATTGGTTGTGGTCTGTTGGGAGGCTTGGGAATCATTTTGATATGGGTTTTACCTGGGAGTAACAAGGATTTTATAAGGTAACTTGGTTGTTAAGAATTTTGGTTAGCAAGGGACACTAGAGGACTGTTATGTCTATCTTGCTTATGCAAGTGTGCATAACTGGACAGTGCTTGCCGCCCTATGATAATTATCAGCTTTTGGTTATCTTCTCTAGGATAAATTACTTGTTAAGGTCATTTTTCACTTTTTAAAACAATTTTATTTTTGGACGCTGACAAGATTTTTCCAAGCGTTGTTGTGACCAAAATGGACGCTGACATGGCTTTAGGCGAACGTTGACAAGATTATAGCCGTTGGGCGTTGATGGGTTATATTTGACCGTTGACAAACAATGGGACCTACCCAGTTGTTACTTTTTGACATATTTTCAAGCCGTAATTTTAGGAGTTGTTACTTTCATTAAATGCATGAGATAACTTATAACCTTTTTCAATATTTTCATGATTGATTTTTGAAAATCTTTGCCTATTTTCGGGCCAATCACATGCATTCATCCACTCCTATAAATTTGGCTCCTATTTTAAACAGGGTATCTATAATTCTTGTCTAACACTTTTCTCTTATCAACCTTCATCTTTTATACTTCAAATTAACAGCTTTCATCAATGGCACCAAGATTTAACTCAGCAGAATTGGATTTGGGGTTCAAGTCTCAACACAACATGATTGCTTATCTTGTTGCTGATAATACTTTGTTCCCTCAATACACACAGATGGTGGAGTATTTGAATGCATCCCCATTAAGGTATGCTCTTTCTCATGCACCACTCATTCCAGTCACACACATTAAGCAGTTTTGGAACAATGTTAGTTCCTCAACAGTTAATGGAGTGACAACATTGACTTCTATTGTACATGGGAGACCTTGGGTGGTTACTGAGGCCTTGGTACGCCAGGCCTTGCATCTCAATGATGCTGATGGTATAACCATGCTTCCCATATCTGAAATAGAACAAGGGCTTAGGGCTTTGGGATACCCTATTCCTGATGAAGGTACTCTTAATAAGTACCATAAGCAGGAGTTTCCCCCAGCCTGGAAGTACCTAATTCACATTCTCCTTCAATGTTTGAGTCCCAAATGTACTGCACACAATGAGATCAATAGATCCATTGCAACTGCTATTGTGTGTATTGCAACAGGGCAAAATTATAACTGGTCTAAAATGATTTTTGAAGGAATGTGTAAAAACAAGGGGACAAAAATGACTTTAGCTTATCCCCGTTTTCTGCAAATGGTTTTTGATGCTCAAAGATATTGTTCAAGGGATCACAATGATTTTTATAAGATCCCTGAACAAAAGAAGGCTATTTTTACCAAGATGAACTCACCACCTCATAGAGACCTACCATTAACCCCAGCTATGCTTGCTGTTATTGCAGCAGCACAACCCCAACCAGACCCCCAACCTCATATTGACCCTCACCCACAACTTGAACCTATCCCTGAACCTTTACCCTCACCTGACCAAATGCAAATAGACCAAAATCCCTTTGACGCTGACACATCTAATGTGGGCGTTGATATGCCTATTTCCACCGCTGATACCCAACCATCACAATCCCAAACACCCCTTAACCAACCCACATCTACACCTTCGTCTACACCATCTTCCACACCACCTGAATATAGGTTGATTAAACGCCAAAGGACTGCTGGAGTGTTCTCCTCTGGTGGTCCTAGCCATGTAGCAGAGAGAACCACCACCACAAGTGTGGCTGGTGACCTGGATGAGGCTGGGACTATTGGTTCTGGCTTAGAAGCTGGCCAAGGCAGTCCCACCATAATTAAGTCCTCATCCATGCCCAATGAACCTGACTTGGGAGGTCAAATCCCCATTTTGGAAGAGGGCAGACTGGAACCAATGACGCTTTTAGAATTGACGGCTGTCTGTATTAGCTTGCAAAAGCAAAATGCAGACTTGGTACAAATTTTCAGTAACCAAGGCCTTGAACTCAAAGAATTGAGGGAGAGGATTGTTGTTTTGGAGAGTGCTCATTCAAGGGGAGGTATGGAGGAGTCTTCCAAAGGGGAGGAAGATCAAAGAAATCTGAGTGATAAGAGCAGTCAAGATGGTCAATCATTGGATATTGCTGAAGCTCTTACTACTTTGAAGGAACAAAAAGGTTTTGATACGTCCTTAATCTCTCCAACCAATTTAAATTTATCATTTACAGATATGTTGAGGGAGGTTACACAAGGCGCTGAGGGAAAATGTTTGAGCGTTGACAAGACAAGTTTGGACGCTGACAGAAGTATTTTGGGCGCTGATAGAGGAAATTTGGGCGTTGACAGATCTGCATATGGAGGTGATGTATTCCAGTCATCATCTATCATCAAAGATGTTCCTACTCAGGTATTATCATCTACCCTACCAACAATTGAACCAACAGATAAGGGTAAGGGTAAGTTGGTAGAAGAAATTGTTCCAAAGAATGCAGCTCAGGTTGAATTTGATAGAAGATTGGCTGAGCAAATGATGGAACAAGGTGAAAAGGAAAAGTCACCATTTGTTGTGACTTCTGAAGAAGAAAGTGATGATGCTAGCTCAGATTCAAGTGTGATGATTGTTGAACCAGAAAGACTTGAGTATGGTGATGAGCTTGCTAGGGAAAGGCTGAGAGATTTGAAGTTGCAAATTGATTTTGATATGCCAGAGGTAGTTCAGATGTACAATTCTTGGGAAGAAAGCTGTATGGATAATCCAGACTTGACCATTTCAGATCAAATATGGGGTTTGGAAATTCTTCTTAGAGTTCAGCAGGATTGTAAGGTGATGTTGAAGTACAAGGCAAGCAACATTCTCTCTGAATTAAAAAGGGATAGAAGGAAGCTTTACTTTATGTTGCTCAAATGTCATGGAGTTGGATGGACACATCAGAAGCTGAAGGCTTTGACAATTGATGAGTTGGAACATAGGGCTTATCCTATTTGGGTGAAAGTGCAAGAAGAAAACACTTTCAGACTTCTTTCAGATGAAAGAAAGGAGCAACTTGCAGAAGAGATGGCAATCAAGAAAGCTATGATAGTTCCTAGACCAGTAAAGAAGGGATTTATTCTTGAGTTTCCAAAAGATATGAATCAACTATATCCAAGTGAAGCAATTATTAGAAAGAGCCTCAAGCTCTCCCCATTAGAAGCTTCAGATATGGTGCATGTGTTACCACTAGATTCCAGGAATCCAATTGTAAGTTATGAGGAAGATGAATGTGGATTCTGGAAAATTGGAAGATTTGGCAAGGAGGTACACACTTTTACCACTCTCATATCTTTATTTGCAAGTTGTGACAGAGAAGACTTGGTGGACCTTTGGAGGTTGCTAGAAACCAAGTATGAGGCTGAAGCACCAACTTCAGCCAATGGAATAAAACTTTGGACCACATTCAAAAGAATGTGTGGGACAAAAGAAGAAGATCCTGAAATATGGAAGGATCTTGAAGATGACCTCAGTGGTCTTCAATGGAGGTTATATTCAGCTGCTGGTGTATACCATTTGAGTTCTACAAAGTTTGCTGAGTATTTACTTGTAGATGCTCAGTATTTCATATCCAAGGCTGTTTTGGAGAAGATGAAGGACACCCAGTTGGAGATAGACTATACAAGTGACGTGGCAAAGAATTTGATCAGATTTATTTATTACCAATATGATAAGGTTTGTCAGACTCCTCCAAGTCCTTAATGTTTATTCAGAAACTTGATCGTAAGAGTGGATATCAAGTTTAGGGGAGGATTGTTGGGAATAAATTTAGGCCAGAACACTTGAACGCTGACAAGAACAACTCATGCGTTGACAAGAGCAAAGTGAGCGCTGACAGCATAAGCGTTGACAAGTTAAAGTCAAGCGTTGACAGATTGAAGACAAGCACTGATGGAAGATGTGAGCTACACGTTTATTATATTCTAGATTACTTCTAGTAAGGATAGAGACGACAATGTATTTTCTATGTTTATCTTTACCTAGAATAGTTGATTCGTAGCTTATTGTACAAGACTTCTTGTTCTATAAAAGAAGATCTTTTAGGTTAATGTTTAATATCAGTTTTCATAAGTTTTCCAAAGAAGATGTTCCAAAGAAAGATGCAGCACAAATAGCATTTGATGAACAGTTGGCTGCACAACTTGTGGAAAGAGATTTGAAGAGGAGTAGAAGATCACCATTTGTTGTTTCTGAGAGTGAGGAAGAAAGTGGTGATGATAAAGAAGGTGATAGCTCAGATTCAAGTATTCAAATTATTGAAGATCCAGAAAGGCTTGAATATGGGGATGAGCTAGCAAAGGAAAGGTTGAATGAGTTGAAGAATCAGATTGATTGGGACCTACCAGAAATCACCAGAATGTACCATGCTTGGGAAGACAAGGTAATGGACAACCCAGGTATGAGTTTATCAGATCAAATTTGGGGGTTGGAAGTTCTTCTTAGGGTACAAGATGACATAAAGGTGATTATGAGGTTTAATGCACAAGAGGTCAAGACCTGGCTCAAAAGAGATAGAAGGCAGTTGTACTATAAGTTGCTTAGATGTCATCAGCCTAATTGGACATCAAAGAAGTTGCTGGCCTTATCTTTTGAAGAGCTAGAGTATAGGGCACATCCTATTTGGAGGAAGGTGCAAGAACAGAATGTCTACAAGTTTCTTTCAGAAGAAAGGAAACAAGAGCTTGCTGAGGAAATGCAGATTCAGAAGGAAATGAGGATTGCTCAAAGACCAGTGAAGAAAGGAGATCCTTTCCAATTTCCTAAAGACATGGATGTGTATTTTCCAACTGAAGGTGTTATAAGGAAGCATCTCAAGCTTTCTCCATTGGAAGCTTCAGATTTGGTAAATGTAGTACCTCTAGATGACAGAAATCCAATCATCAGTTTTGATGAAGATGAGTGTGGATTTTGGAAGATTGGCAGATTTGGAAAGGAGGTACATACTTTCACTTCAGTTATTTCTATATTTGCAAGCATAGACAGGGAAGACTTGGTGCATCTATGGAGATTAATAGAGGCCAAGTATACAGCTGAAGCACCTACTTCAGCAAATGGAATAAGACTTTGGAACACATTTATGACTTTGTGTGGTCCAAAAGAAGCAGATCCTGCCATATGGAAGGATCTTGAAGAAGATCTCAGTAATCTTCATTGGAGGCTGTATTCTACTTGTGGTGTATTTCATATGAGCTCTACAAAGTTTTCAGAATATTTACTTGTGGATGCTGACTATTTCTTGTCCAAAGAAGTGTTGGAGAAGATGCTAGAGACACCCTTGGAGATTGATTATACTAGTGATGTGGCCAAGGACTTGATCAGATATGTTTATCACCAACATAAGAAGTTTTTGCAAGATTCCTCCTAAGTCTTAAATGTTTATTCAGAAACTTGATCATTGGAATGGATATCAAGTTTAGGGGAGGATTGTTGGGAATAAAATATAGGTCGGTTCACTAGACGCTGATAAGAAGAATGTCAACGCTGATAAGAAGACATTGGACGCTGACAGCCAAGCGTTGATATTGAAGAAGTCAACGCTGACAGCCTTGAAGATTGACACTGATGGAATATCTTCATACATATCTTTTGTTTATTTGTTTCTTTATTTATGTATGGTAAAGATAAGCACAACATTGTATTTTCTATTATTATCTTTACCTAGAATAGTTGATTCGTAGCTTATTGTTCAAGACTTCTTGTTCTATAAAAGAAGGTCTTTTAGGTTAAAGTCATATATTAGTTTTCATAAGTTTTCGATAGTTAAGCTCTTTCATTGTAATCAACAAGAATCATTCTAATACAAGTGAAAGTTTGTTTAACATCATTGTGTTTTAGATCAAGTGTTAATTCCGCATAACACTTTGTTACTTTATTCACAAGCAAAGGTTTCTCTACGTGTAGTACTTGATCTAATCTCGTATACACAAAGCTTAATCGATCTAAGTTTGGGATCAACATAGATTAGTTGCCTTAATTAAATAAGTTTCCATAAATAGATTAGCTGCCTGAAATAAATAAGTTTCTAAAAATAGAAGGTTTCCATAAATAGATTAGCTGCCTTATTTAATTACGTTTCTAAAAACAGAAAGTTTCCATAATTAGAAATAAGCTGGTTAAATAAGCTAAGTATATAAGCCTAAGTGTTTTCATGATTATTTTCTAAGTCATATGATATAATGTATAGTTTAATAATTATTTCATGTAATTTAATTAAACTCTAGGTTAAAATATTTAATTAAAGTATAACATGTTTTTAATTAAATAAGTTAAATACTTAGGTTAAAATATGTATTATTATATATAAATAATATAACCTAAGTCATGTTAATTAATTATTTATATCCATGGTTTTAAAATAATAGTTAATTATAAGTCTTAAATATACAAATACTTAGGTTAATTAATTTCATGTTTATAATAATCAAAATAACCTAAGTCATGTTATTAAATTAATCATATCATTTTATTAATCTAATTTTAACATAAGATCATAAACATAAAAAACTAAACATACACCATGAACCGGATCTAGACTAAAAAACATGAACCGGACATGAAATCGACACCGTACCCCGAACCAACTCGGGGTACCCCGTGTTTTACTGCTGCCGTGGGACCCACACGCACCAACCAAGACCATATGCTCTTGGTGGTGGTCGGCTTGGCAAACCGAAACCCATACGGGTTCGGTGCAGCCTGCGGCCAAAAACAAACACCCCTTAAAACACCCTTTTGATTTTATTTAACACCAAATCATGTTAGATCCATGTTTAATTATTATGTTTTTGTAAAAAAATTACATGTTCTTGATTTATAAAAAGATTAAATCAAAAGAAAAGGTTTAAAAAGGATTTACCGAATTCGTGGATCAAAAGGACGAAGAACCAACACGATCAATCACTAAAACTTCAAGATCTAAGATCACAAACCACTCCTTATGGTGGTTGTAGGGTGGCGGCACAAAAGACAAAGAAGAGGAGGTTTTAGGTTTTCTTAAAAATCTTCTGTAAAGATTAAATGAGTAGTAAAAAAATAATAATCCCCCTTAGTAAATTTGACAAATAGGCTTGGCCCATTTGTCCTTGTTGCCGCGGGTAGGGACCCCACTTGGGGTACCCGTACCTTTTTCCGTGTCTCGTTGTTAAGCTAAACGTTTGTGATTATTTGTGTTCGTGTTTTAAGTGTTCTCGTTACATAAATACCGTGGCCTAATATATTTAATTACGCTCGTAATAAATATATATACGTAATTAATAATAGTTCGTGTTTTAATTACGTTCATGATTTCATGATCGCATGTTCGTGATTAATTTCGTCAAATAAATATTAGTGATCGTGCATAGTAAATACTTATCGTGTTCTAACACGTACGTAATACGTAAACTCCTAACACGTAATCGTAATCATGCTATATTAGGAAAGTTTTAATCTAGTACGTACGATCCTAAGGGTACTATGCATGGTAAAAGCATGTGGGTTTTACAACTCTTCCCCCCTAAAAAGAATAATTCGTCCCCGAATTATAGATAAAGTAAACTGGAAAAGAAGAACATACCCGAATTCAAAATATGAAATGAGGGTAAGAAGCCCGGATAGACTCCTCTGTTTCCCAAGTGGCTTCCCGCTCGGTATGATCCCTCCATTGAATTTTGACGAATGGGATCGTCTTCTTTCTCATGACTCGTTCTTGTCTGTCAAGAACTCGTTCGGGTTCTTCTATAAAAGTGAGATCTTCACGTATCTGTTCCAGTGGATACTGAACCATGTGAAGGGGATGATACTGGTACCCTCTGAGTAAGGACACATGAAACACATTGTGCACATGCGAAAGCTGCAGAGGTAACGCCAATCGGTAAGATACTTCACCGACTCGTTCAATGATATCAAACGATCCGATGAAACGAGGACTGAGCTTCCCTTTAATCCCGAAGCGTCTAACACCACGTGCCGGCGAAACCTTAAGGAAGACGTGATCTCCTACATTAAAGTGTATATCCCTACGATGCTTATCGGCGTAACTCTTCTGACGTGACCGTGCCTCCTGAATTTTCTGCTTAGCTACTGCGATCTTCTCATTGGTCATCTCTATGATTTCCAGTCCTTCAAGTGTTCGCTCGCCAACCTGATCCCAGCAGATTGGGGCGCGACACTTTCTGCCATACAACATCTCAAATGGAGCACACTTGATACTTGTGTGCCAACTGTTGTTGTATGCAAATTCCACCAAACAGATGTAATCGTCCCAATCACCCGTCCATTCCAACGCACATGACCTCAACATATCTTCCAATGTCTGAATGGTCCACTCTGACTGTCCGTCCGTTTGAGGATGAAAAGCCGTGCTATGCTTAAGTTGTGTACCCCAAGCTTTCTGCAGACTTTTCCAAAAGCGCGAAGTGAATCGAGGATCTCTATCTGAGACGATGCTGGATGGTGCACCGTGGTGTCTCATGATCTCCCGTCTGTACGTATCTGCGAGTTTACTTACCGGATCTTCCTTGCGGATTGGTAAGAAATGAGCTGATTTGGTAAGTCGATCAACGATAACCCAAATTGCATTGTGCTTCCTTTTGGTAGGCGGAAGACCGGTAACAAAATCCATGGTGATTTTGTCCCACTTCCACTCTGGAATATCTAACGGTTGAAGGAGACCGCCAGATCGCTGATGCTCGATCTTAACCTGCTGGCAGGTAAGACATTTGGAGACGTAGGTGGCCACATCCTGTTTCATACCACTCCACCAAAAGTACTGCTTGATGTCATGGTACATCTTAGTCGAACCAGGATGTAAAGAGAATGGGGAGCTATGAGCTTCAGTTAACAAAGCTTCCTGGAGTTCTTGGTCATCAGGAACACAAAGTCTAGTGCCCTACCATACGATACCATCTGCATCTACTCTGAATTCTGTCTGCTTCTCCAAATTCTATACTATCGCCCAGATTTCTCTGTCATCCTTCTGAGCTTCCTTGATCCTAGATAGGAACTCGGGTTCTACTCTAAGACTAGCCCAGTAACCGTGCTGTCCACGTACCATGATCTCGATGTCTAGTCGCTCCAAGTCTCTGATGATTTCCTCCTCGATTTTAATGCCGTTGATCATTCCGGACTTCCTGCTAAGAGCATCTGCTACTACATTTGCCTTTCCGGGATGATACTGTAGATTAATGTCATAATCCTTCAACAGCTCTAACCATCTCCTCTGCCTCATGTTCAATTCACGCTGAGTGAAGATATACTTCAAGCTCTTGTGGTCCGTGAAAATGTCACATGATTCTCCATATAAGTAGTGCCTCCATATCTTCAATGCAAACACGACTGCAGCAAGTTCCAGGTCGTGCGTGGGGTAATTCTCTTCATAAGGCTTAAGCTGCCGTGAAGCGTACGCGATCACTTTCCCATGTTGCATGAGAACACAGCCAAGTCCCTTCCCCGATGCATCGCTGTAGATTTGAAATCCACCCGTACCAGATGGTAGAGTAAGAATAGGTGCAAATACTAGCTTCTGCTTCAGGTCTTCAAAGCTCTTCTCTCGATCTTCGGTCCAGACGAATTTCTCCCCTTTCCGCATCAGTTTGGTCAATGGTAGTGCTAGGCGGGAAAAGTTCTCCACGAACCTACGGTAATAGCCAGCTAAGCCTAAGAAACTGCGGACTTCCGTCGCTGATGTCGGCCTTGGCCACTTAGTAATGGCCTCAACCTTCGCTGGATCCATAGTGATTCCTTCTGCTGATACAATGTGACCTAAGAATGCCACCTTGTCTAACCAGAACTCACACTTGGACAATTTAGCATACAGCTGCTTCTGGCGAAGAATCTGTAATACTGTACGAAGATGGTCTTCGTGTTCCTCCTTGGACTTTGAGAAAATCAGGATGTCATCGACGAAGACAATGACGAACTTGTCCAGAAATTCATGGAAGATTCTGTTCATCAAATCCATGAACACTACTGGAGCATTTGTCAGGCCAAATGGCATAACTACAAATTCGTAGTGGCCATAACGGGTACGAAAGGCAGTCTTAGCGATGTCCTGCTCCTTGACCCGTAGCCGATGATAGCCTGACCTAAGATCAATCTTGGAGAAGTGTTTGGCCCCTTGGAGTTGGTCAAACAGGTCGTCAATGCGTGGCAGTGGATATCTATTCCGAATGGTAATCTTGTTGAGCTCGCGATAGTCTATGCAAAGATGCATACTGCCGTCCTTCTTCTTAATAAACAAGACCGGTGCACCCCATGAAGATGCGCTCGGTCGAATGAAACCTTGTTCAAGAAGTTCTTGCAGTTGGTCCTTCAGCTCCTTCAGCTCTATGGGAGCCATGCGATAAGGAGCCTTGGAGATTGGTTCAGCTCCTGGAACCAGCTCGATGCTGAATTCCACTTCTCGTACAGGTGGTATGCCCGGAAGTTCTGCTGGAAACACATCTTGGAATTCCGACACTATAGGCTGATCCTGAATCGATGGAGATTCAGCATCTATGTCGTGAACCGTAGCTAGATAACCCTCGCAGCCATGTGACAGTAGTGCACGCGCTTGCAGGGTGGATATGACTAGTACAGACCGTCCGGGTATGAAGCCATTATGAATGTACTCTGGTGCATTAACATCACCGAAGATAACTCGATATAAATGGCAGTCTATGGTAGCATGATACTTGGATAGCCAATCCATGCCCAAAATCATGTCGAAGTCATTCATGTCCAGCGGAAGTGCGTCGACAAGTCGAACCTTATCATCAAATTCTAGGGGAAGACTCTTGTATACATGGGTGATTAATACAGAGTCCCTAAAAGGCGTGGAAATAGTAAGCCTATTTTCTAGTGGCAAGGGAGGCATCCTAATGTTCTTAGCATAAGCAGTAGAAATAACCGAGTGAGTAGCACCCGTATCGAAAAGAACACATGCAGCTTGACCATACATATACAAGATTCCAGTGATGGTACCTGTAGACTTGTTGGCCTGGTCTCGAGATGTCGTGTAGACACGCCCGACAGTAGGAGGCAGCTTGGTATCAGCATGTCCCGATGTACCCTCCATCTCGCCCTTACGGCAATCCTTCATAATATGGCCAGGAAGACCACACTTGAAGCACGCATCAGTATTACGGCGACATGGTCCTGGGTGCCTACGGTGGCAAGTAGAGCAAAGAGGATAAGTGTATCCTCCAGCAGGTGCTCTGGCTGGTTGAGAACCTTATAAAACATTTTACATAAGAAATGATAGTTGGTACAAAGGACAAAGCGGATAATCGTAAGATTGAATACCAGTGATAGCTGGACGGCTAGGCTGCGAACCTCTCTGGTTCTGGTCCCTACCGTTTCCATGGTTCCTGGTAGAAGTTTGCTAAAGTGTCAGAATATGAGTTATAACATAAAACATAAGGAATTGCGTAAGTATTAGGATCTGCTGTTGTTGGAGTGCCCAGCGTTGTTACGGTAATTGTCATTATCGCCACGCCTATCCGTAGCAGAACGGTCGTTAGTCTGACCGTTTCCCTTGGGCTGATGAGGCTGCTGCTGAGTAGCCGGCTGAGACCGGTCCCCAGTTTTCTGCCTGGAAGATACATTTAAGAGATGAAAAATTGACATATGGAAAAATAAACGGATTGGTCACCGCTTGAATATGGATGTTTACCTCTTGTCGGGTCTTTCAGCTTCCCCGAACTCATCTCTCTCCTGCAGCATCGCCAGCTTTCGTGCTGCATCGACCACTTGTGCTACAGTGTTGAACGTAGCACACACCAGATTGTTTGCGACCGATGTGCGAAGAGCCCATCTAAAGTGATGTGCCTGCTCTTCAGGAGTACCTGCTGCCGCACCAAGGAAACCAGCTAAGCGAAGAAAGCGCTGCATAAACTCGTTGCTATTCTCCCCAGCTCTCTGTCGGATCCCATGGTACTCTCTCTTGAGCTTGTCCTACTCAGCCTTGGGAAAGAACTGCTCCATCACCCTGTCCTTGAACTGAGCCCAATTCAAACCAGCAACCCACTCATCACCACCTTCAGATTGCATCAATGCTAACCACCAGTTGAGTACATCGCCTTCGAACCGATAGCATGCCAATCTCGCCTTGTATGCGGGGTCACAGCCCATGGCGTTGAAAATCTTCTCGATGTGAGCCAAACAGCTTTCAGCATCACTGGGGCTATCTGTCTTCTCAAAAGATCGAGGGCGGAGCTTGTTGAATCTCTCCAGCCATACTGCTAATGTCACTGGAGGAGGAGGAGGAGGTGGCTGATTATGCTGCTGATTGTTGGCAGCTTGAACTTCAGCCCTGATGTCGTTCCTCAGTTGAGGAAGCAAGGCTTGCATGGTAGCCTGAATTGCAGCATTGAGCTGCTCCTGTTCGCGTGTGAGAACCATCTGACAGTATAACATAAAACATATGATTAAACAGATCAAAACATAAAATCTATATATACATGAAAAAATTTATACTAAAATTTCACGAGAAAAATTTTATGCAAGAAAATTTTGTGTATGAATGCATGATGCAGTTTTATGAAAACTTTTGTATGCTCGAGAGTGAACGCCTCTGGTCAGTTCACCCAAAACAAAGACATAGCGAGGGGACGCCTATGGGTCGGTCCCAAATCTAAAAGTTTCGTTAAAACACATGCGACTAAATAGGGCCAGTCCTGTACCAACCATTACTTAGTCAAAAACCCTGCAACAATGACATGTATATGTATGCTTAAAAATGATGAATGCATGAAAACAACTGTCAGTTCTAGGAAGACCGTAGTGACTACCCACTAATCACAGGTCATATTTGAGAGCCTACAGGTCGAAGCCTTGGCTCTGATACCATAATTGTAACACCCCATTTTGGAAATGGAAATATCACAACAATTATGGCATGTCATCAAAGCATACAAGGAAAAATGTCTAAACATTACTTGACCATAAAAAGGAAAATACCGGAATCAAACATCGGTAGTCCAAAAGTAAAGCTCATCACACACAAACGTAGTATAATAAAGGAAAGAACTAAACAATGTCCAAAGCATAAGTATCATATGAAAGGAAATGCATAATGTAAAGAAGGCTAGACAGCTTCCAGTCCATATGCACGTACTCTTAGTGTCTACGAGCGTCCCTGAGTACCTGCCGTTTTGGGAACATAGAAAAGGAAAACGGCTGAGCAAATACGCTCAGTGCACGGATGTACAATAAAGCATGAATAGGATAAGCATATAACATAATAACAGCGGAAGAAAACTAAGTCCCGAGTAACCTGGTTAAGTCTTAATAAAACTGGTTTAATAGTTTGAAAGTCTTATGTTTATCTTATAAAAACTGTTTGTCATATTTTACCATTAGCCAATATAGGTCATGAAAATCCACCGTGCATGAATACTTGGAGGGGTGACCTCATCATGTAAATTAGAAAAGGTTGCCTCTAATTTAATATACTGGTTTTTGGGTAGGAGGGATCAGCTCCTTGTGAAGGATGCAAGGCACACACCACATTCACCATGTAATCCTGAATAAAAACATGTAACTAGGATGCACCCATACGCCCCACATGATAAATATAAATAAATAGCCAAAAACTGAAGGGACGCCACGAGCAATCACTCCGCCGTGGTGAAGTCATAACATCAGTGCCTCTAATGTTATGGTTATGGTACCTCCATAACTAGGTGAAACTGGTCATGCATGTATATAGCTATAGGTAATCTTAATTAAACATAACCAATCAAACACGTAACTTATACTACAGGAAAACAGTTGGCTGCATACGGGGAATCCTAATAAGGAAAGAATGTCCATACTGAAAGGACGAGAATCCGTACCTTATGTCCAGTGAACGAAGAAGATGAACTGAGAGGAATCCTACTTCCGAATCACTAGTGCTACATAAATACATACATGAATAAGTATCTGCTTACTAAATACGTAGCTGGTTTTAGGTCATATCTTAGCTTATTTTATGTGTTCTTACCATGTTTTACTGTTTTAAAAGCCTTAAACTGTGTTTTATCTTATATTCCGTTTAATCTGATTAAGTATTTATGGTATTTCATGTGTTAATATACTTACTGTGTAAAAATAAGTAACTTTCCAAAAATAGCAGGTTTCCTAAAATAGAAAGTTTCCAAAAATAGAAAGTTTCCAAAAATAGACAGTTTCCAAAAATAGGAAGTTTCCAAAAATAGAAAGTTTCCAAAAATAGAAAGTTTCCAAAAATAGAATTACTGCTTAAAATAGATAAGTTTCTAAAAATAGAAAGTTTCCATAAATAGTTTAGCTGCCTTAATTAAATAAGTTTCCATAAATAGATTAGCTGCCTGAAATAAATAATTTTCTAAAAATAGAAGGTTTCCATAAATAGATTAGTTGCCTTATTTAATTAAGTTTCTAAAAATAGAAAGTTTCCATAATTAGAAATAAGCTGGTTAAATAAGCTAAGTATATAAGTCTAAGTGTTTTCATGATTATTTTCTAAGTCATATGATATAATGTATAGTTTAATAATTATTTCATGTAATTTAATTAAACTATAGGTTAAAATATTTAATTAAAGTATAACATGTTTTTAATTAAATAAGTTAAATACTTAGGTTAAAATATGTATTATTATATATAAATAATATAACCTAAGTCATGTTAATTAATTAATTATATCCATGGTTTTAAAATAATTAATTAATTATAAGTCTTAAATATACAAATACTTAGGTTAATTAATTTCATGTTTATAATAATCAAAATAACCTAAGTCATGTTATTAAATTAATCATATCATTTTATTAATTTAATTTTAACATAAGATCATAAACATAAAAAACTAAACATACACCATGAACCGGATCTAGACTAAAAAGCATGAACCGGACATGAAATCGACACCGTACCCCGAACCAACTCGGGGTACCCCGTGTTTTACTGCTGCCGTGGGACCCACATGCATCAACCAAGACCATATGGTCTTGGTGGTGGTCGGATTGGCAAACCGAAACCCATTCGGGTTCGGTGCAGCCTGCGGCCAAAAACAAACACCCCTTAAAACACCCTTTTGATTTTATTTAACACCAAATCATGTTAGATCCATGTTTAATTATTATGTTTTTTGTAAAAACATTACATGTTCTTGATTTATAAAAAGATTAAATCAAAAGAAAAGGTTTAAAAAGGATTTACCGAATTCGTGGATCAAAAGGACGAAGAACCAACACGATCAATCACTAAAACTTCAAGATCCAAGATCACAACCCACTCCTTATGGTGGTTGTAGGGTGGCGGCACAAAAGACAAAGAAGAGGAGGTTTTAGGTTTTCTTAAAAATCTTCTGTAAAGATTAAATGAGTAGTAAAAAAAATAATAACCCCCCTTTAGTAAATTTGACAAATGGGCTTGGCCCATTTGTCCTTGTTGCCGCGGGTAGGGACCCCACTTGGGGTACCCGTACCTTTTTCCGTGTCTCGTTGTTAAGCTAAACGTTTGTTATTATTTGTGTTCGTGTTTTAAGTGTTCTCGTTACATAAATACCGTGACCTAATATATTTAATTACGCTCGTAATAAATATATATACGTAATTAATAATAGTTCGTGTTTTACTTACGTTCATGATTTCATGATCGCATGTTCGTGATTAACTATCGTGAAATAAATATTACGTGATCGTGCATAGTAAATACTTATTGTGTTCTAACACGTACGTAATACGTAAACTCCTAACACGTAATCGTAAGCATGCTATATTAGGAAAGTTTTAATCTAGTACGTACGATCCTAAGGGTACTATGCATGGTAAAAGCATGCGGGTTTTACAGATTTAATTCAAGGTGAACATGTTGTTAAACATGTTATGGGTTGAACATTTGTTTTTCTTTTCTCCTATGTGTGTATATTAACTAATATTACTTGTTTGGATTACTAACTATTTTAATCCTTAATTAACTGTGTAATCGTTCTTTCGATTTACATAGCTTTGTGCATATTACGTGTTTGTTAGCTTCCTAGATTTTGACTTATAGTTAACTTTGGCTTGTTATTTACCTATGTGAAATCTGGGCTGACCAAAGTTTGAGGAAGTGCATTTTTCTTTCACCACTGGTCGCGGTTCCATATCGAACCCGCGGTTCCTTAGCGATAAAGAACCGCGGACCTACGCAAGGAACCGCCTGTCCCTGTTTTGACAGAATCTTTGCTTTACACTGTTTTCCTTAATCTGTGTAAAACTTTAATAAAAATTTTGAAAAACCTGTACTTTCCTAAACTAGGGTACCTAATTTCATTATTCACCTAACATGATTTTAACCCATTACTAGTTTGGATCATTCCCTTCTCTTTTTAAACCCTCTCATGTTGATTGTGTTCTTCATCCCTTCAACTCTTCTCTAAACCTTAACACAACCATGGTGTCCACTAGAACATCCACTTCCTCCAAAACTTCCTCCTCCAAGAGAAGCCTCAAAATTAAGATTAAGATACCTAACATTGGTTCTTCATCTCTTCACACTCCCAAAAATGAGATCTCTCCCATTCTCATTTCATCTTCACCTTCACTACCCTTTGCTCCATGCAAGACAAAATCAACCCATGGTACTAACCATTCACATGGTTCTACCTCCTCTTCATTCCAATCAAGAATGAATGAGCTCTCTTCACCTTTAACCCCTAGTCCTCCTTTAGATTGTGTAATTCTTAATGCAAAGCAATGCCTAAAAACATTGTTAATATTAATTAATCTTTCTTAGTTTTGATCATGACAAATTACAAAGACATTTATTGTCAAACACAATCATAAAACGAATTATCTAACAAACACTATCATCAAGGTAATAAATCATTACACTAACATATCTTAATCATGCTTAGTGATCATAAAAGTGATTAGCCTTAAAACTCACTTTTGTCAAATGTAACAAAAGATTTTTAATAAACTTTATTTTTAAGAAAATGTTTTATTAAAATGAAAATGTAAATTTGAATATGGCATATTCCAAATACCATAAGAATATCCTTTGAAGGTTTAAACAACCTCAGATATTTCAAATTCACTAAAAGACAAAAGGGAGCGGACTCTACGCTGACGGTACCTTAGCACCTACGGCGGTTCCTTATCGATAAGGAACGGCGGGGTCCAATAAGGAACCGCGGGCAAATATAGCTGTTGGATGTTTGTCCTATAAATAGTGGATCAAATCTGCATTCTTAAAAACCCTTTTTGGACATCTCTTTCAGCCTTCTTTCTCCTATCTAATCCTAGTCATTTGTAAATGATCACTTAATGTGTTAAGTATGTTTACTCATGATTATCCTCTTGATATCCTTCTTTACCTTGTCCAAAGAGAAGATCACTCACACATACTTGTGATGTGATTAAAGATGTAGCATTGATGAAGATCACCTTCTCCTAAAGATCTAGTCATGTTCATCATTTGTTTATTTGTGTCTTGTGTAGATCCAATGTATTTGTGAATACTTGGACTAGTTGTGTTCATCCAAGTTATTTTTGAATAATTGGATTAGAGTTGTGTAAGTCCATTACACATGTATGTGCTTGGATTTATGTTGTGTAGATCCAAGCTACATGTGTGTACTTGGATATGATTAGTTGAGTTGTAATTAGTTGTGTTAGTTCTCACTAAATGTGTAAATCCTATTCGAGAAAATATGATCAACAAGAGTCCGATGATGAGGACACCGACATGCTAACAAGTGATGGTGATGGCATAGGTACTAGTGTTCATGTCGGCTCTTCAAGTAACTCCTGTCAATCCACAAACTCATTTGAGGATGGACTTGAAGACTTAGCTCCTCCTCCTCACCATTCCACTAGTGAAGTACCGGAAGATCTCAACATGGAGTGTCTCTACCGTGAAAATCTTAGGACTCGAGGTGAGTTGTTTGATCATCGAGTGGAGTCAAGAAAGGGATTCAAGTACTTGGGGAATTTGATCAAGGGACTTGGCAAGAAGATAAGATAAAGACTTTGATTTAATTCAAGGTGAACATGTTGTTAAACATGTTATGGGTTGAAAATTTGTTTTTCTTTTCTTCTATGTGTGTATATTAACTAATACTACTTGTTTGGATTACTAACTATTTTAATCCTTAATTAACTGTGTAATCGTTCTTTCGATTTACATAGCTTTGTGCATATTATGTGTTTGTTAGCTTCCTAGATTTTGACTTATAGTTAACTTTGGCTTGTTATTTACCTATGTGAAATCTGGTTCACCAAACTTTGAGGAAGTGCATTTTTCTGTCACCATTGGTCGCGGTTCCATATCGAACCCGCGGTTCCTTAGCGACAAAGAACCGCGGACCTACGTAAGGAACCGCCTGTCCCTGTTTTGACAGAATCTTTGCTTTACACTGTTTTCCTTAATCTGTGTAAAACTTTGATAAAATTTTTGAAAAACCTTCACTTTCCTAAACTAGGGTACCTAATTTCATTATTCACCTAAAATGATTTTAAACCATTACTAGTTAGGATCATCCCCTTCTCTTCTTAAAACCTCTCATGTTGATTGTGTTCTTCATTCCTTCAACTCTTCTCTAAACCTTAACACAACCATGGTGTCCACTAGAACATCCACTTCCTCTAAAACTTCCTCCTCCAAGAGAAGCCTCAAAACTAAGATTAAGATACCTAACATTGGTTCTTCATCTCTTCACACTCCCAAAAATGAGATCTCTCCCATTCTCATTTCATCTTCACCTTCACCACCCCTTGCTCCATGCAAGACAAAATCAAGCCATGATACTAACCATTCACATGGTTCTACCTCCTCTTCATTCCAATCAAGAATGATTGAGCTCTCTTCACCTTTCACCCCTAGTCCTCCTTTGGATGGGATTTCTCAACCTCAACCTCTACAAAGTATCCCCTTTGTACTTGAGCCTTTGGTCACCTCTCCTTTCACTCCACTAAATTCTCCCATCTCACCCTTGGACACTATGCCTCCACCACCTCCTCCACCTTCTAATATTAATGCTCCTATTTTGGGCATTCCTATCCCTCACTTCATGGGTGATCCTTACTTCTTTGGGTTCTTAGAAGCTCATGGTGCAAATTGCCCATGTTGTCTCTACAGTAACTACATCATTCAAAACCTAAGGTTGGAGATGCTTGGTCTTCATAGAAGGTTGCATGATTTCTTGCTTGCCTTGTTCTCTATGCCTCCTCCTAGGAGATGAATGATGATTTTCAAAATAACATGCTTTTTTTAAAGAAGGTCAAGCGAAAGAGATCTATGAATTCAAGACCTAGTTGTTAGCTATCTTTGTAGTAGTTAATTGTCTTTTTATTTCTTGTATTTCCTTTCCTTTCCCTCATGATTTTCTCATGTGGGTGATTTATGGATTTAGTTTTATGTGTTTCTATCTATGTGATCACATTAATTAACTTCAATTTATTTAAAGTTGAACCTAAATCTATTACAACCTCTAAAACTTGACTTAAAATTGGACCAAAATGTTATCTAAATATTTTGTCACCCTTTGTCAAGACATTCTTTGTGAATGTGTTGCTTTTATTCAACCCTAGCATTCTCTAGTGCTAAAAGAGGTAAACATCCAAGATTTGTAAAATTTTGAAAAAGTCTTATTTTTCTCCAAAACTTTTGAAAATCAAGGTTTGTTGTCCACTGGACGCGGTTCCTTAGCCCCCAGGCGGATCCATATCGATATGGAACCGCGGGCTATCTTAAAGAACCGCGCTTAGTAAATCCGTTCTTGGCTTATTTTTTGGTCTTTCTTCTTTGACCACTGTCTTGGTTAAGATTCTTTGTTTATCTAATTTGGCTAAACATTTCCTAAAACCTTTCTTTTTCATTTCAAATCTTTGCCTTGTCTATTTTTTTAAATTCTTCTCTTTTGAAAGTTCTTTTCTTCATCCCTCATAATGCCTAATTCTTCCTCTCCTAACCTTGACATTTCTTTGTCACAAGCTTCCCAACCTAAAGCTTCTTCTTCTAAGCTTTCAAAGAAACCGAAAATCTCGGTTAAACCCATTTGTATCAAAAAGAACAAGAATCCTCATGATTCTTCTTCTCCAAAATCCTCCAAGAATTCCTCTTTCTCTCTGATTCAATATTGGAATGAGACTTACTCTATAAATCAAATTACCAGAGAAAAGGAACTTCTTCCACCACCACCAAAACCTTTCAACTCTCCTCAACTCAATGACCTATCTTCTTTCCCCAACCTCACTAGGAATTGTGAAAACATCTCTTGTCCATTATCTCCCTCTCCACCAACCTCTAATTTTGATGCACCTCCCCCATCTAACGACTTTGTTTTGCATCATGGTTCCTCGTGTGCTTGTTGTCGTTTTCAACATATTGAACTTGCTCATATCTATGACAATCTAAATTTCCTTGAATTCCTCCTCACTCGACCTCCTCTCAAAGTTTTCGTTCCCGTGAACAAAAAATCGAATGATGCTTCGTCGTCTTTCTTTTCCAACTAAGGCACAGTTTGTACTTTAGTTGTTTGAGTCAATAAAAGCAATCTTGGAAGATTATCACTATTAGAGTAGCTTATTCTTTGTGGTTTATTTTCCATATTTTTTGCTTTAAATATTCATATTGTGTGTATTAATATTTCTCTTGTATGTTATTTCATATTTTTGTAATATGAATGTTATGTGTGTTATCTTTCCCTCTAATTCTTTTTCACACATTGGTTAAAGAGTTGATTATAGTTAAAACTTAAAATTAATTATGGGTGATTCCATAAATTCTAAATTTTAGCCCACTAACATTTTAAATCATCTTTGATTGGTTTGAATGTTTCTTTTCTTCCTTTATTCCACCAATTGAACTATGATGTTGTCAATACACACTCTTTGGACATACTTAGCAAATGCTTGCTTCTAATTTGAGATTTCTTTTCCTTCTCCCTCTCAAGTTAGTTAGTAACTAGTGAACATACATACATTGGTGTTTCTTTTCTTTCTTCTAACCTTTGTGTAGTAATAAGTGTGAAAACACTTATCCTTTTACCACTTATTTCCAATAATAACAAGACCAAAACGTGTATTTTATGTCGTAAAAATCGGAATTATGTGTGGTTTGTGTTTTTATTGTGTTTTAGGACCTAAAGATGAAAAAGGAAGAAAACACGGGCTTTCACGGGTTTTTATCGAAGAAAAACAAGAAAAGACGAAGTCAAAAGATCAAGAGTGCTTAAAGAACGGATATCCAAGACCTATTCTGAAGATTTATCAAAGAAAAAGTCTAAAGACGGAAGTTTAATGAAGTCGAAGAACTTAAGTCTAAATTAAAGAAGAAAATTATTAAGACAAGTTCGAATCCCGAGACGACGTCGAGAAAAGACAAAGAATTAAATCGAGTCGAGAAGAAAAGAAAGAAGGAAGCACCACACATGCACTTCCCATTTCCCTATAAATACCCTCCTAATAACATTAGGAGGGTGGTTAGCTAGTTGCACTTTTAATTTTTCTTTTCTAGTTTTTAGAGAGAGAAAGTTCTAAACTTTCTCTCACTAAGTTTTTCATCCTTCCTTTCTTTTAAGCTTTCATTAATCCTTGTATTTGAGTTTCTTTAATCAAAAGTTTAAGTTTAAGCTTTGTGTTCTTTAATCTCCTTCTACATTTCTTGGTTTACTTTATCTTTGATCCGAATTGCATACTTCATTCGTATGATTTGATGATTTCGTGATTAAAGGATTAATCTTTTTTGTTTACACATAAGCTCTTACACGTATAAGCTATAAGCTCTCTATGCTTATTGCCTTATTTCAAGTTTTAGCTTATTGATTTTCGGATTTCTCAAAGGTTTTAGTGACTTTAAGTTCCTTTCATAAAGTTTATGATCTTTTATGTTTAAGAAGTTGTCAAATTTAAGCTTTTTGAGTTGTTTAAGTTTCGGATAAGATAGCCTATTGATTATGCTTATTGAGTTTTAAGCTTACCACCAATTTCGGATTAAGTATTGCTTCCATCGCAATCTTGGGGATTCTACACATTCCGACGGATTACTTGGTTTCTATCGCAATAACCCATCAAGGGTTCTACTTTGCGATAACTTGGTCATTCCCCCTTATTCCGATCTGGATTGCGATCGCTCATTGCGATCGCATATTTCGACGGGACTAAGGTCCTTTGCCCAAATTTACTTTACAACATTCCGACAGTGGTGCATTGCGACAGAAGTGTTTACAACTTTCCGATCTGAAACATTGCGATCTAGGACATTCCGATTGTGATCATTGCGATTGACCATATTCCGACAGAATTGTATTTGACATTCCGATGGGTATTCAGCTTAGCATTCCGATGGACCTGCACATGGATTATTCCGATGGCTTGTTTTAGTTGTATTCCGATGCTTATGACTTTGGTGCATTCCGATAGAAATGAATTGCAATATTCCGATAGAAAATGTTTTTAAGTTTTAAAGTTTTACATAAAGTTTTTCTAAATAGCTTTTAGTTTAATATTTAAACGTTTTAATTTCGCTCAACGACATTTTTATACTTGCTTTTAGTTTAAATTAGAAAACCAAACCAAAACATACTCTTGTTCACCAAAAGACAATTGAGTCACACTTTAGACTGGAAATCAATTCGAAGAGATCGGACGATAAACTTTTCATACTTGGGGTAAAACCTAGTATTAAATGGCGCCGTTGCAGGCTCTTTTCGTTAAGATTAACGGTTTCTAGTGAGAGACGCATTGAATTTTGGGATCCGTTCTTTGAACGTTATTTTCCTTGCTTTAAATTTTTTTAAAAAAAAAATCCTAAAAAATATAAATTTTTTCAAAAATACAAAAACATTGAAAAAATCTTAAAAAGTAATTCTTTTCCAAAGGTTTGCACCAAAAAGATTATTTAGATATTCTCTCTGTATATTTTTCTTCTACAGGTGTATGCGTACTAGATCTTCAAACTATTTTGAGCCCGGGACTCGTGAAGATTTAGATATGGCTGGTGTTCATAACAACAATAATAACCCACCTCTACCCAATTTGAATAACAATAACAACAACAACAATGTCCCCCTACCTGATTTACGAACAATGGAGGAATTGTGTCAACCCACCATGAACGGACGCGGAGGCCCGATTGCGCCGATGCACATCACGACTCAGGAGTTTTCGTTGAAGCATCACATGATCCAACAAGTGCAAACTAATCCATTTCGCGGAATTCCGGATGATGATGCCAACAAACACCTCGACAAATTCATTACCATCACCCAAAGCATGAAGTCACCCGGTGTTTCTATGGATGACCTTCGCCTTCAACTATTTCCCCACTCGCTTTCTCACCATGCCGAAAAATGGTTTGACCGTCTCCCAAATAATTCTATTCATACTTGGAATGACATGACTCAACGCTTTTTGTCGCGCTACTTCCCACCATCCACGGTCACAGGCCTTCGTAACCAAATTAGTGGATTCATGCAAGACAATGATGAATCGCTCTTTGATGCTTGGGAACGATACAATGATTTGATCGACCGTTGTCCAAATCACAATATGCTCCCCGTCACTCTCATTGATACCTTCTACAATGGTCTCACTTTTCGTGATCGTGACACGATCAACGCCGCCGCCGGTGGTACTTTTATGAAAAGGAGACCGGAGGAGTGTAGAGAGTTGATTGAAAACATGACTACTCACCACAAGAATTGGGATTCATCCGCATCCTCAAGATCTAATCCGAGAGTCAATGTTTCATCTACTTCTTCCACCACCGACATGTCCGCCATGGAACGTGCTATTCTTGAAATTAGCAAAAGTATGCAAAATTTGGCTTCTAACCAAACTCAACAAGCTAAAGCCGTTGCTATTTCTTGTGACTCATGTGGTGGTCCCCATTCTTACAATGATTGTCCTTCTACTCAAGGAAATTTTTCTGAAAATGTTAACGCGGCATACGGTACCTATCCCATGGGAGGCTATCAAGCTCGTCCTCAAGGAGACCGTAACTTGCTAAGTTATCGTTCAAACAACTATCTTGCTCCACCCGGTTTTACTCTTCCAAACCAAAACCAACAACAAAGCTATAACTGAAATAACCAATCCCAACCTCGTGCTAACAATCAATATCAATCCCAAAGAAACCCATACCCACCTCAAGGAAATTCTCAAGCTTACCAAGCTCCACCTCTCAATCAACCGATGGCATTGAATCAATACGTCGAGACATTTATGAGGACTAATAGAGAGATGGTGACGAATCTTCAGAGTCAATTCATCAACTTGAAAGGAGAAATAGCAAAACAAGGGAGTGATATTCGAGCCGAGCTAAGGAATGGCATGGTGAAACAAAGCAATGATATTCTTGCCGACATGAGAGACTCTTTCAGCACCCAAGCAGATAATTTACGTGATATGTTAGGGTCGCTCTTCCAAGGTAATCAACCCTCTTCTTCGGGTACTCTTCCGAGTAACACTGTTGCGAATCCAAGAGGGGAGATGAAAGCAATCACTACTCGTAGTGGAAAAGGTTATACGGAACCCGAGCTTCCTACACCTCCACCCGTGATTGTGAACAAGGAAAAAGAGCAACTTTCCTCATCTCCTTTGCCTTCTACCCCCATTCCCCCACCACCCGCGGTTGTGAGTGATCCTACTCCCCTAAAGCCTTCCTCTTCATCCGATATACCTTATCCTTCAAGGTTGAGGAAAGAGAAGCAAAAGAGCAAGGATGATATTCAGGTTTCAAACTTTCTCAAAATGTTTAAACAATTGAATTTTAACATCTCCTTTGCTGAGGCTCTCGCTCACATGCCGAAATACGCGAAGATGTTTAAGATCTTCTTAGTGACAAGGAGAAGCTTCTTGATATTGCTCAGACCCAACTTAATGAGAATTTCTCCGCGGTTCTCTTAAGGAAATTGCCAACCAAACTTGGTGATCCGGGTCGCTTCTTGATTCCTTGCAACTTCCCGGGAGTAGAGAATTGCATGGACCTAGCCGATCTAGGTGCAAGTATAAACTTAATGCCTTTAAGTGTTTGGATGCAATTATCTCTCCCCGAGCTAGTCCCCACCAAAATGACTTTGGAATTAGCTAACCGTACGGTTGCTTATCCAGTGGGGATAGCCGAAGACGTCTTCGTTGGCGTTGACAAATTCACCTTCCCGGCGGATTTTGTTGTCGTTGACTACGAGATGGATCCCCGTGTTCCATTAATCGTTGGACGTCCCTTCTTGAGGATCGGTCGCGCTCTCATTGATGTAGCCGCGGGCGAAATAATCATGAGAGTTGGTGACGATAAAATTGTCTTCAACATGGGTAAGATTTCTAAGCAACCTTATTCATATGAGAGTGTTAATACTATTTATGTTCTCGATGAGGCTTGTGAAGAACACTTTCATGATGCTTGCAAAAGTACTCTCTCTTCTCTACCCAATGTTGAGACCGTTGCCTCAATTGCTCCGTCATTGAATCCTTTTGGAGAAAGTGACTTGAATGATTTTGAAGCTAGCTTGGGCCCTCTCGATCTTAAGTATGATGATTCTCCCACCGATTGGGATGAAGACATTCGTACAATTGAGAAACTTCTCAATGAAGACCCGTTTTCTCCTCCTTCTCCTAAAGAGGTGACTAATGATGATCCATCGTTAGTTACACCATCTATTGAGGATCCTCCTACTCTTGAGCTTAAGGACCTACCTCCTCATCTCGAGTACGTTTTCCTTGAAGACAACAAGAAGTTACCGGTCATCATCGCAAAGGACCTGAAAGAAGAAGAAAAATCCCGACTTATCGCCGTGTTGAAGAATCATAAGAAAGCGATTGCGTGGAAGATCTCTGATATTCGTGGAATTGATCCTCACTTTTGCACACATAAAATTCTCATGGAGGACGACTTTAGACCTACTATTTAAAGCCAACGAAGGGTGAATCCTAAGATCCATGACGTTATCAAAAAAGAGGTTATCAAACTTCTTGATGCGGGCATCATCTATCTTATCTCGGATTCACCGTGGGTTAGTCCAGTCCATTGTGTGCCTAAGAAAGGCGGAATCACCGTTGTTCCCAACAAAAACAACGAGTTGATTCCTACTCGTCTCGTTACAGGGTGGAGAGTTTGTATAGACTATCACAAACTCAATGATGGTACGAGAAAGGATCACTTTCCCCTTCCTTTCATGGACCAAATGCTTGAACGTCTAGCGGGTAATGACTATTACTGCTTCTTAGACGGTTTCTCTGGTTATTTTCAAATACCCATCGACCCCTAAGACCAAGAGAAAACCACATTCACCTGCCCTTATGGAACATTTGCTTACAAAAGAATGCCTTTCGGCTTGTGCAATGCTCTTGGGACTTTCCAAAGGTGCATGGTGGCTATCTTCCATGACATGGTTGAAGAAACCATGGAAGTCTTCATGGATGATTTCTCGGTCTATGGTGATTCATTCTCTTCCTGCCTTGCCAATTTAGAACGTATGCTTAAGCGGTGCGAAGACACTCGCCTTGTTCTAAATTGGGAAAAATGCCATTTTATGGTAAAAGAAGGCATTGTGCTAGGACACAAAATCTCTAAAGCCGGTCTTGAAGTGGACCGTGCTAAAGTGGATGTCATAGCCAAATTACCTCCACCTTCAACCGTGAAGGGTGTGAGAAGTTTTCTGGGTCATGCGGGCTTCTATCGTCGTTTCATTCAGGATTTTTCTAAAATCGCTCGCCCAATGACCCACCTCTTGGAAAAAGATACTCCTTTTATCTTTTCCAAAGAGTGTATTGAAGCCTTCAATCTTCTAAAGGATAAGCTAACTAAGGCACCGGTCTTGGTTACCCCTAATTGGGAGCTACCTTTTGAATTGATGTGCGATGCTAGCGACTTTGCTATCGGAGCGGTTTTGGGCCAAAGAGTGAATAAACACTTCCAACCAATCCATTACGCTAGCAAGACAATGACGGGTCTCAATTGCATTATACGACAACCGAAAAAGAGCTTTTAGCTGTTGTCTATGCTTTTGAAAAATTCCGCCCCTATCTTGTCCTTTCCACCACCATCGTGTATACCGACCATTCCGCGTTGAAGTACTTGCTAACTAAGCAAGATTCTAAGCCAAGACTTCTTCGTTGGGTTTTTCTCCTTCAAGAATTCAATATTGAAATTCGTGACAAAAAGGGAGCCAAAAACCTAGCAGCGGATCATCTGAGTAGACTTGAGGATCCATATCAAGGGGATCATCTGAACCAAGAGATCAATGACTCTTTTCCCCTTGAGACCTTGATGTCTATTCACTCCACTCTTGATGACACCCCGTGGTTTGCGGACATTGCAAACTACTTAGCGGGTGGTATTCTCATCAAAGGGTTAACATCCCAAGAAAAGAAGAAGTTCTTTAAAGATGTTAAGACTTAATTCTGGGATGACCCTTATCTATTCAAACAATATGCTGATCTGATCATTCGTCGATGTGTTGATGGACCGGCAGCTTTGCAAATCCTTGATGCTTGCCATAAAGGACCCACTGGTGGTCACTTTGGTCCCAACTACACCGCTAAGAAAGTGTTTGACTCAGGATTCTATTGGCCCACCATTTATCGTGACGCTCACGAAATGGTTAAGCATTGTGATGCTTGCCAACGCCAAGGCAAGATCACACATAAAGATGAGATGCCTCAAAATTTCATACAAGAATGTGAAATCTTTGACGTATGGGGCATCGACTTTATGGGGACATTTCCATCATCCAAAGGGAACAAATACATCCTCGTAGCCGTTGACTACGTTTCTAAATAGGTTGAAGCTAAGGCTCTCCCAACGAACGATGCGAGGGTGGTTGTGAACTTTTTGGAGCAGCTGTTTGCTCGATTCAGTGTTCCTCGTGCTATAATCAGTGACCGCGGGACTCATTTTTGCAATGATCAATTTGCGAGAGTCATGGCTAAGTATGGTCTCAATCACCGTCTTTCCACCACCTATCATCCCCAAACCAATGGGCAAGCCGAGATTTCCAACCGTGGATTGAAGCGAATTTTGGAACGTACTGTGGGAGAGCATCGTGCCGCGTGGGCCGATAAGTTAGATGATGTTTTGTGGGCTTTCCGTACCGCATATAAGACGCCGATTGGTTGTACACCTTATCGTCTTGTGTACGGGAAAGCATGCCACCTCCCCATCGAGCTGGAACATAAGGCATACTGGGCCTTGAAGTGGGCTAACTTCGACATCAACAAAGCCGGTGATCTTCGCAAGATTCAACTCAACGAGCTCAACGAACTGAGGAATGAAGCTTACGAGAACTCACTGATATACAAGGAGAAGACCAAGATCATCCATGACGCAAGAATCAAGAACCGAGAGTTCCACGTTGGTGATCACGTTTTACTCTTTAACTCTCGGTTAAAGATCTTCTCTGGCAAGTTGAAGAGCCGCTGGTCTGGTTCATTCACCATCACCAAAGTCTTTCCATATGGCACCATTGAGCTTTCTCAGCCAGATGGGCCCAATTTGAAGGTGAATGGACAACGTTTGAAGCTGTACTTTGGTGAGGACATCTCTCATGAGATGATTCCATCCCTCACCACGTTTCCCATAAACTAAATTTGGGTCGAGTCAGGCTCGTGACTCGGTTATAAAAAACAAGCGCTTCTCGGGAGGCAACCCGTGATCTATCCTTTACTGCTTTCATAATAAGTGTAGGGGGAGCCCCGTATGTGTTGTTGTCTTGTTTCTTATTTTGTGCAGGGATTCAAAGCTTCAAAGAGCACCTCGATGACTTTTGACGAACCGTGATCCCGTGTACCCGTCTTCCTGGTTCTATCCTAAACTGTCGTGATTCAATTTTTCATATTCTATATGTTCACATTGAAATCACTATAGTTGTCCTTTCCTTAGCAAGATTTAAACAACGTGCACAATGTCCTAAGTGTAGGGGAGTTTACTCCCACATGCTTAAACATTGAGGACAATGTTTATCTCAAGTGTAGGGGAGACTTCTATCGAAGTAAGTGGTCTTTTCCATGAATTTGTCCTCATTTTAACCGGAAAACTTGATTTTTCGACATTTTTCAAAATTTTTAATCTATTTTGGCCTAGTTGTATAGTTGTATTTTCCTTTGTTATGATTATTTTCTTTCCTTGCTAGAATAAATTTTCAATAAAGTGGTTTTAAATTTTTCTTAGTCGTGAATATTTCAACTCAACCCGAGTTTACTTGTCTAAGTTTACTCTAGCTAGTATCCTTAACGTGTTTATGTCAAGTTTTGCTAGGCTTTTATATAGGGAGCTTTAAAACGCGAAAGTCTTAACTCTCATGGGTTAAGAACAAGAACTTTTCGCAAGTTCCTATAATTGATCCTAGAGAGTCGTTTATCAAGGGAACTTTAAAATGCGATTTCTAAACTTGAAAAAGTATAAGAATTTGCAAGATCCTATAGATGACTCGAAAACCCAAAACTTTGATTTAATAGGCTAAGCATCTACGAGTCTCATACCTTGAGATTTTAAACTGTGGAGGACGAGAGATGATAGAGTCAATTATAAGTTTGGTATTCTTTCGTGAATTTATGTGAGTTAATTATGAGCCTATTCTCTCATCGCTTGTTAATAAATTTATCTGCAATAAATAAGGTTGTACGATTTGAAAAGTTACTTAGCTTCTAGCCCAGATCGTTTAAAAGTTGCTCGGTATTAATTAGAGTTCATAGCCAAGGCATAACTTATTGAAGCGGGATGCGAAGATTGGCGAGTCCGAAAAGGCCCTAACAAGGCATGAGGGCTACATTTTGTTGCTAAAGATCCAAAAGTGATGTGAAGAATCATTTATCGAAAATCAATATGAAGGATCGAGACACATGACGAAAAGCAAAAACTCCCCTAAAGATCATGGAGAAGTCTATCCGAAAAGACCCCAGCAAGGTATGAGGATAAATAGATCCAAGTCCTAAAAGGAGGCGGATCGTTGTATATCAAAGTCCAAAATAAAGATTGAAGAAAATGAAGAAGTCGTGGTCCAAATATGAAGAATCTCTCTAAACTTCAAGTGAAGAAATTCCTATTATGAAGAGAAGACCATAATTTCAAGAACGTCTCTCAAAGATTTGAAGTATGAAGTCGCTGCCAAATATCGGTCCGAGAAAGGTCTCAAATCGCGAAGCGAGTTATGCCAAGATATGAACTTTATGAGGTCCCGAGAAGCAGTTTAAAAGATTTTGTCCTTTAGCTAACTATTGATTAAATCGTCCACTTTATTTTTGGCCTAAATAACTATCGAAATAAGTCAAACAATGCATCCTCGTGATCATTTAAGACAAAAATAAAATATAAAAGATACACCTAGGAATAAGGGAGTCTAAGTGAATAATTGGCCCACATGAATTCGTGTTAGTTTACTAACTTATAATAACAATGATCTCGTTTTTAAGCTTGGTATGGGGAACGTGAAACTTGAGGATGATAAACGTTCATGGCAGCCAAAACCTAATGTAAGTCTTTAATTTCTTTACTTGTTTTTATCTTTTTATTTAAGTATTGAATAAAGGCCAAGGTAGGTTATTTATGATGGAAAATGTAAACCGTTCTTTAAAATTAATGCATTGCATGAGGACATTGCAATGGTCAAGTGTTGGGGATTTAATAAGTGTGAAAACACTTATCCTTTTACCACTTATTTCCAATAATAACAAGACCAAAACGTGTATTTTATGTCGTAAAAGTCGGAATTATGCGTGGTTTGTGTTTTTATTGTGTTTTAGGACCAAAAGATGAAAAAGGAAGAAAACACGGGCTTTCACGGGTTTTTATCGAAGAAAAACGAGAAAAGACGAAGTCAAAAGATCAAGAGTGCTTAAAGAACGGATGTCCAAGACCTATTCTGAAGATTTATCGAAGAAACAGTCTAAAGACGGAAGTTTAATGAAGTCGAAGAACTTAAGTCTAAATTAAAGAAGAAAATTATTAAGACATGTTCGAATCCCGAGACGACGTCGAGAAAAGACAAAGAATTAAATCGAGTCGAGAAGAAAAGAAAGAAGGAAGCACCACACATGCACTTCCCATTTCCCTATAAATACCCTCCTAATCACATTAGGAGGGTGGTTAGCTAGTTGCACTTTTAATTTTTCTTTTCTAGTTTTTAGAGAGAGAAAGTTCTAAACTTTCTCTCACTAAGTTTTTCATCCTTCCTTTCTTTTAAGCTTTGATTAATCATTGTATTTGAGTTTCTTTAATCAAAAGTTTAAGTTTAACCTTTGTGTTCTTTAATCTCCTTCTACATTTCTTGGTTTACTTTATCTTTGATCCGAATTGCATACTTCATTCGTATGATTTGATGATTTCGTGATTAAAGGATTAATCTTTTTTGTTTACACATAAGCTCTTACACGTATAAGCTATAAGCTCTCTATGCTTATTGGCTTATTTCAAGTTTTAGCTTATTGATTTTCGGATTTCTCAAAGGTTTTAGTTACTATAAAGTTCCTTTCATAAAGTTTATGATCTTTTATGTTTGAGAAGTTGTCAAATTTAAGCTTTTTGAGTTGTTTAAGTTTCGGATACGATAGCTTATTGATTGTGCTTATTAAGTTTTAAGCTTACCACCAATTTCGGATTAAGTATTGCTTCCATCTCAATCTTGGGGATTCTACACATTCCGACGGATTACTTGGTTTCTATCGCAATAACCCATCAAGGGTTCTACTTTGCGATAACTTGGTCATTCCCCCTTATTCCGATCTGGATTGCGATCGCTCATTGCGATCGCATATTCCGACGGGACTAAGGTCCTTGTTAAGACGAAACTCTGCCCAAATTTACTTTACAACATTCCGACAGTGGTGCATTGCGACAAAAGTGTTTACAACTTTCCGATCTGAAACTTGCGATCTAGGACATTCCGACTGTGATCATTGCGATTGACCATATTCCGACAGAATTGTATTTGACATTCCGATGGGTATTCAGCTTAGCATTCTGATGGACCTGCACATGGATTATTCCGAGGGCTTGTTTTAGTTGTATTCCGATTCTTATGACTTTGGTGCATTCCGATAGAAATGAATTGCAATATTCCGATAGAACATGTTTTTAAGTTTTAAAGTTTTACATAAAGTTTTTCTAAATAGCTTTTAGTTTAATATTTAAACGTTTTAATTTCGCTCAACGACATTTTCATACTTGCTTTTAGTTTAAATTAGAAAACCAAACCAAAACATACTCTTGTTCACCAAAAGACAATTGAGTCGCACTTTAGACTGGAAATCAATTCGAAGAGATCGGACGATAAACTTTTCATACTTGGGGTAAAACCTAGTATTATGTAGCATGTCACCTTAGCTTATTTACTTGGTGCCCCAAGCAAGGGGGAGTAAGCACCAAAGGGGAGCTACTAGCAAAAGTCCAGTTCTTTTCTTCTTCAAAGACTTGTGCTAACCCTTTTGCTTCGACAAAGGGGGAGAAATGATAGTGATAAACTCGTTAATAATTCGAATAAACTTGTAGTTTATGTAAATGAGTTTATAGTTTGTCGTAATCAAAAAGGGGGAGATTGTTAATGCAAAGCAATGCCTAAAAACATTGTTAATATTAATTAATCTTTCTTAGTTTTGATCATAACAAATTACAAAGACATTTATTGTCAAACGCAATCATAAAACGAATTATGTAACAAACACTATCATCAAGGTAATAATCATTACACTAACATATTTTAATCATGCTTAGTGATCATAAAAGTGATTAGCCTTAAAACTCACTTTTATCAAATGTAACAAAAGATTTTTAATAAACTTTATTTTTAAGAAAATGTTTTATTAAAATGAAAATGTAAATTTGAATATGGCATATTCCAAATGCCATAAGAATATCCTTTGAAGGTTTAAACAGCCTCAGATATTTCAAATTTACTAAAAGACAAAAGGGAGAGGACTCTACACCGGCGGTACCTTAGCACCTACGGTGGTTCCTTATCGATAAGGAACCGCGGGATCCAATAAGGAACCGCGGGCAGATATAGCTGTTGGATGTTTGTCCTATAAATAGTGGATCAAATCTGCATTCTCAAAAACCCTTTTTGGACATCTCTTTCAGCCTTCTTACTCCTATCTAATCCTAGTCATTTGTAAATGATCACTTAATGTGTTAAGTATGTCTACTCATGATTATCCTTTTGATCTTCTTCTTTACCTTGTCCAAAGAGAAGATCACTCACACACTTATGATGTGATTAAAGATGTAGCATTGATGAAGATCACCTTCTCCTAAAGATCTAGTCATGTTCATCATTTGTTTATTTATGTCTTGTGTAGATCCAATGTATTTTTTAATACTTGAACTAGTTATGTTCATCCAAGTTATTTGTGAATACTTGGATTAGAGTTGTGTAAATCCATTGCACATGTGTGTGCTTGGATTTATGTTGTGTAGATCCAAGCTACATGTGTGTACTTGGATATGATTAGTTGAGTTGTAATTAGTTGTGTTAGTTCTCACTAAACTATAAAGTGATGTGGTTGTGTCTTGTTAGTTCTCACTAAACTATAAAGTGATGTGGTTGTTTCTTGTGAGTTCTCACTAAACTATAAAGTGATATGTAGTTGTTTTGTGTGAAGTTCTCACTTAGGTTCAAAGTGAAGAGTCGTGAAGATTGGTTCTAGATTTAGATTAGAACTCGACATCTAGCCTTGTGTCGGAAAATGGTGAAGTAGGCAACATTGTGAAGATTGGTTCTAGTTTTGGATTAGAACTTGACATCTAGCCTTGTGTCGTAAAATAGTGAAGTGGGCGACGTTGTGTAGATTGGACCTAGCTAAGATTAGGTCTCGACATTTGGCTTAGTGTCGGAAAATAATGTAAGCGACGTTATAAGGTTTTCTCCGCCAAGAAGGGAGCTTGTGGATATAGTGGAAATCTCGAGTATGGTGTACTCGAGGAGTGGAGTAGGAACGAGGATAGACCCTCGTTGCCGAACCACTATAAATCTTGGTGTCTTCCTACTAGGTCGTTTCTTTCCTTACTCATTACTTACTTTCATTATCATTATACTTACTACACATTGTTAATGCATTAGAATTGAACCTAATCATTATGCAACTAGCTTTCAAGTAAAAGATAGTTTTGTGCACTCACCTAATTGAAAGGAATTTTAATTAGGAGATAAACCGAGGATAAACTATTCAACCCCCCCCCCCCCCCCCCCTTCTAGTTTCTACAGTAATCATAATATTGGTTTTGGTACTTTGTAATCAACCCACTCGCATAAATGGATTGGGTACATTTCTTTACTGATCAAATTGATATGTTTCTATGTTTATTGATGGTTGTGATTTTGATTATTGAATTGGTTATATTAGCTTCGCAGGGGCGAAGTGCGGCGCACAATTAGTTCTGTGCGGCACACTTTTTCCCTGGTTCGTGTTTAAAAGTATGATCTAAATGCTTTTGTATTAGAGGCTATTATGTAAGACCATTGTTATGTGTTGGGTTTATTCATGACTAGTACTCATGTGAGTGGATAGATTTCTTGTCATCTAGTAAATGAATCTTGTTATTCGCTTTTATCGCGATTAGTGGAATAAAACACATAACAACTCTTACATAATCTTATCTATTGCTTTAGTCATTGAAATCAAGCATAAACCATTCTTAATGCTTTTGGTATGACATGATCTTTAGTCGGATTTTTGTTATATTAATTAGATGTTGCATGTGCGACTAGTAATCCACATGTTGTCTTACTTTGTTTATGTGCTTATAATTCATTTTAGCTATATATATCATTTCTATGTTCTTTAAATCGTCATTTGGAAAAGCTTAAATCTTTAGAACTTTTGACACTCTAAAGATAATTGTTTTAACTTGTTAACACCAATCCCGTGGATCGACCTGGACTTACCTTAAGACTATACTATACACGAAAGGGTATACTTGCCCGTGTTATGTTTTTAGTCCCTTGTTTGGTAATCTCTAGTAATATATAAATTTAAAACTCGCTTTCGCAACATCAAGTTTTTGGCCCCTTGTTTAGACTATGTGAAACACACCATCAAGAACTCTAAAGGTGTTGGAGAAAAGCAAAAGTCTTCCTTGATACGTCTAGGGCAGAAGCAAGAGGGGAAATAGAGTACTTGTGTTTGACTAGAATTATGAAGGTTAGTTGTAGTGTTGAATCTTTGGGAAAACCATGGGAGTAGAGGGTGCAACCAGCGGTTTATCAAGGGAAGGAGGGGACCAATATACTAATCAATTAATAGAGGTCATGGTACAAGTATTTTAAAAATGTAAATTTGAAACGTGTGTTTACAAGAAGTTTAAGGGGGGGGGGGTCCGGTTTTGATAAGATGACAAAGGAGGGGAAATTGTTTTATTTTTATTTTTGGTAAAACTTGTAGTCTTTATTAGTAGTGTGGTGTAAGTATTGTAGAGGTGTAAATGTTTATATATAATGTAAAGTTTTAGTAGAAGTGGTTCTAAACATTTGTGAAAAGATTTAAAATCTCTAAGTGTGTCGTAAATAGCTTTGGTGAAGTACTTAATTTCGTATTTGACTTAATTAATCTAAATTACGTCGACATAAATAAAGGTCGACTCCAAAAATAGAAATCCTTGGCACGTAATGTAAACGATACAATGAGTCATTTAAGTAATATTCGATGGGAACTTCATTTATAAAAAAATATTTAACTTCGTACACAAAATACGCGTAAACAACCGGGAATATCAATAGACACACAAGTCTAACCCGAACTAACGCGTTTTACATAAATTAAATAAATCCTAAATTCACCTTTGTGACATCCGACAACCCTTAAGTTTGAGCTTCGACCCCGAAGCTCATACTTTGATGAAACACATCTAATTAAATAGAAGAGGATATATATAAGCTTAAATTGGTCTTCACGTTACCAAGTAAACTCGGGTCCTCGTTGTGCATTCCAACGCACTTTCACAATCGGTATACGGCTTTGTCTAAGTCGTTTTATTTCATGGTCTACAATTTCAACGGGTTCTTCAACAAACACGAGCTAGTCGCCGAGTTCGATTTCTTCTAATGGTATAACAGGCGTCTCATCGGATAGACATTTCTTCAAATTGCAAATGTGGAACACATTATGCACGCGACTAAGTTCTTGAGGTAAATCTAAACGGTAAGCGATATCACCAGTTTGTTGAGTAATCTTGACCGGTCTAATGTATCGAGGTTTTAACTTCCCTCGTTTTCCAAAACGAATGACACCTTTCCACGGTGCGACTTTTAGCATGACGAGGTCTCCAATTTGAAATTCTAATGACTTATGTCTCTTGTCAGCGTAACACTTTTGACGATCACCAGCCGCTTGCACACGACTCTTGATTTGAACAATTTTCTCCGTCGTTTCATGAATTAATTCTGGGCCGGTAAGTTTTGCATCAACAACTTCCGCCCAACAAACGGGTGAACGACACTTTCGTCCATAATGTTGGGAATTAATTTGATGAGACAAATCAACAATAATGAAACAAGAAGGACTTATATGCAATTATCAAGATTTACAAGAATATGGAGCCCTTTCATACAACAAGAAGGACTTATTAGCAAAAGATGGAGGGACTTCTAGTGTAATTAGATTTCTTGTAAAGAGGGTTATGTGTAGTATATAAACACACACCCTGCTTAGGTTTTAATAATATTATTCATTCACAATGTAAACCTAAAGTGTGTGTCGCACTAGACGTGGGATTCAATGTATACACGTCTAGTGGATGTTTGTTATTAATATAATGAACATCCCATTTGTTTTAATTCGTGTTCTTTGTGCCTAAACACCTTGTCATGATCATTGTTCTTTTCCGCTATGTTATCATATGAACGATGATCAACCTAGATATATGGTTCATAACCATTGAGCCCAACGATCCATAGGACTCAACAATTGGTATCAGAGCCTAAGGCTCTTGATATCTAGGTACGACGAGGTGTTCGTGTATGGTGAAGAGAAGAAAAATTCGTATTGAATTTTTCTGGACGTTTTTGTGTGCGCAGCAGTATTCAGAAGGTCATAACTTTTGATCTAACCGTTGGATCGTCACGAAATTTTAGATGTGTGTTCTACATACATAGATCTAAACATCCACCGGAGGGATTGTCGAGTTTTATCCCCAGGCAAAAGTTATTAAGCGTCGAAGTTGGCAGCAGAGGTGATTTTCAGATTTCTGCTTTCACATGAAATCATGAACTAGGGTTCTTCAAACCCTAGATCTATTTAAAAGCAGGAAGAATTGATGTTCGTGGCTGTTAAAACGTGTGAAGATTCACGATCTAAGGTTAAATTACAAACCCTAATTAGGGTTTTGATGTATAATGTTAAAAACCCTAGATCGCTGTTACAGAACGTAAAGGTTAATGCAGATTCGTGGCTAAAGTTCATCATTCGTTTCTCATTGGTCTTCAAACTTATGCATTCACACGGTATAAGGGCCATGATTGGCTAAATTTTGAGATGTGAGAAACAAAGCAAGTTACGTTCTCTGTTTCATTCACACGGCCAAGAAAAACCCTAATATTTGTTATATTAAGTTCCAATCGTCTACATGCTACTCCATGGTAACATTAGGTTAGCTTGATTCTGATTGGATCTTAACCATATGTTCACACGGTTAGAAGGTTTTCATTGGTTGCAAAGAATGCATTCATACGATTTAAAGGAAGGTTATTCGTAGCTTTCTGTGTTCACACGGTTTGTGATCCCCTACATGCTAGTGCATGGAATTACCGTGAGTCCTTCGTTTCTATTGGTGGAGAGTTAAGGGTTCACACGATTACTTGGTTCTTACTGGTGGAATAGGGAGTGTTCACACGGATATTTGTTTATCATTGGTGGAGATATGCGTTCTTATTAGTTAAATGATAATTAGTTTATTATCTTTAAACGTAATATATAACGTTGCTGTTTGTTAGCTCGACGCTGACAAAATCTTGGAGCAACGTTGACAAAGTTTTAAACGCTGATAAGAATGGACGCTGACAGGATTATAGGTTGGCGCTGACGTTTGTTATTTGGGCGCTGACAGGAAAGGTTTCGACGCTGACAAGGAATAAGTCAACGCTGATAGGTTGACAGTGTCATCCGAGATATGTACTTCAACGCTGACACGTATTGTCCGATATCGGACAATACATCTGACCAAGATATTGGACAGAAGAGATATTGGACAACACATGGATAGCTGCTGTTTGAGAAAATGGATACGTTTTAAGCACACAAAAAGAAGGGAAAGACACACAAAAGGTACATGGAATCTCCGTTTAATTCAGAATATCATGATGATATTTATGGCTCTGATACCAATTGTTGGGAATAAAATATGGGTCAGATCACCAAACGCTGATAAGAAGAAAGTCAACGCTGATAGATTGACTTTGGACGCTGATAGAAGTCAACGCTGATAGCCTTGAAGATTGACACTGATAGAATATCTTTTGTTTATTTGTTTCTTTATTTATGTATGGTAAAGATAAGCACGACATTGTATTTTCTATTATTATCTTTACCTAGAATAGTTGATTCATAGCTTATTGTACAAGACTTCTTGTTCTATAAAAGAAGGTCTTTTAGGTTAAAGTCATATATATCAGTTTTCATAGTATTCGCAAGTTAAACCTTTCATTGTAATCAACACGATTATTCTAATACAAGTGAAAGTTTGTTTAACATCATTGTGTTTTAGATCAAGTGTTAATTCCGCATAACACTTTGTTACTTTATTCATAAGCAAAGGTTTCTCTACGTGTAGTACTTGATCTAATCTCGTATACACAAAGCTAATCGATCTAAGTTTGGGATCAACAAGTGGTATCAGAGCTTGTTGAGAAACTTTTGATCTTTAAGTAACGCAGAACCCTAAAACACCAAACCCTAAAAACCCTAAATTCTCAAAACCCTAAAAACATCATGTCTGGCACAAATCAACCTCCTGCTTTGCTTCAAAACAACTTCTCAAACCCTAGCATCAAAATTCCCATGTTTGATGCCAGGAACTTTGAACTTTGGAAGTCCAATTTTGAGCAATACATAGCTATTCATGACTACACTCTTTGGGAAATTATCGAATATGGGAACACATTCGATAAAGCAGCAAAGATTACTGCTGCTATTGAGGCAAGGACAGCTATTCCTAATTGTCCAGAAGCTGATAAAGTGGAAAAGCCTGATGATGGGAGAGCGGTAGCTGTTGAAGACATAGCCAAGAAGAGGGTGGACATGAAAATTTTGAACATCTTGAAACATGCCCTAGGTCATGAGAATCAGCATAAGTACAAACGTTTTGATTCTGCAAAAGAGCTTTGGGAAGCTCTTGAAGTAGCACATGGTGGCAATGCTGACACAAAAGAAGAAAAGAAGAAGCAACTCTTGCATGAGTATGCTGTCTTTAAAGCTCAACCTAATGAGAATCTCAGCAGTGTGAGAAGTAGACTTCTTGACATCACAAGTCAACTTTCCTTCATGGGAAAACAGATTGATGACCCTGAATTGAATGCTACTTTTCTCAAAAGCCTTGGTGATGCATGGAAGATTGAGACAAGATCTATTCTTGTCAATAACACCCACAAGACTTCCAGGTTTGATGACATCTTCAACAAGTTAAGGCTGTTGGAGAATGAATGGCAATTGGAGAGTGATAACAAATCTTCCAGCAGCAACATGGCCTTTTTTTTACAAAGTGAAGGCCAATTTGATTCCATGAACTTTTATGGACATTCAGCCTCTGGATCTCAAGGTGTCAGTGCTGGATGTCAATCTGTCAGCGCTGGATCATATCCTGTCAACGCTTTGTACTCAAGCGCTGACACACACAATCATGGCGCTGATAGAATTAAACCTGCTGGTTTTGATCTTGATACTGTGTGTGCCTTCATTGCTTCTTTGCCTAGTGATTCAAGGATCACTTATGAAGATCTTGAGCAGATAAGTGATGAACAATTGGAAGAGATGGATATAAAGTGGACTATGGCTCTTGTAAGTTTAAGAGCAAACAGGTTCAATAAAAGGTTCAAGAAGAAGATGACCTTTAATGCTAAGGATGTTGCTGGATTTGACAAGTCCAAGGTGGAGTGCTACAACTGTCATAGGATGGGGCACTTTATGAGGGAATGTAGATCTCCAAGGAGATCTGATGCTGGGAAGCCTTCTAGCCAAATGATTAAGAACCCAGATCCCAAGGCCATGGTTGCTGTTCAACAAATTGATGGCGTTGGGGAATGGGATTGGAGCTGGATGGCTAAGAATGAGGAAGAGGACAGAGCTTTGGTTGCTGAAGTTAAAGAAGAGCATGCTGAATATGCTCTCATGGCACACTCCTCCTCTTCATCAGATAATGAGGTATATGATGATGCTTTCTGTTCTAAGGGTTGTCGTTTAAATACTGAAAAATCAAAACAAGAGATAGTTAAGTTATTAGATGAAGCAAGTACTCTAAGGTGCAAATTATCTAACCTATCAAATTGCTCTTACCCAAACAGAAAAGACAGTAACTGAGTATAAGAAAATGGAGTTTGATTTAAAGGATCAAATAAATATCTTAAAACATGAGTTACATCAGAGTAAGGATGTTCAAGATATAGTAAATAGGGTTAATCTTGATTTGATAGCTCAGTTAGAGGAGGCTAACAAAAACAAAGATAATGTGAGTCTTAAAATCCAGAGATTTGATAAGGCCACACAATCCCTAGGAGAGTGTGTTAGTAAACAAAGAGACTCTAAGGATATGAGTGGGATTGGGATAAATAACTATAATGTTGTTCCACCACCAGCTGGGGATTTCTATGGTGTCCAATCAAAGGACTTATCTTGGACTGGCTTGCCAGAATTCCAAGAGGAGGAGTTTATTCCTCCACCTAGAGTGACTTCCCCAGTTGAGGAATATCAGCAAAAGCTGACTGACCTAGAAGAGTGGAAGAAAGCAAACTACACCTTGTTTGTTAAGGGAGGGTTATTGTGTGAAAGTCCAAATGAGCCCACACCAATCACGAGCCTTGATACTAAACCTATTAAGATCACACACCCTACCACTGGAAAAGCTGTTGACCTTGGCCCACAAAATGTTAGAAAACCTAGTGTTAAATATGCAGAGATGTATAGAAATTCTAGGTCACCAAAAAGCCAAGTAAGTAATCATGGAACAGGCTTCTTTGCTTCTAGACCTAAGACTATGTCTAGAAAAGCTTGTTATACATGTGGTAGCTTCTCACATTTGGCCTACAAATGTGTCAATGCTTCCAATGTCAACGCTGACAGGAACCATTTCAGCGCTGACAAAAGTCAACATAGGTCAAACACTGTCAGACCCAATACCTTTGTGAACAAAAGTTCACAAGTTGTTAGACCAGCCCCATTCTTTTCTAGAGGGTCTAACACACAAGGCCTAAGACCTTTTCAAAAGTCAAATACTTGGTCAAATAGGCAATGGGTTCCTGTAGCAAACCCTAGGTTCAACGCTGATAAGAGCAATCGGGGCGCTGACAGGAGTAATTTCAGCGCTGATAGAAACACTGCTAAACCTAGGTATTTGCAGCCACAGGGAAATAGGTCTAAAGCTTCTACTAGCTTAACATGGAGACCAAAACAAGACCAGAACCCTAATAATACTGGTATTTCTATGACATGCAACAGGTTTCATTATATTTCAAAGGCATTGTCAACACCAATTGGGGTTAACTGGGAATTTCATTCAAACAGGGATGAAAATGGAGTTGTTATGAGAACCAAGTCTGTTCTTGTTGAACAACCAAATGAATCCAAGTCTTCCAAGGCTTGGGTTCCCAAAGAAAACTAATGTGTTTTCTTTATGTGCAGGGCATTCAGAAGAAGATCAATGACTATGGATACTGGGATAGTGGATGCTCAAGGCACATGACAGGAAAGGAAGACTATCTGACCAATTTCTCTCCTATTCAAGATGGTGATAAGGTATACTTTGGAGGTGGTTACGGCACAATCACAGGAAAAGGAACCCTTGTTACCAACAATCTTAGGTTTGATAATGTCTTCTTGGTGAAAGACCTGGATTATAACTTGTTTAGTGTATCACAAGTGTGTGATAACAAAAATAAGGTTCTTTTCACAGATACTGAGTGCTTGGTGTTAAGCAAAGATTATAAGCTCCCTGAAGAGAAATACATAGATTTTAGAACACCAAGGCATAAAGACATATATAATGTGAATCTTAATGGAATTAAGGTAAATAATAAAATGTCATGTATGTATGCTAAGGCCTCAGTAGATGAAAGTAATCTTTGGCACAGGAGACTAGGGCACATAAACTTTAAGAATATTAATAGACTTGTGAGGCTTGGTTTAGTTGATGGTTTGCCTGAAAAGGCTTTCCACAATGACCACTCTTGTGTTGCATGCCTTAAGGGCAAGCAGCACAAGGTCTCATTCAGGTCTAAACAGGTGCACTCTAGTTCTAAACCCCTTCACTTATTGCATATGGATCTCTTTGGTCCAACTAATATAGAAAGTTTGAAGGGTAAATCATATTGTTTTGTCATTACTGATGATTACTCCAGGTTCACATGGACTTTCTTTTTGGCCAAGAAAAGTGAAACTGCCCTAAGTCTGATTAATTTCATTACCCAGATTGAAAAGAAGAATGGTAATGAGGTCAAAATTATTAGAAGTGACAATGGGGGTGAGTTTAGAAATCAGTTATTAGATGATTTTTGTGCCAAGAAAGGGATTACTAGGCAGTTCAGCATAGCTAGAACTCCTCAGCAAAATGGAGTGGCTGAGAGAAAGAATAGGACCCTTATTGAAGCAGCCAGAACCATGTTGGCTGATGCCCACTTTCCTATAGCTTTTTGGGCTGAAGCTGTTAACACAGCTTGTTATGTTCAAAATAGGGCATTGGTCAACAAGATACATAATAAAACACCTTATGAATTACTTTGGGGAAGGAAGCCCAATATTGGCTTTCTTAAGCCATTTGGTTGTCATGTAGTTGTGTTAGAAACTAGTGAGGCCTTAGGTAAATTTGATTCAAAAGGTGATGAAGGCTACTTCATGGGTTATTCAGTGCAGAGTAAAGGATATAGGGTTTACATCAAAAAGGAAAAACGTATACTTGAAAAGGTACATGTTAGGTTTTTAGAGAGTAAACCTAGTGATCCTGAGAGTGGTCCAAATTGGTTGTTTGACTTAGAACCTTTGTCTAGAGCTTTAAATTATATGCCTGTTACTGATCCAGACATTGTGAAGGTAACTTCAAGTGTTTTGGAAAAGAGAATTGGTAATGTTTCAGGTATACAGGTTGCTAAGGAGGATGGACCACCAGCAGTTATATCATCTCCCACACAAGAATTTGTTACACTTCCTATATGGACAGATGAGTATTATGCTGCTGCTACTGCTGCAAGGAAAGATAATGGTGGTGTTCAGATACCACCAACTACAAACATGCATGATTCTTCAAACGCTGACAAAGGGAAATCCAGCGCTGACACGACCACTTCAGACGCTGATGGCTCCAACGCTGACAACAACAGTTCAAACGTTGTTAGCCCTAACGCTGACAAGCAAGGTTCAGACTTTGGAGATACTTTTACACAGCTTTTCTCTTCTCATTTTGAACAAGGTGGACCTTCCAATGTTCATGAAGAGATCTCTGTTGATCAAGAAGAATCTGAAGAAGATATTGGCAACATGGAGCGTGAAATTGAGGACACCAGAGTTATTGAAGGAGGAGTTCTCACTTCCACAGCTAAAGATCACCCCACATCTCAAATCATAGGTGATGTTATGGCTCCAGTACAGACAAGAAGATCCCATCAAGGTCTTGGTGGATTTATTGCCAATATCCACAAGAAGGTTGATACCCCTCTTGTACAAGCATGTTTGTTTGCCTGTTTTCTGTCACAGGAAGAACCCAAGAAAATTTTTGATGCTCTCAAGGAACCAAGTTGGGTGGAAGCAATGCAGGATGAGCTTCACCAATTTGCTATACAGGATGTTTGGGAGCTGGTTGATTGTCCTAGATATGTGAGACCAATTGGGACAAGATGGGTTCTAAGGAACAAGAAAGATGAGAGAGGCATTGTGGTCAGAAACAAGGCACGTTTGGTAGCTCAGGGTTATACCCAAGAGGAAGGCATAGATTATGAAGAAGTCTTTGCTCCAGTTGCAAGAATTGAAGCTATCAGAATTTTCTTAGCTTATGCTTCTTGCATGAATTTTACTGTTTATCAAATGGATGTGAAGAGTGCTTTCCTCTATGGCACAATTGTTGAGGAGGTTTATGTAATGCAGCCTCCTGGTTTTGAAGATCCTGAGAATCCAGACAAGGTTTATAGAGTAAAGAAGGCAATGTATGGCCTTCATCAAGCCCCAAGAGCATGGTATGGTACATTGTCCACCTACTTGGTGGAAAATGGTTTCAAGAGGGGCACCATAGACCAGACACTGTTTACAAAGAAGAAAGGAAAACATGTGTTACTTGTGCAGGTCTATGTTGATGACATCATTTTTGGCTCTACTGATCCAAAAATGAGTGAGGAATTTTCCAAGCTCATGACAGATAAATTCAAGATGAGTGCAATGGGTGAGATGAACTTCTTTCTAGGTTTACAAGTTCAGCAGAAAGAAGATGGTATCTTCATCTCCCAGGACAAGTATGTAGCTGAAATCTTGAAGAAATATGGTTTTTCTCCACATGAGAAGGAGGCTTCTACTCCTATGGACAGACAACACCCCTGGGGAAAACTTGGAGCTGGAAAGGATGTGGATGTTAGGCACTATAGATCAATGATTGGTTCATTGATGTATCTTACAGCCTCAAGACCTGACATCATGTTTGCTGTGTGTGCATGTGCACGCCATCAAGTGACTCCCAAAGAATGTCACCTTTTTGCTGTGAAGAGGATTTTTAGGTACCTAAGATGCTATCCAGATCTTGGATTGTGGTACCCAAAAGATTCTCCCTTGGATCTTATTGCATATTCAGACAGTGACTATGGTGGTGACAAGTTTGATAGGAAATCCACAACTGGTGGATGCCAATTTCTTGGGAGCAGATTAATATCTTGGCAATGCAAGAAACAAACAGTGGTGGCAAACTCTACAACTGAAGCAGAATATGTTGCTGCAGCTGCTTGTTGTGGACAAGTCTTATGGATTCAGAACCAGCTGTTGGATTATGGGTATAATTTTATGCATACCAAGATTTTTGTAGACAATAACAGTACTTTATGCATTATTAAAAATCCTGTACATCATTCTAAAACCAAACACATAGAAATTAGACATCATTTTATAAGAGATTGCTTTGAGAAAGGTTTAATACAACCAGATAGGGTAGATACTGAAGATAATGTAGCTGATTTATTAACTAAACCTTTTGATGCTGGAAGATTTCAATATTTGGTAACAAATATTGGAATGGTTAATCTCACTTAATATGTGTTTTGGAACATTTTTGTAAAAGTATGTACAGGATAATGCATTGTTATTGGTCTTTGTGATGATTTAGATTTTCCACATTATTTTTCTAACACTGACAAAGGTGAATGTAACGCTGTCAAGTGTTATTTTGCCATTGTTGGAAATATTATGGTCTAACGCTGACAAGAGTTCCTTCAACGCTGTTAAGTGTTGTCGGGACGCTGTCAGCAACAAATGTTAGTTTTGTGGTTTTTATCTACATGTGCAGGTAATGGTAGCTTTATGCCATTGGATACAGAGTTGCTTATGGATCTTTGAAGAGCTATTTGGACATGTTTTGTTTATGGATGATGGTTGGAATATTTATATTCCTATCTTGACATAAATTTTTAATGTTCATATTTTGAGAACTTATGTATCATAGTTTGAGGGGAGGTTTAAGGAACCTTTAGGACTCTTGGGTATTCTTAGAATACTCTCATCACAATTCTAGATTGTGTCCACAGGTGAGTATGGGTTAGTTTTACTAAACCATGAGGCACTGTAGCATGCATAGTATATCAACTTTGCATGCTGCCAAGACATTTTTGACTTAGAATTGGTTATGATCTGATGGGAGACTTGGGAATACTTTGGATATGGGTTTACCTGGGAGTTACAAAGAATTTTATGAAATAACTTTGTTGGTAAGTATTTTGGTTAGCAAGGGACTCTAGAGGACATTTGTGTCTATCTTGCTTATGCAAGTGTGTATAAATGGACAGTGCTTGCCGCCCAGTAATTATTATCAACTTGTAAGATATTTCCCTTAGGATAAATTACTTTGTTAAGGTCTTTTTCTTTTTAAATATTTTTATTTTTACTTTTTAGACGCTGACAAGTTTTTCTCCAAACGCTGTTACGTCCAATCGTGACGCTGACAAGGCTTTAGGCAAACGCTGACAAGAAAATATAGCCGTTGGGCGCTGATGGGCTATTTTTGACCGTTGACACCTAGTGGGCCCTACCCAGTTGTTATTTTTTTTTGACTAATCTTTGGCCGTAATTTTGGGGAGAAGTTACTTTTAATTAATGCATGAGATAAGTTATATTTGATTCAAGATTTTCATGATTGCTCTTTGAATATAACCGCCTCATTTTTTACCAATCAAAATCATGCATCTCTCCTATAAATTTGGCTAATCTTTTTATTCTGGGTATTCATATTTTCTTGTCTAACACTTTTCCTCCTAGATTTTTCCCATATCATATAACCTAAACAGCTTTAAATCATGGCACCCAAATTTAACTCAAAGAATTTAACATTGGAGTTCAAGAGCCAACACAATATGATCGCTTACTTGACTGCTGATGATGCTTTATTTCCTCAGTATTCACAGATGGTGGCATTTTTAAATGCATCTTCATTGAGGTATGCACTTTCTCATACACCATTAGTCCCTGTCGCACACATTAGACAGTTTTGGAACAATGTTAGTTCCACAACAACTAATGGAGTGACCACATTAACATCTACTGTTCATGGAAGAACATGGGTGGTCACTGAAGCTTTGGTTCGCCAAGCTTTGCGTCTTGATGACGCTGATGGTGTGACTACTCTTGCCATAGCAACAATAGAACAGGGTCTTAGGGAATTGGGTTATCCTATTCCTGCTGATGTCACTTTAAATAAATATCATAAGCAGGAATTTCCCTCTGACTGGAAATATTTGATACATGTCCTTTTACAATGCTTAAGTCCAAAATGTACTTCTTTTAATGAGATAAACAGGTCAATTGCAAGTGCTTTGGTTTGTATAACACGTGGGCTTAAGTATAATTTTTCAAAAATGATTTTTGAAGGGATGTGTAAAAACAAGGGAAGTAAAATGACTTTGGCTTACCCTAGATTTTTGCAAATGGTCTTTGATTTACAAGAATATTGTTCTAGGGATCATGACACTTTTTATGAGATCCCTAAACAACAGAAAACCATTTTTGCTAAAATGAGCTCCACAAACGATCCCATACCTCTTACCCAACCCATGCTTGTAGTAATTCAGGCTGCTCAACCACAACCAGACCCACAACCAGACCCTGAACCCCAACTTGAGCCTATTCATGATCCATCACCTTCACCAGAAAACATGGACATTGACCAACCCAGCGCTGACACTCAAAATGTGGGCGCTGACACAGCCAATCCCAACACTGATACACTTCCTGAACAATCCCAAACACCCCTTAATCAACCCACACCCACACAATCTACTTCATCTTCTACCCCATTACAATCTAGGTTGACTAAACGCCAAAGGGTTACTGGAGTGTTCTCCTCTAGTGATCCTAGCCTTGTAGCAGAGAGAACCACCTCCACAAGTGTGGCTGGTGAAATGGGTGAGGCTGGGGCTATTGACACAGGCTTAGAAGCTGGTCAAGACAGTCCTAACATCATTAAGACCTCATCCATGCCCCATGATTCTATTTTGGGAGGTCAAATCCCCATTCTAGCTGAGGGCAGATTGGAACCTATGACCATAATTGAATTGACGGCGGCTGTCATTAGCTTGCAAAAGCAAAATGTCAGTCTTGTACAAACTGTCAACAAACAGGGACGAGAACTCCAAGCTTTGAGGGAGAGAGTAACTGTTTTGGAGAATCCAAGTAGCAGGAGTCTAATGGAGGAATCTTCCAAAGGGGAGGAAAAAGAGGATGAGGAGGATGAGTTGATTCACACAGCTAGTGAAAAGAGTTCAGAAAAGAGTTCACAATTTAGTGAATCTTTGCAGATTGCTGAAGCTCTCACCAACTTGAAGAAGCACCCAGTTGTTGATACATCCAAGGTGACACCAAAGAACTTGGAAGGGTCTTTCAAAGAAACATTGGGCGCTGATACAGGTTTGGACGCTGACACATCCAGCGCTGATAAAGGTAATCGTGGCGCTGATAGGAGCAACTTGGACGCTGACAAAGTTGCAGATGATGTTGATGTATTCCAGCCATCAACAATCATTAAAGATGTGTCCACACAGGTTTCTTCTTCTACTTTACCAATTATTGATCCAAAAGACAAAGGTAAAGGTATTTTGATTGAAGAAGATGTTCCAAAGAAAGATGCAGCACAAATAGCATTTGATGAACAGTTGGCTGCACAACTTGTGGAAAGAGATTTGAGGAGGAGTAGAAGATCATCATTTGTTGTTTCTGAGAGTGAGGAGGAAAGTGGTGATGATAAAGAAGGTGATAGCTCAGATTCAAGCATTCAAATTATTGAAGATCCAGAAAGGCTTGAATATGGGGATGAGCTAGCAAAGGAAAGGTTGAGTGAGTTGAAGAATCAGGTTGATTGGGACCTACCAGAAATCACCAGAATGTACCATGCTTGGGAAGACCAGGTGATGGACAACCCAGGTATGAGTTTATCAGATCAAATTTGGGGGTTGGAAGTTCTTCTTAGGGTACAAGAAGACATAAAGGTGATTATGAGATTTAATGCACAAGAGGTCAAGACCTGGCTCAAAAGAGATAGAAGGCAGTTGTATTATAAGTTGCTTAGATGTCATCAGCCTAATTGGACATCAAAGAAGTTGCTGGCCTTGTCTTTTGAGGAGTTAGAGTATAGGGCACATCCTATTTGGAGGAAGGTGCAAGAACAGAATGTCTACCAGTTTCTTTCAGAAGAAAGAAAACAAGAGCTTGCAGAGGAGATGCAAATTCAAAAGGAAATAAGGATTGCTCAAAGACCAGTGAAGAAAGGAGATCCTTTTCAATTTCCAAAAGACATGGATGTGTATTTTCCAACTGAAGGTGTTATAAGGAAGCATCTCAAGCTTTCTCCCTTGGAAGCTTCAGATTTGGTAAATGTGGTACCTCTAGATGACAGAAATCCAATCATCAGTTTTGATGAAGATGAGTGTGGATTTTGGAAGGTTGGACGATTTGGAAAGGAGGTACATACTTTCACTTCAGTTATTTCTATATTTGCAAGCATCGACAGGGAAGACTTGGTGCATCTATGGAGGTTAATAGAGGCCAAGTATACAGCTGAAGCACCTACTTCAGCTAATGGAATAAGACTTTGGAACACATTTATGACTTTGTGTGGTCCAAAAGAAGCAGATCCTGCCATTTGGAAGGATCTTGAAGATGATCTCAGTAATCTTCATTGGAGGCTATATTCTACTTGTGGTGTATTTCATATGAGCTCTACAAAGTTTTCAGAATATCTGCTTGTGGATGCTGACTATTTCTTGTCCAAAGAAGTATTGGAGAAGATGCTAGAGACACCCTTGGAGATAGATTATACTAGTGATGTGGCTAAGGACTTGATCAGATATGTTTATCACCAACATAAGAAGTTATTGAAAGATTCCTCCTAAGTCTTAAGGTTTTATTCAGAAACTTGATCATTGGAATGGATATCAAGTTTAGGGGAGGATTGTTGGGAATAAAATATGGGTCAGATCACCAAACGCTGATAAGAAGAAAGTCAACGCTGATAGATTGACTTTGGACGCTGATAGGATTATAGGTTGGCGTTGACGTTTGTTATTTGGGCGCTGACAGGAAAGGTTTCGACGCTGACAAGGAATAAGTCAACGCTGATAGGTTGACAGTGTCATCCGAGATATGTACTTCAACGCTGACACGTATTGTCCGATATCGGACAATACATCTGACCAAGATATTGGACAGAAGAGATATTGGACAACACATGGATAGCTGCTGTTTGAGAAAATGGATACGTTTTAAGCACACAAAAAGAAGGGAAAGACACACAAAAGGTACATGGAATCTCCGTTTAATTCAGAATATCATGATGATATTTATGGCTCGGATATTTTTAAATGGATTAATGATTTTAAAGCGAGTTAGCAATTATTCGTGGGAATTTGATGGATATTTAAACTATGTAATCGGGATAGCCTTGCAAAAGAGTTATTCAGCATTACACTTTTACATATGGTATGACGATGTTATTCCATTCAAATTCATCATGAAGAGGTGTTAGCTTAAGGGGAAGAATTCTTATGGGAAGTTTGGTGATTGAAGAAGATTTTCGCGAGTTTGTGTTTTATCATATCTTAAAGTGCCGTAGACTTTAAAGGTAACTTGTTCGTGCTTACATGGATGGTGATGAAGACTTGTCATAACACTTGAAGGAGTTACATTATCGTGCTCAGTGTCTCACATAGGATGAGAATATTGACAAGGGATCGAGGTCTACTTATATTTTTCAATCTGGTATAAGTTCTTCATCACATGGATAAACAAGACATGGAACATAGGTTTGTGGTATTCTACTTCTGCATCAAGACTACTTTATTTATTTTTCTTCAGGATCATTACATAGAGCTACTTTTGGAGAATTTTCAAGATTGCCTACATTGTTTACTTCCTTGTTGATGTGACAAAAAGGGGAAGAAAATATGTGCTACACTTGAGGGGAAGCAATCTGAAGATCATGTACAATTTACAAGAAATCTTACTTTAAGGGGAAGCTTGTTTCATTCGTGAAACATCAAGATTTGAAGATTGGTTTTGTCATCATCAAATAGGGGAAGATTGTTGGGAATTAATTTGATGAGACAAATCAACAATAATGAAACAAGAAGGACTTATATGCAATTATCAAGATTTACAAGAATATGGAGCCCTTTCATACAACAAGAAGGACTTATTAGCAAAAGATGGAGGGACTTCTAGTGTAATTAGATTTCTTGTAAAGAGGGTTATGTGTAGTATATAAACACACACCCTGCTTAGGTTTTAATAATATTATTCATTCACAATGTAAACCTAAAGTGTGTGTCGCACTAGACGTGGGATTCAATGTATACACGTCTAGTGGATGTTTGTTATTAATATAATGAACATCCCATTTGTTTTAATTCGTGTTCTTTGTGCCTAAACACCTTGTCATGATCATTGTTCTTTTCCGCTATGTTATCATATGAACGATGATCAAACCTAGATATAATGGTTCTTAACCATCGAGTCGAACGATCTATAGGTTCATCACATAAAGTGCTTCAAACGGTGCCGCTTTAATACTCGTATGGTAACTATTGTTGTACGAAAATCCCACGAGTGGTAAATGACGATCCCATCCTTTCAAAAATCTATCACGCATGCTCGGAGCATTTCTTCTAAAGTTTGGATGGTTCTTTCGCTTTGGCCATCCGTTTGAGGATGGTAAGCTGTAACACCCCTTTTTGATAAATGGAATGTCACGCGTAATTATGGCGTGTCATCAAAGCATACAAGGATAAATGTCTAAAACATTACATGACCATAGGGATAACCGGAATCAAACATCGGTCCCCAAACATAAGCCCAAAACATAATAAAACAAAGAAACGAATGAAAGACTAAGCAAGCATAAGTATATGAAGGTAAAAAGGAAAAGAAGTCTCTAGCAGCTTCCATCCAAAGCGCGTCCTCCAAATACTCGAGTCTTTCCTAGGGTACCTGCCGTTTTGGGACATGGAAAGGAAAGTAACGGCTGAGCAAAACGCTCAGTGCACGGATATAGACATAGTATAAGTGACTAAAACATAAATAGAGACTTAATAGCAGTGGAAATGTATAAGTCCTGGAAAACCTGGAACATGTTCATAAAACTGGTTTTATAGTTTGAAAAGCCTTATGTTTATCTTATGAAAATTGTTTAAAATATTTTACCATTAGCCAATATAGGTCATGAAAATCCACCGTGCATGAATACTTGGATGGGTGACCTCATCATGCAAATTAGAGGGGCTGCCTCTAATTTAATGTACTGGTTCTGGGTAGGAGGGATCAGCTCCTTGTGAAGGATTCAAGGCACACACCACATTCACCATGAAATCCTGACTGAAAACATGTAACTAGGATGCACCCATACGCCCCACATGATAAATATAATATAAATGGCCAAAAGCTGAAGGGACGCCACGAGCAATCACTCCGCCTTGGTGAAGTAATAACATCAGTGCCTCTAATGTTATGGTTATGGTACCTCCATAACTAGGTGAAACTGGTCATGCATGTATATGGCTATAGGTAATATTAATTATACATAAGCAAATCAAACACGTACTTATACTACGGGAAAACATTTGGCTGCATACGGGGAATCCTAATAAGGAAAGAATGTCCATACTGAAAGGACGGGAATCCGTACCTTATGTCCAATGAACGAATTAGATGAACTGAGAGGAATCCTACTTCCGAATCACTAATGCTACATGAATACATACATGAATAAGTATCTGCTTACTAACTACGTAACTGGTTTATGTCATGTCTTAGCTTATTTTATATGTTCTTATCATGTTTTACTGTTTTAAGCCTTAAACTGTGTTTATCTTATATTCTGTTTACTCTGATTAAGTATTTCTGGTATTTCATGCGTTATTATACTTACTGTGTAATAATAAGTATTTTTCCAAAAATAGCAGGTTTCCTAAAATAGAAAGTTTCCAAAAATAGAAAGTTTCCAAAAATAGAATTATTGCTTAAAATAGATAAGTTTCTAAAAATAGAAAGTTTCCATAAATAGATTAGCTGCCTGAAATAAATAAGTTTCTAAAAATAGCAAGTTTCCATAAATAGATTAGCTGCCTTATTTAATTAAGTTCCTAAAAACAGAAAGTTTCCATAATTAGAAATAAGCTGGTTAAATAAGCTAAGTATATAAGCCTAAGTGTTTTCATGATTATTTTCTAAGTCATATGATATAATATATAGTTTAATAATTATTTCATGTAATTAAAATAAACTATATGTTAAAATATTTAATTAAAGTATAACATGTTTTTAATTAAATAAAGTTAAATACTTAGGTTAAAACATGTATTATTATTTATTAATAATATAACCTAAGTCATGTTAATTAATTAATTATAACCATGGTTTTTAAATAATTAATTAATTATAAGTCTTAAAAATATAAAATACTTAGGTTAATAATTTCATGTTTTTAATAATTAAAATAACCTAAGTCATGTTATTAAATTAATCATGTCATGTTTATTAATTTAATTTTAACATAAGATTATAAAAAAATAATCTTAACATACACCGTGAACCGGATCTTGACTAAGAACCATGAACCGGACATGAAATCGACACCATACCCCGACCCACTTCGGGGTTCCCTTTGGTTTGCTGCTGCCGTGGGACCCACACCACCAAACCGGGACCTTGAGGTCTCGGTGGTGGTCCATGTGCCAAGTCGAGACCCCTTAGGGGTTCGGTTTAGGCGTCGGCTAGACAAACACCCCTAAAAACCCTTGTTTTGATCTACCCCATAATCATAAACATGTTAGATCTATGTTTTTAATTAGGTTTTTTAAAAACATCATGTTCTTATTTAATTTTTAAATCCAAAACAAAAGAAAAAGGATTAAAAAGGTATACCGAATACGTGGATCGATCAAGGATGAACACACACGAACTCTTGCATAAATTCCAAGATCAAAATCAACCCGAACACCCCTCCATGGTGTTTTATGGGTGGCGGCCAAAAGAGGAACAAAGGAAGAAGGAAGAAATCTTTTTTTCTTTAGGGTTTTTGTTATTTTTCTTGTTTTGTAAAAATGACACAAGATTTCTCCTTTTTCTTGTTTAGTAAAAATTGATGGGCTAAGCCCATTTCCCTCCTAATTTCGTGGTATATGGGGCCCACATGGGATAACCCGATCATTTTCCGTGTCTATTTAATAAGTGTGTTACCGTGTTCGTGTTTTACATGTTTGTTCGTGTTTATTTGTGTTCGCGTTTTGTGTGTTCTCGTTAAATAATTACCGTGACCTAATATATTTATTTACGCTCGTAATAAATATATATACGTAATTAATAATTGTTCGTGATTTAATTACGTTCGTGATTTCATGATCGCATGTTCGTGATTAATTATTGTCAAATAATTATTGCGTGTTCGTGCGTAGTAAATACTTATCGTGTACTAACACGTACGTAATACGTAAAATCCTAACACGTAATCGTAATCATGCTATAATAGGAAAGTTTTAATCTAGTACCTACGATCTTAAGGGTACTATTCATGGTAAAAGCATGCGGGTTTTACAACTCTTCCCCCCTAAAAAGAATAATTCGTCCCCGAATTATAGATAACGTAACTGAAAGAGAAACATACCCGAATCAAACCGAGAGGGTATGTAAGATAAATGAACGTGCGGGTTTCCTGGCAGAAGGAACGTGGAACGTGACATGTCTTGAAAGGACATGGAACGTGATGTGACTGAAAGGACATATCTAATTGATGAGAGAAAACGGATAAAAGTCCGGATGAACTTGTCCGTTTCCAAGTGGCCTCCCTCTTGGAACGGTTTCCTCAGAAGATCTTGATCCATGATACGTGTACCGCATGATACGTGTACCGCATGATACGTGTACCGCATATAAGAAATGATAGTGATAAACTCGTTAATAATTCGAATAAACTTGTAGTTTATGTAAATGAGTTTATAGTTTGTCGTAATCAAAAAGGGGGAGATTGTTAATGCAAAGCAATGCCTAAAAACATTGTTAATATTAATTAATCTTTCTTAGTTTTGATCATAACAAATTACAAAGACATTTATTGTCAAACACAATCATAAAACGAATTATGTAACAAACACTATCATCAAGGTAATAATCATTACACTAACATATTTTAATCATGCTTAGTGATCATAAAAGTGATTAGCCTTAAAACTCACTTTTGTCAAATGTAACAAAAGATTTTTAATAAACTTTATTTTTAAGAAAATGTTTTATTAAAATGAAAATGTAAATTTGAATATGGCATATTCCAAATGCCATAAGAATATCCTTTGAAGGTTTAAACAGCCTCAGATATTTCAAATTTACTAAAAGACAAAAGGGAGAGGACTCTACACCGGCGGTACCTTAGCACCTACGGTGGTTCCTTATCGATAAGGAACCGCGGGATCCAATAAGGAACCGCGGGCAGATATAGCTGTTGGATGTTTGTCCTATAAATAGTGGATCAAATCTGCATTCTCAAAAACCCTTTTTGGACATCTCTTTCAGCCTTCTTACTCCTATCTAATCCTAGTCATTTGTAAATGATCACTTAATGTGTTAAGTATGTCTACTCATGATTATCCTTTTGATCTTCTTCTTTACCTTGTCCAAAGAGAAGATCACTCACACACTTATGATGTGATTAAAGATGTAGCATTGATGAAGATCACCTTCTCCTAAAGATCTAGTCATGTTCATCATTTGTTTATTTATGTCTTGTGTAGATCCAATGTATTTTTTAATACTTGAACTAGTTATGTTCATCCAAGTTATTTGTGAATACTTGGATTAGAGTTGTGTAAATCCATTGCACATGTGTGTGCTTGGATTTATGTTGTGTAGATCCAAGCTACATGTGTGTACTTGGATATGATTAGTTGAGTTGTAATTAGTTGTGTTAGTTCTCACTAAACTATAAAGTGATGTGGTTGTGTCTTGTTAGTTCTCACTAAACTATAAAGTGATGTGGTTGTTTCTTGTGAGTTCTCACTAAACTATAAAGTGATATGTAGTTGTTTTGTGTGAAGTTCTCACTTAGGTTCAAAGTGAAGAGTCGTGAAGATTGGTTCTAGATTTAGATTAGAACTCGACATCTAGCCTTGTGTCGGAAAATGGTGAAGTAGGCAACATTGTGAAGATTGGTTCTAGTTTTGGATTAGAACTTGACATCTAGCCTTGTGTCGTAAAATAGTGAAGTGGGCGACGTTGTGTAGATTGGTCCTAGCTAAGATTAGGTCTCGACATTTGGCTTAGTGTCGGAAAATAATGTAAGCGACGTTATAAGGTTTTCTCCGCCAAGAAGGGAGCTTGTGGATATAGTGGAAATCTCGAGTACGGTGTACTCGAGGAGTGGAGTAGGAACGAGGATAGACCCTCGTTGCCGAACCACTATAAATCTTGGTGTCTTCCTACTAGGTCGTTTCTTTCCTTACTCATTACTTACTTTCATTATCATTATACTTACTACACATTGTTAATGCATTAGAATTGAACCTAATCATTATGCAACTAGCTTTCAAGTAAAAGATAGTTTTGTGCACTCACCTAATTGAAAGGAATTTTAATTAGGAGATAAACCGAGGATAAACTATTCAACCCCCCCCCCCCTTCTAGTTTCTACAGTAATCATAATATTGGTTTTGGTACTTTGTAATCAACCCACTCGCATAAATGGATTGGGTACATTTCTTTACTGATCAAATTGATATGTTTCTATGTTTATTGATGGTTGTGATTTTGATTATTGAATTGGTTATATTAGCTTCGCAGGGGCGAAGTGCGGCGCACAATTAGTTCTGTGCGGCACACTTTTTCCCTGGTTCGTGTTTAAAAGTATGATCTAAATGCTTTTGTATTAGAGGCTATTATGTAAGACCATTGTTATGTGTTGGGTTTATTCATGACTAGTACTCATGTGAGTGGATAGATTTCTTGTCATCTAGTAAATGAATCTTGTTATTCGCTTTTATCGCGATTAGTGGAATAAAACACATAACAACTCTTACATAATCTTATCTATTGCTTTAGTCATTGAAATCAAGCATAAACCATTCTTAATGCTTTTGGTATGACATGATCTTTAGTCGGATTTTTGTTATATTAATTAGATGTTGCATGTGCGACTAGTAATCCACATGTTGTCTTACTTTGTTTATGTGCTTATAATTCATTTTAGCTATATATATCATTTCTATGTTCTTTAAATCGTCATTTGGAAAAGCTTAAATCTTTAGAACTTTTGACACTCTAAAGATAATTGTTTTAACTTGTTAACACCAATCCCGTGGATCGACCTGGACTTACCTTAAGACTATACTATACACGAAAGGGTATACTTGCCCGTGTTATGTTTTTAGTCCCTTATTTGGTAATCTCTAGTAATATATAAATTTAAAACTCGCTTTCGCAACATCAAGTTTTTGGCCCCTTGTTTAGACTATGTGAAACACACCATCAAGAACTCTAAAGGTGTTGGAGAAAAGCAAAAGTCTTCCTTGATACGTCTAGGGCAGAAGCAAGAGGGGAAATAGAGTACTTGTGTTTGACTAGAATTATGAAGGTTAGTTGTAGTGTTGAATCTTTGGGAAAACCATGGGAGTAGAGGGTGCAACCAGCGGTTTATCAAGGGAAGGAGGGGACCAATATACTAATCAATTAATAGAGGTCATGGTACAAGTATTTTAAAAATGTAAATTTGAAACGTGTGTTTACAAGAAGTTTAAGGGGGGGGGGGTCTGGTTTTGATAAGATGACAAAGGAGGGGAAATTGTTTTATTTTTATTTTTGGTAAAACTTGTAGTCTTTATTAGTAGTGTGGTGTAAGTATTGTAGAGGTGTAAATGTTTATATATAATGTAAAGTTTTAGTAGAAGTGGTTCTAAACATTTGTGAAAAGATTTAAAATCTCTAAGTGTGTCGTAAATAGCTTTGGTGAAGTACTTAATTTCGTATTTGACTTAATTAATCTAAATTACGTCGACATAAATAAAGGTCGACTCCAAAAATAGAAATCCTTGGCACGTAATGTAAACGATACAATGAGTCATTTAAGTAATATTCGATGGGAACTTCATTTATAAAAAAATATTTAACTTCGTACACAAAATACGCGTAAACAACCGGGAATATCAATAGACACACAAGTCTAACCCGAACTAACGCGTTTTACATAAATTAAATAAATCCTAAATTCACCTTTGTGACATCCGACAACCCTTAAGTTTGAGCTTCGACCCCGAAGCTCATACTTTGATGAAACACATCTAATTAAATAGAAGAGGATATATATAAGCTTAAATTGGTCTTCACGTTACCAAGTAAACTCGGGTCCTCGTTGTGCATTCCAACGCACTTTCACAATCGGTATACGGCTTTGTCTAAGTCGTTTTATTTCATGGTCTACAATTTCAACGGGTTCTTCAACAAACACGAGCTAGTCGCCGAGTTCGATTTCTTCTAATGGTATAACAGGCGTCTCATCGGATAGACATTTCTTCAAATTGCAAATGTGGAACACATTATGCACGCGACTAAGTTCTTGAGGTAAATCTAAACGGTAAGCGATATCACCAGTTTGTTGAGTAATCTTGACCGGTCTAATGTATCGAGGTTTTAACTTCCCTCGTTTTCCAAAACGAATGACACCTTTCCACGGTGCGACTTTTAGCATGACGAGGTCTCCAATTTGAAATTCTAATGACTTATGTCTCTTGTCAGCGTAACACTTTTGACGATCACCAGCCGCTTGCACACGACTCTTGATTTGAACAATTTTCTCCGTCGTTTCATGAATTAATTCTGGGCCGGTAAGTTTTGCATCAACAACTTCCGCCCAACAAACGGGTGAACGACACTTTCGTCCATAAAGTGCTTCAAACGGTGCCGCTTTAATACTCGTATGGTAACTATTGTTGTACGAAAATCCCACGAGTGGTAAATGACGATCCCATCCTTTCAAAAATCTATCACGCATGCTCGGAGCATTTCTTCTAAAGTTTGGATGGTTCTTTCGCTTTGGCCATCCGTTTGAGGATGGTAAGCTGTAACACCCCTTTTTGATAAATGGAATGTCACGCGTAATTATGGCGTGTCATCAAAGCATACAAGGATAAATGTCTAAAACATTACATGACCATAGGGATAACCGGAATCAAACATCGGTCCCCAAACATAAGCCCAAAACATAATAAAACAAAGAAACGAATGAAAGACTAAGCAAGCATAAGTATATGAAGGTAAAAAGGAAAAGAAGTCTCTAGCAGCTTCCATCCAAAGCGCGTCCTCCAAATACTCGAGTCTTTCCTAGGGTACCTGCCGTTTTGGGACATGGAAAGGAAAGTAACGGCTGAGCAAAACGCTCAGTGCACGGATATAGACATAGTATAAGTGACTAAAACATAAATAGAGACTTAATAGCAGTGGAAATGTATAAGTCCTGGAAAACCTGGAACATGTTCATAAAACTGGTTTTATAGTTTGAAAAGCCTTATGTTTATCTTATGAAAATTGTTTAAAATATTTTACCATTAGCCAATATAGGTCATGAAAATCCACCGTGCATGAATACTTGGATGGGTGACCTCATCATGCAAATTAGAGGGGCTGCCTCTAATTTAATGTACTGGTTCTGGGTAGGAGGGATCAGCTCCTTGTGAAGGATGCAAGGCACACACCACATTCACCATGAAATCCTGACTGAAAACATGTAACTAGGATGCACCCATACGCCCCACATGATAAATATAATATAAATGGCCAAAAGCTGAAGGGACGCCACGAGCAATCACTCCGCCTTGGTGAAGTAATAACATCAGTGCCTCTAATGTTATGGTTATGGTACCTCCATAACTAGGTGAAACTGGTCATGCATGTATATGGCTATAGGTAATATTAATTATACATAAGCAAATCAAACACGTACTTATACTACGGGAAAACATTTGGCTGCATACGGGGAATCCTAATAAGGAAAGAATGTCCATACTGAAAGGACGGGAATCCGTACCTTATGTCCAATGAACGAATTAGATGAACTGAGAGGAATCCTACTTCCGAATCACTAATGCTACATGAATACATACATGAATAAGTATCTGCTTACTAACTACGTAACTGGTTTATGTCATGTCTTAGCTTATTTTATATGTTCTTATCATGTTTTACTGTTTTAAGCCTTAAACTGTGTTTATCTTATATTCTGTTTACTCTGATTAAGTATTTCTGGTATTTCATGCGTTATTATACTTACTGTGTAATAATAAGTATTTTTCCAAAAATAGCAGGTTTCCTAAAATAGAAAGTTTCCAAAAATAGAAAGTTTCCAAAAATAGAATTATTGCTTAAAATAGATAAGTTTCTAAAAATAGAAAGTTTCCATAAATAGATTAGCTGCCTGAAATAAATAAGTTTCTAAAAATAGCAAGTTTCCATAAATAGATTAGCTGCCTTATTTAATTAAGTTCCTAAAAACAGAAAGTTTCCATAATTAGAAATAAGCTGGTTAAATAAGCTAAGTATATAAGCCTAAGTGTTTTCATGATTATTTTCTAAGTCATATGATATAATATATAGTTTAATAATTATTTCATGTAATTAAAATAAACTATAGGTTAAAATATTTAATTAAAGTATAACATGTTTTTAATTAAATAAAGTTAAATACTTAGGTTAAAACATGTATTATTATTTATTAATAATATAACCTAAGTCATGTTAATTAATTAATTATAACCATGGTTTTTAAATAATTAATTAATTATAAGTCTTAAAAATATAAAATACTTAGGTTAATAATTTCATGTTTTTAATAATTAAAATAACCTAAGTCATGTTATTAAATTAATCATGTCATGTTTATTAATTTAATTTTAACATAAGATTATAAAAAAATAATCTTAACATACACCGTGAACCGGATCTTGACTAAGAACCATGAACCGGACATGAAATCGACACCATACCCCGACCCACTTCGGGGTTCCCTTTGGTTTGCTGCTGCCGTGGGACCCACACCACCAAACCGGGACCTTGAGGTCTCGGTGGTGGTCCATGTGCCAAGTCGAGACCCCTTAGGGGTTCGGTTTAGGCGTCGGCTAGACAAACACCCCTAAAAACCCTTGTTTTGATCTACCCCATAATCATAAACATGTTAGATCTATGTTTTTAATTAGGTTTTTTAAAAACATCATGTTCTTATTTAATTTTTAAATCCAAAACAAAAGAAAAAGGATTAAAAAGGTATACCGAATACGTGGATCGATCAAGGATGAACACACACGAACTCTTGCATAAATTCCAAGATCAAAATCAACCCGAACACCCCTCCATGGTGTTTTATGGGTGGCGGCCAAAAGAGGAACAAAGGAAGAAGGAAGAAATCTTTTTTTCTTTAGGGTTTTTGTTATTTTTCTTGTTTTGTAAAAATGACACAAGATTTCTCCTTTTTCTTGTTTAGTAAAAATTGATGGGCTAAGCCCATTTCCCTCCTAATTTCGTGGTATATGGGGCCCACATGGGGTAACCCGATCATTTTCCGTGTCTATTTAATAAGTGTGTTACCGTGTTCGTGTTTTACATGTTTGTTCGTGTTTATTTGTGTTCGCGTTTTGTGTGTTCTCGTTAAATAATTACCGTGACCTAATATATTTATTTACGCTCGTAATAAATATATATACGTAATTAATAATTGTTCGTGATTTAATTACGTTCGTGATTTCATGATCGCATGTTCGTGATTAATTATTGTCAAATAATTATTGCGTGTTCGTGCGTAGTAAATACTTATCGTGTACTAACACGTACGTAATACGTAAAATCCTAACACGTAATCGTAATCATGCTATAATAGGAAAGTTTTAATCTAGTACCTACGATCTTAAGGGTACTATTCATGGTAAAAGCATGCGGGTTTTACAACTCTTCCCCCCTAAAAAGAATAATTCGTCCCCGAATTATAGATAACGTAACTGAAAGAGAAACATACCCGAATCAAACCGAGAGGGTATGTAAGATAAATGAACGTGCGGGTTTCCTGGCAGAAGGAACGTGGAACGTGACATGTCTTGAAAGGACATGGAACGTGATGTGACTGAAAGGACATATCTAATTGATGAGAGAAAACGGATAAAAGTCCGGATGAACTTGTCCGTTTCCAAGTGGCCTCCCTCTTGGAACGGTTTCCTCAGAAGATCTTGATCCATGATACGTGTAACATATCTTGATCATGATATGAGGAACGTGGAATGAACATGACATGTGAAACATATCGTGAACATAGAATATAATGGCGGTAACGCCAAACGCTACAAGGTGAGACATAGAATATGACGAGAAACGTCTATCTGAGGATAGGGAGTTATACTAAACTTGGGTCTGGTCTCTCAAGTTCTTGCAAAACTTCCCAGATGAGAAAAACAAACATAAAATCGTAATCTGAGGTGCCATCATGAACGTTAATAGTGTCATGAACGCGAGCGCGAAAGCAAGTCGTGAAATTAGGACAAGGACGTGAAGTAAATAAGGGGCACAATTACGAATATTTGTCTAACCCGATAACTGAGAAATTGCCAAGTGATCGGATGAGCCTTGGCTGGAACATGTCTGATCAATCTGTTGGTTCTGAAATCCTTACGGATGTAAGGATTCTGCAGACTTGATCAAACTGTTTGTAATAACTCAGATAGCATCCTGCTTCTTCTGAGTTTGCATTAATCTGGTAACCAAAATCCGTGAAGATCTTGTCCCATTTTAGTTCACAATTTTAGATGATGAAACATCCCAGTTTGTTGGTGTCCTATCTTAGCCTGTTGGTATGTCAGGTACATAGATATGGATGTAGCTGTACCTTGCTTCGTAGAAACTTGATACATAGAAGGTTGCGAAACTCTGAGTCTCTGAATCTAGACTTCTCCTAGCGTAGGATTTCCTAGAACACCTAATGTAGTGTAGGGTTCTCTCCTTTACGCCATAAGCAGAGTCATGGTAAGATTAACCGTAGGAACCCATGTGATTCAGCGTGTCACTGTAATCAAACAGAATTGATATTGGAAAATTTTCTAGGGTAAAATTTCTCTTGTCAAGAATTTGCAACATAGTGAAGATATGGTCTTCCTGTTCTTCTCTAGACTTAAAGGAAATCATGTTATCTTCAATGAAAACGCTGATGAATTTGTTTAGGAGTTCATGGAAACTCAATTTATTAAGTCCATAATGCTGTTGGAGCATTGATGAGACTAATTCAAAATCATAAATCTAGCATGACCGAGTCGTGCACGAATAGCAGTCATGGACATGTCCTGCTCTTTCACCCGTCACTACTGGCAGCATGATCATGAATCCGATCTTGTCAATACATGGAGGAGAGTAACGGTCGTAAATGGTGATTTGTTTAAAATCGACGGTAGTCGACACATAATCTTATGTTACCGCCCTTCTCCTTGAAGGTTCTTCTGGAGTGTAAGGAACAATTTTGGAATAATCTGTTGGTTATGCGTAAAAGGACTTTAGTAGTCGTGTCTTACTGACAGCTAGAAAATTTTAGCAATCATGGCTAACAAAGCACGTGCTTGGAAAGCATAGATAATTTGTACAGATTTTCCTGATGGAAAATCAAGCTGAATGTATTCAGGAGCCTGAACATTACTGCACATAATTATGAACCATAGGATGGTGTGCTGTTCATAGTCCATAATTAGGATAAACTTCAACTCGTGTCTGTCCGGGGAAATGCGTTAGCAGCTTAGATCTCATCATTAAGCTGAAGGAAAACCTTCGTATACGTGGGAATACAAAAGGCGTCCTTCATGGTTATGAATATATGAAAGAAATGAAAGTGACATCGGCAACGTGACAATTCTCACTGATGCGCCGGTAATGGTATTGAAATTCTAGTGGTCTGATTAATACATGGCACAACAAAATGGATATACCCTTGGAGGGTACCCTGAATTTCTTAGAAATGTTCCATAGTTGGACGTGAGTCATGTGTCTTGACTCGTTTCTTGGAACTATAAGCATGACATATGTCTTGACTGATGTCTTGACATGTGTCTTCAGAAAGTATACGTGAGACATGTGTCTTGACTGCTGTCTTGACATGTGTCTCGAGACGTAATTCAATAGAACTACATTATTAGGTTATTATGCCAGACTTGGCGGATCGGTTGGACTACTGATCCTTTGTATGTCTGATCACATCCGCGGCTGGAGCCTCGGTTACGATTTCTAGGATAGTTCTGTCATAGTAGTGGTTACTATCGTCTTGTCTGTCAGTTCCATGATGGTCATTCTCATGACCGTGATTCATGTAACTATTCAGCTGAGTGGCCGGCTGGTACCGGTTTGCACTCATATGGCTGAAATGACAGCCGAATGACGTGTGACGTGTAACTAAGAATTAGGGACAATGATTGATGGAAATCGTCTGATGGTGAAGCATCTTCTTGTCTGATTGCTTGCTCTGACGCCTTTATCTTCGTCTTGTCGGATCCCCAGGTTGTGAATAGCATCCGCATCTCGTAGCGTCTCCGAACGTCAGCAACATCAACCTTTAGTAACATCTCCCAGTTATGAGCGGCATCAGCAATCTTGTAGAATATCAGCAATTGAAAATACGCCTGAGGTGATTCAGAATCGACTAGCGAATACTCGTGAAGTATTGCAAGTAAAATACACATGGATTAAGGTACGTGTAATACACATGAAATACGGTACGTGGAGTACACGTGGAATGCACATGAAATGATCGGCATGGGGTCGATCATTTATCATGATTTAAGGAAAGTATATCGGTTAACCGGTTAGGAAAACCATCATGATAACCTGGCAATGCCCGCATATACCTCATTTTGGTTGCATAGAGAAACGCTAAAGTGTGGTTACATAAAATTCAACGTTGATTTGCCTGACAGCATGATCAATGAAAACCAACCATGACTATCATGAAAGCAGAATTCAATGAAATCCAACAATGTCTTGCGTGAAAGCATAAATAACAAAAGGGGCGTAAGACGTAATCAACATGAAGACGTAATCAACATGAAGACGGAATTATCATGAAGGAACGTAAAACGATCTATCATAAAGGATTGTATAACATAATCAGCATGAATCTGAAGTTAACCATGATAGTATGAAAACATACTTGACATAAAAACATAGTAACTTATGAGGGGACATGAAAAAAAAAATTATGCCAATAAATCATGAGAAAAAAAATTTATGCATGAAAACAGTGCATGAATGCGTAATGTTAGTTTATAAAAACCTTTTATATGTGCGAGGGGACGCCTATGGGTCGGTCCCAAAGTTAAAAGTTTCGATAAAAGCACATGCGACTAAATAGGGCCAGTCCTGTACCAACCATTACTTAGTCATAATCCCTGCAACAATGATACATGAAACATAAATAAATGACACTTATCTATCAAAACTTATCAGAAAAAAATTTTATGTGACTAATTATGAACTAATGGGGTTCAGTCCACATAGCCATAGTTCACGAGGAACATTTTGCATGAAACAATGACACATAACTAAATATGAATGACGGTTGTCCATCCATATTAGTAAAACAATATCGATGAAAACATCAAGGTTAAAACCTCAAGGTGTTGAAAACATCATGGTTAAAACAACAATGCGCTGAAAACATCAATACGTGGAATAACAAACGTTGGCTTAGGAAGCTCCTAGTGACTACCCACTAGTCACAGGTCGAGTTTTAGAGCCTACAGGTCGAAGCCTTGGCTCTGATACCATAATTGTAACACCCCATTTTGATAAATGGAATGTCACGCGTAATTATGGCGTGTCATCAAAGCATACAAGGATAAATGTCTAAAACATTACATGACCATAGGGATAACCGGAATCAAACATCGGTCCCCAAACATAAGCCCAAAACATAATAAAACAAAGAAACGAATGAAAGACTAAGCAAGCATAAGTATATGAAGGTAAAAAGGAAAAGAAGTCTCTAGCAGCTTCCATCCTAAGCACGTCCTCCAAATGCTCGAGTCTTTCCTAGGGTACCTGCCGTTTTGGGACATGGAAAGGAAAGTAACACCTGAGCAAAACGCTCAGTGCACGGATATAGACATAGTATAAGTGACTAAAACATAAATAGAGACTTAATAGCAGCGGAAATGTATAAGTCCTGGAAAACCTGGAACATGTTCATAAAACTGGTTTTATAGTTTGAAAAGCCTTATGTTTATCTTATGAAAACTGTTTAACATATTTTACCATTAGCCAATATAGGTCATGAAAATCCACCGTGCATGAATACTTGGAGGGGTGACCTCATCATGCAAATTAGAGGGGCTGCCTCTAATTTAATGTACTGGTTCTGGGTAGGAGGAATCAGCTCCTTGTGAAGGATGCAAGGCACACACCACATTCACCATGAAATCCTGACTGAAAACATGTAACTAGGATGCACCCATACGCCCCACATGATAAATATAATATAAATGGCCAAAAGCTGAAGGGACGCCACGAGCAATCACTCCGCCGTGGTGAAGTCATAACATTAGTGCCTCTAATGTTATGGTTATGGTACCTCCATAACTAGGTGAAACTGGTCATGCATGTATATGGCTATAGGTAATCTTAACTAAACATAAGCAAATCAAACACGTACTTATACTACGGGAAAACATTTGGCTGCATACGGGGAATCCTAATAAGGAAAGAATGTCCATACTGAAAGGACGGGAATCCGTACCTTATGTCCAATGAACGAAGGAGATGAACTGAGAGGAATCCTACTTCCGAATCACTAATGCTACATGAATACATACATGAATAAGTATCTGCTTACTAACTACGTAATTGTTTTATGTCATGTCTTAGCTTATTTTATATGTTCTTATCATGTTTTACTATTTTAAGCCTTAATCTGTGTTTATCTTATATTCTGTTTACTCTGATTAAGTATTTCTGGTATTTCATGCATTATTATACTTACTGTGTAATAAGTAAATTTCCAAAAATAGCAGGTTTCCTAAAATAGAAAGTTTCTAAAAATAGAAAGTTTCCAAAATAGAATTACTGCTTAAAACATATAAGTTTCTAAAAATAGAAAGTTTCCATAAATAGATTAGCTGCCTTAATTAAATATGTTGGGAATCTAAACTTGTTAGATTCCCTGATCATTGATTTTAACATAATTAGGCTGTTAGATAGTCCCTTGCCTGTGCCTAGGAGGCAGGCAAGTTTCGCAAGACTCACAGAGATCCAAGTCTCTGTGAGCAACCTCAGAGGAGTCCATGTCAGAGACATTGTCAGGGAAGTCGAAGATTACCTGAAGACATACTCATTGGCTGTGATGGATAACAGCCAAGATGTATCAGGGACTATGAGGGGTTGAGAGTTAACAGGGGTGGCAATACCCTGATAACTCTCAGCACACTTTGGACATGCCATTTGTGTGTTCGAGACTATGAAGAAAAAGGAAACTGTTTTTGACAACTTTTTCCTTAAAGCATAATGGAAGACTACCAAGAATAGAAGGACATCATGTGACTGATGTGGGAACTTGTAAAAGCTTGTGTAGTCACCATCAAGTACTATTTAGGTCAATCTCGTAACACTATAAATAGGATGTGTATCCATGCATTAATGTTTAACACTTTGAGATATTCATAACATTATTGCATATAACTTAGTGAATCAAACAGCTACGACTGTATTCATAAGTTAGGGTTTATAGTTGTTCAAAGTGTGCACAACACATTATCATCAAACTGTGTTATCCATAACACTTGTAATTCTTTATTATACAATAATAAGATTACGTTTGAAAAGTAATACCTTGTGTTGATTAAGTTAAGATTAGGGTTTCTTGCATTAATTAGGGACTTTCAATTGGTATCAGAGCGGTGTTTGATATTAAAACCTTCAAGAAACATCGTTCTCAGTTTTATAATCAAGATCCACCATGCCAGAAACTTCTAACCCACCACAATCACCTTCCACAAACCCATCTTCACCAAGACTCAACCCTCCTGCCAATGACGATGATCTACCCCAACTTCTTGACTCAAGAGGTGGATCACACGTCACAAGTGTACCAGTCTTTGATGAAGAATATTTTGCCAGTTGGAAGAGTCAATTTCTTGTATATCTTGATGGGCTTGAACCTTTTCTTCTAGAAATTTTAGAAAATGGTCCTTATATTCCTATGGCGCTTACATCCACTGAAGAAAACCCTCTTCCCAAACCTCTCAAACAATGGACTCCAGCTGATAGGAAATTGGCAAATCAAGATAAACGTCTCAAAAGCATCATAATATCCTGTCTTCCCAAGCATATCATGAAGTTTGTCATTCAGTGTCCCACAGCCAAACAAATGTGGACAGACCTCATCCTTGGACATGAAGGACCCTCTGAAACAAGAGAGACAAAGATTCAGGCACTCAGACTTCAGTTCAATGCCTTCAAATCACTTGAAGGTGAAAAGGTTCAGCAAACCTATACAAGGCTGAAGATTCTTCTCAATGACCTTGCAATGAATGACGTCACTATTGGTCAAGCTGAGATCAATGCCACTTTTGTCAACAGCCTTCCAAGAAAGTGGCTGAGTATGAATCAGACTCAGAGGGCTAACAACTCAATCAAAAATGACACCCTTGCTCAGCTTTATGGAAAGTATAATTACGAAGAAGGGCTGATTGATACTATTTACAAGTCAGAGACTGAAAGATTTGTGGTCCAAGGAGCTTCTTCCAAAGCCTTGATCTCTGCAACACATCATCATGACAGCGATTCTGATGTTGAAGAAGATACCCGTAGCAGTCAAGAGTTCTTGACAGACCTTAATGCAGAGTTTCATGAAAGAGCCTTGCTAGCCAACCAAAGAAGATACTTCAAAAGATCAGGAAGAGTAGGATCAGCAAGTAAACCAACTGACAGGTCAAAAGAAACTTGCTTTGCCTGTGGAAAGCTTGGACATTTTCAAAAAGACTGTCCTTCCACCAAGACATCTTCACCCTCTTATCCATCATCTTCATCCAAACCCTACAAGTTCAAACAACATAACAACTCATCTCAATCCAATTCTTCAGACACTGAGAATAAAGATTACAAAAATAAGTACAAGGCACTTAAAGCTGAGTTAGAACAAATGAACTTGAAGATTGAAGCTCTGTCCAAGAAGAAGGGTGGTGAGAAAAAGACAGAGAAAGGGCTGGTTGCTAAAACTTATGATTGGAATGATGAGCCACTGACTTCAGATGAAGAAGACACCACCAGAGTCAGGGCTTTCATGGCGATAGCTGAGGATGAACCAGCTGTTGGAAAAGGTGATGCAAGATCAGGACAATGGGTTGACATCAAAATGAAAAAGGTACACAGGCTTTTATCCATGTCTGATAGTGATGAACGTAAACATGTCCTTGATTACACCATTGTTGATTTACACTTTGTTGAGGAACAAAGAAAGAACCTACTTGATAAGTTTCACTCTGTTAAATCTGAAATGCTAAATGCTAAAGCTGAATGTGAAACTCTCAGGCGGGTTAATTTAGAGAAAATATCCCTGCAAAATGAAGTAGCTAGATTAACCTTGAAAAACATTGATTTAAATGATCAAGTCTCTGAATTAAACAAGGTTATTGAAAAATGGCTGTGTGCTAGGTTTACTATTGATCAATTGCTTAGGGATGAAGTGCCTGTTGACTTAAAAAGGGATATATCTGCTAAGAAAAATAAGCTGAGAATTCTCACCAAACCTAAAGACATTGTCTTTAAATCTACAGAGACCATTCATATGTCAGATACCACTTTGACTAATGACCCTGTCTCTGAAGATGTGGCTGAGCTACCACCCTTGCCCAAACTCTCTGGAGTTGAACCCAGCAGTTCTTCTAGATCTGCTAAGGATGAACTTAGGACATATATTGAGAATCCTCTAGCTAAATTTTTTCATGTGCCTGCTAAACAAACTGGCAAATAAGTAGCTTTTAAGCCTATTACTACTAAAGCTGTGAATAAGGTGGACCCTACCACTGAAGATCGCCTGTTGGCTCTTATGAAAGAAGTAGAACTCTTGAAACAACACATTAAGCCTTCCGCTGAATGCTCTACTTCTCATGAACCTAAGTCAGTCCTAGGTGAACCCAAAGGGGAAAGGTTAATCAAACCTTATTGCAATGTATGTAAAAACTCTCACCATTCGACCTTAGATCATGACAGACACATGACAGCTAAAAGAGCTCAGACACCCTCTAGGGACAGACCACAGAGTTCCAAAAGACAACAGGGAAATTACAAACCTTATCCTCCCTGTAAATTCTGTGGGTTCATAGACCATCACTCAGACGAGTGTGGTGACTTCCCTGGGTGTGATATCTGTTGAAGTTATAACCATGAAACAATGAACTGTCCCTCCCAACGCCAAAAGTTTTTCAGGAACACAAGAGTTGCTAATAAGCAATTCAGGGAACCCACTGGAAAGTGGGTTCACCATAGGAACTAATCTGTTTCTATGTATCTGTGCAAAAATATCTCAAGGAATCGGTATGGTATCTAGATAGTGGCTGTTCTAGACACATGACAGGGATTCAACAATTCCTGCACAGATACTCAAAGGAGCAAGGTCCTAAAGTGGTGTTTGGAGATAACTCTTCAGGTGACACAGAAGGATATGGCTTAGTGAACTACAATGGGATTACATTTACCAGGGTTGCATATGTGAATGGTCTTAAACACAATCTTATTAGCATCAGCCAATTGTGTGATGCTGACTATAAGGTTTTGTTTACTAAGACTCAGGAAACCATATTCAACAAAGACAATGATGTTGTGCTGATTGCACCTAGAAGGAGAGATCTTTATGTCATCAACATGGCTGTGTGCTCTAAAGACAGCTCAAATTGTTTTCTTGCTAAAGCCTCTGAAAGTGTCAATTGGTTGTGGCACAAAAGATTGTCTCATCTCAACTTCAAGAACATCAACAAGATAGCTACTCAAAACTTGGTTGCTGGTCTACCTTCAGTGATGTTTTCCAAAGACAAGACTTGTTCTGCCTGTGTCAAAGGAAAGCATCACAGGTCTTCATTCAAGACTAGACAATCATTCTCTATTGACAAGTGCTTACATCTCCTTCACATGGATTTGTTTGGGCCTGTCAAACCTCAGACCATTAATCACAACAAATACACCTTGGTCATAGTCGATGAATTTTCAAGATACACATGGGTGTTCTTCCTCAGAAGGAAAAGTGATGCAGCTGAAACCATCATGTCCTTCATCAGACAGGTAGAAAATATGAATGATGTTAGAGTCAAAGCTCTAAGAAGTGATAATGGTACTGAATTTAAGAATCATCAACTTGAATTGTTTTGTGATGAAAAAGGGATTTCTCAGAACTTCTCTTCAGCTGGCACCCCTGAACAGAATGGTGTGGCTGAAAGAAGAAACATGACTTTGATTGAAGCAACAAGAACTATGTTAAATGGTGCAGCCTTACCAAAGCAATTTTGGGGAGAAGCTGTTCACACTGCCTGCTACACACAAAACATATCAATCATTGTCAAAAGACATGGTAAAACTTCTTATGAAGTTTTCAGAAACAGATCTCCAGATGTCAGCTATTTTCATGTGTTTGGATGCCCTGTGTTTATTTATAACTACAGGGATAAACTTGGAAAGTTTGATGAAAAAACTGATGATGGTTTCTTCTTGGGATACTCTCCAACAGCCAAAGCCTTCAGAGTATTCAACATCAGAAGACAAGAAGTAGAAGAAACATTCCATGTTAGATTCAATGAAGATGATGAAGTCATACAGAGAACAGGAACAGAGGGTGATGAAATTGATTTTAATGAAAATGTATCTTTTCCAAGTGATGAGTTCACAGAACCCAGACCTACCAGTCATCATCACTCCAACACTTTCACCCCTTATGTCCCTGCCTTTGACCCTCTGTCAACTCATAACATAGAAGTTTCTACCTATCAGGAACTTGATGAAGAAGAACCTCAAATCTCTGATGGTCCTTCTTATGCTATTGATGACTCACCAATTCTTCAAATCCCTGAAGACTCTCCTGCTGATAATGAAATAGCACCCCTTGATATGGCTGAAGAAGACTCTGACACTGAAGTAGTCTTTGAAGAAAGCCCTCCTAGTCAGCAGGATGAAACTCAAATTGTACCAGCTGTGCCCACAAGTGCTCCTGTCCTTGAGTCCCTAGCTCCTCAAAATAAGTGGTCAAGAGATCAACACTTTCTTCTTGTCAATATTATTGGGAAACCAAATGCAGGGGTCACAACTAGACAGCGAATCCAAGACTCAGAGTCAGCCTCAGCCAATGAATGTCTCTTTGCTGAATTTCTCTCACAAATTGAACCTAAAAGAGTAGCTGAGGCTCTGGTAGAAGAAGGATGGGTAGCTGCTATGCAAGAAGAAATCAATCAGTTCAAAAGGAACAAAGTATGGACACTAGTGCCAGCTCCACCTGGAAAGAATATCACAGGCACTAGATGGATCTATAGAAATAAGATGGATGAAATTGGGAACATCATCAGGAACAAGGCCAGACTGGTAGCATAGGGGTTCTCTCAGACTGAAGGAATTGATTATGATGAAACATTTGCTCCAGTTGCTAGACTTGAAGCCATCAGAATCTTCCTTGCTTATGTTGCATATATGAACATCACTGTGTATCAGATGGATGTAAAGAGTGCATTCCTCAATGGTGATTTGGCTGAGGAAGTGTATGTTGCACAACCTGAAGGATTTGAGAACAGCGAGTTTCCCAACCATGTGTACAGACCTCACAAGGCAATGTATGGGCTGAAACAAGCTCCAAGAGCATGGTATGAAACTCTTTCAAATTTCTTAACTGAAAATAAATTTGTCAGGGGTTCTATTGATAAAACACTCTTTACCTTCAAGGATAAGAGTGATTTCATCATTGTGCAGATTTATGTGGATGATATCATCTTTGGGTCAACAAATGTAAATCTTAGTAAACTTTTTGCTAAATTAATGACCAAGAAATATGAGATGAGTATGATGGGTGAATTAACTTACTTTTTGGGCTTTCAAATTAAACAATGTCCTAAAGGAATTTCAATTTGTCAAGAAAAGTATGTTAAGGATTTACTTAAAAAATATGACTTAGCTGATTGTGCATCAGTGAAATGCCCCATGCTTCCACCCAACAACTTGGGCCCTGATGAGTCAGGGGTCTCTGTCAATGAGACTTTATATAGAGGCATGATTGGGTCACTCATGTATTTAACAGCCAGTCGTCCAGATATCCAATTCTCCACATGTCTCTGTGCAAGGTACCAAGCTAACCCAAAAGAATCCCATCTAGTGGCTGTAAAGAGAATTTTCAGCTATCTCAAAGGAACACCATCCCTAGGCCTATGGTATCCAAAGGAATCAGGCTTTGATCTCAAGGCCTATTCAGATTCAGACTATGTTGGATGCTGTATTGACAGGAAAAGCACTTCAGGCAGCTGTCAGATCCTAGGAGGAAAATTGGTTGGATGGAGTGCTAAAAAGCAAAACTCTGTGGCTATGTCTTCAGCTGAAGCAGAATATGTCGCTGCAGCCAGCTGTTGTGCTCAGGTGCTCTGGATGAAAAGTCAATTGGCTGACTATGAAATTTTGTATGACAAAGTGCCAATCTTTTGTGACAACACCAGCGCCATTGCCATATCCAACAACCCTGTTCTTTACTCTCGTACCAAACACATTGATATCAGGTATCATTTTATCAGGGATCATATAATGAAGGGGATATTAAGCTGCATTTTGTTCCCACAGAGCTGCAACTAGCTGATATCTTTACAAAGCCTTTGGCTAAACCTTCGTTCAACAGGCTAGTTGCTGAGCTAGGGATGCTCAATATCTCAAAGCCTGTGGCTTGATATTAAATGTGTTCATTAAATGATTGATTCTATATTAAATGTTTTTCACATGAAACTAGGTAGTTACTTTCCAAGTAAATGCAAAAAACATTCTCAAATATTTAATCATTTATTTTTCGGATAACGAGGAGACAAACTATTTTGAAAGGTCAAGGGGACCCACTTGAGCAGTCATTTTCGCACCTTGCATTTAATACGGTTGAATAACTGTTCACTTAGTTTGAATATATATTGTCTCTTTTCTCTTCTCACCCACCACCATTCTCATTTCTCAAATCATTTCTCTCTCTAAGTTCTTCTCTCTCTCAACCTATCCGCCATTTTCTTTCACCTTCAACCTCGAATCCATGGCGTTTTCAGTTCCTAAAGCAGCAAATGTTAACTTCGAGATCAACGAGAGTATCCTCGCCTCCAACAACGCCATTGGATGGATTAAGGCCCCAAATAGTACCTATTCAGATCTGGTCAGTTTCATGCAGAATTGTGACCTAAGTGAAGCATTCACCAAATCCCCTTCCACCTTTTACCAACAATACCTTAGGGAATTTTGGTACTCTGCTGAGGTGGTTGATGACACCATAACATTTAGCCTTTCATGCAATGAACACCCTTTCGCCTTCTCCCTTAAAGATTTCTCAAGTGTGGCCGGATTGAAGCATGGAGATGAATGCCTGAAGGTAGTTGATAAAAAGGCTGTCAAAGAAGCCCTGGCCACACTCAACCCTTGCCATGACGTAAACCCTGCCCTTACACCAGCTGAGGTCCTCTCCAAATCTCCTCTGAAGATTAAGTATTTCACTCCCATGTGGCGTGTCCTCTTCACCCACATTGTTAAATCCCTGGGAGGAATGCAGGGATCACAGGATCAGATGTCTTTCAACCATCAGGCTATTGCTTATGGATTAATCTGGGGAGCTGATGTTGATGTTGGAAGCATTCTCTTCTCCAACCTTGTAGAACAGCTGAAGGGAAGGAATCAGGTCAGGGAAAAGAATATCTTCTATGTGCGCTTCCTGTCTCTGATCTTCGAAAGCCTGCTGGGAGACAACTACCACAACAAGGCCTTAACTGCTCTTAAGCCCTACCGCATCACAGGTGCCATCTACAAAGAAATAGGAGCTGAAGATGTCCTTGTCACCGCTCATATGATGAATGTGGCCAACCAACTACCAACAGCTGAGAAGCCCTTGCTCCCTTCTTCTGAGAAGGTGAATACTTCTAGTGTTGCTGGCAAGTCTAAGTCTTTGACCTCTGGGCAGTACACTACTAAGTCCAAGGCTTCTTCTGGCCAACAACCTAAGAAGAAGAAAATCCCCTCTTCTTCCCACTCCAAATCTGTTTCTAAGGCCAAGGGAAAGAAGACTGACACCTCCTCTAGTCCAGATACTCATGTGGATTCAGATTTATCTGCTGACAAACAACAGGAGTCTAGTGTCTCAAAGTCAGCTGAGACAACAGGAAACCAGCCTGATCAAGCTGATATCTCACAGGTAATCAGTGTACATTTTTAGAGGTTCACAAGCAGCCACTCTCATTTGTCTGTAGGAGAGAGTGGTGAACTTAGGGTAATCCTCGACCCATAGAAGTCTGTCAATGCACTTAGAATCCTTTAAGACTTCTGTACACCCTGTCTTTGCACCAGGGAATGATTCATTTGTGTTTAGAAAGCACCCCGATGACCCTGCACCCTCTAGACAGTATTCAGGCTAACAACAACCATAATACACTAATGTCTCAACCTTGATCAGCTGTACTTCACACAGCCTCTTGGTTCCCTCCTTAAAAGAGTCCCAAAGGATTTATCCTTTCAGGGGGAGCTGAATCATCACCCTCAGCTTTCCTAGGGGCAGCGTAACAGACGACCTTTAACCACATATGTTTCACTCTTAAAAGAGTCCCAAAGGTTCTTAACCTTTTTGGGGGGCTGAATAATCACACTCAGCTTTCCTAGGGGCAGCGAATGGCGATCCATAACCAACATATGTCTCACAATCAAAAGAGTCCCAAAGGTTTTAACCTTTTGGGGGGCCGAATAATCACACTCAGCTTTCCTAGGGGCAGCGAATGGCGATCATTAACCATATTTTTTTCACACTTAAAAAAATACCAAGGATTTATCCTTTGGAGTGGCTGAGTAATCACCCTCAGCCTCTCTAGGACAGCGAAATGGCGACCATTCCCCTTATCGTTTTCCCTGTTACTAATTAAAACAATTTACAGGCTGAAATTGTACAGCCAGTCCTCGAATCTCAGGTACAACAAGAAAAGGAGGCTGATACAATGAATCAAGACAAACCTAATGATGAAGAGCCTCTGTTAAATGCTGATGATGAAATGCTCTCATTAGAGGATTATGTCTCTGATATTGAGTCCATGCCTGAAGATGAAATCCCTGAAGGGATGTTCGATGAAGAGGATGAAGAAGATGAGGAAGACCAGCTGTCTGTCTCTCCTCCCAAAGAAATAGCTGTGTCCACACCAGCTGGCGATAAGACTTCTCCTCCCAAGGATGTTGTTGACACTCCAAACTCTGCTACCTCAACAACAACAGTTTTCCAAAGACCAACTTATGATCCAACAGCAGAATTTCTCCTGTTTGATCATCCTGCCCAGACTAATTTTGATCTCTTACCAAGGGGGGATGACTATGCTCAGCAAAGTCTCAATATCAAGAATCTTCAGCCTGTTCATCATCAATCCGATATTGAGCGTTTATCAAGAAAGCTGGATGTGATCAAGTCTGAAATGCACAACTTCACTGTGACATTTCCTGGCATCATAAAAAAGGCTGTGGCTGAGGCGGTTACTGAGCCAATTCAGGATGGTGCAAGGAGAGGTGTAGCCCAAGGACTCAGTCATCTCTCAACAAGAATAAAAGATGTCATTGACTCAGCAGTCCCTGCCATGTTCCATGAACATGAGCTTACCACGTACAGGAAATTTGATGCTGTTCGCAACAGGCAATACCGTCATGCTAATTTTATTGTCAGTCGTGTTCAGGCAAATACTAATTCAAATGCCAACCTCCTGCTGAAGATTGCCAGGGCTTCAAGGAAAAGACAACGTTCTATGGCTGCCTCTGTCGAACAGATTGCAAGGCATTTTCAAGCACGTTCATCCAAACGTCTTCGAAGCAAGGATGAACATGAGGGGGAGAAAGATACATCACTCAGCCTTGCATCTGCTAAACAAGGCTCATCATCAGCTAACCCCACCATTACACCTGTTCCTCTCCAAGTCATCACACCTGTTATAATACCTGATGATGAGGATAATACTCAGGGGGAGCAACACACTCAAGATGGAGCTGACTCATCAAAGTCTCTGGTTTTGGTTAACACCAGCAAGCCTGGGGATGATAATGAACCAGCTGCTAAGAAGTTAAAGTTCACTGTCAGCTCCCTCCCCAAAGCAATTCAAACTCAGGCTCAGACAGCATTTATCAAAAGAGCTGATGTTTTGAAAAACATAAGTGTGGAGTCCTCTGTCTCGAAGAAAGGAAAGGAGATAGTTTTGGTTGATACAGACACCAAACTCAAGAAGATAGCTGCGATGCTAGAGACATGAGGATCCACCACAGACCTTTCCCAATTCTCAACCTTTATACCTTCCAATGAGATTCCTTTAACCCCTGAAGAAATAGAGCAACAGGCTGAAGAATTCAAAAGATTAAACGAACTCAAGACAGCCAAAGACTTGAATGAAGCTACTCTGAGGAAGATGACACCACCTGAAAGAGAAAAGCAAAAGCAAAGGTTGAGGGAAATGGAAGCAAAACGCGTTGAGGCACTAAGGAAAGTCAAAGCTGACTATGATGCCTGCGTAAACAACAGATATGCCCCTGGCAAGATAACCAAGTTCAAATACACCATTCATAAATCCACAAACACCCCAAGGATGATCTTATGGAGGGATAACCAACCAGGGAATATGAATGTGTTTGACAACTTCAGGCTAAAGACACTTGGGTTATCAGAATGGTTCGAACTTGAAGCCTTAGCAGCCAAAAGAAATGGACAGGCAAATTTCCTTCTGCTGAAGACTATTAAGGCCAAGTTTACCTGGATCAAGGAAACAGCTGCTAAACTTAAGATTGATCCCCCACCACAGCTTTTTGAACAAGAACGCCCAAAGACTGGCAACAAAAGAAGAAGAATTTCACAAATTGTTAATGAAACTTTTGTTACTGAAGATGTTCAAGTGGATGGCATGCACAGGGATTTGATCCTTCCTAATGGTATTGTTGGCCCTGTTGATGGTCAGACATACACAGAGCCTGAAAGAGGAATAACATTCATGAACAGGGCTTGCCAGTATGCTTTTCAAAGGGAAGATGAGCTGTGCTTGGCTTCAACTATTCAGCTACTTTGTCATAAGAAGTCACTCAAGATCAACTCAGAGTATTCCAAAAGGTTTGCAAAGACTTTGCAAGATGAAATTGATAACAGGTTGGACTTGGCTGAAGCTGAAGAAAGAATTTAAAATGATGACTATTGAAGATGTTCACAGCCCTTTTTACCTTCATCTTTTATTTTGCTTATGTAATGCACTTGTAATTTTCCTTAAGTTTTAATAAAATCATGAGGTATGTTTGTTTAGATCTGTTATGTGTAAGAAGAAGCCGTTAAACTCACTTACCTTAACTTAGTTAGATCTAGCATTATTTATGTTTAAATAGGGGGAGATTGTTGGGAATCTAAACTTGTTAGATTCCCTGATCATTGATTTAAACATAATTAGGCTGTTAGATAGTCCCTTGCCTGTGCCTAGGAGGCAGGCAAGTTTCGCAAGACTCATAGAGATCCAAGTCTCTGTGAGCAACCTCAGAGGAGTCCATGTCAGAGACATTGTCAAGGAAGTCGAAGATTACCTGAAGACATACTCATTGGCTGTGATGGATAACAGCCAAGATGTATCAGGGACTCTGAGGGGTTGAGAGTTAACAGGGGTGGCAATACCCTGATAACTCTCAGCACACTTTGGACATGCCATTTGTGTGTTCGAGACTATGAAGAAAAAGGAAACTGTTTTTGACAACTGTTTCCTTAAAGCATAATGGAAGACTACCAAGAATAGAAGGACATCATGTGACTGATGTGGGAACTTGTAAAAGCTTGTGTAGTCACCATCAAGTACTATTTAGGTCAACTCGTAACACTATAAATAGGATGTGTATCCATGCATTAATGTTTAACACTTTGAGATATTCATAACATTATTGCATATAACTTAGTGAATCAAACAGCTACGACTGTATTCATAAGTTAGGGTTTATAGTTGTTCAAAGTGTGCACAACACATTGTCATCAAACTGTGTTATCCATAACACTTGTAATTCTTTATTATACAATAATAAGATTACGTTTGGAAAGTAATACCTTGTGTTGATTAAGTTAAGATTAGGGTTTCTTGCATTAATTAGGGACTTCCAAAATAAGTTTCCATAAATAGATTAGCTGCCTTAATTAAATAAGTTTCCATAAATAGATTAGCTGCCTGAAATAAATAAGTTTCTAAAAATAGCAAGTTTCCATAAATAGATTAGCTGCCTTATTTAATTAAGTTCCTAAAAATAGAAAGTTTCCATAATTAGAAATAAGCTGGTTAAATAACCTAAGTATATAAGCCTAAGTGTTTTCATGATTATTTTCTAAGTCATATGATATAATATATAGTTTAATAATTATTTTATGTAATTAAAATAAACTATAGGTTAAAATATTTAATTAAAGTATAACATGTTTTTAATTAAATAAAGTTAAATACTTAGGTTAAAACATGTATTATTATTTATTAATAATATAACCTAAGTCATGTTAATTAATTAATTATAACCATGGTTTTTAAATAATTAATTATTTATAAGTCTTAAAAATATAAAATACTTAGGTTAATAATTTCATGTTTTTAATAATTAAAATAACCTAAGTCATGTTATTAAATTAATCATGTCATGTTTATTAATTTAATTTTAACATAAGATTATAAAAAAATAATCTTAACATACACCGTGAACCGGATCTTGACTAAGAACCATGAACCGGACATGAAATCGACACCATACCCCGACCCACTTCGGGGTTCCCTTTGGTTTGCTGCTGTCGTGGGACCCACACCACCAAACCGGGACCTTGAGGTCTCGGTGGTGGTCCATGTGCTAAGCCGAGACCCCTTAGGGGTTCGGTTTAGGCGTCGGCTAGACAAACACCCCTAAAAACCCTTGTTTTGATCTACCCCATAATCATAAACATGTTAGATCTATGTTTTTAATTAGGTTTTTTAAAAACATCATGTTCTTATTTAATTTTTAAATCCAAAACAAAAGAAAAAGGATTAAAAAGGTATACCGAATACGTGGATCGATCAAGGATGAACACACACGAACTCTTGCATAAATTCCAAGATCAAAATCAACCCGAACACCCCTCCATGGTGTTTTATGGGTGGCGGCCAAAAGAGGAACAAAGGAAGAAGGAAGAAAATATCTTTTTTAGGGTTTTTGTTATTTTTCTTGTTTTGTAAAAATGACACAAGATTTCTCCTTTTTCTTGTTTAGTAAAAATTGATGGGCTAAGCCCATTTCCCTCCTAATTTCATGGTATATGGGGCCCACATGGGGTAACCCGATCATTTTCCGTGTCTATTTAATAAGTGTGTTATCGTGTTCGTGTTTTACGTGTTTGTTCGTGTTTATTTGTGTTCGCGTTTTGTGTGTTCTCGTTAAATAATTACCGTGACCTAATATATTTATTTACGCTCGTAATAAATATATATACGTAATTAATAATAGTTCGTGATTTTAATTACGTTCGTGATTTCATGATCGCATGTTCGTGATTAATTATTGTCAAATAATTATTGCGTGTTCGTGCGTAGTAAATACTTATCGTGTACTAACACGTACGTAATACGTAAAATCCTAACACGTAATCGTAATCATGCTATAATAGGAAAGTTTTAATCTAGTACGTACGATCTTAAGGGTACTATTCATGGTAAAAGCATGCGGGTTTAACATAAGCCGTGCTCATATCTAATTGCATTCCTAAAGCTTCTTGAAGTGATTGCCAAAATCTTGAGCAATATCGACCGTCTCGATCTGAAATTATGGAAATCGGCACTCCATGCTTAGCAACGATTTCTTTCACATATAATCGGGCTAAATGGTCCATTTGGTCTTTTTCTTTCATGGGAAGAAAACGAGTGGACTTTGTAAGGCGATCCACAATGACCCAAATCGTGTCATATCCCGCGGATGTCTTGGTAATTTAGTGATAAAGTCCATAGTAATTCTTTCCCATTTCCACTGCGGGATTCTAGGTTAGACTAGTAATTCGGAAGGCTTTTGATGCTCGACCTTAACTTTCGCGCAAGTTAAGCATTTTCCAACATAAGTAGCTATATCGGCTTTCATGTTCGGCCACCAATAAAACATCTTAATGTCATGGTATATTTTATCCGATCCGGGGTGAATCGAATATATAGATTTATGTGACTCATGCATAATTATGTTTCTCATGTTTCCATATCGTGGTAGCCAACTTCTATTTTCAAGACATAACGTTCCATCGACACGTGCAACGAGCTTCTTTGTAATCATACCTCCGGCATCTTCTTTATGAATGTTCTCCGCCTTAATAGCTTCACGTTGGGCTTCTAAGATCCTTTTGGGTAAGTTCAAGCCAATAGTCATCACTAAAGCTCGAACTCTAAGAGGTTTATCACGAGGTTTCCTACTTAGAGCGTCGGCCACAACATTGACCTTTCCTAAATTCACAGTCGTAATCACCAAGCAATTCCAACCATCGCCGTTGTCTCATGTTAAGTCTTTTTTATTCAAGATGTGTTGTAAACTTTTGTAGTCGGTAAACACAATACATTTGGTACAGTAACGGTAATGTCTCCAAATCTTGAGAGTAAAAATGACCGCGCCTAATTCCAAATCGTAAGTGGTATAGTTTTCTTTGTTCGGCTTCAATTGTCGAGAGGCATAAGCGATAACTTTCTTTCTTTGCATAAGAACCGCGCCTAAGCCTTTAATTGACGCATCACAATAGACTTCAAAGTCTTCACTACCCTCGAGTAGTGCGAGAATAGGTGCATCACAAAGTTTTTGTTTGAGGGTTTGGAAAGATAATTCTTGATCGTCTCTCCATTCAAACTTTTTGTTCTTTTGAGTCAAAGTTGTCAGAGATTTTGCGATCTTCTAAAATCCTTCGATAAATCTTCTATAATAACCGGCGAGTCCGAGGAATTGTCGAATCTCCGTGGGAGTAGTAGGATTCGCCAAATCCTTGACCGCTTCAATTTTGGCGGGATCAACGTGAATTCCACTAATATCAATCACGTGACCGAGGAATTGCATCGTGTGAATCCAAAATTCACACTTTGAGAACTTAGCATACAAATGCTCTTGCCTCAATAATTCCAAAATCTTTTTCAAGTGTTCCTCGTGTTCTTCCTTACTACGAGAGTATATAAGGATGTCGTCAATGAACACGATAACAAACTTGTCCAAGTAAGGTTTACACACACGGTTCATAAGGTCCATGAAAATCACGGATGCATTAGTTAAACCGAAAGGCATGACATGGAATTCAAAATGACCATCGGGTTCAGAACGCCGTCTTAGAAATGTCTTCTTATCGAACTCTAAGTTGATGATAACCCGATCTTAAGTCAATTTTTGAATAAATGCTCGAACCTTGAAGTTGATCAAACAAATCATCGATCCTTTGGAGGGGATAACGATTTTTGATGGTAAGTTTTTTCGTTTCGCGGTAATCGATGCACATTCGAAAAGATCCGTCTTTCTTCTTTACAAATAGAACCGGAGCTCCCCAAGGCGAGGAACTCGGCCTAGTAAATCCCTTGTCGGTAAGCTCTTTCAATTGGTCGTCTAATTCCTTCATCTCGGCGGGTGCTAAACGATAAGGTGCTCTTGCGACGGGTGTGGATCCGGGTGTTAACTCGATATGGAATTCTACTTGACGGAGCGGCGGCAATCTGGGTAAATCTTCGGGAAAAACATCGGGAAAGTCTTTATCAATCGGAACATATTCAATCTTCTTCTCTTTCGGCTCAACTTCTTTCTTGTCAGTAACTTGAATGAGAAAAATCAGACGACCTTCCTCGATGTACTTTTTGGTTTTAGTTCATGAGATGAATTTTAATTGAGTTTGACTTTTCGCGCCATTTCTTTCTCCAAAGATAGTTAAAATTTGCCTTCCATATGGAACACGAACTTGTTTTTCGTGAAAAAGCAACTCCGCAATGTATTTAGACAACCAATCCATACCAACGATAACTTCGAAGCTTCCAAGTTCAATTGGCAAGAGATCGATCAGAAACGGAATATTTTGCAAATTCAAAATGCATTCGTTAAGAACGGTATTAGTGGAGATGGACTTGCCATCTTCTAACTCCATATCATATCTTAATTCTAAGGCTAGGGATTCACGTTAAGTAGTTCGCTAAAGGTAGATAGATACAAAGATCCTATCCGCACCGAAATCAAATAATACAGAAGCATAAAGATTATTGAGGGGGAATGTACCGGTGACGACGTTGTTGTCTTGAATAGCTTCCTCGGCGCTCAAAGCATATACGCGACCAATCACTCCCGCTTGGTTACCATTTCCCCTTGTTCCACTACCCGAAGCTCCTTGATTTTGTTTTGGATTCTTACGAGCTTGGTTGTTGTTTTTGTTGCTACGGATTTGATTTTCGCGACCCACAGTGATAGCTTTAGGAAACTTATTTTTGAAGTGTCCCTTTTATCCACAACCATAACAAGTAACGTCCGCATATCGCTCATTTGGAGCCGTCGGGGCTCTTTGGTTCAACGGTCTTGGGGCACTACGGCAATCCTTGGCAAAATGGCCGGCCTTACCACAATTATGGCAAGTCTTACCACAAGCTCCCGGATGGTGTTTACCACACTTAGTACAATAAGGTTGCTTCCCTTGGTAATTCGAGCCACCATTGAGATTGAAAGCCTTGGCCATATTATCTTGGCGTTTGTTGGGGTAGTTACCATGATTAGGGCCATTGTTTCCTTCCCACTTTTGCTTGTGATTACTCGAGTCCAAGATAATAGCTTCATTAAGCCATTTTCCATTTCAATGGCTTCATTGAGATCGGTTGGTTTTGAAGAGATGACATCACCATGGATTGACGAAGGCAATCCCACCATAAATCTTTCGACGAAACGAGTCTCCGTGGGAAGCATTTCGGGACACATCAACCTAAGCTCTTGTAACCTTTGAGTATATGGTATCAAGTTCGTCCCATTCACACGAAGGTTCCACAATTCCGTCTACAACCTTTGCATCTCATTCCTTGGGCAATAATTTTTGTAGAGCATGTTTTTGAAATGAGCCCAAGGTGTGGCATTAGAGGCTTCCAAGCTAACGGCACGAACATGGATATTCCACCATGTTAAAGCGCCATCAATCAAAGTACTAGACCCGTACTTCACTTTGTCACTTTCCGACACATTGCTCACACTAAATTGAGCTTCTAATCGTTCTATCCACCTAGCAAGACCCACGACTCCTTCGGTTCCATTGAAAGAACCGGTAAAGCATGACTTAAATTCCTTGTATGTGCATGGACGAGTAGTTGTTGCTGTGGTGTTAACGGTGTTGTTCTCCTCGTGGGTACTCTCGGCGGCGGCGAGAGCGGCGGCCACACCATCCGCTATCATTTGGTTAAGAACGGCCGGGTCGATAGGAATTGGAGCGGCGGGGTTTGCGTTTGCTTTTGCTCTTACTCTACGTCTAACGGGTGCCATCGATCTAAATTAATAAAGATTACATTGAGCGTTAGAAATAACAATTCATATGATCGCGGTTTCGCATGGCATATATAGTTCATGATATCATAACAAGTATCATAAGTTTCACAAGTGATATAAACATAACCCAAACATTCCATTCTACATGATTTAAAGTTTTACAAAAAGAGAGAGCATAGTGTTTTGGGAATTGTTTTCAAAAGATTACATAAAAGTAAAGAAATAGAAATACAACATAACAATACTAGTAAACATCCAGTCGGAAAAGCCCTCGAGACGATCCACCCTCTTGGCCAACTTGGTGATTTCCCTAATGACATGGCTATGCAAATCTTCAATCCTAAAGTGTTGGTCATCCAAACTTCGGGAAATGATGGCAATACGATCTAGATCTGTTGGATCAACAATCCCTAAAGCAGTGATGATGTCCCTATTGCACTCCTCAAGCCTACTTATCAAGAAAGGAGGGACTCTTCCCAAGTTACGAAGGATATAGATCATATCCTCTCTAGGGAGTAAAGTCGAGCAAAGGAGCGTAGAGAGGTCCTACGGTACCAAGGAGCCGTAGAGCTCTCGGGGATATCCTCTCGATGTGGTGGAGGGATAGTAGCCATCTTGGGCAAGGCCGAAACATCCACCGGTGAAGTAGGTCCTAGAGAGAGATAGGTGGAGCAAACTGGTGTCGAGTCCTTGGCTCTAGAAGCAAGCTTTTTCCTTGCATATGATGACCTCACCGACATCCGTGCTGTGAGACGCATAGGATGCCCCTTGGGTGCAAGAGAGGATGAGCAAGGGGAAGTAGTCTTCTTAGCTTTCCCACGCCTTTGGTAGCAAATGATCGGTTTTGGGAGTGGGAGTGGGAGTGGCTTTCTTGCAGGTGAGCTTTCCGGTGATTCTCCAATTCATATAGTCCTTAGTCCATTGGGAGAATCCACCATGTAAATTGTCTCGTCACTAGTTGTCGACATAGTGTTGGGAATAAAATGTAGCCAGTCCACTTGAGCGCTGACAAGAGGAAAACAAGCGTTGATAAGAAGAAAACAAACGCTGACAGATCAAGCGTTGACAAGAAGAAGTCAAGCGTTGATAGGTTGAAGACAAGCACTGATAGAAAGATATGGTCTACGCGTATTATGTTTCTAGTTTGTTTCTAGTAAAGATAAGTTCAACATTGTATTTTCTATAATTATCTTTACCTAGAATAGTTGATACGTAGACTCTTGTACAAGGCTTCTTATGTCTATAAAAGAATACCTTTAGGTTATGTTTGATATATAAGTTTTCATACGTTAAACACTTTCATTGTAAGCAAGTTTGTTATCATCAATCAAGTGAAAGTTAGTTTACATCCTTTGTGTGTTCTTGTTTAAGTGTTAATTCCGCGTAACACTTAAATTACTTTATACATAAACAAAGTTTCTCTACGTGTATAACTTGATCTAATCTCGTATACACAAGCTTAATCGATCTAAGTTTGGGATCAACAAGTGGTATCAGAGCTTGTTGAGAAACTTTGATCTAAAAGAACACAAGAACCCTAATTTTCACAAAACCCTAAAAACATCATGTCCACTCCAGAAGCAACATCCTCCTCCTCAAACCACAACATCAAGATTCCCATGCTAGATCCAAACAACTTTGAGCTGTGGAAATTCAAATTTGAGCAATATATGGGGATCTATGACTACACTCTCTGGGAGATTATTGAATATGGAAACACATTCAATAAAGCTCAAAAGATTGCTAATGCCATTGCTACAAGATCAGCTGTTCAAGGATGTTTAGAAGAAGATAAGAAAGAAAAACCTGATGATGGTAGAGCTGTGTCTGCTGAAGACATAGCAAAGAAAAGGGTTGATATGAAAACCCTAAACATTCTGAAACTCTCTTTGGGACAAGAAAATCAGCACAAATACAAAGGTTATGAGTCTGCAAAAGACCTTTGGGCAGCCCTTGAAGTTGCATATGGTGGTAATGCTGATACTAAGGAAGAGAATAAGAAGCAACTCTTACATGAGTATGATGTTTTTAAGGCTCAACCTAATGAGAAGCTTAGCAGTGTGAGAAGCAGACTGCTTGACATTACAAGCAAGCTGTCCTTCATGAGGACACAAGTTGGTGATATTGACATTATTGCCACTTTTCTTAAAAGCCTTGGTGATGCGTGGAAGATTGAGGCAAGATCTATAATTGCCAATAACACTCACAAAAGTTCTACTTTTGATGATATCTACAACAAACTGAGGCTGTTGGAGAATGAAACTCTTTTGGAGCATGGAAGTAAGTCTACCAATAGTAACATGTCCTTCTTTTCACATAGTGAAGGTCAATTTGATCAGAAGGACTCATACATGCACCCAGTTACTGGATCAACATGGTCAACGCTGGATCATATCCTGTCAACGCCTCACATTCAGACGCTAACACATACACAATTGACTCACCAAGAGTTAAGCCTGCTGGTTTGGATCTGGATACTGTGTGTGCATACATTGCTTCATTGTCCAATGGTTCAATGATTACATATGAGGACCTTGAACAAATAAGTGATGGGCACTTGGAGGAGATGGATATAAAGTGGAACATGGCTCTTGTAAGTATAAGAGCAAACAGATGGATTAGAAGATTTAAGAAGAAGATGACCTTTAATGCAAAGGACACTGCTGGATTTGATAAATCCAAGGTTGAGTGCTACAATTGTCATCGTATGGGGCACTTTATGAGGGAATGCAGATCTTCAAGAAGATCTGATGCTGGAAAACCCTCAAGCCAAATTGTTAAGGCTCAGGATCCTAAGGCCATGGTGGCAGTGCAAGAAATTGATGGCATTGGATGGGACTAGAGCTATTTGGCTAAGGATGAGGAAGAGGATAAAGCTTTGGTTGCTGAAATAGAAGAAGAAGAGCATGTTCAATATGTAACACCCCCAAATTTATACAACTCAGTACAACGGAAGACTAGTTGGTGTTACGGGATAGCACATTACTCACATCATAGACAACGCATAAAAATCGCGTCGTTTAATAATAAAAGCATTTCCATTCATAAATATCAAAGTTGCATAGGTCCCAAGTCATTATATTTCATACAAAGTTTTACAAAGTATTTGAATAGAAAATATTGTTTAAGTGCGGGCCATGAATTCTTGTCGTCTTCCCGAGAATTACCTTCAAGTACCTGAGATAAAACATGTTAAAAGAAAAGGTCAGCGATAACGCCGAGTGAATTCATAGAGTTTAATAAAATCCATCAATATAATATCAGTATAAAATTATTACTGAAAATCATTTTGTACAAATCATTTTAATAGGCCATAAAATAGCCAAAGTCATTTTATACAAATCCTCATCGAAAATCATAATATAGGCATTTGCCTTACAAATCAATATACGAACCAATGTCATAAAAACATCATACGATACGTCTTATGACGTCGTATAAAATCAAATAAAAACCGTTATATGAATATGGTTATGAAAACCAAAATACAATCATAATATCAATAGTATGACCCTGTATTGCTAGTCAGGCAATACATCGTAATTCTGAGCGTCTATTATTATTTTGTTAACTTTGGATTATTATAAGCCGCATGACATTGTTACCTTACTAAACCAACAACGGGTAGCTAACCCGATACAAATTTTGCCCATCTAAAGTAGCGTGTCGTCACAAAGGTCACGCTATTGAAATCTTCTCATACATAAATTCGCTTACCAATCAATGTGGCACGACAGGGATCAACCGTCAAGGCGCGAACTGGGGTGATCGTCCCCAAATAGTACTATTAAATGCATAAGCGTTTACCAAATCCCGGTAGTTCACAATTCATGCTAATGGGACTTTCAGTGACATAACCTAACTTTAATAATCCATTTAATTTCATCTATCGGGTCCTTTAACCATTTATCGGGTCATACAATCAGGTCATACAATCATTCGGGTCCAAATCAATAAACAAACAATCGGGACAAATGGTGTCCTATTTTATAAAAACTAACATGTTATCTCCCTCTCGGTTTTATAAAATATTTATAAAAAAACATTTAAAAAGAGTGCGAGGCTATGAACTCACGTTGATATGGGAAGGCGGGTTATCGGCGATTCGGACGTACGGTACGTGCTTCAATCACGGAAACCTATATGAATAATAATCGGTCTTAGACGTTTGTCCAATGACTTTATAAAAATAATAATTATGTATACATATTATGATTATATATATATGATGATCAAGTGGGTTTACATATTCTCGTTTACTCATTTTTGTGTTATATGTCAATAGCTTTTATACTAGTTTACTAGTTTTACCCATTTACGTGTCTTAAGTCCAATAAGCTTATTATTAGTTATTTAACTTATTTTAAACCATTTTGTACTTATATTATCAGTACATACACTTTCAAGTTGGGCCCAAATGGGTTAAGCCTAATAAGTTCTTTTTACGGGTGTTTATCTTATTTAGTCCAATTATTAGCCCAATGTGTTTACTTAGCTCGTTAATGTCCGTTTGTCTTATAGTTCGGGTTTTATCGGTTTTTACTTGTATTAGTTACTTATACATCAGTATATGACTTTTATAAACTTTCCATTAGACGGGTTTGGTCGTCTAAGTTTTATTTGGCGAAAAACGTTAATTTTACGGCGATAGCCGAAAAAGTCGTAAAAATCAAGATTATAGTTTTATAGCTTATAAAACTTAACAAGTTACCATTTTTATAAAATGTCCACTTATTTATCATTGTACATATCTATATAAATAAAATCCAAGAGTTAGTGGGTTTTAACTTTACATTTTATACAATATAATTTTGAGTGCTTATATAATAGTATTATACTTTATTTTTCAAAAATCTGATTTTTATCCTTACTTTCACCAAAACTGTCATATCTTGAGTTCTATATGGAGATAGAAGCTCAAATTTTTATCACATAAACTACATGATATGTGCTACATTTAACTCTTCTAAAGCTACTGTTGAATCATCTTCTAAATATTTTCTAAAAATCGTCCAAAACAGTGAACTCAGATTTGTATCTTAAACTTGTTTTGTTCATATCTCACTCATTACAATGATTCCATTGCATGGCCAACTCTCACATGTGTACAAGACATATATCTTACTGTAAATCCATTCTACATCATCATTTCATCAGTCCATGACCTGTTTCTTTACTATTTTATACAGCCATCACTTTTAAGCAAGATTTTAGCCTTGTTCTTTATAGTTTTTCACCTTTTTAATCATATTTATCAACACCAAATCCCCACATAACATTTTTATCATCATATAATCATCATATACATATACAATAGGAAATAAAATACATATTTACAAAATCAAAATAACAAGAAGATGAGGAGGACAATCTTTATACCACCATGATGATGTAGGTTGTGATCAAAACATGGATTTTGATGGAGCAACTTGTGCATAGCCAAGACCATCTTCAAGACCACCAATCTTCATATACTCCTTGTGGAAAATCAGCCTCAAAACTTCATGGAAACTTCTCTTTGGATGTTAAGATCACCACCAATCAATAGGGCTTCAAAAGGGCTTCATCATATGTGTGAATAACACATGGTTTATGGCTAGAATTGATCAAAATTTGATCACAATGGTATTTTAGAGAGAGAGTGGACGAAATTAGGGAGAGAAGGAGAGAGTGGTTTGCATGTATGAGTTTTGGAGAAGTGGTTTAGGTGTTGGATGGTTTTGAGTAAGTTTAGCTTACATTGTAAGCTTGAATGGACAAGTGTCCTAGTTTATGTTTAATTTTGACACATCTTGGATGTGTTGGCTTATGTTGGATGCCACACATAGTGGGGTGGGCAAGTGTAAAACTTGTCCCATCCCACTAATTTACGGGTACTCCTCGATTCTAGTTTCCTCGATTTGCGTGCCCTCGGGTCGTTTTTCGAAAAACGTTTTTATAAATTATGAATCACCGTCACAAAACGAATCCAATAAAAATTGTCTCATCAAAAACGGAGTTCGAAAACGTAAATACGTAATCCTAAGGTTTCCGGTTTAGTCGTAAAGGACGTTAAAATAAAATCGTAAGTCCTAATCTCTTCTCGTAAATTTGTGAGTTTATGAACCAACACAAATTTAAAACTCCATAATAATATTCTCGGATAAATTTATTTTCTGAAATGTCGGACTGTCACTAAGGACGGTGTATGTAAACGTAAGCACGTAACGTTGAATCCTCCGGTTTAGACGTAGTCAATGCTACTCCAAGACGTAAATCCAAATTTCTTCCCAAAAATAAGTGAGTTCATATTGTAACATTAAAATAATGTTTTCCAAATAAATATTGAGAATAAAATATTGACCATAAATTGACGGATTGTCACAGCATTTACCCCTAAACAGGATCTTTGTCCTCAAAGATCATCTTACCTTACTACTCGCTTCTTATAGAGTTAAAGCCATGTGGGTATTTTCTCCACATTTGGTCTTTTCTCACAAGTGTAATCCATTACAATACGCGAGTTTCATCAAACATAACTACGGGAATAAGATCAGGCTAAACGTTTACTAATGTATGAGGCGATTTCTGCCTTCATAATTGCCATCAGTACAACTTCTTCAGACAAAGATACTTTTAGTCATAAATGACATAAATAGAATACTTATACTTACAAATTCCAACATAACTATATCTCACCATCTTCCAAATTTAGACAATCACATGTGGTCTTTTATACATTTTAACGCCATCGGCTTTTCGATTTTAATGGCTCACATTAGCCGTGAAACCTTTCGCTATTTATATTATCCTTTTTACAATCATCGGCTATTTTTAAATTGTTCCGCAATTTATATTGTACCTTCATTATTAAGGAACATGTCCTAATTGGTTCTTTATATTTTCTACATAATGCGTCGGTATCATATTCACTTCTCATGATGATATAATTATCATGTCCACAATTCACTCAGATATTCTTTCTATATTATGCGTCAGTAATTACGTTCACCTTTCTCCTGATGAAATAAATATCATAACTGTATTTATTCAAAATTCTTTCTTCATAATTTCTAAGTTTCAGTTTCGTCTCATCTATCATTTTTATCAGTTTTTCTCAATCCGGCGTCTAAAGCGTCGATAATTATCATAATTAATTAAATAATTATTAGTTAATTTTTATGAAACGTAAACGTAAAAATTTTAAATTTCTTAGTTCGACCAATTATATAAAATATTCAAAATAAATTTGAATTTAATTAACACGATTTTTGTTGATTTATCGAAAATATTTAATAAGATCCGTAAATGTTGGAAAAAAAAATCTTCGGTTATATTTTGGTCAAAATTTTCTTAGTTTGAAAAGCAAAATGTATCGTTTCAAATTTTAAGTCATGGTTTAAATGATTTCCTCAATTCTTCTTAAGTTGTCTTGAGGTATACACAATCATTTACCCCTAAACAGGAGTTTAGTTAAATGATTGGTGTATAAGGGAATAATCCCTTAAAATCCTTTGTTAAAACATTTGTCAAAATATATTTGCACTTTCTTTTTGGTAAAATCCAAAGTCTTAAAAGGGCTCTTAATTTTAGAAGAGTCAATTTATATTCCATTATCTATTAATCACACGGTTAAATCATATAAAGGATTAAGTCCTTAATCAATGTGTTAATTATTCGAGGTACATGTTTTAATTGTTCGCCCAATTCAAGGCAATTTATAAATAATTATTAACTCATTCTTATTCTTATATACAAACAAATAGTCCTTAATGATTACGAGCATGAATTTTATCAAATTACAGCCTACACACGTGTTTCACCAAATTTATGAATGCTACATGTGCATTGGTCAATCCAAACAACATCACGTGGAACTCATAATGTTCATAACAAGCACCAGATGTAGTGATTGGAATAAATAATCTTCTTCGCGGAATCGAAGTTGATAATAACCATGCCGTGGATCAAATCTTTAAAACATACGATAAAACCTTGTAAATGATCGAACAAATCTTCCATTTCGAGTTATGGATATCGTTTTCGATTGTCAATTTACTCAGTTCACAGTAATCTATAAATATAAGGAATGATAACACCATAGCTCTTCATGATGACAGGCTTGGTAGAATAAAATCTTTCTCCGACAACTCTCTCAGTTGTACGGTAATTCCTTAAATTCAGATGGTGCTGACGTACAGTGCACAAGCCACAAGTGCAGCACCGGGAATATAATCAATACCAATTTCAACTTGCCTTAGTGGCGAAAGTCTAGGTAATTCACCAACAAATACCTCCTAAAGTTTCAGATAAGATAAACATCTTTTAATAAATACATATTAGGTTCCTTCTAGATTATAATATCTATGACTAATTCACAACCATTTACGGTATAATTTCAAGTCAAAATGCGGGATATGGTCATCCATCAAGAATTATTTAGATCACTTTTGATAATCATCATCTTATCTTTTAGGGAATTCTACTCGAGTTCCCATCGATTAAGACAATGTCGTCATGTCATAACCAATCAATCCATTCCACTTGCATTATCATCTTTCCAGTTGCATTACCGTCGATAAGATGTGAACTTCTCAAAAGACTAATAATAATTCATAATCCTTCGCAAATTCAGGGATATTAGGATATACAACTACTATCTAAAGAGTAAGGTCAACGCATAATCTACGCGATAGAATTTCAAATCAGATACATATGAAAACATTTGACGAATATGAATATATCCCATGTTTTCATAATTTGAGTACGCATTCGAAAGCTCCTCAGATCGTTACCCAGGTCATTCAAATGAAATCAAATCATAAGAAATGATAGGAACGTCGATACATCCAGTCGGGTATCAACACTCGATAATCAGATACTTTTCCTAAGAATCTCACTACAGGAGAATTGGACAAGAAAGAATTGTCAATTGTCAAATAAGACAATTTCCATAGATGAATAAATTCAACTCAGAAGAATAGATGCTACAGGCACATATGTAGGTGTCCCTAACATTATGTCCTTATTTTTCACTTCTTGCAGATCCCATTAAAATTTTAATCTTTCACAATCCACAAAGAAAATGTAGTGTTTATTCATTAGTTTTATGGTGACTACTAATCAGTCTTGCATAGTTCATTCCAAATTGTATGTAGGCGCGCAACTATATACAATTTCAAGATTAACGATGCAATACTCAGTTCGTCAAAATTTTATCATCATGTTTAAAATAAAAACATTTTCATGCTTAATTCTTAAATAAGAATCAAAAATAAATTTACAAAGAATTTCTTTGTTATGGAAATAATTAAGTTTCCAAAGCGTCTCATAAACAACTCCATTTTGATATCAATCACTTATAAATCTCACTTTGAATAATCCTTATTGTGATGAAAATTAAATTTTCTCAAAGGATACCGTTTTAACTTTATAAAAATAATGTGTGATCTGCAAAAGAGTGATGAAGAGTTGTTCACCGAGAACTAACTACAATATAATAGGAAAGGAGATTAGCCAATTAATCATGAGGTTCATGACCTCGATGGCATTCAGGAATACAAAGAGAATAATCCACAACGTAACTCAATTCAAGATGAGTACTTGTTCAATGGTTGCATCACTATTGCGAACATTATCATGAAGCAATAAAGGATAGATAACATCGATACATGTAGGATTTAGCAATCAAAGGTAGTCTTTCTCATTAATCACAAACAAGTCAAAATTGTACCGTAACACATTACGTGTCACTATGTCATACAATTCTCAGAACTCATCCTACCAACTGATGTCTCAGTTAAGTTAGGGATTTTTAAAAGATACCACAATGAATACTAATCTACAAGAGTCATTAGGTGTCCTGCCTGTCCCGGAAGATCCATCGGTCCCAATTTAGAAGAAGATTTCTTCTATTTATTTCTTGGACACTGGGCATCCTCGTTAGTGGACAATGGCCTAGGAACAACCCTTAACACGAACCTACAATCATTTAAAACCTCATAATTCAATCAAATAACTCAACGACTTATATTAACAATCTCATATTCCATATAGGTTAAGTTTTTCTTTATTCAAGTTTCAATCAACTTATACTCAATGCGATATCCTACTTCATTCTACAATACTTTCAATCTTATTCTTCAGCCTTAATAGGGTAATAAAAGCTCGATATGAAACACTTAATTTCCAATCCTATATCTCTTACAACAACAATTATCAAATGAGTCATTAGTATGAAATGACTTGATCATTCAACTAGACTTCTCGGAAAGGTACTAGTGCCATGAGGCTTTTGGGTAATGGTTCCAATGACAGCCTCAAGTGCAACATTCACCCTTTCGATTTCAAATTTAAGAATTGGGTGACAACGAATCAGATGACATCTTTCTAGGTGGTAACGTTTTGTCAAACTCCACTCTATAAGAAAAGATCGTCATAACATCGATATCAGATTTAATATCGCCAATTCTTTTTCAATATCACAATCAACTAATATCTACATTTCTACGAATATCAACCATTTGTTGGGATCATAAATATCCACAACTTGGTTTAGATCTAGGATAGCTAGAATTCCTACGAGAATAGCTTCGATTAATTTACTAGGGGATTTAGGGTATATTGTGACAATCTACGTCGTATAAATACCTCGTATAAAAATCAAAATAATCATCAAACAATCATGTAATAAAATTACATCATATATATATATATATATATATATATAATCAAAGTTATATATATATTAAAATAACACTTCTCAGTCTTGGCCTTGTCGGTAACTCGGGAATTCTTCGGCACCGTTATAGTCAAAAGATTTTTAGACATTTTTAGAAAAATGTTTTTAGTTAAAAGATTTTGAAATGTTTTATTCAAAACCTTGGTTTTAAAAATCTTTCGTTCTCTATAACGAGAGCTCTGGTATCAAACTGTAACACCCCCAAATTTATACAACTCAGTACAGCGGAAGACTAGTTGGTGTTACGGGATAGCACATTACTCACATCATAGACAACGCATAAAAATCGCGTCGTTTAATAATAAAAGCATTTCCATTCATAAATATCAAAGTTGCATAGGTCCCAAGTCATTATATTTCATACAAAGTTTTACAAAGTATTTGAATGGAAAATATTGTTTAAGTGCGGGCCATGAATTCTTGTCGTCTTCCCGAGAATTACCTTCAAGTACCTGAGATAAAACATGTTAAAAGAAAAGGTCAGCGATAACGCCGAGTGAATTCATAGAGTTTAATAAAATCCATCAATATAATATCAGTATAAAATTATTACTGAAAATCATTTTGTACAAATCATTTTAATAGGCCATAAAATAGCCAAAGTCATTTTATACAAATCCTCATCGAAAATCATAATATAGGCATTTGCCTTACAAATCAATATACGAACCAATGTCATAAAAACATCATACGATACGTCTTATGACGTCGTATAAAATCAAATAAAAACCGTTATATGAATATGGTTATGAAAACCAAAATACAATCATAATATCAATAGTATGACCCTGTATTGCTAGTCAGGCAATACATCGTAATTCTGAGCGTCTATTATTATTTTGTTAACTTTGGATTATTATAAGCCGCATGACATTGTTACCTTACTAAACCAACAACGGGTAGCTAACCCGATACAAATTTTGCCCATCTAAAGTAGCGTGTCGTCACAAAGGTCACGCTATTGAAATCTTCTCATACATAAATTCGCTTACCAATCAATGTGGCACGACGGGGATCAACCGTCAAGGCGCGAACTGGGGTGATTGTCCCCAAATAGTACTATTAAATGCATAAGCGTCTACCAAATCCCGGTAGTTCACAATTCATGCTAATGGGACTTTCAGTGACATAACCTAACTTTAATAATCCATTTAATTTCATCTATCGGGTCCTTTAACCATTTATCGGGTCATACAATCAGGTCATACAATCATTCGGGTCCAAATCAATAAACAAACAATCGGGACAAATGGTGTCCTATTTTATAAAAACTAACATGTTATCTCCTTCTCGGTTTTATAAAACATTTATAAAAAACATTTAAAAAGAGTGCGAGGCTATGAACTCACGTTGATATGGGAAGGCGGGTTATCGGCGATTCGGACGTACGGTACGTGCTTCAATCACGGAAACCTATATGAATAATAATCGGTCTTAGACGTTTGTCCAATGACTTTATAAAAATAATAATTATGTATACATATGATGATTATATATATATGATGATCAAGTGGGTTTACATATTCTCGTTTACTCATTTTTGTGTTATATGTCGATAGCTTTTATACTAGTTTACTAGTTTTACCCATTTACGTGTCTTAAGTCCAATAAGCTTATTATAAGTTATTTAACTTATTTTAAACCATTTTGTACTTATATTATCAGTACATACACTTTAAAGTTGGGCCCAAATGGGTTAAGCCCAGTAAGTTCTTTTTACGGGTGTTTATCTTATTTAGTCCAATTATTAGCCCAATGTGTTTACTTAGCTCGTTAATGTCCGTTTGTCTTATAGTTCGGGTTTTATCGGTTTTTACTTGTATTAGTTACTTATACATCAGTATATGACTTTTATAAACTTTTCATTAGACGGGTTTGGTCGTCTAAGTTTTATTTGGCGAAAAACGTTAATTTTACGGCGATAGCCGAAAAAGTCGTAAAAATCAAGATTATAGTTTTATAGCTTATAAAACTTAACAAGTTATCATTTTTATAAAATGTCCACTTATTTATCATTGTACATATCTATATAAATAAAATCCAAGAGTTAGTGGGTTTTAACTTTACATTTTATACAATATAATTTTGAGTGCTTATATAATAGTATTATACTTTATTTTTCAAAAATCTGATTTTTATCCTTACTTTCACCAAAACTGTCATATCTTGAGTTCTATATCGAGATAGAAGCTCAAATTTTTATCACATAAACTACATGATATGTGCTACATTTAACTCTTCTAAAGCTACTGTTGAATCATCTTCTAAATATTTTCTAAAAATCGTCCAAAACAGTGAACTCAGATTTGTATCTTAAACTTGTTTTGTTCATATCTCACTCATTACAATGATTCCATTGCATGGCCAACTCTCACATGTGTACAAGACATATATCTTACTGTAAATCCATTCTACATCATCATTTCTTCAGTCCATGACCTGTTTCTTTACTGTTTTATACAGCCATCACTTTTAAGCAAGATTTTAGCCTTGTTCTTTATAGTTTTTCACCTTTTTAATCATATTTATCAACACCAAATCCCCACATAACATTTTTATCATCATATAATCATCATATACATATACAATAGGAAATAAAATACATATTTACAAAATCAAAATAACAAGAAGATGAGGAGGACAATCTTTATACCACGTAGGTTGTGATCAAAACATGGATTTTGATGGAGCAACTTGTGCATAGCCAAGACCATCTTCAAGACCACCAATCTTCATATACTCCTTGTGGAAAATCAGCCTCAAAACTTCATGGAAACTTCTCTTTGGATGTTAAGATCACCACCAATCAATAGGGCTTCAAAAGGGCTTCATCATATGTGTGAATAACACATGGTTTATGGCTAGAATTGATCAAAATTTGATCACAATGGTATTTTAGAGAGAGAGTGGACGAAATTAGGGAGAGAAGGAGAGAGTGGTTTGCATGTATGAGTTTTGGAGAAGTGGTTTAGGTGTTGGATGGTTTTGAGTAAGTTTAGCTTACATTGTAAGCTTGAATGGACAAGTGTCCTAGTTTATGTTTAATTTTGACACATCTTGGATGTGTTGGCTTATGTTGGATGCCACACATAGTGGGGTGGGCAAGTGTAAAACTTGTCCCATCCCACTAATTTACGGGTACTCCTCGATTCTAGTTTCCTCGATTTGCGTGCCCTCGGGTCGTTTTTCGAAAAACGTTTTTATAAATTATGAATCACCGTCACAAAACGAATCCAATAAAAATTGTCTCATCAAAAACGGAGTTCGAAAACGTAAATACGTAATCCTAAGGTTTCCGGTTTAGTCGTAAAGGACGTTAAAATAAAATCGTAAGTCCTAATCTCTTCTCGTAAATTTGTGAGTTTATGAACCAACACAAATTTAAAACTCCATAATAATATTCTCGGATAAATTTATTTTCTGAAATGTCGGACTGTCACTAAGGACGGTGTATGTAAACGTAAGCACGTAACGTTGAATCCTCCGGTTTAGACGTAGTCAATGCTACTCCAAGACGTAAATCCAAATTTCTTCCCAAAAATAAGTGAGTTCATATTGTAACATTAAAATAATGTTTTCCAAATAAATATTGAGAATAAAATATTGACCATAAATTGACGGATTGTCACAGCATTTACCCCTAAACAGGATCTTTGTCCTCAAAGATTATCTTACCTTACTACTCGCTTCTTATAGAGTTAAAGCCATGTGGGTATTTTCTCCACATTTGGTCTTTTCTCACAAGTGTAATCCATTACAATACGCGAGTTTCATCAAACATAACTACGGGAATAAGATCAGGCTAAACGTTTACTAATGTATGAGGCGATTTCTGCCTTCATAATTGCCATCAGTACAACTTCTTCAGACAAAGATACTTTTAGTCATAAATGACATAAATAGAATACTTATACTTACAAATTCCAACATAACTATATCTCACCATCTTCCAAATTTAGACAATCACATGTGGTCTTTTATACATTTTAACGCCATCGGCTTTTCGATTTTAATGGCTCACATTAGCCGTGAAACCTTTCGCTATTTATATTATCCTTTTTACAATCATCGGCTATTTTTAAATTGTTCCGCAATTTATATTGTACCTTCATTATTAAGGAACATGTCCTAATTGGTTCTTTATATTTTCTACATAATGCGTCGGTATCATATTCACTTCTCATGATGATATAATTATCATGTCCACAATTCACTCAGATATTCTTTCTATATTATGCGTCAGTAATTACGTTCACCTTTCTCCTGATGAAATAAATATCATAACTGTATTTATTCAAAATTCTTTCTTCATAATTTCTAAGTTTCAGTTTCGTCTCATCTATCATTTTTATCAGTTTTTCTCAATCCGGCGTCTAAAGCGTCGATAATTATCATAATTAATTAAATAATTATTAGTTAATTTTTATGAAACGTAAACGTAAAAATTTTAAATTTCTTAGTTCGACCAATTATATAAAATATTCAAAATAAATTTGAATTTAATTAACACGATTTTTGTTGATTTATCGAAAATATTTAATAAGATCTGTAAATGTTGGAAAAAAAAATCTTCGGTTATATTTTGGTCAAAATTTTCTTAGTTTGAAAAGCAAAATGTATCGTTTCAAATTTTAAGTCATGGTTTAAATGATTTCCTCAATTCTTCTTAAGTTGTCTTGAGGTATACACAATCATTTACCCCTAAACAGGAGTTTAGTTAAATGATTGGTGTATAAGGGAATAATCCCTTAAAATCCTTTGTTAAAACATTTGTCAAAATATATTTGCACTTTCTTTTTGGTAAAATCCAAAGTCTTAAAAGGGCTCTTAATTTTAGAAGAGTCAATTTATATTCCATTATCTATTAATCACACGGTTAAATCATATAAAGGATTAAGTCCTTAATCAATGTGTTAATTATTCGAGGTACATGTTTTAATTGTTCGGCCAATTCAAGGCAATTTATAAATAATTATTAACTCATTCTTATTCTTATATACAAACAAATAGTCCTTAATGATTACGAGCATGAATTTTATCAAATTACAGCCTACACACGTGATTCACCAAATTTATGAATGCTACATGTGCATTGGTCAATCCAAACAACATCACGTGGAACTCATAATGTTCATAACAAGCACCAGATGTAGTGATTGGAATAAATAATCTTCTTCGCGGAATCGAAGTTGATAATAACCATGCCGTGGATCAAATCTTTAAAACATACGATAAAACCTTGTAAATGATCGAACAAATCTTCCATTTCGAGTTATGGATATCGTTTTCGATTGTCAATTTACTCAGTTCACAGTAATCTATAAATATAAGGAATGATAACACCATAGCTCTTCATGATGACAGGCTTGGTAGAATAAAATCTTTCTCCGACAACTCTCTCAGTTGTACGGTAATTCCTTAAATTCAGATGGTGCTGACGTACAGTGCACAAGCCACAAGTGCAGCACCGGGAATATAATCAATACCAATTTCAACTTGCCTTAGTGGCGAAAGTCTAGGTAATTCACCAACAAATACCTCCTAAAGTTTCAGATAAGATAAACATCTTTTAATAAATACATATTAGGTTCCTTCTAGATTATAATATCTATGACTAATTCACAACCATTTACGGTATAATTTCAAGTCAAAATGCGGGATATGGTCATCCATCAAGAATTATTTAGATCACTTTTGATAATCATCATCTTATCTTTTAGGGAATTCTACTCGAGTTCCCATCGATTAAGACAATGTCGTCATGTCATAACCAATCAATCCATTCCACTTGCATTATCATCTTTCCAGTTGCATTACCGTCGATAAGATGTGAACTTCTCAAAAGACTAATAATAATTCATAATCCTTCGCAAATTCAGGGATATTAGGATATACAACTACTATCTAAAGAGTAAGGTCAACGCATAATCTACGCGATAGAATTTCAAATCAGATACATATGAAAACATTTGACGAATATGAATATATCCCATGTTTTCATAATTTGAGTACGCATTCGAAAGCTCCTCAGATCGTTACCCAGGTCATTCAAATGAAATCAAATCATAAGAAATGATAGGAACGTCGATACATCCAGTCGGGTATCAACACTCGATAATCAGATACTTTTCCTAAGAATCTCACTACAGGAGAATTGGACAAGAAAGAATTGTCAATTGTCAAATAAGACAATTTCCATAGATGAATAAATTCAACTCAGAAGAATAGATGCTACAGGCACATATGTAGGTGTCCCTAACATTATGTCCTTATTTTTCACTTCTTGCAGATCCCATTAAAATTTTAATCTTTCACAATCCACAAAGAAAATGTAGTGTTTATTCATTAGTTTTATGGTGACTACTAATCAGTCTTGCATAGTTCATTCCAAATTGTATGTAGGCGCGCAACTATATACAATTTCAAGATTAACGATGCAATACTCAGTTCGTCAAAATTTTATCATCATGTTTAAAATAAAAACATTTTCATGCTTAATTCTTAAATAAGAATCAAAAATAAATTTACAAAGAATTTCTTTGTTATGGAAATAATTAAGTTTCCAAAGCGTCTCATAAACAACTCCATTTTGATATCAATCACTTATAAATCTCACTTTGAATAATCCTTATTGTGATGAAAATTAAATTTTCTCAAAGGATACCGTTTTAACTTTATAAAAATAATGTGTGATCTGCAAAAGAGTGATGAAGAGTTGTTCACCGAGAACTAACTACAATATAATAGGAAAGGAGATTAGCCAATTAATCATGAGGTTCATGACCTCGATGGCATTCAGGAATACAAAGAGAATAATCCACAACGTAACTCAATTCAAGATGAGTACTTGTTCAATGGTTGCATCACTATTGCGAACATTATCATGAAGCAATAAAGGATAGATAACATCGATACATGTAGGATTTAGCAATCAAAGGTAGTCTTTCTCATTAATCACAAACAAGTCAAAATTGTACCGTAACACATTACGTGTCACTATGTCATACAATTCTCAGAACTCATCCTACCAACTGATGTCTCAGTTAAGTTAGGGATTTTTAAAAGATACCACAATGAATACTAATCTACAAGAGTCATTAGGTGTCCTGCCTGTCCCGGAAGATCCATCGGTCCCAATTTAGAAGAAGATTTCTTCTATTTATTTCTTGGACACTGGGCATCCTCGTTAGTGGACAATGGCCTAGGAACAACCCTTAACACGAACCTACAATCATTTAAAACCTCATAATTCAATCAAATAACTCAACGACTTATATTAACAATCTCATATTCCATATAGGTTAAGTTTTTCTTTATTCAAGTTTCAATCAACTTATACTCAATGCGATATCCTACTTCATTCTACAATACTTTCAATCTTATTCTTCGGCCTTAATAGGGCAATAAAAGCTCGATATGAAACACTTAATTTCCAATCCTATATCTCTTACAACAACAATTATCAAATGAGTCATTAGTATGAAATGACTTGATCATTCAACTAGACTTCTCGGAAAGGTACTAGTGCCATGAGGCTTTTGGGTAATGGTTCCAATGACAGCCTCAAGTGCAACATTCACCCTTTCGATTTCAAATTTAAGAATTGGGTGACAACGAATCAGATGACATCTTTCTAGGTGGTAACGTTTTGTCAAACTCCACTCTATAAGAAAAGATCGTCATAACATCGATATCAGATTTAATATCGCCAATTCTTTTTCAATATCACAATCAACTAATATCTACATTTCTACGAATATCAACCATTTGTTGGGATCATAAATATCCACAACTTGGTTTAGATCTAGGATAGCTAGAATTCCTACGAGAATAGCTTCGATTAATTTACTAGGGGATTTAGGGTATATTGTGACAATCTACGTCGTATAAATACCTCGTATAAAAATCAAAATAATCATCAAACAATCATGTAATAAAATTACATCATATATATATATATATATATATATATATAATCAAAGTTATATATATATTAAAATAACACTTCTCAGTCTTGGCCTTGTCGGTAACTCGGGAATTCTTCGGCACCGTTATAGTCAAAAGATTTTTAGACATTTTTAGAAAAATGTTTTTAGTTAAAAGATTTTGAAATGTTTTATTCAAAACCTTGGTTTTAAAAATCTTTCGTTCTCTATAACGAGAGCTCTGGTACCAAACTGTAACACCCCCAAATTTATACAACTCAGTACAGCGGAAGACTAGTTGGTGTTACGGGATAGCACATTACTCACATCATAGACAACGCATAAAAATCGCGTCGTTTAATAATAAAAGCATTTCCATTCATAAATATCAAAGTTGCATAGGTCCCAAGTCATTATATTTCATACAAAGTTTTACAAAGTATTTGAATGGAAAATATTGTTTAAGTGCGGGCCATGAATTCTTGTCGTCTTCCCGAGAATTACCTTCAAGTACCTGAGATAAAACATGTTAAAAGAAAAGGTCAGCGATAACGCCGAGTGAATTCATAGAGTTTAATAAAATCCATCAATATAATATCAGTATAAAATTATTACTGAAAATCATTTTGTACAAATCATTTTAATAGGCCATAAAATAGCCAAAGTCATTTTATACAAATCCTCATCGAAAATCATAATATAGGCATTTGCCTTACAAATCAATATACGAACCAATGTCATAAAAACATCATACGATACGTCTTATGACGTCGTATAAAATCAAATAAAAACCGTTATATGAATATGGTTATGAAAACCAAAATACAATCATAATATCAATAGTATGACCCTGTATTGCTAGTCAGGCAATACATCGTAATTCTGAGCGTCTATTATTATTTTGTTAACTTTGGATTATTATAAGCCGCATGACATTGTTACCTTACTAAACCAACAACGGGTAGCTAACCCGATACAAATTTTGCCCATCTAAAGTAGCGTGTCGTCACAAAGGTCACGCTATTGAAATCTTCTCATACATAAATTCGCTTACCAATCAATGTGGCACGACGGGGATCAACCGTCAAGGCGCGAACTGGGGTGATTGTCCCCAAATAGTACTATTAAATGCATAAGCGTCTACCAAATCCCGGTAGTTCATAATTCATGCTAATGGGACTTTCAGTGACATAACCTAACTTTAATAATCCATTTAATTTCATCTATCGGGTCCTTTAACCATTTATCGGGTCATACAATCAGGTCATACAATCATTCGGGTCCAAATCAATAAACAAACAATCGGGACAAATGGTGTCCTATTTTATAAAAACTAACATGTTATCTCCTTCTCGGTTTTATAAAACATTTATAAAAAACATTTAAAAAGAGTGCGAGGCTATGAACTCACGTTGATATGGGAAGGCGGGTTATCGGCGATTCGGACGTACGGTACGTGCTTCAATCACGGAAACCTATATGAATAATAATCGGTCTTAGACGTTTGTCCAATGACTTTATAAAAATAATAATTATGTATACATATGATGATTATATATATATGATGATCAAGTGGGTTTACATATTCTCGTTTACTCATTTTTGTGTTATATGTCGATAGCTTTTATACTAGTTTACTAGTTTTACCCATTTACGTGTCTTAAGTCCAATAAGCTTATTATAAGTTATTTAACTTATTTTAAACCATTTTGTACTTATATTATCAGTACATACACTTTAAAGTTGGGCCCAAATGGGTTAAGCCCAGTAAGTTCTTTTTACGGGTGTTTATCTTATTTAGTCCAATTATTAGCCCAATGTGTTTACTTAGCTCGTTAATGTCCGTTTGTCTTATAGTTCGGGTTTTATCGGTTTTTACTTGTATTAGTTACTTATACATCAGTATATGACTTTTATAAACTTTTCATTAGACGGGTTTGGTCGTCTAAGTTTTATTTGGCGAAAAACGTTAATTTTACGGCGATAGCCGAAAAAGTCGTAAAAATCAAGATTATAGTTTTATAGCTTATAAAACTTAACAAGTTACCATTTTTATAAAATGTCCACTTATTTATCATTGTACATATCTATATAAATAAAATCCAAGAGTTAGTGGGTTTTAACTTTACATTTTATACAATATAATTTTGAGTGCTTATATAATAGTATTATACTTTATTTTTCAAAAATCTGATTTTTATCCTTACTTTCACCAAAACTGTCATATCTTGAGTTCTATATCGAGATAGAAGCTCAAATTTTTATCACATAAACTACATGATATGTGCTACATTTAACTCTTCTAAAGCTACTGTTGAATCATCTTCTAAATATTTTCTAAAAATCGTCCAAAACAGTGAACTCAGATTTGTATCTTAAACTTGTTTTGTTCATATCTCACTCATTACAATGATTCCATTGCATGGCCAACTCTCACATGTGTACAAGACATATATCTTACTGTAAATCCATTCTACATCATCATTTCATCAGTCCATGACCTGTTTCTTTACTGTTTTATACAGCCATCACTTTTAAGCAAGATTTTAGCCTTGTTCTTTATAGTTTTTCACCTTTTTAATCATATTTATCAACACCAAATCCCCACATAACATTTTTATCATCATATAATCATCATATACATATACAATAGGAAATAAAATACATATTTACAAAATCAAAATAACAAGAAGATGAGGAGGACAATCTTTATACCACCATGATGATGTAGGTTGTGATCAAAACATGGATTTTGATGGAGCAACTTGTGCATAGCCAAGACCATCTTCAAGACCACCAATCTTCATATACTCCTTGTGGAAAATCAGCCTCAAAACTTCATGGAAACTTCTCTTTGGATGTTAAGATCACCACCAATCAATAGGGCTTCAAAAGGGCTTCATCATATGTGTGAATAACACATGGTTTATGGCTAGAATTGATCAAAATTTGATCACAATGGTATTTTAGAGAGAGAGTGGACGAAATTAGGGAGAGAAGGAGAGAGTGGTTTGCATGTATGAGTTTTGGAGAAGTGGTTTAGGTGTTGGATGGTTTTGAGTAAGTTTAGCTTACATTGTAAGCTTGAATGGACAAGTGTCCTAGTTTATGTTTAATTTTGACACATCTTGGATGTGTTGGCTTATGTTGGATGCCACACATAGTGGGGTGGGCAAGTGTAAAACTTGTCCCATCCCACTAATTTATGGGTACTCCTCGATTCTAGTTTCCTCGATTTGCGTGCCCTCGGGTTGTTTTTCGAAAAACATTTTTATAAATTATGAATCACCGTCACAAAACGAATCCAATAAAAATTGTCTCATCAAAAACGGAGTTCGAAAACGTAAATACGTAATCCTAAGGTTTCTGGTTTAGTCGTAAAGGACGTTAAAATAAAATCGTAAGTCCTAATCTCTTCTCGTAAATTTGTGAGTTTATGAACCAACACAAATTTAAAACTCCATAATAATATTCTCGGATAAATTTATTTTCTGAAATGTCGGACTGTCACTAAGGACGGTGTATGTAAACGTAAGCACGTAACGTTGAATCCTCCGGTTTAGACGTAGTCAATGCTACTCCAAGACGTAAATCCAAATTTCTTCCCAAAAATAAGTGAGTTCATATTGTAACATTAAAATAATGTTTTCCAAATAAATATTGAGAATAAAATATTGACCATAAATTGACGGATTGTCACACAATATGCTCTCATGGCACACTCCTCCTCTTCATCAGACAATGAGGTATACGATGATGCTTTTTGTAGTAAGGGTTGTCGCTTAAATACTGAAAAGCTTAACAAAGAAGTTTTAAGATTGTTAAGTGATGTGAGTACTGAGACATGCAAGTTGTCTAACTATCAAATTGCTCTCACTCAAACTGAAAAGACAGTTTCTGAGTATAAGAAAATGGAGCTTGACCTAAAAGATAAAATAAATATATTAAAACATGATTTAAATGCTAGTAATGATGTTAGAAATATCATGGAAAGGGTCAATGCTGAATTACAGGCTAAGTTAGATGAGGCTATCAAGAATAAGGATAATGTTGACCTTAAAATTCAGAGATTTGATAAGGCCTCACAAACCCTAGGAGAATGTGTTAACAAACAGAGGGATCCTAAGGACATGACTGGGATTGGGATGAAAGACTATACTGGTGTTCCACCACCAGCTGGGGACTTTTATGGTGTCCAAAGAAAGGACTTATCTTGGACTGGTTTACCAGAACTCCAAGAAGAGGAATTTATTCCTCCACCAAGAGTCCTTACCCCAGTTGAGGAATATAGGCAAAAGTTGACTGACTTGAATGAATGGAAGAAAGCCAACCCTACCTTGTTTGTCAAGGGTGGCATGCTTTGTGATAGTCCAAATGAGTCGACCCCTATCAAAGTTACAAACCCAATCACTGGCAAGACTGTTGACCTTGGCTCAAACACTGTTAAGAAACCTAGCATTAAGTATGCAGAAATGTATAGGAATACTAGGTCACCAAAAAGCCAAGTTAGTGATAATGGAACAGGTTTCTTTTCTTCTAGACCTAGAGTTGTGTCTAGAAAAGCCTGTTACACTTGTGGTAGCTTTTCACATTTAGCATATAAGTGTGTCAACGCTTCCAAGGTCAACGCTGTTAAAAGGTCAAACACTGTCAGACCCAAAAAATTAGTGGAGCAAAGTCCACAAGTTGTTAGACCAGCCCCATTCTTCACTAAAGGGTCTAACACTCATGGACAAAGACCTTTTCAAAAGACCAATACATGGTCTAATAGGCAATCGGTTCCTGTAGCAAACCCTAGGTTCAATGCTGATAAGGGTAAATTCAGCGTTGACAAGACCAAATCCAACGCTGACAGAAACGTTGCCAGACCTAAATATTTGCAGCCATAGGGAAAAAGGTCTAAAGCTTCTTCTAGCTTGACATGGAGACCTAAGCAAGATCAAAACCCTAATTATAATGGGATTTCTATGACCTGCAACAGATTTAATTATATTTCAAAGGTCATCACAAAACCAATTGGGGTTAACTGGGTATTTCATCCAAAAAGGGATGAACAAGGGGTTGTTATGAGAACTAACTCTGTTCTTGTTGAACAACCAGATGAATCCAAGTCTGCTCAGGCTTGGGTTTCCAAAAAAAACTAATTTGTTTTCTTTATGTGCAGGGCATTCAAAAACAGGTGAATGATTATGGCTATTGGGATAGTGGATGCTCTAGGCACATGACAGGGAAGGAAGATTATCTCACTAACTTCACTCCCATTAAGGATGGTGATAAAGTTTACTTTGTATGCGGATATGGAACTATCACAGGCAAAGGAACTCTTCTCACCAAGAACTTGCGTTTTGAAAATGTGTTTCTGGTAAAAGAACTTGATTACAATCTTTTTAGTGTATCACAAGTCTGTGATAACAAAAATAAGGTTCTTTTTACTGATACTGAATGCTTGGTGTTGAGTAAGGATTTTAAAATACCAGATGAGAAATATATTGACTATAGAACACCTAGGCATAAGGACATTTATAATGTGAATCTTAATGGTATTAGGATGAATAATAATATGTCATGTTATTATGCTAAAACTTCAGTTGATGAGAGTAATCTATGGCACAGGAGACTAGGGCACATCAACTTTAAGAATATGAATAGGCTTGTGAGACTTGGCTTGGTTGATGGTTTGCCTGAAAAGGCTTTCCACAATGACCACTCTTGTGTTGCATGCCTTAAAGGCAAGCAGCACAAGGTCTCATTTATGTCTAAACAGGTGCACTCTAGTTCTAAACCACTTCACTTGCTGCATATGGACCTGTTTGGTCCAACTAATATAGAGAGTTTGAATGGTAAATCATATTGCTTTGTCATCACAGATGACTTTTCTAGGTTTACTTGGACTTTCTTTTTAGCTATGAAAAGTGACACTACTGATACTTTAATTAGCTTTATTACCCAAATAGAAAAGAAAACTGGTAATGAAGTTAAAATGCTTAGAAGTGATAATGATGGCGAGTTTAGAAATAAGCAATTGGATGATTTTTGTGCCAAGAAAGGGATTACTAGGCAGTTTAGTGTTACCAGAACCCCACAGCAAAATGGGGTTGCTGAGAGAAAGAATAGAACCCTAATTGAAGCAGCCAGGACTATGTTGGCTGATGCTCACTTTCCCATAGCTTTTTGGGCTGAGGTTGTGAATTGTAGCTTGTTATGTTCAGAATAGAGCATTGGTCAACAAGATACATAATAAAACACCTTATGAGTTACTTTGGGGAAGGAAACCTAATATTGGTTTTCTTAAACCTTTTGGTTGTCATGTAGTTGTTCTAGATACTAGTGATGCCTTAGGTAAATTTAGTGCTAAAGGTGATGAAGGCTACTTCATGGGTTATTCAATGCAGAGTAAGGGATATAGGGTTTACCTTAAGAAGGAAAAACGTATACTTGAAAAAGTACATGTTAGGTTTTTAGAGAGTAAACCTAGTGATCCTGAAAGTGGTCCAAATTGGTTGTTTGACTTGGAACCTCTATCTATGACTTTGAATTATATGCTTGTTACTAATCCAGACATTGTGAAGGTAACTTCAAATGTTGTGGAAGAACCAGTTATTGATGTTTCAGGTACACAGGTTAATGAAGAGGTTGGATCACAAGCAGACAAGTCATCTCCCATACAAGAGTATGTCACTATTCCCATATGGACAGATGCTTTTGCTGCTGCTGCTGGAAAGGAAAATGGTGGTCCCCAAGTATCACTAGTTAACAACATGCATGGTCCTTCAGGCGCTGACAAAGGAAAATCTGGCGCTGACAGGACAAATTCAGGCGTTGATGGCTCAAACGTTGACAACACCATTTCAGGCGTTGATGATCCAAACGCTGACAACCTTGGCTCAGGCGTTGACAACTCTTTTGAGCATATTTTCTCTTCTAATTTTGAACAAGGTGAACCTTCAAGCAGGAATGAAGAGGTTCATACAAATATTGATGGAAGAGAGTCTGAAGAAGATATTGGCAACTTGGAGGATGAGATTGAAGACAACAGACTTTTTGAGGGAGGAGTTCTCACTTCTACTATGAAGAATCACCCTACTTCTCAAATTATTGGGGATGTCATGTCTCCTGTTCAGACTAGAAGATCTCATCAGAGTCTTGGTGGATTTATTGCCAATATACACAAGAAGGTTGATACCCCTCTTGTTCAAGCATGTTTGTTTGCCTGTTTTCTATCACAACAGGAACCCAAGAAGATTTTTGATGCTCTCAAAGAACCAAGTTGGGTGGAAGCAATGCAGGATGAGCTTCACCAATTTGCTATTCAGGATGTTTGGGAGCTGGTTGATTGTCCCAGATATGTCAGACCTATTGGGACAAGATGGGTTCTAAGAAACAAGAAAGATGAAAGAGGCATTGTGGTCAGAAACAAGGCACGTTTAGTGGCTCAGGGATATACACAAGAGGAAGGGATAGACTATGAGGAGGTCTTTGCACCAGTTGCAAGGATTGAGGCTATAAGGATATTTCTAACCTATGCTTCCTGCATGGGCTTCACTGTCTATCAAATGGATGTGAAGAGTGATTTCCTCTATGACACAATTGTTGAGGAGGTATATGTTATGCAGCCTCCTGGTTTTGAAGATCCAGAGAATCCAGACAAGGTGTATAGAGTCAAGAAAGCTATGTATGGACTTCATCAAGCCCCAAGAGCATGGTATGGTACATTGTCCACCTATCTGGTGGAAAATGGATTCAAAAGGGGCACCATAGACCAGACATTATTTACAAAGAAGGCTGGTAAGGATGTCTTACTTGTTCAGGTTTATGTTGATGATATCATCTTTGGCTCCACCAATCCAAAGATGAGTGAAGACTTTTCCAAGCTTATGACAGACAAATTCAAGATAAGTGCAATAGGGGAGATGAACTTCTTTCTAGGGTTACAAGTTCAGTAGAAAGAATATGGTATCTTCATCTCTCAGGATAAGTACGTAGCAGAGATCTTGAAGAAGTTTGGCTTTTCTCCACATGAAAAGAGGGCTACTACTCCTATGAATAGAGAACACCCTTGGGAAAAAGTTGGAGATGGAAAAGATGTGGATGTCAGGCACTATAGATCAATGATTGGTTCATTTATGTATCTCACAGCCTCAAGACCTGACATCATGTTTGCTGTGTGTGCATGTGCACGCCATCAAGTGACTCCCAAAGAATGTCACTTTTATGCTGTCAAGAGAATCTTTAGGTACCTTAGATGTTATCCAGATCTTGGCTTATGGTACCCAAAAGATTCACCATTGGAGCTTATTGCATATTCAGACAGTGACTATAGTGGTGATAAATTTGATAGAAAATCCACAACTGGTGGATGTCAGTTTCTTGGGAGTAGGTTGATCTCTTGGCAATGCAAGAAACAAACAGTGGTGGCCAATTCTACAACTGAAGCAGAGTATGTAGCTGCAGCTGCTTGTTGTGGACAAGTCTTATGGATTCAGAACCAGCTGTTGGATTATGGGTATAATTTCATGCATACCAAGATTTTTGTTGACAATAACAGCACTTTATGCATTATTAAAAATCATGTACATCATTCTAAAACAAAACACATAGAAATTAGACATCATTTTATAAGGGATTGTTTTGAAAAGGGTTTAATACAACCAGATAGGGTTAACATAGAAGAAAATGTGTCTGATTTATTAACTAATCCTTTTGATGCTGGAAGGTTTCAATACTTGGTAACAAGTATTGGAATGATCAATCTCACATAATATGTGTTTTGGGGTCTTATTGTAAAAGTATGTACAGGATAATGCATTGTTATTGGTCTTTTTGAAGTTAGATTTTCCACTATATTTTTCTAACGCTGACAAAGGTTACCTTAACGCTGACAAGTGTTATCGTGGCGTTGTCAGCAACAATGTTAGTTTTGTGGTTTTTAATCTAAGTGTGCAGGTGGTGTTAGCATTGTACTATTGGATACATAGTTGCCTATGGATCCTTGGAGAATCATTTAAGCATGTTTTTATTTATGGATGATGGTTGGAATATTTATATTCCTATCTTGACATAAATTTTTATTTTCATGCATATTTTTGGGCAACATATGTATCACAGTTTAAGGGGAGGTTTTAGGAACCTTTAGGACTTTTGGGTATTCTTATGATACTCTTATCACAATTCTAGATTGTGTCCACAGGTGAGTATGAGTTAGTTTTACTAAATCATGAGGCACTGTAGCATGCAAAGTTGATATACTATGCATGTTGTTAAGACATTTTTGGCCTAGAATTGGTTGTGGTCTGTTGGGAGACTTAGGAATGATTTATCATGGGTTTACCTGGGAGTTACAAGGAATTTTATGAGATAACTTAGTTGTTAAGAATTTTGGTTAACAAGGGACACTAGAGGACTGTTATGTCTATCTTGCATAAGCAAGTGTGCATAACTAGACAGTGCTTGCCGCCCTATAATAATTATCAATTTATAGGTTATCTTCACTAGGATAAATTACTTTGTTAAGGTCCTTTTTCATTTTTATTACTTTTATTTTTGGACGCTGACAAGTATTTTTCCAAGCCTTGTTATGACCAATTTAGACGATGACATGGCTTTGGCAAACATTGACAAGAATATAGCTGTTGGGCGTTGATGGGTTATTTTTGACCGTTGACACTCATTGGGACCTACCCAGATGTTATTTTTGACAAATTTTGGGGCCGTAATTTTGGGAGCAGATAACTTTTAATTAATGCATGAGATAACTTATTTTCTTTTCAATATTTTCATCATTATATTTTGAAAATAGTTGCCTCATTTTTGACCAATCACATGCACCTATCTCTCCTATATATTTGGCTCCTATTTTTAAAAAGGGTACCTCATATTCTTGTCTAACAATTTCCTCCTATAATTCATCTTTCTAAATATTCACAAACAGCTTTCTTCTACAATGACACCAAAATTTAAACCAAGTGATTTGGTATTGGGATTCAGGAGTCAACACAACATGATTGCATATTTTGACGCTGATGACACTCTGTTTCCACAATACACCCAGATGGTGGAGTATTTGAATGCATCTCCTATTAGGTATGCTCTTTCTCATGATCCTCTCATCTCTGTCACGCATATTAAGCAGTTTTGGAACACTGTTAGTTCCTCAATAGTTAATAATGTGACTACATTATCATCTATTGTTCATGGGCGTACATTGGTGGTTACTGAAGCCTTGATTCGCTAGGCTTTGCATCTTGATGATGTAGATGGTATAACCACCCTTCCCATTAATGAAATAGAACAAGGACTAAGGGCTTTGGGGTATCCTTTCCCTGATGAGGGCACTTTAAACAAATATCATAAACAAGAGTTTCCCCCAGCCTGGAAGTACCTCATACATGTCATCTTACAATGTTTGAGTCCCAAGTGTACTACACACAATAAGATTAATAGGTCAATTGCTAGTGCAATTATGTGCATTGCAAATGGGCAAAAGTTTAATTATTCTAAAATGATTTTTGATGGCATGTGTAAAAACAAAGGGAATAAGATGACTTTGGCTTATCCCAGATTTTTACAAATGGTTTTTGATGTGCAAAATTACTGCACAAGGTATCATGATGAATTTTATGAGATCCCTGTGCAAAAGAAAGCTATTTTTACCAAGATGAACTCACCCCCTCACCGTGAATTACCCCTCACCCCAGCTATGCTTGCTGTTATTGCAACAGCACAACCCCAACCAGACCCACAACCACAACTTGACCCAATACCAGAACCTTTACCTTCACCTCAACACATGGAAATTGACCAAGAACCCTTCAACGCTGACACCTTAAATGTTGGCGTTGACACAAGTAATCCAGACGTTGACACCATTCCTTCACAGACCCAAACACCCCTTAACCTTCCCACATCCACCCAATCCACATCATCTTCTACCCCACCACAATATAGGTTGCAAAAACGCCAAAGGACTACTGGAGTGTTCTCCTCTAGTGGTCCTAGCCATGTAGCAGAGAGAACCACCACCACAAGTGTGGTTGGTGCTATGGATGAGGCTGGGACTATTGTTTCTTGCTTAGATGCAGGCCAAGACAGTCCTAACATCTTTAAGACCTCATCCATGTCCCATGAGTCTAACTTGGGAGGTCAAATACCCACTTTAGAGGAGGGCAGATTGGAACCATACACCTTAATGGAATTGACGGCTGTCTGCATTAGCTTGCAAAAGCAAAATGCAGACTTGGTACAAATTGTCAGTACACAAGGCCTTGAACTCAAGCAATTGAGGGAGAGGATTGTTATTTTGGAGAATGCTAGCACAAGGCGTGGGATGGAGGAATCTTCCAAAGGGGAGGATGAGCATATTAATGTGAGTGATAAAGGCTCACATGATGGAGAATCTTTGGGTATTGTTGAGGCCCTAACTGAATTGAAGAAGCAACCAGGTTTTGACAGATCTCTGGTAACTCCTACCAATTTAAACTTGTCCTTCACAGCTATGTTGGAGCAATTTACAAGAGGCGTTGAGACAAGTAATTTGGGCGTTGACAAGCAAAATTTGAACGCTGACACACCAAGCGCTGACATGAGCAAATTGGGCGCTGACACAAGATATTTGAGCGTTGACAGACCTGTAGATGAGGTTGATGTATTCCAGTCATCAGCTATCATCAAAGATGTATCTTCACAGGTATTACCATCATCCTTACCCATCATTGATCCATTAGATAAGGGTAAAGGAATCATGGTAGAAGTAGAAGTTCTAAAGGATGCAACACAGGTAGACTTTGATAGAAGGTTGGCTGCACAACTTGTGGAACAAGAAAGAAAGAAGGTTGGTGAATCACCATTTGTTGTCACTTCAGAGGAACAAGAAGGAAGTGATGAAGCAAGTTCAGATTCAAGTGTGATGGTAATAGAACAACCAGAAAGACTTGAATATGGTGATGATTTGGCAAGAGAGAAGCTTAGAGAGTTGAAATTGCAAGTAGATTTTGATATGCCAGAAGTTGTTCAGATGTACCATGCTTGGGAGAATAGGTGTATGGGGAATCTAGATTTGACTATTTCAGACCAAATTTGGGGTTTGGAGATTCTTCTAAGAGTTCAAAAAGACTGCAAGGTAATTCTGAAACACAAAGCTTGCAATGTTCTCTCACTGCTAAAGAGGGATAGAAGGGAGCTTTACTACATGCTACTCAGATGTCATGGAACAGGATTGACCTATAAGAAATTGTTGGGATTATCCTTTGAAGAGTTGGAGTACAAGGCTTATCCCATTTGGGTAAAAGTGCAGGAAATGAACATTCTAAGACTTCTTTCAGATGAAAGGAAAGAAGAACTTGCAGAAGACATGGAGCTTAAGAAGGCAATGATTGTTCCAAGACCTTTGAAGAAGGGAGTTCCTCTTGAGTTTCCTAAAGATATGGATAGATTGAAGCCCAGTGAAGCTGTTATAAGAAGGAGCATCAAGCTCTCACCATTGGAAGCTTCATATATGGTACAAGTGTTACCTCTTGATGCCAGAAACCCTATCATAAGCTATGAAGAAGATGCAAGTGGGTTTTGGAAGATTGGCAGGTATGGGAAAGAGGTACACACTTTTACTACTCTTGTGTCTCTCTTTGCAAGTGTGGATAGAGAAGACTTGGTAGACCTTTGGAGGTTGTTGGAGGCCAAGTATGAGACCGAAGCTCCTACTTCAGTCAATGGAATAAAACTTTGGTCAACATTCAAGAGAATGTGTGGACCAAAAGAAGAAGATCCTGCTGTTTGGAAGGATCTTGAGGATGATCTCAGTGGTCTTAAATGGCGTTTGTATTCAGCTGCTGGTGTGTATTATTTGAGCTCTACAAAGTTTGTTGAGTATCTTCTTGTATATGGTTATTATTCCATGTCCAAAGAAGTTTTGGAGAAGATGAAGACAACACAGCTGGAGATTGATTATTCAAGTGACGTGGCCAAAGATTTGATCAGACATGTTTATTACCAATATGATAAGATTTGTAAGATTCCTCCTAGTTCTTAATTTTTATTGAGAAACTTGATTACTAGAGTAGATATCAAGTTTAGGGGACGATTGTTGGGAATAAAATGTAGCCAGTCCACTTGAGCGCTGACAAGAGGAAAACAAGCGTTGATAAGAAGAAAACAAACGCTGACTGATCAAGCGTTGACAAGAAGAAGTCAAGCGTTGATAAGTTGAAGACAAGCACTGATAGAAAGATATGGTCTACGCGTATTATGTTTCTAGTTTGTTTCTAGTAAAGATAAGTTCAACATTGTATTTTCTATAATTATCTTTACCTAGAATAGTTGATACGTAGACTCTTGTACAAGGCTTCTTATGTCTATAAAAGAAGACCTTTAGGTTATGTTTGATATATAAGTTTTCATACGTTAAACACTTTCATTGTAAGCAAGTTTGTTATCATCAATCAAGTGAAAGTTTGTTTACATCCTTTTGTGTTCTTGTTTAAGTGTTAATTCCGCATAACACTTAAATTACTTTATACATAAACAAAGTTTCTCTACGTGTATAACTTGATCTAATCTCGTATACACAAGCTTAACCGATCTAAGTTTGGGATCAACACATAGCACTGCCAAAACAAGGCATTTATTAGTATTTGATCGAAAATAATAGTTTTTAATTCGTAATACTCGTAAAAAAGTATCCCAAAACTCTCTCATATAAAATTTTCAAATAATCATGTCGTGTTTCAATGTTAAGTTTTGCATGGCAATAAGTTATTAGCACTCAAATTTTGGATGTTATGTACATACATTGTTCTAATGTCGTTCTAGCGCATATCCTTAGTGGACATCTAATTGAGTTTATCGACGTGCACAATTAAATAGATCACAAATGATTTGTATCAAATAGCATGGCAAATAGATTACATTAACTTGCAACTTACTTGTATCGAAGACGCGGAGTGAAGTGGTTCTTGGAGATTTTTGAGTTAGTTATAGTCTAGAATTATTTTTCCAAAATTAAATTTTTTACTCAAGTTTATAAAAATCATTTTGTAAAAGAACTTCGTTCTCTATAACTACATCTCTAATACCAATCTGTCACACCCCCAATTTATCAGAGTAATACAACACAATGGGGTGCGACGGTCATGACTATCACAAGACATAGATATAAAGAACGACATTTTAAAATCCGTTTTCATTAAATTAAAAACATAAAACTTGTTCGGAAGCGAATTACACAAGATCAAATAAAGCAGTGTTTTAAGGACTTCAACATTGTATCAACATCCAAAATACTAGTCGCGACCATTTTATTAAAATCTCCCAAGCATAACCACGTCACTCCTTTGTCTTGATGTCTGAGAAAAACATTGCTAAAGCGTCAACACAAAGGCTGGTGAGTTCATAGGTTTAAGTTAAATAGTGTGATGAACCATAAGATTTTCAAGGCAACCGGCATATAATCTTATAACAAATACAAGATTATAATCAAAAGTATACGTTTTAATAACCTACGCCTAAGCTCATGACACCGAAGCATTAACCTAAACCGGCAAGATATAACAAGAGCCCGAGCAAATGCCCATCCCTAAGCATTTGTAACACCTCAAATGTAAGTGTATCTAACTTTGGCCACACAACCAAATTAGATAGGAAGGTTAGTCCCAATAGATCTATCCATAACATTCACGCTTACACTAAGTAATTAACGGTTCATGATAGTGGGCTAAAAGGCAAATGGGATGGCGGGACTTAGACATCATGTAGGCAAACGTATGAGTTTTTAAGGCACGTATGTTCATCCGTTAAAACAAGCAATGTTCCCACCCCAAAATAGTTAAAACAATTAAAAGTGGGGCTATGAAACTCACCTTGATGAAGTAATAAATATGATCAAGAAAGATAGCTCGGTAAGTCAAGGCACGCAAAACGATGCGCAAACAATCTACTCGTAACCTAAGTAATATACCCGTAATTAGGCTAAATACGAGAAATAATAACGTACGAAGCACTTGGTTGATGATTTATACTTGCTATAGAGTCATATAATGTTTTTATACATTTTTCTCGTTCAACACTTTTAGTCACGCGGTCAAGTTTGGGTCTTAATATCTCGTTAAATAATAGTCCGAAAAACAAAGGGGTTCTTGTTATAAAAACTAGGCCGCGAGGTCGTCGATATATGATAAATATCACATTTTTCTGAATCCTCTAAGTATATAAAATAATTAGCCAAAGTAGTAAGCTCATAACAAAATAAACATGTATAGTTTCATTTATTTATTAGTGTAAATTGATCATCTTTGGAGATTTATTGTGGGTTCGTTACCTAACTTTAAGACAAACCGAAAGTCGTTTTGAATACTAGGCCGTGTCAAGTTTACCCTTCTAACGCCACCACCACTCTCGTCACCACCACTCTCCGACGCCACCACCACCACCACTGACCACCATCATTGTCGCTACCACCATCATCTTAACGCCATAACCACTCTCCAACGCCACCACCACCACTGACCACCACTATTATTGCTACCACCACCCTCCTAACGCCACCACCACTCTTTGACGCCACTACCACCACCACTGACCACCACCATTGTCGCTACCATCACTCTCCGTCACCACCACTCTCTGACGCCACCACCATGAACCACCACCATTGTCGCTACCACCATCCTCCTAACGCCACCACCACTCTCCGACACCACCACTCTCGGACGCCACCACCACCATTGACCATCACCATTGACCACCACCATTGTCGCTACCACCACCTTCCTAACACCACCACCACCCTTGACCACCACCCTCCTAACACCACCACCACCCTATTAATGCTACCACCACTCTCCAACACCACCACTCTCGGACGCCACCACCACCACGGTTATCGCTACCACCACCCTCCCAATGCCACCACTCTCTCGACACCACCACTCTACCGATGCCGCCACCACGCTCTACTACAATCATTAACGGCTACTGATGGTGTCACTGCTACCACCACTACACCACCTCTACAGATGCCGCCACCACGCTCTATCACCATCATTAGCGACTACCGATGTCGCCACCCCCACCACCACCACACCGCTGATCATCACCACTGCCACAACCTTCACATCATGTCGCCATCTATACCAACTACCACAACCGTTTATTCCAACAACCAACCAACCGTCAATAACCACCAAGCCACGCCATTACCACCATCTCTACCTCCGATCGCCACCTATGCCGACCATCACATCTTATATTAACCAAGCACTAACAATGGTAATGATAATGCTAAAGAATGTTCCTTGTAGTCCTTTGTATTCCCTTACCTTTACCCATTCCCATTCTTCTCAGATTAACCAAGCGCCCCCTAAAAATCCATTAATCAGTTGCATTATGGCGAATAGTAAATAATTGAAAGTACTTTGGTAGAGAATCAACAATTTGAATGTAATTTTTAATGCCATGACCTATTCTAAAAATTATGACTGATTCATGCGATATCAGCGTCTAAATACTACGTCGGATATTTTGGGTAATCACCAAAATAATCTACCATTAAACGTGCTATAGAGATATCATGTCCACGATTAATGTATCTACGCCTTCGAGCAGATTCGACTTCATCTCCTTCATTAATCTGCATTATTTTCCAAATCGTCCATATCTTTGAGATCAGACGAATCGAAAAAGCTTGAGTCATTCATTCTTTAGAATTATTTTGGGTTGAGAAGAAATAACTAGTTATATGTATAAAAGTTGTTAGTATAAAGGTATTTTTATAGTGATAAAAAGTATTAAATTTAATATTTAATAAAAAGAGAATAAAGCCTTTTCACAATGGCTAAATAACTTTCTATCTCCTATTCAAACTCGACGAACAACCGTCGAAGGGATTCTCTAGTTTTAGAGTCTTATGATGATGCTATGTATTTTTGTAATTCAACTATGGTTAAAATAAAATACAACCGGCGAAAGGGGTCTCTAGATTTAGAGTCTTAGGGGGTGTTTGTTTTAGCTTATATAGTGGGCTTATAAGCTTATTAGCTTATATAAGTTTATAAGCCGAAATCAAGTGTTTTGTTAAGCTTATATAAGTAGGCTTATAAGCTTATATAAAGAGATTTTGGTAAGCCAAACATTTGTGACTTTTATAAGGAATGGTGGGCTTATATAAGAATATCATACAAAAAGACTTTTATATCCAAATTTAATAAATACATCATTTAATATTTATTTATGTGCTTTTTTGTCATTTTACTTTATTAACTTTAATAAGCTAAATCAAACACTAAACATGAGCTTATAAGCTTATATTATATAAGCCATAAATAGCTTACATAATATAAGGTAAGCCCAACTTATAAGTTTAACCAAACACCCTTTATGATGATGCTATGTATTTTTGTAATTCAACTATGGTTAAAATAAATTATGTTTTTGTTAGTTTGATACTTTTTTGGCAACATGATTATATAAATTTCCTTGAACGATATTAAAAATAGGGTTAATTCCATATTTACCCAATTAAAACCTTCTAATGCCATATTTACCCACCTAAAAATCATAATGCCATATATATCCAACTTAAACATCATATCTGTCATATTTACCCAAATTATCATAAAAATTGATTAAAAGTAAATTTGTATCCTCACATTCCTATTATACCCTTGATAATCTCATAGTACTTATTTTCAACCGAGTATTTTACCTACTGTTTAGAGTTCTTTGTTGGTTGTTACAACTTTTACATATTGAAGCCAAAAAGAACTTGCTAACGATACATATAAAAATGTGTCGCTAAAATCCAGAAGTGACATTAAAATACTAAAAGTGCTGCTAGAAAATTCTGACGTGCTTCACATAAAAAATGCAACTAAGATGGTGTATTTATAGAACATAACACACTGCCACAATTTTTTTTTAGTATATCTCTTTAGATTTTGTGACACAAATTTTATATCAAAAGTGTCAATATATAACTGTCTTGTCTTTATTGTATTATGTTCTTCAATTGAGTATTTGACCAATTGCTTGAACTCATTCATCGGAATGGATGCTAACTTCACTAATGACGTGAACCTCAAAGTATCCGTTGAAAATAAAGCTATATAGTATTGGAGTGATTTTATGTAACAAGATCACTAAAAATGTAACAAGAAGGTTTTACATTTTATTTTTACCAGATTTGATCAAGGAAAAGAAACGAGTATGTAATGTATCAAGAATGATTTTATGAGATTATCAAGGGTATAGTAGGGATTTAAGGATACAAATTTACTTTTAATCAATTTTTATGATAATTTAGGTAAATATGACAAATATTATGTTTAAGTTGGATATATATGACATTATGATTTTTAGGTGGGTAAATATGGCATTAGTAAATTTTAATTTGGTAAATATGGAATTAACCCTTAAAAATATGATGTCAACTCGCAATTGTGTTTGTTAAAAAACCACACTCGTATCAATACAATCGGAAATTGTTTACATTTCGAAATAAAGTGGCGGGCTTTTCCGCACGAAACTTCATTATGAACAAGCCCATCAACAATATTGCCTCAATCTGGAGGTGGCAAAACGGGCGGGCGGTGGGTTAAACGGGCGACAGGCTAAACGGGCGGCGGGCAAAACGGATACGGGCTAAACGGACGCGGGCACAAACCGGTGCGGGCCAAACGGACGCGGGCTAAACTGGCTCGAGCTAAACTAAATCTCGTTAAAAAGATGACAAATAACTCAAAAAAATTTCCACAAATATTTTTTTTGGTGTTACCGATCACGAAATGATTATAATAAATAATATATAGGAGTAGTTATTCGAATAAATATAGTCTCAAAACAATTTGATTATATTAATTCAAGCATAACTGATTTTATGTTTTCAGTACGTAAAAATTTAAAGAAATAATATTTGATGTTAAATAATTGATTAATAATAATATTTTTTAATCGAACAAGTTACGAGATACCAAAAGTCACATCTGAAGATTTAAAATAGAATTTGTAACGTATGTTAGGGCCTCCGCCCATTTACTAAAACTTAACCTCCCATTTCGCCCATTGACCAAACTTGAACCGCCCATTAAGCCCCCTTCAAAATTAAATGAGTGCCCATTTTGCTCATGAATTTAATAAGAAGGCGAAATTAGCCCATATTTATGAGTTTGGACGCATATTGCCACTTCTACCTCAATCAATGGACCCATGAACCAAATTTTGTTAAAAGCAATGAACTAAAATCGGACACAAGTTTCAATTCTTCGGTTCTACCTGGTTAAGAATCAATTTTCTAAAAAATAAAATAAAAACCCTCATGCAGTAATGAATTAGAGTATTAGACTAATAAAAAGCAACAAATATTTGAATGTTTTAAGCTTTTTCAACTATTTGGATTAAAAAAAATTGTTTAATAAATGAAGCATAAACTCAAACAGATTCGTTTTACGATTTCACATTATTCAAATTATTCACAAATCACTAGCACATAACAATTCAAACAGAATAAAATAACTTCAAATCTAAATGAATAACCAAAATCGTTTATAGTTTGACCGTTTTTGTCCCTTTATCTCGTTTATTTATTTTTTTCTCTAACTGTTCTTTTACCTTTTTCATAATTACATCGTCTTTAATACGAAAGAGCAAACATATAGAAGGAGCGGGCCAAAACAAAGTTACAGTTAAATTCAACCAAAAGTGTCACCGATTCGTTCATGGTTCTAAACAAAAATTTATTCCATGGAATATTTTGAGTATGAAAAATATATAAACATAATTGTTTTAAAATGACTGGATATTCAGTTTCGAAATCATGAATCAATAGACTTGAATCAGACTGAACCAGAAACCGAATAATCACAAACTCAAGAATCAAAACCATCGAATTTGGATGTGGTTTGGCTTTTTTTTGTTCCAGCCTAATTATGAGGTTCGCTTGTTCAACCCGATTGACACAAATAATTTTTCTTTAAATTTTTTTATATATTTTCTATTTAACTCATTATATGTTTTTTTAATATTTTATTCAAATTCAAGTTAATTCAAATCTAAAGTAACTCAATCTGAATAAAGTCGAACCCAACTAACCTAAGAGTATCTCCAATGCATAAACCAAAATATAACTTTTTATTATTTCAAAAAGTCTTTTGATGGGGTTTTCTTGCATTGGAGGTAAAGTTTTATGAAAAGCTTTTTGAAATGACTTTGTGAACTAAAATCTTTGCTTAAACCTTTAGCTATAAAAAAAGTTTACATTTAATGCAATAAATATAAAAAGTCATCAAAAAGTTTTAGCATTGAAGATGCTCTAAGAAAAATTAAGTGAGATTCAAATAAATTACTTTTAATATTACCCAAATTAAACCCGACCCAAACCCGATTCCACTCCTACTCCTACACCTAACAATGAACCGCTCCCAGCTTCCTATAACTAGGAAACTGAAAGTGCAAAATGTAAATAAAAAGAGTTTAACAAATACTAAAAAGTAAAAACTACTCTTTACTGTCTGTGTTACTTCTCTCTCTTGACAAAACCCTAACCCTAAGCACAAACCGCCGCCTCCATCTCTATTTTCATCCTTTCTCCCAGATCTGGTTCTTGTTTGTATCGCACATCGATGATCTATAAAGAAAGGATTTTTTGTGGTAACACCACGGGTTCAGCTTACTTTCATAGATATATAACAAAGGTATGCTCATCTTTTCTTTCATTATTTTCACAACATATAAATATTTGGTTTCCGATCTATTACTGTGTACTTATTGTTTCTTTATCTAATAATATAGGGCATGTGTTTAACCTGCCGTGAGATCTCAAAGAAAGAGGTTTGTCTCTCGTTGGATGAGACCACACCTCTGTCCACAAGGCACAAATGCCATCTACGGCGTAAGGTACAGTTTGTTGGAGTTTAATTATAAACCATTAAATGGGCGACTAGTTTCGGGTGACTCGGTTATGGCACTCCGTGTTTATAGCCCATAAGTTTAAAAGTAAAACTTACCGTGATAATTTTGCATGATAATTAGGGGAATGGGACTGAGATAAATGAGATAGACCTGAGTGGTGGAGACTTTAACTTCACAAAAGACGGGAATGAGCCGGCAGTTCATGTTGGGAACCTGCGATCAACCTTCAAGCTGACTAGAAAGTGGTAGGATTGACTGGTAAGTAGAGTTCAATTTGGTTTATTTGAAACTGTTTTGGACTTTTTGAGTCATATATATTTAGGATTTTGATCTGATGGTAGTTGACTGTTGACTTTCAGGGGGTCTACTATACTGTTGACTTTCAGGGGGTCTACTATACTGTTGTGCAGGAGGAAATACATATATGCTGGTTTCTCATCTACTGGTTATTCTGAATGTTGCTACTATAGTGCAGGGGTATACTATAGTGATTGTGGTTGCAAGAGCAAAGATAACCCATGGTTTCTCTTCTTATTTCGACATGTCACTCGTCTCTATCTTATATATGAACATCTTCCTTTATTACGATTCTTGATTGTGGTTGTGTAGGAGCAAAGATATCCCATGGTTTCTCTTCTTATTTCGACATGTCACTCGTCTCTATCTTATATATGAACATGTTTCTTTATTACAATTCTTGTTTTTTTAATAGTGCTTGATTTTATCGAGCGTGTGATCAATCCTATAGCTACTACTTCTTTCCATGACTGATCCGTTGTCATTGATGGGGAACTTGTTTCTATAAGTATGATTTTCTGATGTGGGTTTTGGCCATGCGAGTCACTAGTTAATTAAGGTCACAGGTATATGGACTTCAATTCATAAACATTTCCGCATTAGTTATATTTCTTAATGCATAGGTTATGTGTGTATAATTGTATAACAGTATATTTTTGTTCATAAAATCAAGCTAAGTGGCACTAATCACTTGTAATTTGGTAATGCCTTTTAGCATAACTATTTAGTGTTGCGTTAAAGCAGAAAGCGTGTGTTTTTCAATCATGATCCTCGATCAGTTTACTGTCTAGGCCCCAGGCCATGCATCCAAGAACTGGTATTGGTCTCCAAACTCGATTGGGTTGATTGGTTTGGGACAGGGTTGTATAGCAGCTAGTTTGAATAAATGAGCAATATAATGTGATTGTCCTAGTTTATTTGTTGAGATACATTGATAGCTGACCTGAACAAAGCAAACTAAATACAAATTGGGCCAAAAATCGATAAGTATTCAATTTAGCATTTCCAATTTTTGGGTTTGGGTTCTTGGTGTGTAATGAGCAGCAGACGTGGACCAGACCGAAGACCGAGTTTGTCCAAAACCCTGGACCGAGACCGGACCGAAATGGTCTGGTCCGGTCCGGTCCAGGTCCGTCCGGTCTTGTACGGTTTTCGATCCGGTCCGGTCCTATTTAGGCAAAATAAAAGAATTTTTTGTAAGACCGACCGGACCGGACCGAGGACCGAAATAGCCCAAAATCATGGACCGAGGACTGAACCAAATATTCTCGATCCGGTCCGGTTCGGTTTTCCGGTCCGGTCCGGTATAACGGTCCAAATGCTCAACCTTATTTACAACCTCGCTCATAAATTGTCACTTTTACATGTAACTATTGTTGTTGTGTTTCTCAACACTTGTGGTTCGGGGTGTCAATCGGGTCAGATTGGATGCTTAACGAATCGGGTTTAAAAAAATAAAACTAACGCGCAAACCGATCCAATAAAAAATCGGATCTATTGTGTTCGGGTTTATCGAGTTGCGTGTTATATCGGGTTATGAGGGTTGCTTATTAAAAAGAATAATAAATTAGGCTGACAATTAATAATTCCTAATAATATTGATGATAACCTTGTTATAGACCCATAATAAGAACCTCATAAACCCATAATAAGAACAATTTAAAAGACAAGCTTAGCCACAGTTCATAAATCATAAGCACGATTATAAACACTTCAACACAGTTCTACTTTTGTGCTTAGCCACAGTTCACCTCCACTGGTCCCTTCTCTTAATAAATATATTAGTACTTCAGAGTTCAGAATAATCCTCGTTTAACACCTGAATGAAAATATTGACGTATTTTTATTTCCTTGTTAATATCATTTTATTTCATATGTATGGCCGAATCCTTCACAATTACTAGTAATATCTTTTGTCATTTACAAGTTAATTCGTGCTTTTCTTTTTTATGCAGTAGGTACTAGGTAGTCTGGGACGAAGCCAGAACGAAATATGACCGGGTGCACAAATTTTTTTAACCGCAATGTAACACATGTAGAAAATGAATTAAAACGAAGGGTAGAAACACGTTCCGATTGACTGGGTGCATTTAAAATAAATTTAGAAAAAATCGATTTTTTCTTCACAAATTAACACTACACAGAAAAATTCCATAAGGGTCACGGACACCCGCGGAACCCCCTAGCTCCGTCCCTGTAGGTAGTACCATTATTTAGGATTTAATTTTGGGGGTGGTTATTGGTACCCCTCCTAAATGGATTCCAATACCCTCTAACTTTTTGATTTTTTTTTAATTTTTTAAATTTTGTTTTTGTTATAAAACTGTGAAACGAAAATTGCGGAATGAAAAATATAAAGCTTAACATGTCAAAAAAAGTAAACTGTCAAAAAATATGGACCAGAAACTGACAGAAAACTGTGTTGTACTGTAACAGGGGGACAAAAAGGAAGTATTGGAAGTACTTTTTATACTTTTGAGAGGGTAAGAGTATTGGTAAACCCTTAAATTTAAGTGCATTATTTATATCCAAATTTGTTCCAACTTTTTTGACCAAACCAAAATTGAATTTTCACACCTACCTTCCCTGTCACATGTTTCAAAATTTTCACTTTCAAATTTTATTTTCCTCTCATATTTTCTTTATAAATTTATATAAAGAAAAGCGCGTGTTTTAGGATCACTAGCTATTTTGTCCTCATAGCTATTTTGTGATGCCTTTTAGGATCACTAGCTATTTTGTCCTCATAGTACTGTAGAAAGCGCGTGTTTTTCAATCATATATGATCCTCAATTGTAAAAACATGAAAAAGAGATAAAGACACAGATTAATCACCCAACCAGCCACCCTTTGGTGATTTATTAACAAGATCCAAGTTCACTAACAACAGATAAAGGATTAGTCCCCAAATGGGTGCTAGTCGTACAATACAAGATAAATGGTGAAAACGTCCCAACTAGGTTGATCCGTTTTCCTCACTACAGATTCACTCAACACTCAATAAATCTAATCTAGAAGATGAAACAAAGATGAAGATCCTCCCATGGTAGAAACCATCTGTGTTTGAGAAGAGAGAGCGTTTCACACAATGTGTGTGTGAAACAAAGGGAGTGAATGAAATGACAAACCATAGCTCAGCTAGGTTAAGTAACATACGCGCTTCACAAGACTCCAAATGGGCCTCAACGGCTAGCCCAACTCCAAAGCCCAAAATGCAACCAAGCCCTTCTAAAATAAAACAACACAAGAAGAGTCCAAAACATATAACAAATTAAAAGAAGGTAAGTTTGATAAATTTAACATCCTCCCTCAAACTTACCAGCAGGGAGGATTACCTTTTGAACATATCCACCATTCCTAATTGTTTGCACAATTTGGAATGTTGGAGAGAACCATGACCCTTAGTGAAAAGATCTGCTGTTTGATCAGCAGAAGCAACCTTGATTGTTTTGATAATCCCACACTGCACCTTTTCTCTCACAAGATGAACATCAACCTCAAAATGTTTGGTCCTTTCATGAAAGACAGGGTTGGCAGCAATTTGGATAGCAGAAGAGCTATCACTATACAAGTTTATAGGAAACAATCTAGGTATGCTCAGGTTACTAAGCAAGTTAGAAATCCAAATGACCTCACATGTAGCACTGGCCATGCATCTATATTCTGCCTCACCAGAGGATCTGGAAACAGTAGGTTGTTTTTTACTCTTCCATGAGACAAGAGTATTCCCAAGGAACACACAATAGCCAGAGACAGATTTCCTGGTTCTCAAACACTTAGCCCAATCAGAGTCAGTAAAGCAAGACAACTTGAGCTGTTTATCTTTGTAAATTTGAATGCCAATCCCTGGAGCATTTTTAAGGTATCTAATAACCCTCAATGCAATTTTAAGATGAGATTGTAAGGGAGCATGCATGTGCTGACTTAAGCATTGGACAACATAAGAGATATCAGGCCTGCCGTGGGTCAAGTAAATAAGTTTGCCAATAAGTTTTTGATAATTAAACACATTCATGAGGAACTTATCAGAGTCACTCTCTTCCACAGCAAGAACACAGTTCTCAGGAAGGGGAGTGGTGACAGGTTTAGAAGCTAATAAACCAAACTCATGAATAGGTCAAGGCAATATTTTCTTTGAGTCATACACACACCAGACTTGTTGTAAAGAACCTCAATACCAAGGAAATATTTCATAGAACCAAGGTCTTTAATCATAAACTTGTTTTTGAGAAACCTTTTAAATTTCTCAATTTCAGACAAATCATTACCAGTAACCACAAGGTCATCAACATACACAAGAATGATAATAAAAATATTACCAGTATGCTTAATGTAGAGAGAATAGTCAAACTTACTTTGAACAAAGTCATGCTCAGCCAGGGCAGTGGTAAGCTTAGCATTCCACTGCCTTGGGGCTTGCTTTAGACCATAAAGGGACTTGTTTAACTTGCAAACCTTAGAGGGATTTGGATTGTCAAATCCAGGAGGAAGAGTCATATAGACATCCTCTTCCAAATCCCCATAGAGAAAGGCATTGTTAACATCCATTTGAAACAAAGGCCAATCATTGGCCATGGCAATGCACATAATACATCTAACAGTGACCATTTTGACAACAGGACTAAAGGTCTCATCAAAGTCAATCCCCTCTTTCTGACCAAACCCTTTGGCAACCACCCTAGCTTTATATTTGTCAATAACCCCAGAGGACCCATATTTAATTTTATACAGCCATTTGCAACCAAGAGCTTTTCTACCCAAGGGCAGGTCAGTAATGGTCCAAGTGTTGTTCCTAATAAGGGCCTCAATTTCATTATTTATAGCCTCAATCCAATTAGGGTCATTTTTAGCTTCATTAAAAGAGCAAGGTTCAACAGATTTGTTGAGGGTGGTGGCAAAGCAAAGGTTCACAGAATTAAGTCTGGAGTAATTAACATGTTTTTCAATACCATATCTAAGTTTGCTATCAATAACATAGTCATTAAGTTTAGCATAAACCTTAGTACTTCTCACAGACTTCCTAATGGGGACAGGCACCTCATTAGTCACAGGATTATCAATGTTGTGAACTGGTTCAGAAGAAATAGGCAAAGAATTTTGAATGTTGCCCTCAGATAGAATGTTATCATCTATTTAGGTTGCTGAATCCTCTCCAAGTGATTGTTGAGTGTTGGACTCATCACTTGGAGGGATTCTACCATCCTCAGTAGATGTAGCTCTCTCTTCATCATTGGGTCTTATAGGGGTAGGATTATCAAAGAAAGAAAGGAGTTCAGCATCACTTGTTTTCACATCAGCCAAATCACCATCCTTATTGTTTTTCATTTTAAAAGGAAACACAGTTTCATAAAATCTCACATCCCTAGAGTATAGGACACCCCTAGTGTCCAAACTTAAAAGTTTGTAAGCTTTTTTACCAGCAGAATACCCTATCAAGACACATTTCTCAGACCTAGGGGAGAGTTTATCACTGTTGTTTAAATTTGTAGAAAAACAAAGACACCCAAAGCACCTAATGTGAGAGAGATTAGGTTTTTTGTTATAAACCAGTTCATAAGGTGATTTTCCTTTTAAGACAGATGAGGGGAGCCTGTTGATAAGGTAAACAGCAGTTAGAATGCAATCAGACCAAAAACTAAGAGGAATCCCCCCTGAAACATAAGGCTCCTTGCAACATTGAGCAAGTGCCTATGTTTCCTTTCAACAATCCCATTTTGTTGAGGGGTGTAAGTGCAAGAGGTTTGATGGACCATTCCAAGGTCAGAAAACAAAGAGAGCATTTTCTTGTTAACAAATTCAGTACCATTGTCAGATCTGACAACCTTGATACTTATGTTAAATTGATTTTTAATCAGTTTTATGTAGTTAACAAAGGTGTCAAACACTTCATCTTTATTTTTTAAAAGAAAAGTCCAAACAGCCCTGGAATAGTCATCAACAATGGTCAAAAAATACTTGTATCCCTCTCTGCTAGAGATCCTGTAGGGACCCCACAAGTCAATGTGAACAAGCTCACCCAGATGAGTGGACTTGTGTTCACTTAAAGGGAAAGGTTCCCTTGTCTGTTTGGCCCTATGGCAAACATCACAAACAGGGACACAAGTGTTTTTAGAGAGGTTAAGATCAGACTTGAGAGCAGAGAGGACTTGATCAGCAGGATGACCAAGTCTGCTATGCCACAAGTCTTTGGACACATTAAAGGACATAATCATGTTAACATTACCTACACTCTTGTTGTTTTTATCAAGGTCAAACAAGTAGAGGCCCCCAGACTCACTACCAGTCCCCAGAGTAATTCCCTTGGTCAAATCCTGAATATAGAATTTATCCTCATCAAAACCCCCATACAACTTACTATCTTTAATTAACTTATTAACAGATAAAAGACTGACACAATACCCAGGAACCACAAGGACATCATAGAGAATAACATTGTTAGACAATCTCAAATTACCCACATGACTTATGGTGGCAATGGTCCATTGGAATGCCCCACAGTGAGATTGAGATTGGCAACATCAACAACATTGAACATACCAATAGTGGAAACAGTCAAGTGTTGGTTACACCCAGAATCTATGATCCATCCAAGGGTGATAGTGGTAACCAACCCTTTCAAGTGACCATAATAGTATCTAGAAAAATTAATATTGAACAAGACATTAAAGTTATAAAATGAGCAACTACCTGCCCTGTTGGCATGAATGTTGCCAGGGGAAGGATCATTAATCAAGAGCAGAAGTTTCCTCATTTGATCAGAAGTGAAGGAAGAAGGCACATCACAAGTAGCAGATTTGTCAACAGTCTTAACATCATCCAGCTTAATATCACAATTAGCATTGAAATTAGGTTTAGACACATAATTCTTAGGATTAGAGGGCCTTTTGTATCCAGGAGGATACCCAATGATCTCATAGCACCTATCCACAGTGTGACCAATCATCCCACAATTAGTGCAACTGAGATTAGGATTGGGGCCCCTATTAGGGGAAGACTGATTGCCACCTTTTGAGGAATTCTTATTAGGATTAGAAGAATTTCCTCTCCTTTGCTGACCAAAGGACTTGGCAGCAAAGGAGGAGGCATTGGGCTTGGGATCAATCACACTAGAGGGTTCAGGGATACCTCTATGTGACTCTTCCCTGGAAACCATCACATAAGCATCCTTCACATCAGGGAAAGGGTCCCTGGTGAGAAGGGCAGTTCTAACAGGTTGATAACACTCATCAAGCCTCATTAGAAACTGCATAAGCTTCATGAGCTGCTGATGCAAGATGGATTCAGTACTAGCAGGACAAGAACACTTAATAGCACACACACATTTAGGAAATTTAGTTAAAGCATCAAACTCTCTCCATAATGAGTTAAGTCTATGATAGTATTCAGCAACAGATGTGCGTCCTTGTTTCACAGAGTTAATTTTTTGAAGGAGGTTATACACAACAGACCCATCTACCTTATCATAAGTTTCAGATAACTCATTCCACACATCAGAAGCATTTTCAGAATAAACCAACCCCATATAAACATCTTGAGACACATAATTCATAATCCAAGTTAAGACCATAGCATTACATCTATCCCATTGAGCAGATAAAGCATGACTGTGAACATAAGTCTCTTTCAAACAAGTACCATTAATAAAACCAATTTTATTTCTAGATTGAAGAGCAAGTTTCATGGCATTGTTCCACATACGATAATTAGCAGTACCAAGAAGTTTAAAAGGAATCAAAGCAGTAGCACTACTATCACTATTCTGAATATGCAAAGGATCACCAGCATCAAGGCTGCTGATCAAAATAGGTTCAGTAACAACACCACCTGTGTTAACAGGAGGTGGAGTACTAGAGCCAGCACTCATGATAACAAAGCAACAAGAGCAGGCAACAAAAAAGATATAAACCAATCAAACAATCAGAAACCAGCAACCAAATAAGCACAAGTAATAAAAACAAACAAGTATAAGAAGCACCAAAAAGAAACAACACCTAGAATAGGGTTACCAGAAATGCCAGTTGTGGACTGGGATTGACCAGAGCAGGTATCCACACCAGTCAAGGATGGAGGGTCAAGGAGTTAATCAATCCGTTTGCACCCACAGAACAGGCAACAGTAACCCACAAGTAACCAAGAATAGAGAGATAAGAGTGGAAAGAAAACCTTACAGTGCAATACAGCAAGATAAAGGACCCAATCTCTAGATTCACTTAGTCTAGAGGATGGGTAGAATACCACCAAAGAATCCAAGTTAGGGTTTCAAAACCCTAATAAAGATTCAGTCAAAAAGAATGAATCAACCAACGGCACCACCAGATCGATCAACGGCACCACCAATATTAGCTTCCTGAGGACCAAACAAGCAAGATCCCCAAAAAAAAGATTAGGGTTTGACGAAACCCTAACTTTTAAATGCAAGAAAACCAACGGCAACACCAGTATAATCAACGGCAACGCACAGGGAAGCGATTAAGAGCAACAGAATCAAGAAACCCCAAAAAATAAATTAGGGTTTCAGGAAACCCTAATTAATTTTTTCGAGTAAATAATAAATAATCAAGAGTGAGCAAGATTATAGATACAATCCAAGATCTTTACGCTCTGATACCATGTAAAAACATGAAAAAGAGATAAAGACACAGATTAATCACCCAACCAGCCACCCCTTGGTGATTTATTAACAAGATCCAAGTTCAGTAACAACAGATAAAGGATTAGTCCCCAAATGGGTGCTAATTGTACAATACAAGATAAATGGTGAAAACGTCCCAACTAGGTTGATCCGTTTTCCTCACTACAGATTCACTCAACACTCAATAAATCTAATCTAGAAGATGAAACAAAGATGAAGATCCTCCCATGGTAGAAACCATCTGTGTTTGAGAAGAGAGAGAGCGTTTCACACAATGTGTGTGTGAAACAAAGGGAGTGAATGAAATGACAAACCCTAGCTAAGCTAGGTTAAGTAACATACGCGCTTCACAAGACTCCAAATGGGCCTCAACGGCTAGCCCAACTCCAAAGCCCAAAATGCAACCAAGCCCTTCTAAAATAAAACAACACAAGAAGAGTCCAAAACATATAACAAATTAAAAGAAGGTAAGTTTGATAAATTTAACATCAATTTACATTCGGTCCCCATCCATCCAAGGGCTGGCTTGGTCTTCAAACTCGGTTGGGTTGATCGGGGTCGAGACATTGTTAGAATAAATGAGTAATATAACGTGCTTGCCCTATTCGTTGAGATTGATACGACATGAACAACCCACCCGGAAAATTTTACAAACACTAATCTTTTTTTGAAATATGCGACGATATTATAAGAAGGTAAAAGTTATGAGAACAAATACGAAAAAGCTCTAAGCAAGAGCCAAAAGAAAAAAGAAGAACAACTAGACATCAACACTATGTTACAATGAATAAAACCCCAAACTGGGTTCTTGGAATACTGGGCTATGTCCACTTTGACCATCGGTTTAGTCCAACATCAATAGTATTCACATTTAGCATTTCCAGTTTTTGGGTTCTTGGAATACTGGATATAGTAACAATCTAAGCTTCATTTTGTGAAGTGAGTTGCTTATCGATCATAATACGGCTAATACACATAGTCATCGTATGTTTTTTGTTCGGTTGAGTTGTTAATAGAGTCATTGTACCATGAAAATATGCCATTTACATGTCGCTGTACTTTGTGTTTTCGTTAACTTACAGCGCTTGATTCAGCCGTTAAAAAAAACTTACCGCGCTTGATTATTTTTATAGATTTATAAAAAGAAAATTTAGACTTTCTTACTCACATTTTCTATCTCCTTACTAGAGGTGCAAATGAAAACCGGATTTTTGAAAATTCGGTCCAAAAATCCAAACCGGTTTTTCAAAATCCGGTTTTCTAGTTATTCGATCCGGTTTTTTCTATCCGAACCGGTTAGACCGGATATTACGATTTTCGGAAAATCGGATAAAAACCGGATAAATTACCGGATTTATCCGGTTTTAAAAAAAAACGGATTTAACCGGTTTTTGTACATAGTCAAAGTAGCCGGTTTTATTATTTTTGGGGAACTAGCGAAATCAATGGAATATGCTAAGGTTATTAAAACTTATCATGGGCCGATTAAATGGGAGATTCACACGTTATTAGACCTAGTATTTAATAGGAAGGTATTTCCTTTTCTACTAGATAACCAATCTCGCAAAATCCGTAAATGATAATCAACACCCTAAATACATTTTTGACTAAATAATTCTCATCACCGTAATCCCACATTCCCATGGATGGTGATGTAAACTAGTCAATTTATATGATTTTTCCGGCAATTTAATGACTATTCTTATGAAGCCTTCTATAGCTTGTAATTAGTTCTTTTTGTTTAGAATTGGAAAATTACATTTGTGGTATTTTTTATAATGTTTTTAAATCGATTAAAAAAAACCGATTCGAACATTTTTAACTGAAAAAAACTCGATCCGAACATTTTTATCGAAAAAACCGACCCGGAAAAAACCCGATAAAAACCGATAACGAAAAATTTTAACCGAAAAAAATCCGATACGAACATTTTTATCCGAAAAAAAACCGATTCCAAAAAATCCGATCCGATCCGAATCCGGATTTTTGAAAATCCGGTTTTATCAAATCCGGATTTTTTAAATCCGAATCCGATTTTACCCGGTTTATTTGCACCTCTACTCCTTACCAATTTCTGTCAATTTTGCACTACACTCTTTCGTTTTACATGGTGGCAGTGCTCTTCCCTTTGATGTTGTAGTTTCATCAACATATCAGCCGAGATCATTATGCCGTTTCCTTATCGTCGTTTAAAGATTTTGGAAATATAGGTCTTGCTTTGGATCTGGCATTCATTTCCGGCTCTGAAAGAAATCGGTGCACCTGTGCACTTAGATCAACTCTCCAACGCATATACTTATCATCACTTACGGAGTGGCTGTCTTTGGTTAAGAATAAAATGTTAGTTCAGATTTTACTGCCTTTTCTAACAAAGTTAGTCTTATTGTGAAGAAGCATTATCTTACCTTTATAACAAATACTTTTTTGACTGTTTTTATTTAGATTAGTAGTAACTGTTTATAAAGAAACCAGTCATAAAGTGAAAATTCTGGATTACGAATTATGCATTCAAGTCTAAACAATATTACGATCAATGAATGATGTCTTTTGTATATAAAAAATATATCGGAATGTAAATCACGATGAATGCAAACAAGAGGTGTATTTTGATCGTTACAGAATTCGGTTTATTGATGCAAACCGAAATACAACAAGAAGATAAACTAATTACCAAAGGCATAATGCGAAACACTTATCAAACGTACTCTATGCTTTTCTTTGCCAAAAACACTTGTCTAAACTTTAGTACCAGTCACCACAACATGTTTTTTCCTCAAACGAGAATTTTTCTTTATCAAATTGTTGTCATTTGTGATGATGTCATGGATTGAAAACAAGCTATTAGGAAACATAACAATACTGGTTTCTGTTGGTTAATCTTGATTAATTTAGGTGTCACGTTTTTATTTGATGTTTATTAGTAGTCCCTATTATTGTTTTAGTAAATGTAGGACCAAGTATCTCATTTGATTTGGTCATGTAGGACCGAGTTTATGGGAGCATCAGAATGTGGGGTTGTTGCTTGAAAGAAGGGACGTGGTTTGGATGTACTAGTCATATATATAGCTACTTATCAGAATGAATATTGTATCAGTTTTCCTTTATTAATATAGAAACCATTGAGAACCAATCTTGCTGTTTTGATTGGTGTTAGTTTGTGGTGCGAATCCGGGGTAGAAGGAGGCTGATAACCTATATTTGGTATCAGAGCGGAGTTCGATCAAACAACGGGGTTGAGAGTCGGTTCAAGAAAAGGGTGTAGCCCTTTGCTGTAGGGCTGACGCAACAAGGAATCAAGTAATCGGAAAGAAAGAAAGAAAGAAAGAAAGAAAAAGAAAGAAAGATTAAAAAGACCGGCGCCGTAGAGAAGACCGAGGAAGCTCCGGCGTTAGATCGAGGAGCTGCAAAAGACCGGGCAACACCTAGACCGACACAGGTGGCAATAGACCGAAAGCTCACCTGAGAAAGATTAGACCGAGACCAAAAGAGATAACCGTGACCGACGGGTTATCTAGACCGAAGTTTCAACAGCAAAAGACCGAAGGACTGTTGAATTAGAAGACCGAGACCGAAGCAGGCAACGAGACCGAGACCGTGACCACGGGTTGCCCGAGAAAGAAAGATATACCAAAATTTCAACAGAAGACTGAAGGAGAAAAATACCGTTGAATCAAAAGACCGAAGACCAAGACCGAATTATTGAATCAAATGACCGAAGATTCAAGGAAAGACCAAATAAAGTTGATCACATGTGATGATCAAAGAAAGAGTCCGACAAGAAAGAGTCGACAAGAAAGGGTCGGCGAGAAAGGGTCCACAAGCAAGATTCGATGTTAGCAAGAAAGAGAATCGGATCAAGCAAGCAAGTAGCAAGTTTTACGGATCGAGCATCAAGATTAAGGGGTTGATTGTTGGTTAATCTTGATTAATTTAGGTGTCATGTTTTTATTTGATGTTTATTAGTAGTCCCTATTATTGTTTTAGTAAATGTAGGACCAAGTATCTCATTTGATTTGGTCATGTAGGACCGAGTTTATGGGAGCATCAGAATGTGGGGTTGTTGCTTGAAAGAAGGGACGTGGGTTGGATGTACTAGCCATATATATAGCTACTTATCAGAATGAATATTGTATTAGTTTTCCTTTATTAATATAGAAACCATTGACAACCAATCTTGCTGTTTTGATTGGTGTTAGTTTGTGGTGCGAATCCGGGGTAGAAGGAGGCTGATAACCTACAGTTTCGGGTTCATCTTCCCTACCATCAACATCTGCTTCATGTAAAACGCGGCTTCTGAGGTTGTAAACGTAGAACAAGTCCTTCCCTATATCCGATGGGGTACACTTTATGAATATGTCCGCTTGTTTGTTTAGACAACCTAAAACCTTTAAGTATCCATAGGGAAAATCACGGTCTTCTTCTTCTTCAAAATCACACTGTAGCACCCATTCTTTCTTCCTGTAGTTCAATACATAAACCACCGTCGTCCTATTTCAAAAATATCCAACTTGGCCGTTTAGATTAACCAAGTCGTCGCAACCACAAGTCCACAACTATTGTTTTGACAGGATCGATAAGCCCAAATTCCTCCTTCTTTACATCAAACCATACTACATGTCTTTCATCCTTATAAGTTGGTGAGTTAGAATAATTCAATAACTAATTCAAACAACCATTAGTGAATATGCATGGCTTCACCGCATTTCAGATGAAGCGGGACTTGGGGAATTTCTCGCCACGAGGAGTTTCTGCCAAATACATGCACCATAGTGCAAAGATTATCAATATGGTTATCTTTGAGCAGAACACACACCATCTTATAAGTGTTGAGGAATCGAAACAAATCTGACATGACTCCATAATCATAGAAGTTTCATGAAAAGATTCAGGTCGGGGTGACAACTTGTAGCATTGTTTCTTAATAGGATAAATCACAACAAAAGAGCTTATGACTTCACCATCGTCTTCAGATACACAGATACGCCCATTGCAAGAACCTCGATATTCCACATTTGTTATACAATATTTGGAGAGCTTGCACAAAAATTCAAAATCTGGGACCATTTTCGGAGACAAGAACTAAATTTCTTTGTAACAAACCTACTAAAACGAAAAAAAACTAAACGTAATAAGATATGTAAAAAAGATATTAGATTATGAAGAAGTAAATTTTAAGAAATATGGTGAAATTAAATTATGAAAAAATAAGGGAAAAAGATGGATTTGGTCAAGTTGAGCACTTGACATCCACTGGATGGTCAAGTCAATTTTTTTTTGACAAATATAGTCATCACCACAAATGCTCAACTTTGCAGTCACAAATGCTCAACAACAAGTGATAAACTTACGATACTCAACCATAAAATGCTCAACTTTGCACCATAAAATGCTCAACTTTACACCACAAAGGGCTCAACTTCGCAAACTTAAAAAAAAGTTTTGTTTTTGTTTTTTTTGCAAAGTCGAACATTTGAGGGTTGAGCACCGTAAGTCGAGCATTTACCATATGACACGTGCCATAATTATAGTGGAGCTGAGCAGTTGAGCATTTGTGCATGACCATATATGTCAAAATCTTTTGACTTGACCATATAGTGGATCAAGGGTATGAGATTTGACCAAATCCGTTTTTTTTCCAAAAAATAAACTGATAAAAAGATATTTCAATTTAAAAATGAAAATAGGTTTTTAAAAGTTGTTACAAAAGAGATGATTATTAAGATTGCACATCTTGTTACATGTGTATATTTCCATAACAAACAATTTTAAAAGTCTTAATTTACAGACTTTCTAAATTTGGAATTGTCCTAAACGCTTTATAATATAAACTTAAAAGGAAACATACATGCCTTTTAAGAAAAAAAGAGTAAATAGATAGAAGCACTCAACCAATCATTACACGTAATTTTTATTAATAAATCAAAGATAAGTCCATTTGTATGCTTATCAACATTAAATGAGAATTTAAGTTGTCCCCTGATGGATGCACCTTATATACACGATTTCACAATAATGAACTCATTACGTCTCTCAACGATATCGATTAATACCAGACTATCTTGATAAAGATGAATAAAATGAACACCTAACAAACTAATAGAACAATAACGATCGTAGATGAAAACAACAAAGAATGAAAACGTGGAAAAACCCTATATGAGGAAACAACTTATATAGACAGCTACTTAGAGCTAATTATAACTCCAACACAATATAAACATACAAAACCTAGCCATAAAATTAAATAAACAAATAATTACAGAAAGTCTCTCAGGTATGAGTTTGTATCATAAAAGTATCAATCTTTCCAACACCCATCATTACTCATACTCCAAACATATCAGTCATATTTAACATAGAGCAAAAATGCTTATACTGGGATATACTACTCTTAGTAAAATATATCAGCAACAATATTAACTTAATTGACCCATTAGGTAAATCCATATAAATTTCCATACCAAAAATGCATTATTCACATCTTACTGGTACAACATCCTCAGTTTTTTACTTGCGTTCTAACGGCTCCCATAATTATTTGGCAGTCGTAATCTTGCAGTACATATTGTACAAAGAGTCCACCAAACCATTCAGAACATAGTTGTGACACAAGAAGTCTAAATTTTTCCATGCTTCAACAACTTTTACGACTTGTTGATCAGCGGGCACACCTTCTTTAGGAGGTTCCACATGAGGTACACTATCCTTAAGAACTTCGCAAGGTTCAAAGTAGTGAGATAGAAGAACATGTTCTGCTGCCATCTCTTAGAATATGGCTATTGTATTTTTCTGGTTTTTCAGCATGATTAGCAACTGTTTGGGTAACTGGCGCACCAGTTACATTCCCAGTATTAGTCGCAGGGGTTACAAGAGTTTCGGTAGTCATCCTGAAAGATCCAACAAGATAAAAACAAAAAAAACAGTTAGACAACTGTTGTAAATCTGTATATAAGAAATTCAATCGTGATCACTATATACTTTTACCGAGACTGTTTTAAAGAAACTCAATCTTGGTTACAATGAATCAGATGCAATTAACAAATATATCAGTTTAACATAAACACAATCTTGGTTTCAATATAAACTGATAAGAACAACTGCTTAAAAACGTTAGAGATTTGTTAATTAAAATCTGTAAAATTAAAACTAATTTCTAGTGAAACTCAATCCTGGTTTCGGTAGAAACAATTTATAAATAAATCTAATAATATCATTAATCCGAGGCACGTGTTTAAAATGCTTCCCTTAAAACAAATTCACTGTATGCTTCCCAGGGTACAACGTCCAAAGCTGTTGTACAGCCGGACTAGACAAACTTGCCTGAAAGATCACGGAAGCATTCTGCGTTTCTGATCGGATATTGCTAGAAAAACCGTCTAGTAATGGAATTATACAAAGGCTGTGTTTTTCCTGTGTATTAAAACTGAATGAGGAGAGTTTATTTTATAGCCAATTCATGTCTTGGTCACCAAGACAGAGCGCTCCTAAATAATAAAACATGATTTGCATATATTTTACATACACAAACATATTTTGTCATGAATTAATAAGAAAGTCTAAATCTGCCCGCACCTAGGCGAATTTTGGAGCTGCATTCGTGTCCGCAGGTCGCGAGCTCATGCACAAGTTCAGTAGCTTCAAACCCGTTTTTGGCCTAGAAATCCCACTTTCTGCACCCCCTGTGCGTGCGTAGGCGTCTGAGTAAAAACCCACAAATGAATATTGAACGTAGAAACTAAGATTTCTTTATAAACATGATTTCACTTTATGTTTGGAGCAAAGTAAAGTAACACCCAATGCTGTCTTCCAAGGGTTATGGGTGTCAATACCGTCTAGGACAGAGTATGGGGAGATTGAAGCGTAGACAGCCATACCACTACCTAAGGTAGAGAGGCTGGTTCCGGTTCTATCAAAGACTAAAATAGACCTCCAGGCTTGCAAAGAGTGAGGATGAAACCCTTGACCTCTCTTTTGAGCGACGTGGGACAATTTTATTTTCCAAATTTTTGTGCTTCACGTGCCTCATTTTGAGACACGATATCTCATTCATATTAACTCTATTTTGGACATGATTTAGTTTGTTTCGAAGCTCTTTCGAGAAGAACGCAAAGCTACTAATAAGTACGAATATATATAACATATACATATATTAAATTGTGTCTAAACTTTGTAAAAACTCATTTTACTACGTAATTTTTCCAACAAAGCAATTATAGCGAAAACAATTTCTTGTATACATCTTTCCATCCACATAGCTCGCTAATAATTGACCAAAAACAAATGTATCTTTGTGGTTCGTGTTACTTTGTGTAATCAAATGTATGACTTATTATTTATAGTGAAGATTTGTATCCACGATGACGAGTAATGTAGAGAAAGGGAATTTTAATTTCTAAAGTGGAATAGTTGCAACAACAATGAGTGCATTTCATCTGTGAGACCTCCAAAATCAGGCAAGGAAACACGTAGGCAGTATGGGGGTGCCACGTCATGGTACAAGAAACAATGAAATACTGATTACATCATATACATCAGAGTTTTTAAACAAATGGTCCTAGAGTTTTATAAGCGGATAAATCTATTATTTAAACAGAGTTTTGTAGCATATATTTATCAAAATATAGTTACCAAAAATACAGAATATATTTCTATCAGCTTTTACCAAACCAACTTTAAAATAGCATAGAGATCCCCAAGCTGCGAAAATATCATGCGGGCTCTCATCTAAGAAAAATTAAATAATATTACCTGAGATTAAACATGAGAAAGGCCAACAAAAATTTGAGTAATATTCATAGGTTTAGCAGTAAAGGTGTGGAACACAAGCATTCATTTGAAAAACAAGAAATATGGAAAATGGTTATGTACATTAACCATAGTCCGAAACCATTATTATTGCTATTTCACTCATGAATAGAATCTTAACATCAATGTAAGTTTCTCTAGTAAGTATTCAGCCTAAATACTCAAGTATAAACAAATGAAATGCGTCATGGTTAAACAACTGCAACCCCATGGGACGAGGATTGACAGTCCTGATGGATCCACGCAAAACATTCGCGCTTAGCAACACCAAGTAAATAACAGTTCATGATCAAGAGAGGAAACTTATGGCTATAGACTTAAAGCAATAATAATAATGAATAACTCTTGGAAATCATCACGTTCTGGAAAGCATACAAGTTCTGGATAGCATACAATCTAAATTTGTTTTTGTGTGTTAGCGATTATGTTTGGGACTTTATTTCTTTACCATATGTAATTAGTAAAACTAACTTACTTTTGTATGTTTTTGTATATGTATGTTGTATATATGTGAAGTCGAAGCACAATAGATTGTAAGTAACTCTACAAATACATACACAAGTAAAGAAAGAAAAACGAGTTTAATGTGAAGCCAAGAGCAAAGATCAACAAACTAAACTCCAATCATACCTGTAATGAGGTTTAACTAAATAATAAATCTCATCTATAGCTCGCCATTCAAACAGAATACATTGTTGAATCGAATATTTCAAAGTCGTATAATACTTAAGCATGAGTTTCTTACATGAAATGTCAAATACTTGTTGTTTAGTTTTGTACATTATTCACCTTTTTAGGCTACCCAAGGATAAATAATATCATCGTTGTTTTGATCAAATAACGGGCCGTGTTGATAGAGCAAACTCATATCTCGACCGTTATATAATGGTGTGTCGCCGAGATGTTGTTTGTCCGGTGCATTCACAATTACTTCAAATACTAGCTGACCGACTTTTACACCTGCCAAAACTCGACAAATACTAAACACAAAAAATTCCTAGGTGTGTATTATCCATCTAGAATCCGTGGAAATTAAGTTTTCCCGGATTCTAGGTGGTCCATATGGACTGGAAATCAAAAGTCCAGTTTTTGCTTAAGTTTGGATGATTTTGGCCGGTTTCGGCATTTTTGGTTGTTTTGGCCGGTTTTGATCAGTTTTCAAACGGTTAGGTTGCTTTTGACCAAGGATCGCCGAGAAAAAACATAATCCTTGTTTCAAGCTTTCATTTTCTTAGCCGTGGTCTTGAAACGAAGTCATGTAGCACATGTTATGGCCTTTTTATTGCAACCCATGTTTTCTGAAAATTACAATCTAAATTTGTTTATGTGTGTTAGCGATTATGTTTGGGACTTTATTTCTTTACCATATGGAATTAGTAAAACTAACTCCCTTTTGTATGTTTTTGTATATGTATGTTGTATATATGTATGTTGTATATATGTGAAGTCGAAGCACAATAAATTGTAAGTAACTCTACAAATACATATACAAGTAAAGAAAGAAAAACGAGTTTAATGTGAAGCCAAGAGCAAAGATCAACATACTAAACTCCAATCATACCTGTAAGGAGGTTTAACTAAATAATAGATCTCATCTATAGCTCGCCATTCAAACAGAATACATTGTTGAATCGAAGATTTCAAAGTCGTATAATACTTAAGCATGAGTTTCTTACATGAAATGTCAAATACTTGTTGTTTAGTTTTGTATATTATTCACCTTTTTAGGCTACCCAAGGATAAATAATATCATCGTTGTTTTGATCAAATAACGCGACGTGTTGTTAGAGCAAACTAAAATCTCGACCGTTATATAATGGTGTGTCGCCGAGATGTTGTTTTTCCGGTGCATTCACAACTACTTCAAATACTAGCTGACCGGCTTTTACACCTACCAAAACTCGAAAAAATCTAAACACAAAAAATTACTAGGTGTGTTTTATCCATCTAGAATCCGTGGAAATTAAGTTTTCCCGGATTCTAGGTGGTCCATATAGACTGGGAATCAAAAGTCCGGTTTTTGCTTAGGTTTGGATGATTTTGGCCGGTTTCGGCATTTTTGGTTATTTTGGCCGGTTTTTATCATTTTTCAAACGGTTAGGTTGCTTTTGACCAAGGGTTGCCGAGACAAAACGTAATCCTTGTGTCAAGCTTTCCTTTGCTTAGTCGTGGTCTTGAAACGGAGTCATGTAGCGCATGTCATGGCCTTTTTATTTCAACCCATGTTTTCTGAAAATTACAATCTAAATTTGTTTTTGTGTGTTAGCGATTATGCTTGGGACTTTATTTCTTTACCATATGTAATTAGTAAAACTAACTCCCTTTTGTATGTTTTTGTATATGTATGTTGTACATATGTATGTTGTATATATATGAAGTCGAAGCACAATAGATTGTAAGTAACTCTACAAATACATACACAAGTAAAAAAAGAAAAACGAGTTTAATGTGAAGCCAAGAGCAAAGATCAACAAACTAAACTCCAATCATACCTGTAAGGAGGTTTAACTAAATAATAGATCTCATCTATAGCTTGCCATTCAAACATAATACATTGTTGAATCGAAGATTTCAAAGTCGTATAATACTTAAGCATGAGTTTCTTACATCAAATGTTAAATACTTGTTGTTTAGTTTTGTATATTATTCACCTTTTTAGGCTACCTAAGGATAAATAATATCATCGTTGTTTTGATCAAATAACGCGACGTGTTGTTAGAGCAAACTCATATCTCGACCATTATATAATGGTGTGTCGCCGAGATGTTGTTTGTCCGGAGCATTCACAACAACTTCAAATACTAGCTGACTGACTTTTACACCTACCAAAACTCGACAAAAACTAAACACAAAAAACTCCTAGGTGTGTTTTATCCATCTAGAATCCGTGGAAATTATGTTTTCCCGGATTCTAGGTGGTCCATATGGACTGTAAATCAAAAGTCCGGTTTTTGATTTGGTTTGGATGATTTTGGCCGGTTTCGGCATTTTTGGTTGTTTTGGCTAGTTTTTATCAGTTTTCAAACGGTTAGGTTGCTTTTGACCAAGGGTTGCTGAGATAAAACGTAATCCTTGTTTCAAGCTTTCATTTGCTTAGTCGTGGTCTTGAAACGGAGTCATGTAGCACATGTCATGGCCTTTTTATTTCAACCCATGTTTTCTGAAAATTACAATCTAAATTTGTTTTTGTGTGTTAGCGATTATGTTTGGGACTTTATTTCTTTACCATATGGAATTAGTAAAACTACCTCCCTTTTGTATGTTTTTGTATATGTATGTTATATATATGTATGTTGTATATATATGAAGTCGAAGCACAATAGATTGTAAGTAACTCTACAAATACATACACAAGTAAAGAAAGAAAAACGAGTTTAATGTGAAGCCAAGAGCAAAGATCAATCAACTAAACTCCAATCAAAACTGTAAGGAGGTTTAACTAAATAATAGATCTCATCTATAGCTCGCCATTCAAACAGAATACATTGTTGAATCGAAGATTTCAAAGTCGTATAATACTTAAGCATGAGTTTCTTATATGAAATGTCAAATACTTGTTGGTTAGTTTTGTATATTATTCACCTTTTTAGGCTACCCAAGGATAAATAATATCATCGTTGTTTTGATCAAATAACGCGACGTGTTGTTAGAGCAAACTCATATCTCGACCGTTATATAATGGTGTGTCGCCGAGATGTTGTTTTTCCGGTGCATTCACAACTACTTCAAATACTAGCTGACCGGCTTTTACACCTACAAAAACTTGACAAAATCTAAACAAAAAAAATTCCTAGGTGTGTTTTATCCATCTAGAATCCGTGGAAATTAAGTTTTCCCGGATTCTAGGTGGTCCATATGGACTGGAAATCAAAAGTCCGGTTTTGCTTAGGTTTGGATGATTTTGGCCGGTTTCGGCATTTTTGGTTATTTTGGCCGGTTTTTATCATTTTTCAAACGGTTAGGTTGCTTTTGACCAAGGGTTGCCGAGACAAAACGTAATCCTTGTGTCAAGCTTTCATTTGCTTAGTCGTGGTCTTGAAACGGAGTCATGTAGCGCATGTCATGGCCTTTTTATTTCAACCCATGTTTTTTGAAAATTACAATCTAAATTTGTTTTTGTGTGTTAGCGATTATGCTTGGGACTTTATTTCTTTACCATATGTAATTAGTAAAACTAACTCCCTTTTGTATGTTTTTGTATATGTATGTTGTATATATGTATGTTGTATATATATGAAGTCGAAGCACAATAGATTGTAAGTAACTCTACAAATACATACACAAGTAAAAAAAGAAAAAACGAGTTTAATGTGAAGCCAAGAGCAAAGATCAACAAACTAAACTCCAATCATACCTGTAAGGAGGTTTAACTAAATAATAGATCTCATCTATAGCTTGCCATTCAAACATAATACATTGTTGAATCGAAGATTTCAAAGTCGTATAATACTTAAGCATGAGTTTCTTACATGAAATGTTAAATACTTGTTGTTTAGTTTTGTATATTATTCACCTTTTTAGGCTACCTAAGGATAAATAATATCATCGTTGTTTTGATCAAATAACGCGACGTGTTGTTAGAGCAAACTCATATCTCGACCATTATATAATGGTGTGTCGCCGAGATGTTGTTTGTCCGGAGCATTCACAACAACTTCAAATACTAGCTGACCGACTTTTACACCTGCCAAAACTCGACAAAAACTAAACACAAAAAACTCCTAGGTGTGGTTTATCCATCTAGAATCCGTGGAAATTATGTTTTCCCGGATTCTAGGTGGTCCATATGGACTGGAAATCAAAAGTCCGGTTTTTGATTTGGTTTGGATGATTTTGGCCGGTTTCGGCATTTTTGGTTGTTTTGGCTAGTTTTTATCAGTTTTCAAACGGTTAGGTTGCTTTTGACCAAGGGTTGCTGAGATAAAACGTAATCCTTGTTTCAATCTTTCATTTGCTTAGTCGTGGTCTTGAAACGGAGTCATGTAGCACATGTCATGGCCTTTTTATTTCAACCCATGTTTTCTGAAAATTACAATCTAAATTTGTTTTTGTGTGTTAGCGATTATGTTTGGGACTTTATTTCTTTACCATATGGAATTAGTAAAACTACCTCCCTTTTGTATGTTTTTGTATATGTATGTTATATATATGTATGTTGTATATATATATAGTCGAAGCACAATAGATTGTAAGTAACTCTACAAATACATACACAAGTAAAGAAAGAAAAACGAGTTTAATGTGAAGCCAAGAGCAAAGATCAACAAACTAAACTCCAATCAAAACTGTAAGGAGGTTTAACTAAATAATAGATCTCATCTATAGCTCGCCATTCAAACAGAATACATTGTTGAATCGAAGATTTCAAAGTCATATAATACTTAAGCATGAGTTTCTTATATGAAATGTCAAATACTTGTTGTTTAGTTTTGTATATTATTCACCTTTTTAGGCTACCCAAGGATAAATAATATCATCGTTGTTTTGATCAAATAACGCGACGTGTTGTTAGAGCAAACTCATATCTCGACCGTTATATAATGGTGTGTCGCCGAGATGTTGTTTTTCCGGTGCATTCACAACTACTTCAAATACTAGCTGACCGGCTTTTACACCTACAAAAACTTGACAAAATCTAAACAAAAAAAATTCCTAGGTGTGTTTTATCCATCTAGAATCCGTGGAAATTAAGTTTTCCCGGATTCTAGGTGGTCCATATGGACTGGAAATCAAAAGTCCGGTTTTGCTTAGGTTTGGATGATTTTGGCCGGTTTCGGCATTTTTGGTTATTTTGGCCGGTTTTTATCATTTTTCAAACGGTTAGGTTGCTTTTGACCAAGGGTTGCCGAGACAAAACGTAATCCTTGTGTCAAGCTTTCATTTGCTTAGTCGTGGTCTTGAAACGGAGTCATGTAGCGCATGTCATGGCCTTTTTATTTCAACCCATGTTTTCTGAAAATTACAATCTAAATTTGTTTTTGTGTGTTAGCGATTATGCTTGGGACTTTATTTCTTTACCATATGTAATTAGTAAAACTAACTCCCTTTTGTATGTTTTTGTATATGTATGTTGTATATATGTATGTTGTATATATATGAAGTCGAAGCACAATAGATTGTAAGTAACTCTACAAATACATACACAAGTAAAAAAAGAAAAAACGAGTTTAATGTGAAGCCAAGAGCAAAGATCAACAAACTAAACTCCAATCATACCTGTAAGGAGGTTTAACTAAATAATAGATCTCATCTATAGCTTGCCATTCAAACATAATACATTGTTGAATCGAAGATTTCAAAGTCGTATAATACTTAAGCATGAGTTTCTTACATGAAATGTTAAATACTTGTTGTTTAGTTTTGTATATTATTCACCTTTTTAGGCTACCTAAGGATAAATAATATCATCGTTGTTTTGATCAAATAACACGACGTGTTGTTAGAGCAAACTCATATCTCGACCATTATATAATGGTGTGTCGCCGAGATGTTGTTTGTCCGGAGCATTCACAACAACTTCAAATACTAGCTGACCGACTTTTACACCTGCCAAAACTCGACAAAAACTAAACACAAAAAACTCCTAGGTGTGGTTTATCCATCTAGAATCCGTGGAAATTATGTTTTCCCGGATTCTAGGTGGTCCATATGGACTGGAAATCAAAAGTCCGGTTTTTGATTTGGTTTGGATGATTTTGGCCGGTTTCGGCATTTTTGGTTGTTTTGGCTAGTTTTTATCAGTTTTCAAACGGTTAGGTTGCTTTTGACCAAGGGTTGCTGAGATAAAACGTAATCCTTGTTTCAATCTTTCATTTGCTTAGTCGTGGTCTTGAAACGGAGTCATGTAGCACATGTCATGGCCTTTTTATTTCAACCCATGTTTTCTGAAAATTACAATCTAAATTTGTTTTTGTGTGTTAGCGATTATGTTTGGGACTTTATTTCTTTATCATATGGAATTAGTAAAACTACCTCCCTTTTGTATGTTTTTGTATATGTATGTTATATATATGTATGTTGTATATATATATAGTCGAAGCACAATAGATTGTAAGTAACTCTACAAATACATACACAAGTAAAGAAAGAAAAACGAGTTTAATGTGAAGCCAAGAGCAAAGATCAACAAACTAAACTCCAATCAAAACTGTAAGGAGGTTTAACTAAATAATAGATCTCATCTATAGCTCTCCATTCAAACAGAATACATTGTTGAATCGAAGATTTCAAAGTCGTATAATACTTAAGCATGAGTTTCTTACATGAAATGTTAAATACTTGTTGTTTAGTTTTGTATATTATTCACATTTTTAGGCTACCTAAGGATAAATAATATCATCGTTGTTTTGATCAAATAACGCGACGTGTTGTTAGAGCAAACTCATATCTCGACCATTATATAATGGTGTGTCACCGAGATGTTGTTTGTCCGGAGCATTCACAACAACTTCAAATACTAGCTGACCGACTTTTACACCTGCCAAAACTCGACAAAAACTAAACACAAAAAACTCCTAGGTGTGGTTTATCCATCTAGAATACGTGGAAATTATGTTTTCCCGGATTCTAGGTGGTCCATATGGACTGGAAATCAAAAGTCCGGTTTTTGATTTGGTTTGGATGATTTTGGCCGGTTTCGGCATTTTTGGTTGTTTTGGCTAGTTTTTATCAGTTTTCAAACGGTTAGGTTGCTTTTGACCAAGGGTTGCTGAGATAAAACGTAATCCTTGTTTAAAGCTTTCATTTGCTTAGTCGTGGTCTTGAAACGGAGTCATGTAGCACATGTCATGGCCTTTTTATTTCAACCCATGTTTTCTGAAAATTACAATCTAAATTTGTTTTGTGTGTTAGCGATTATGTTTTGGACTTTATTTCTTTACCATATGGAATTAGTAAAACTAACTCCCTTTTGTATGTTTTTGTATATGTATGTTATATATATGTATGTTGTATATATATGAAGTCGAAGCACAACAGATTGTAAATAACTCTACAAATACATACACAAGTAAAGAAAGAAAAACGAGTTTAATGTGAAGCCAAGAGCAAAGATCAACAAACTAAACTCCAATCATAACTGTAAGGAGGTTTAACTAAATAATAGATCTCATCTATAGCTCGCCATTCAAACAGAATACATTGTTGAATCGAAGATTTCAAAGTCGTATAATACTTAAGCATGAGTTTCTTACATGAAATGTCAAATACTTGTTGTTTAGTTTTGTATATTATTCACCTTTTTAGGCTACCCAAGGATAAATAATATCATCGTTGTTTTGATCAAATAACGCGACGTGTTGTTAGAGAAAACTCATATCTCGACCGTTATATAATGGTGTGTCGCCGAGATGTTGTTTTTCCGGTGCAATCACAACTACTTCAAATACTAGCTGACCGGCTTTTACACCTACCAAAACTCGACAAAATCTAAACACAAAAAATTCCTAGGTGTGTTTTATCCATCTATAATCCGTGGAAATTAAGTTTTCCCGGATTCTAGGTGGTCCATATGGACTGGGAATCAAAAGTCCGGTTTTTGCTTAGGTTTGGATGATTTTGGCCGGTTTCGGCATTTTTGGTTGTTTTGGCCGGTTTTTATCAGTTTTCAAACGGTTAGGTTGCTTTTGATCAAGGGTTGCCGAGACAAAACGTAATCCTTGTTTCAAGCTTTCATTTGCTTAGTCGTGGTCTTGAAACGGAGTCATGTAGCACATGTCATGGCCTTTTTATTTCAACCCATGTTTTCTGAAAATTACAATCTTAATTTGTTTTTGTGTGTTAGCAATTATGCTTGGGACTTTATTTCTTTACGATATGGAATTAGTAAAACTAACTCCCTTTTGTATGTTTTTGTATATGTATGTTGTATATATGTATGTTGTATATATATGAAGTCGAAGCACAATAGATTGTAAGTAACTCTACAAATACATACACAAGTAAAAAAAGAAAAACGAGTTTAATGTGAAGCCAAGAGCAAAGATCAACAAACTAAACTCCAATCATACCTGTAAGGAGGTTTAACTAAATAATAGATCTCATCTATAGCTCTCCATTCAAACATAATACATTGTTGAATCGAAGATTTCAAAGTCGTATAATACTTAAGCATGAGTTTCTTACATGAAATGTTAAATACTTGTTGTTTAGTTTTGTATATTATTCACCTTTTTAGGCTACCTAAGGATAAATAATATCATCGTTGTTTTGATCAAATAACGCGACGTGTTGTTAGAGCAAACTCATATCTCGACCGTTATATAATGGTGTGTCGCCGAGATGTTGTTTGTCCGGAGCATTCACAACAACTTCAAATACTAGTTGACCGACTTTTACACCTGCCAAAACTCGACAAAAACTAAACACAAAAAACTCCTAGGTGTGGTTTATCCATCTAGAATCCGTGGAAATTAAGTTTTACCGGATACTAGGTGGTCCATGTGGACTGGAAATCAAAAGTCCGGTTTTTGCTTTGGTTTGGATGATTTTTGCCAGTTTCGGCATTTTTGGTTGTTTTGGCCGGTTTTTATCAGTTTTCAAACGGTTAGGTTGCTTTTGACCAAGGGTTGCTGAGATAAAACGTAATCCTTGTTTCAAGCTTTCATTTGCTTAGTCGTGGTCTTGAAACGGAGTCATGTAGCACATGTCATGGCCTTTTTATTTCAACCCATGTTTTCTGAAAATTACAATCTAAATTTGTTTTTGTGTGTTAGCGATTATGTTTGGGAGTTTATTTCTTTACCATATGGAATTAGTAAAACTAACTCCCTTTTGTATGTTTTTGTATATGTATGTTATATATATGTATGTTGTATATATATGAAGTCGAAGCACAATAGATTGTAAATAACTCTACAAATACATACACAAGTAAAGAAAGAAAAACGAGTTTAATGTGAAGCCAAGAGCACTGATCAACAAACTAAACTCCAATCATAACTGTAAGGAGGTTTAACTAAATAATAGATCTCATCTATAGCTCGCTATTCAAACAGAATACATTGTTGAATTGAAGATGTCAAAGTCGTATAATATTTAAGCATGAGTTTTTACATGAAATGTCAAATACTTGTTGTTTAGTTTTGTATATTATTCACCTTTTTAGGCTACCCAAGGATAAATAATATCATCGTTGTTTTGATCAAATAACGCGACGTGTTGTTAGAGCAAACTCATATCTCGACCGTTATATAATGGTGTGTCGCCGAGATGTTGTTTTTCCGGTGCATTCACAACTACTTCAAATACTAGCTGACCGACTTTTACACCTACCAAAACTCGACAAAATCTAAACACAAAAAATTCCTAGGTGTGTTTTATCCATCTAGAATCCGTGGAAATTAAGTTTTCCCAGATTCTAGGTGGTCCATATGGACTGGGAATCAAAAGTCCGGTTTTTGCTTAGGTTTGGATGATTTTGGCCGGTTTCGGCATTTTTGGTTGTTTTGGCCGGTTTTTATCAGTTTTCAAACGGTTAGGTTGCTTTTGACCAAGGGTTGCCGAGACAAAACGTAATCCTTGTTTCAAGCTTTCATTTGCTTAGTCGTGGTCTTGAAACGGAGTCATGTAGCACATGTCATGGCCTTTTTATTTCAACCCATGTTTTCTGAAAATTAGAATCTAAATTTGTTTTTGTGTGTTAGCAATTATGCTTGGGACTTTATTTCTTTACCATATGGAATTAGTAAAACTAACTCCCTTTTGTATGTTTTTGTATATGTATGTTGTATATATGTATGTTGTATATATATGAAGTCGAAGCACAATAGATTGTAAGTAACTCTACAAATACATACACAAGTAAAAAAAGAAAAACGAGTTTAATGTGAAGCCAAGAGCAAAGATCAACAAACTAAACTCCAATCATACCTGTAAGGAGGTTTAACTAAATAATAGATCTCATCTATAGCTCGCCATTCAAACATAATACATTGTTGAATCGAAGATTTCAAAGTCGTATAATACTTAAGCATGAGTTTCTTACATGAAATGTTAAATACTTGTTGTTTAGTTTTGTATATTATTCACCTTTTTAGGCTACCCAAGGATAAATAATATCATCGTTGTTTTGATTAAATAACTCGACGTGTTGTTAGAGCAAACTCATATCTCGACCGTTATATAATGGTGTGTCGCCGAGATGTTGTTTGTCCGGAGCATTCACAACAACTTCAAATACTAGCTGACTGACTTTTACACCTACCAAAACTCGACAAAAACTAAACACAAAAAACTCCTAGGTGTGGTTTATCCATCTAGAATCCGTGGAAATTAAGTTTTCCCGGATTCTAGGTAGTCCATATGGACTGGAAATCAAAAGTCAGGTTTTTGCTTTGGTTTGGATGATTTTGGCCAGTTTCGGCATTTTTGGCTGTTTTGGCCGGTTTTTATCAGTTTTCAAACGGTTAGGTTGCTTTTGACGAAGGGTTGCTGAGATAAAACGTAATCCTTGTTTCAAGCTTTCATTTTCTTAGTCGTGGTCTTGAAACGGAGTCATGTAGCACATGTCATGGCCTTTTTATTTCAACCCATGTTTTCTGAAAATTACAATCTAAATTTGTTTTTGTGTGTTAGCGATTATGTTTGGGAGTTTATTTCTTTACCATATGGAATTAGTAAAACTAACTCCCTTTTGTATGTTTTTGTATATGTACGTTATATATATGTATGTTGTATATATATGAAGTCGAAGCACAATAGATTGTAAATAACTCTACAAATACATACACAAGTAAAGAAAGAAAAACGAGTTTAATGTGAAGCCAAGAGCACTGATCAACAAACTAAACTCCAATCATAACTGTAAGGAGGTTTAACTAAATAATAGATCTCATCTATAGCTCGCTATTCAAACAGAATACATTGTTGAATTGAAGATGTCAAAGTCGTATAATATTTAAGCATGAGTTTTTACATGAAATGTCAAATACTTGTTGTTTAGTTTTGTATATTATTCACCTTTTTAGGCTACCCAAGGATAAATAATATCATCGTTGTTTTGATCAAATAACGCGACGTGTTGTTAGAGCAAACTCATATCTCGACCGTTATATAATGGTGTGTCGCCGAGATGTTGTTTTTCCGGTGCATTCACAACTACTTCAAATACTAGCTGACCGACTTTTACACCTACCAAAACTCGACAAAATCTAAACACAAAAAATTCCTAGGTGTGTTTTATCCATCTAGAATCCGTGGAAATTAAGTTTTCCCAGATTCTAGGTGGTCCATATGGACTGGGAATAAAAAGTCCGGTTTTTGCTTAGGTTTGGATGATTTTGGCCGGTTTCGGCATTTTTGGTTGTTTTGGCCGGTTTTTATCAGTTTTCAAACGGTTAGGTTGCTTTTGACCAAGGGTTGCCGAGACAAAACGTAATCCTTGTTTCAAGCTTTCATTTGCTTAGTCGTGGTCTTGAAACGGAGTCATGTAGCACATGTCATGGCCTTTTTATTTCAACCCATGTTTTCTGAAAATTAGAATCTAAATTTGTTTTTGTCTGTTAGCAATTATGCTTGGGACTTTATTTCTTTACCATATGGAATTAGTAAAACTAACTCCCTTTTGTATGTTTTTGTATATGTATGTTGTATATATGTATGTTGTATATATATGAAGTCGAAGCACAATAGATTGTAAGTAACTCTACAAATACATACACAAGTAAAAAAAGAAAAACGAGTTTAATGTGAAGCCAAGAGCAAAGATCAACAAACTAAACTCCAATCATACCTGTAAGGAGGTTTAACTAAATAATAGATCTCATCTATAGCTCGCCATTCAAACATAATACATTGTTGAATCGAAGATTTCAAAGTCGTATAATACTTAAGCATGAGTTTCTTACATGAAATGTTAAATACTTGTTGTTTAGTTTTGTATATTATTCACCTTTTTAGGCTACCCAAGGATAAATAATATCATCGTTGTTTTGATCAAATAACTCGACGTGTTGTTAGAGCAAACTCATATCTCGACCGTTATATAATGGTGTGTCGCCGAGATGTTGTTTGTCCGGAGCATTCACAACAACTTCAAATACTAGCTGACTGACTTTTACACCTACCAAAACTCGACAAAAACTAAATACAAAAAACTCCTAGGTGTGGTTTATCCATCTAGAATCCGTGGAAATTAAGTTTTCCCGGATTCTAGGTGGTCCATATGGACTGGAAATCAAAAGTCAGGTTTTTGCTTTGGTTTGGATGATTTTGGCCAGTTTCGGCATTTTTGGCTGTTTTGGCCGGTTTTTATCAGTTTTCAAACGGTTAGGTTGCTTTTGACGAAGGGTTGCTGAGATAAAACGTAATCCTTGTTTCAAGCTTTCATTTGCTTAGTCGTGGTCTTGAAACGGAGTCATGTAGCACATGTCATGGCCTTTTTATTTCAACCCATGTTTTCTGAAAATTACAATCTAAATTTGTTTTTGTGTGTTAGCGATTATGTGTGGGACTTTATTTCTTTACCATATGGAATTAGTAAAACTAACTCCCTTTTGTATGTTTTTGTATATGTACGTTATATATATGTATGTTGTATATATATGAAGTCGAAGCACAATAGATTGTAAATAACTCTACAAATACATACACAAGTAAAGAAAGAAAAACGAGTTTAATGTGAAGCCAAGAGCAAAGATCAACAAACTAAACTCCAATCATAACTGTAAAGAGGTTTAACTAAATAATAGATCTCATCTATATTTCGCCATTCAAATAGAATGCATTGTTGAATCAAAGATTTCAAAGTCGTATAATACTTAAGCATGAGTTTCTTACATGAAATGTCAAATACTTGTTTAGTTTTCTATATTATTCACCTTTTTAGGCTACCCAAGGATAAATAATATCATCGTTGTTTTGATCAAATAACGCGACGTGTTGTTAGAGCAAACTCATATCTCGACCGTTATATAATGGTGTGTCGCCGAGATGTTGTTTTTCCGGTGCATTCACAACTACTTCAAATACTAGCTGACCGACTTTTACACCTACCAAAACTCGACAAAATCTAAACACAAAAAATTCCTAGGTGTGTTTTATCCATCTAGAATCCGTGGAAATTAAGTTTTCCCGGATTCTAGGTGGTCCATATGGGCTGGGAATCAAAAGTCCGGTTTTTGCTTAAGTTTGGATGATTTTGGCCGGTTTCGGCAATTTTGGTTGTTTTGGCCGGTTTTGATCAGTTTTCAAACGGTTAGGTTGCTTTTGACCAAGGATCGCCGAGAAAAAACATAATCCTTGTTTCAAGCTTTCATTTTCTTAGCCGTGGTCTTGAAACGAAGTCATGTAGCACATGTTATGGCCTTTTATTGCAACCTATGTTTTCTGAAAATTACAATCTAAATTTGTTTATGTGTGTTAGCGATTATGTTTGGGACTTTATTTCTTTACCATATGGAATTAGTAAAACTAACTCCCTTTTGTATGTTTTTGTATATGTATGTTGTATATATGTATGTTGTATATATGTGAAGTCGAAGCACAATAAATTGTAAGTAACTCTACAAATACATATACAAGTAAAGAAAGAAAAACGAGTTTAATGTGAAGCCAAGAGCAAAGATCAACATACTAAACTCCAATCATACCTGTAAGGAGGTTTAACTAAATAATAGATCTCATCTATAGCTCGCCATTCAAACAGAATACATTGTTGAATCGAAGATTTCAAAGTCGTATAATACTTAAGCATGAGTTTCTTACATGAAATGTCAAATACTTGTTGTTTAGTTTTGTATATTATTCAACTTTTTAGGCTACCCAAGGATAAATAATATCATCGTTGTTTTGATCAAATAACGCGACGTGTTGTTAGAGCAAACTAAAATCTCGACCGTTATATAATGGTGTGTCGCCGAGATGTTGTTTTTCCGGTGCATTCACAACTACTTCAAATACTAGCTGACCGGCTTTTACACCTACCAAAACTCGAAAAAATCTAAACACAAAAAATTACTAGGTGTGTTTTATCCATCTAGAATCCGTGGAAATTAAGTTTTCCCGGATTCTAGGTGGTCCATATAGACTGGGAATCAAAAGTCCGGTTTTTGCTTAGGTTTGGATGATTTTGGCCGGTTTCGGCATTTTTGGTTATTTTGGCCGGTTTTTATCATTTTTCAAACGGTTAGGTTGCTTTTGACCAAGGGTTGCCGAGACAAAACGTAATCCTTGTGTCAAGCTTTCCTTTGCTTAGTCGTGGTCTTGAAACGGAGTCATGTAGCGCATGTCATGGCCTTTTTATTTCAACCCATGTTTTCTGAAAATTACAATCTAAATTTGTTTTTGTGTGTTAGCGATTATGCTTGGGACTTTATTTCTTTACCATATGGAATTAGTAAAACTAACTCCCTTTTGTATGTTTTTGTATATGTATGTTGTACATATGTATGTTGTATATATATGAAGTCGAAGCACAATAGATTGTAAGTAACTCTACAAATACATACACAAGTAAAAAAAGAAAAACGAGTTTAATGTGAAGCCAAGAGCAAAGATCAACAAACTAAACTCCAATCATACCTGTAAGGAGGTTTAACTAAATAATAGATCTCATCTATAGCTTGCCATTCAAACATAATACATTGTTGAATCGAAGATTTCAAAGTCGTATAATAATTAAGCATGAGTTTCTTACATGAAATGTTAAATACTTGTTGTTTAGTTTTGTATATTATTCACCTTTTTAGGCTACCTAAGGATAAATAATATCATCATTGTTTTGATCAAATAACGCGACGTGTTGTTAGAGCAAACTCATATCTCGACCATTATATAATGGTGTGTCGCCGACATGTTGTTTGTCCAGAGCATTCACAACAACTTCAAATACTAGCTGACCGACTTTTACACCTACCAAAACTCGACAAAAACTAAACACAAAAAACTCCTAGGTGTGGTTTATCCATCTAGAATCCGTGGAAATTATGTTTTCCCGGATTCTAGGTGGTCCATATGGACTGTAAATCAAAAGTCCGGTTTTTGATTTGGTTTGGATGATTTTGGCCGGTTTCGGCATTTTTGGTTGTTTTGGCTAGTTTTTATCAGTTTTCAAACGGTTAGGTTGCTTTTGACCAAGGGTTGCTGAGATAAAACGTAATCCTTGTTTCAAGCTTTCATTCGCTTAGTCGTGTTCTTGAAACGGAGTCATGTAGCACATGTCATGGCCTTTTTATTTCAACCCATGTTTTCTGAAAATTACAATCTAAATTTGTTTTTGTGTGTTAGCGATTATGTTTGGGACTTTATTTCTTTACCATATGGAATTAGTAAAACTACCTCCCTTTTGTATGTTTTTGTATATGTATGTTATATATATGTATGTTGTATATATATGAAGTCGAAGCACAATAGATTGTAAGTAACTCTACAAATACATACACAAGTAAAGAAAGAAAAACGAGTTTAATGTGAAGCCAAGAGCAAAGATCAACAAACTAAACTCCAATCAAAACTGTAAGGAGGTTTAACTAAATAATAGATCTCATCTATAGCTCGCCATTCAAACAGAATACATTGTTGAATCGAAGATTTCAAAGTCGTATAATACTTAAGCATGAGTTTCTTATATGAAATGTCAAATACTTGTTGTTTAGTTTTGTATATTATTCACCTTTTTAGGCTACCCAAGGATAAATAATATCATCGTTGTTTTGATCAAATAACGCGACGTGTTGTTAGAGCAAACTCATATCTCGACCGTTATATAATGGTGTGTCGCCGAGATGTTGTTTTTCCGGTGCATTCACAACTACTTCAAATACTAGCTGACCGGCTTTTACACCTACAAAAACTTGACAAAATCTAAACAAAAAAAATTCCTAGGTGTGTTTTATCCATCTAGAATCCGTGGAAATTAAGTTTTCCCGGATTCTAGGTGGTCCATATGGACTGGAAATCAAAAGTCCGGTTTTGCTTAGGTTTGGATGATTTTGGCCGGTTTCGGCATTTTTGGTTATTTTGGCCGGTTTTTATCATTTTTCAAACGGTTAGGTTGCTTTTGACCAAGGGTTGCCGAGACAAAACGTAATCCTTGTGTCAAGCTTTCATTTGCTTAGTCGTGGTCTTGAAACGGAGTCATGTAGCGCATGTCATGGCCTTTTTATTTCAACCCATGTTTTCTGAAAATTACAATCTAAATTTGTTTTTGTGTGTTAGCGATTATGCTTGGGACTTTATTTCTTTACCATATGTAATTAGTAAAACTAACTCCCTTTTGTATGTTTTTGTATATGTATGTTGTATATATGTATGTTGTATATATATGAAGTCGAAGCACAATAGATTGTAAGTAACTCTACAAATACATACACAAGTAAAAAAAGAAAAAACGAGTTTAATGTGAACCCAAAAGCAAAGATCAACAAACTAAACTCCAATCATACCTGTAAGGAGGTTTAACTAAATAATAGATCTCATCTATAGCTTGCCATTCAAACATAATACATTGTTGAATCGAAGATTTCAAAGTCGTATAATACTTAAGCATGACTTTCTTACATGAAATGTTAAATACTTGTTGTTTAGTTTTGTATATTATTCACCTTTTTAGGCTACCTAAGGATAAATAATATCATCGTTGTTTTGATCAAATAACGCGACGTGTTGTTAGAGAAAACTCATATCTCGACCATTATATAATGGTGTGTCGCCGAGATGTTGTTTGTCCGGAGCATTCACAACAACTTCAAATACTAGCTGACCGACTTTTACACCTGCCAAAACTCGACAAAAACTAAACACAAAAAACTCCTAGGTGTGGTTTATCCATCTAGAATCCGTGGAAATTATGTTTTCCCGGATTCTAGGTGGTCCATATGGACTGGAAATCAAAAGTCCGGTTTTTGATTTGGTTTGGATGATTTTGGCCGGTTTCGGCATTTTTGGTTGTTTTGGCTAGTTTTTATCAGTTTTCAAACGGTTAGGTTGCTTTTGACCAAGGGTTGCTGAGATAAAACGTAATCCTTGTTTCAAGCTTTCATTTGCTTAGTCGTGGTCTTGAAACGGAGTCATGTAGCACATGTCATGGCCTTTTTATTTCAACCCATGTTTTTTGAAAATTATAATCTAAATTTGTTTTTGTGTGTTAGCGATTATGTTTGGGACTTTATTTCTTTACCATATGGAATTAGTAAAACTACCTCCCTTTTGTATGTTTTTGTATATGTATGTTATATATATGTATGTTTTATATATATATAGTCGAAGCACAATAGATTGTAAGTAACTCTACAAATACATACACAAGTAAAGAAAGAAAAACGAGTTTAATGTGAAGCCAAGAGCAAAGATCAACAAACTAAACTCCAATCAAAACTGTAAGGAGGTTTAACTAAATAATAGATCTCATCTATAGCTCTCCATTCAAACAGAATACATTGTTGAATCGAAGATTTCAAAGTCGTATAATACTTAAGCATGAGTTTCTTACATGAAATGTTAAATACTTGTTGTTTAGTTTTGTATATTATTCACCTTTTTAGGCTACCTAAGGATAAATAATATCATCGTTGTTTTGATCAAATAACGCGACGTGTTGTTAGAGCAAACTCATATCTCGACCATTATATAATGGTGTGTCACCGAGATGTTGTTTGTCCGGAGCATTCACAACAACTTCAAATACTAGCTGACCGACTTTTACACCTGCCAAAACTCGACAAAAACTAAACACAAAAAACTCCTAGGTGTGGTTTATCCATCTAGAATACGTGGAAATTATGTTTTCCCGGATTCTAGGTGGTCCATATGGACTGGAAATCAAAAGTCCGGTTTTTGATTTGGTTTGGATGATTTTGGCCGGTTTCGGCATTTTTGGTTGTTTTGGCTAGTTTTTATCAGTTTTCAAACGGTTAGGTTGCTTTTGACCAAGGGTTGCTGAGATAAAACGTAATCCTTGTTTAAAGCTTTCATTTGCTTAGTCGTGGTCTTGAAACGGAGTCATGTAGCACATGTCATGGCCTTTTTATTTCAACCCATGTTTTCTGAAAATTACAATCTAAATTTGTTTTGTGTGTTAGCGATTATGTTTTGGACTTTATTTCTTTACCATATGGAATTAGTAAAACTAACTCCCTTTTGTATGTTTTTGTATATGTATGTTATATATATGTATGTTGTATATATATGAAGTCGAAGCACAATAGATTGTAAATAACTCTACAAATACATACACAAGTAAAGAAAGAAAAACGAGTTTAATGTGAAGCCAAGAGCAAAGATCAACAAACTAAACTCCAATCATAACTGTAAGGAGGTTTAACTAAATAATAGATCTCATCTATAGCTCGCCATTTAAACAGAATACATTGTTGAATCGAAGATTTCAAAGTCGTATAATACTTAAGCATGAGTTTCTTACATGAAATGTCAAATACTTGTTGTTTAGTTTTGTATATTATTCACCTTTTTAGGCTACCCAAGGATAAATAATATCATCGTTGTTTTGATCAAATAACGCGACGTGTTGTTTGAGAAAACTCATATCTCGACCGTTATATAATGGTGTGTCGCCGAGATGTTGTTTTTCCGGTGCAATCACAACTACTTCAAATACTAGCTGACCGGCTTTTACACCTACCAAAACTCGACAAAATCTAAACACAAAAAATTCCTAGGTGTGTTTTATCCATCTATAATCCGTGGAAATTAAGTTTTCCCGGATTCTAGGTGGTCCATATGGACTGGGAATCAAAAGTCCGGTTTTTGCTTAGGTTTGGATGATTTTGGCCGGTTTCGGCATTTTTGGTTGTTTTGGCCGGTTTTTATCAGTTTTCAAACGGTTAGGTTGCTTTTGACCAAGGGTTGCCGAGACAAAACGTAATCCTTGTTTCAAGCTTTCATTTGCTTAGTCGTGGTCTTGAAACGGAGTCATGTAGCACATGTCATGGCCTTTTTATTTCAACCCATGTTTTCTGAAAATTACAATCTAAATTTGTTTTTGTGTGTTAGCAATTATGCTTGGGACTTTATTTCTTTACGATATGGAATTAGTAAAACTAACTCCCTTTTGTATGTTTTTGTATATGTATGTTGTATATATATGAAGTCGAATCACAATAGAGTGTAAGTAACTCTACAAATACATACACAAGTAAAAAAAGAAAAACGAGTTTAATGTGAAGCCAAGAGCAAAGATCAACAAACTAAACTCCAATCATACCTGTAAGGAGGTTTAACTAAATAATAGATCTCATCTATAGCTCTCCATTCAAACATAATACATTGTTGAATCGAAGATTTCAAATTCGTATAATACTTAAGCATGAGTTTCTTACATGAAATGTTAAATACTTGTTGTTTAGTTTTGTATATTATTCACCTTTTTAGGCTACCTAAGGATAAATAATATCATCGTTGTTTTGATCAAATAACGCGACGTGTTGTTAGAGCAAACTCATATCTCGACCGTTATATAATGGTGTGTCGCCGAGATGTTGTTTGTCCGGAGCATTCACAACAACTTCAAATACTAGCTGACCGACTTTTACACCTGCCAAAACTCGACAAAAACTAAACACAAAAAACTCCTAGGTGTGGTTTATCCATCTAGAATCCGTGGAAATTAAGTTTTACCGGATACTAGGTGGTCCATGTGGACTGGAAATCAAAAGTCCGGTTTTTGCTTTGGTTTGGATGATTTTGGCCAGTTTCGGCATTTTTGGTTGTTTTGGCCGGTTTTTATCAGTTTTTAAACGGTTAGGTTGCTTTTGACCAAGGGTTGCTGAGATAAAACGTAATCCTTGTTTCAAGCTTTCATTTGCTTAGTCGTGGTCTTGAAACGGAGTCATGTAGCACATGTCATGGCCTTTTTATTTCAACCCATGTTTTCTGAAAATTACAATCTAAATTTGTTTTTGTGTGTTAGCGATTATGTTTGGGAGTTTATTTCTTTACCATATGGAATTAGTAAAACTAACTCCCTTTTGTATGTTTTTGTATATGTATGTTATATATATGTATGTTGTATATATATGAAGTCGAAGCACAATAGATTGTAAATAACTCTACAAATACATACACAAGTAAAGAAAGAAAAACGAGTTTAATGTGAAGCCAAGAGCACTGATCAACAAACTAAACTCCAATCATAACTGTAAGGAGGTTTAACTAAATAATAGATCTCATCTATAGCTCGCTATTCAAACAGAATACATTGTTGAATTGAAGATGTCAAAGTCGTATAATATTTAAGCATGAGTTTTTACATGAAATGTCAAATACTTGTTGTTTAGTTTTGTATATTATTCACCTTTTTAGGCTACCCAAGGATAAATAATATCATCGTTGTTTTGATCAAATAACGCGACGTGTTGTTAGAGCAAACTCATATCTCGACCGTTATATAATGGTGTGTCGCCGAGATGTTGTTTTTCCGGTGCATTCACAACTACTTCAAATACTAGCTGACCGACTTTTACACCTACCAAAACTCGACAAAATCTAAACACAAAAAATTCCTAGGTGTGTTTTATCCATCTAGAATCCGTGGAAATTAAGTTTTCCCAGATTCTAGGTGGTCCATATGGACTGGGAATCAAAAGTCCGGTTTTTGCTTAGGTTTGGATGATTTTGGCCGGTTTCGGCATTTTTGGTTGTTTTGGCCGGTTTTTATCAGTTTTCAAACGGTTAGGTTGCTTTTGACCAAGGGTTGCCGAGACAAAACGTAATCCTTGTTTCAAGCTTTCATTTGCTTAGTCGTGGTCTTGAAACGGAGTCATGTAGCACATGTCATGGCCTTTTTATTTCAACCCATGTTTTCTGAAAATTAGAATCTAAATTTGTTTTTGTGTGTTAGCAATTATGCTTGGGACTTTATTTCTTTACCATATGGAATTAGTAAAACTAACTCCCTTTTGTATGTTTTTGTATATGTATGTTGTATATATGTATGTTGTATATATATGAAGTCGAAGCACAATAGATTGTAAGTAACTCTACAAATACATACACAAGTAAAAAAAGAAAAACGAGTTTAATGTGAAGCCAAGAGCAAAGATCAACAAACTAAACTCCAATCATACCTGTAAGGAGGTTTAACTAAATAATAGATCTCATCTATAGCTCGCCATTCAAACATAATACATTGTTGAATCGAAGATTTCAAAGTCGTATAATACTTAAGCATGAGTTTCTTACATGAAATGTTAAATACTTGTTGTTTAGTTTTGTATATTGTTCACCTTTTTAGGCTACCCAAGGATAAATAATATCATCGTTGTTTTGATCAAATAACGCGACGTGTTGTTAGAGCAAACTCATATCTCGACCGTTATATAATGGTGTGTCGCCGAGATGTTGTTTGTCCGGAGCATTCACAACAACTTCAAATACTAGCTGACTGACTTTTACACCTACCAAAACTCGACAAAAACTAAACACAAAAAACTCCTAGGTGTGGTTTATCCATCTAGAATCCGTGGAAATTAAGTTTTCCCGGATTCTAGGTGGTCCATATGGACTGGAAATCAAAAGTCAGGTTTTTGCTTTGGTTTGGATGATTTTGGCCAGTTTCGGCATTTTTGGTTGTTTTGGCCGGTTTTTATCAGTTTTCAAACGGTTAGGTTACTTTTGACGAAGGGTTGCTGAGATAAAACGTAATCCTTGTTTCAAGCTTTCATTTGCTTAGTCGTGGTCTTGAAACGGAGTCATGTAGCACATGTCATGGCCTTTTTATTTCAACCCATGTTTTCTGAAAATTACAATCTAAATTTGTTTTTGTGTGTTAGCGATTATGTGTGGGACTTTATTTCTTTACAATATGGAATTAGTAAAACTAACTCCCTTTTGTATGTTTTTGTATATGTATGTTATATATATGTATGTTGTATATATATGAAGTCGAAGCACAATAGATTGTAAATAACTCTACAAATACATACACAAGTAAAGAAAGAAAAACGAGTTTAATGTGAAGCCAAGAGCAAAAATCAACAAACTAAACTCCAATCATAACTGTAAGGAGGTTTAACTAAATAATAGATCTCATCTATATTTCGCCATTCAAACAGAATGCATTGTTGAATCGAAGATTTCAAAGTCGTATAATACTTAAGCATGAGTTTCTTACATGAAATGTCAAATACTTGTTTAGTTTTCTATATTATTCACCTTTTTAGGCTACCCAAGGATAAATAATATCATCGTTGTTTTGATCAAATAACGCGACGTGTTGTTAGAGCAAACTCATATCTCGACCGTTATATAATGGTGTGTCGCCGAGATGTTGTTTTTCCGGTGCATTCACAACTACTTCAAATACTAGCTGACGACTTTTACACCTACCAAAACTCGACAAAATCTAAACACAAAAAATTCCTAGGTGTGTTTTATCCATCTAGAATCCGTGGAAATTAAGTTTTCCCGGATTCTAGGTGGTCCATATGGACTGGGAATCAAAAGTCCGGTTTTTGCTTAGGTTTGGATGATTTTGGCCGGTTTCGGCATTTTTGGTTGTTTTGGCCGGTTTTTATCAGTTTTCAAACGGTTAGGTTGCTTTTGACCAACGGTTGCCGAGACAAAACGTAATCCTTGTTTCAAGCTTTCATTTGCTTAGTCGTGGTCTTGAAACGGAGTCATGTAGCACATGTCATGGCCTTTTTATTTCAACCCATGTTTTCTGAAAATTACAATCTAAATTTGTTTTTGTGTGTTAGCAATTATGCTTGGGACTTTATTTCTTTACCATATGGAATTAGTAAAACTAACTCCCTTTTGTATGTTTTTGTATATGTATGTTGTATATATGTATGTTGTATATATATGAAGTCGAAGCACAATAGATTGTAAGTAACTCTACAAATACATACACAAGTAAAAAAAGAAAAACGAGTTTAATGTGAAGCCAAGAGCAAAGATCAACAAACTAAACTCCAATCATACCTGTAAGGAGGTTTACCTAAATAATAGATCTCATCTATAGCTCTCCATTCAAACATAATACATTGTTGAATCGAAGATTTCAAAGTCGTATAATACTTAAGCATGAGTTTCTTACATGAAATGTTAAATACTTGTTGTTTAGTTTTGTATATTATTCACCTTTTTAGGCTACCCAAGGATAAATAATATCATCGTTGTTTTGATCAAATAACGCGACGTGTTGTTAGAGCAAACTCATATCTCGACCGTTATATAATGGTGTGTCGCCGAGATGTTGTTTGTCCGGAGCATTCACAACAACTTCATATACTAGCTGACCGACTTTTACACCTGCCAAAACTCGACAAAAACTAAACATAAAAAACTCCTAGGTGTGGTTTATCCATCTAGAATCCGTGGAAATTAAGTTTTCCCGGATTATAGGTGGTCCATATGGACTGGAAATCAAAAGTCAGGTTTTTGCTTTGGTTTGGATGATTTTGGCCAGTTTCGGCATTTTTGGTTGTTTTGGCCGGTTTTTATCAGTTTTCAAACGGTTAGGTTGCTTTTGACCAAGGGTTGCTGAGATAAAACGTAATCCTTGTTTCAAGCTTTCATTTTCTTAGCCGTGGTCTTGAAACGGAGTCATGTAGCACATGGCATGGCCTTTTTATTTCAACCCATGTTTTCTGAAAATTACAATCTAAATTTGTTTTTGTGTGTTAGCGATTATGTTTAGGACTTTATCTCTTTACCATATGGAATTAGTAAAACTAACTCCCTTTTGTATGTTTTTGTATATGTATGTTATATATATGTATATTGTATATATATGAAGTCGAAGCACAATAGATTGTAAATAACTCTACAAATACATACACAAGTAAAGAAAGAAAAACGAGTTTAATGTGAAGCCAAGAGCAAAGATCAACAAACTAAACTCCAATCATAACTGTAAGGAGGTTTAACTAAATAATAGATCTCATCTATAGCTCGCCATTCAAACAGAATACATTGTTGAATCGAAGATTTCAAAGTCGTATAATACTTAAGCATGAGTTTCTTACATGAAATGTCAAATACTTGTTGTTTAGTTTTGTATATTATTCACCTTTTTAGGCTACCCAAGGATAAATAATATCATCGTTGTTTTGATCAAATAACGCGACGTGTTGTTTGAGAAAACTCATATCTCGACCGTTATATAATGGTGTGTCGCCGAGATGTTGTTTTTCCGGTGCAATCACAACTACTTCAAATACTAGCTGACCGGCTTTTACACCTACCAAAACTCGACAAAATCTAAACACAAAAAATTCCTAGGTGTGTTTTATCCATCTATAATCCGTGGAAATTAAGTTTTCCCGGATTCTAGGTGGTCCATATGGACTGGGAATCAAAAGTCCGGTTTTTGCTTAGGTTTGGATGATTTTGGCCGGTTTCGGCATTTTTGGTTGTTTTGGCCGGTTTTTATCAGTTTTCAAACGGTTAGGTTGCTTTTGACCAAGGGTTGCCGAGACAAAACGTAATCCTTGTTTCAAGCTTTCATTTGCTTAGTCGTGGTCTTGAAACGGAGTCATGTAGCACATGTCATGGCCTTTTTATTTCAACCCATGTTTTCTGAAAATTACAATCTAAATTTGTTTTTGTGTGTTAGCAATTATGCTTGGGACTTTATTTCTTTACGATATGGAATTAGTAAAACTAACTCCCTTTTGTATGTTTTTGTATATGTATGTTGTATATATATGAAGTCGAATCACAATAGATTGTAAGTAACTCTACAAATACATACACAAGTAAAAAAAGAAAAACGAGTTTAATGTGAAGCCAAGAGCAAAGATCAACAAACTAAACTCCAATCATACCTGTAAGGAGGTTTAACTAAATAATAGATCTCATCTATAGCTCTCCATTCAAACATAATACATTGTTGAATCGAAGATTTCAAATTCGTATAATACTTAAGCATGAGTTTCTTACATGAAATGTTAAATACTTGTTGTTTAGTTTTGTATATTATTCACCTTTTTAGGCTACCTAAGGATAAATAATATCATCGTTGTTTTGATCAAATAACGCGACGTGTTGTTAGAGCAAACTCATATCTCGACCGTTATATAATGGTGTGTCGCCGAGATGTTGTTTGTCCGGAGCATTCACAACAACTTCAAATACTAGCTGACCGACTTTTACACCTGCCAAAACTCGACAAAAACTAAACACAAAAAACTCCTAGGTGTGGTTTATCCATCTAGAATCCGTGGAAATTAAGTTTTACCGGATACTAGGTGGTCCATGTGGACTGGAAATCAAAAGTCCGGTTTTTGCTTTGGTTTGGATGATTTTGGCCAGTTTCGGCATTTTTGGTTGTTTTGGCCGGTTTTTATCAGTTTTTAAACGGTTAGGTTGCTTTTGACCAAGGGTTGCTGAGATAAAACGTAATCCTTGTTTCAAGCTTTCATTTGCTTAGTCGTGGTCTTGAAACGGAGTCATGTAGCACATGTCATGGCCTTTTTATTTCAACCCATGTTTTCTGAAAATTACAATCTAAATTTGTTTTTGTGTGTTAGCGATTATGTTTGGGAGTTTATTTCTTTACCATATGGAATTAGTAAAACTAACTCCCTTTTGTATGTTTTTGTATATGTATGTTATATATATGTATGTTGTATATATATGAAGTCGAAGCACAATAGATTGTAAATAACTCTACAAATACATACACAAGTAAAGAAAGAAAAACGAGTTTAATGTGAAGCCAAGAGCACTGATCAACAAACTAAACTCCAATCATAACTGTAAGGAGGTTTAACTAAATAATAGATCTCATCTATAGCTCGCTATTCAAACAGAATACATTGTTGAATTGAAGATGTCAAAGTCGTATAATATTTAAGCATGAGTTTTTACATGAAATGTCAAATACTTGTTGTTTAGTTTTGTATATTATTCACCTTTTTAGGCTACCCAAGGATAAATAATATCATCGTTGTTTTGATCAAATAACGCGACGTGTTGTTAGAGCAAACTCATATCTCGACCGTTATATAATGGTGTGTCGCCGAGATGTTGTTTTTCCGGTGCATTCACAACTACTTCAAATACTAGCTGACCGACTTTTACACCTACCAAAACTCGACAAAATCTAAACACAAAAAATTCCTAGGTGTGTTTTATCCATCTAGAATCCGTGGAAATTAAGTTTTCCCAGATTCTAGGTGGTCCATATGGACTGGGAATCAAAAGTCCGGTTTTTGCTTAGGTTTGGATGATTTTGGCCGGTTTCGGCATTTTTGGTTGTTTTGGCCGGTTTTTATCAGTTTTCAAACGGTTAGGTTGCTTTTGACCAAGGGTTGCCGAGACAAAACGTAATCCTTGTTTCAAGCTTTCATTTGCTTAGTCGTGGTCTTGAAACGGAGTCATGTAGCACATGTCATGGCCTTTTTATTTCAACCCATGTTTTCTGAAAATTAGAATCTAAATTTGTTTTTGTGTGTTAGCAATTATGCTTGGGACTTTATTTCTTTACCATATGGAATTAGTAAAACTAACTCCCTTTGGTATGTTTTTGTATATGTATGTTGTATATATGTATGTTGTATATATATGAAGTCGAAGCACAATAGATTGTAAGTAACTCTACAAATACATACACAAGTAAAAAAAGAAAAACGAGTTTAATGTGAAGCCAAGAGCAAAGATCAACAAACTAAACTCCAATCATACCTGTAAGGAGGTTTAACTAAATAATAGATCTCATCTATAGCTCGCCATTCAAACATAATACATTGTTGAATCGAAGATTTCAAAGTCGTATAATACTTAAGCATGAGTTTCTTACATGAAATGTTAAATACTTGTTGTTTAGTTTTGTATATTATTCACCTTTTTAGGCTACCCAAGGATAAATAATATCATCGTTGTTTTGATCAAATAACGCGACGTGTTGTTAGAGCAAACTCATATCTCGACCGTTATATAATGGTGTGTCGCCGAGATGTTGTTTGTCCGGAGCATTCACAACAACTTCAAATACTAGCTGACTGACTTTTACACCTACCAAAACTCGACAAAAACTAAACACAAAAAACTCCTAGGTGTGGTTTATCCATCTAGAATCCGTGGAAATTAAGTTTTCCCGGATTCTAGGTGGTCCCTATGGACTGGAAATCAAAAGTCAGGTTTTTGCTTTGGTTTGGATGATTTTGGCCAGTTTCGGCATTTTTGGTTGTTTTGGCCGGTTTTTATCAGTTTTCAAACGGTTAGGTTGCTTTTGACGAAGGGTTGCTGAGATAAAACGTAATCCTTGTTTCAAGCTTTCATTTGCTTAGTCGTGGTCTTGAAACGGAGTCATGTAGCACATGTCATGGCCTTTTTATTTCAACCCATGTTTTCTGAAAATTACAATCTAAATTTGTTTTTGTGTGTTAGCGATTATGTGTGGGACTTTATTTCTTTACCATATGGAATTAGTAAAACTAACTCCCTTTTGTATGTTTTTGTATATGTATGTTATATATATGTATGTTGTATATATATGAAGTCGAAGCACAATAGATTGTAAATAACTCTACAAATACATACACAAGTAAAGAAAGAAAAACGAGTTTAATGTGAAGCCAAGAGCAAAAATCAACAAACTAAACTCCAATCATAACTGTAAGGAGGTTTAACTAAATAATAGATCTCATCTATATTTCGCCATTCAAACAGAATGCATTGTTGAATCGAAGATTTCAAAGTCGTATAATACTTAAGCATGAGTTTCTTACATGAAATGTCAAATACTTGTTTAGTTTTCTATATTATTCACCTTTTTAGGCTACCCAAGGATAAATAATATCATCGTTGTTTTGATCAAATAACGCGACGTGTTGTTAGAGCAAACTCATATCTCGACCGTTATATAATGGTGTGTCGCCGAGATGTTGTTTTTCCGGTGCATTCACAACTACTTCAAATACTAGCTGACGACTTTTACACCTACCAAAACTCGACAAAATCTAAACACAAAAAATTCCTAGGTGTGTTTTATCCATCTAGAATCCGTGGAAATTAAGTTTTCCCGGATTCTAGGTGGTCCATATGGACTGGGAATCAAAAGTCCGGTTTTTGCTTAGGTTTGGATGATTTTGGCCGGTTTCGGCATTTTTGGTTGTTTTGGCCGGTTTTTATCAGTTTTCAAACGGTTAGGTTGCTTTTGACCAACGGTTGCCGAGACAAAACGTAATCCTTGTTTCAAGCTTTCATTTGCTTAGTCGTGGTCTTGAAACGGAGTCATGTAGCACATGTCATGGCCTTTTTATTTCAACCCATGTTTTCTGAAAATTACAATCTAAATTTGTTTTTGTGTGTTAGCAATTATGCTTGGGACTTTATTTCTTTACCATATGGAATTAGTAAAACTAACTCCCTTTTGTATGTTTTTGTATATGTATGTTGTATATATGTATGTTGTATATATATGAAGCCGAAGCACAATAGATTGTAAGTAACTCTACAAATACATACACAAGTAAAAAAAGAAAAACGAGTTTAATGTGAAGCCAAGAGCAAAGATCAACAAACTAAACTCCAATCATACCTGTAAGGAGGTTTACCTAAATAATAGATCTCATCTATAGCTCTCCATTCAAACATAATACATTGTTGAATCGAAGATTTCAAAGTCGTATAATACTTAAGCATGAGTTTCTTACATGAAATGTTAAATACTTGTTGTTTAGTTTTGTATATTATTCACCTTTTTAGGCTACCCAAGGATAAATAATATCATCGTTGTTTTGATCAAATAACGCGACGTGTTGTTAGAGCAAACTCATATCTCGACCGTTATATAATGGTGTGTCGCCGAGATGTTGTTTGTCCGGAGCATTCACAACAACTTCAAATACTAGCTGACCGACTTTTACACCTGCCAAAACTCGACAAAAACTAAACATAAAAAACTCCTAGGTGTGGTTTATCCATCTAGAATCCGTGGAAATTAAGTTTTCCCGGATTATAGGTGGTCCATATGGACTGGAAATCAAAAGTCAGGTTTTTGCTTTGGTTTGGATGATTTTGGCCAGTTTCGGCATTTTTGGTTGTTTTGGCCGGTTTTTATCAGTTTTCAAACGGTTAGGTTGCTTTTGACCAAGGGTTGCTGAGATAAAACGTAATCCTTGTTTCAAGCTTTCATTTTCTTAGCCGTGGTCTTGAAACGGAGTCATGTAGCACATGGCATGGCCTTTTTATTTCAACCCATGTTTTCTGAAAATTACAATCTAAATTTGTTTTTGTGTGTTAGCGATTATGTTTAGGAATTTATCTCTTTACCATATGGAATTAGTAAAACTAACTCCCTTTTGTATGTTTTTGTATATGTATGTTATATATATGTATATTGTATATATATGAAGTCGAAGCACAATAGATTGTAAATAACTCTACAAATACATACACAAGTAAAGAAAGAAAAACGAGTTTAATGTGAAGCCAAGAGCAAAGATCAACAAACTAAACTCCAATCATAACTGTAAGGAGGTTTAACTAAATAATAGATCTCATCTATAGCTCGCCATTCAAACAGAATACATTGTTGAATCGAAGATTTCAAAGTCGTATAATACTTAAGCATGAGTTTCTTACATGAAATGTCAAATACTTGTTGTTTAGTTTTGTATATTATTCACCTTTTTAGGCTACCCAAGGATAAATAATATCATCGTTGTTTTGATCAAATAACGCGACGTGTTGTTAGAGCAAACTCATATCTCGACCGTTATATAATGGTGTGTCGCCGAGATGTTGTTTGTCCGGAGCATTCACAACAACTTCAAATACTAGCTGACCGGCTTTTACACCTGCCAAAACTCGACAAAAACTAAACACAAAATACTCCTAGGTGTGTTTTATCCATCTAGAATCCGTGGAAATTAAGTTTTCCCGGATTCTAGGTGGTCCATATGGACTGGGAATCAAAAGTCCGGTTTTTGCTTTGGTTTGGATGATTTTGGCCGGTTTCGGCATTTTTGGTTGTTTTGGCCGGTTTTTATCTGTTTTCAAACGGTTAGGTTGCTTTTGACCAAGGGTTTCCGAGACAAAACGTAATCCTTGTTTCAAGCTTTCATTTGCTTAGTCGTGGTCTTGAAACGGAGTCATGTAGCACATGTCATGGCCTTTTTATTTCAACCCATGTTTTCTGAAAATTACAATCTAAATTTGTTTTTGTGTGTTAGCGATTATGTTTGGGACTTTATTTCTTTACCATATGGAATTAGTAAAACTAACTCCCTTTTGTATGTTTTTGTATATGTATGTTATATATATGTATGTTATATATATATGAAGTCGAAGCACAATAGATTGTAAGTAACTCTACAAATACATACACAAGTAAAGAAAGAAAAACGAGTTTAATATGAAGCCAAGAGCAAAGATCAACAAACTAAACTCCAATCATAATTGTAAGGAGGTTTAACTAAATAATAGATCTCATCTATAGCTCGCCATTCAAACAGAATACATTGTTGAATCGAAGATTTCAAAGTCGTATAATATTTAAGCATGAGTTTTTACATGAAATGTCAAATACTTGTTGTTTAGTTTTGTATATTATTCACCTTTTTAGGCTACCCAAGGATAAATAATATCATCGTTGTTTTGATCAAATAACGCGACGTGTTGTTAGAGCAAACTCATATCTCGACCGTTATATAATGGTGTGTCGTCGAGATGTTGTTTTTCCGGTGCATTCACAACTACTTCAAATACTAGCTGACCGACTTTTACACCTACCAAAACTCGACAAAATCTAAACACAAAAAATTCCTAGGTGTGTTTTATCCATCTAGAATCCGTGGAAATTAAGTTTTCCCAGATTCTAGGTGGTCCATATGGACTGGGAATCAAAAGTCCGGTTTTTGCTTAGGTTTGGATGATTTTGGCCGGTTTCGGCATTTTTGGTTGTTTTGGCCGGTTTTTATCAGTTTTCAAACGGTTAGGTTGCTTTTGACCAAGGGTTGCCGAGACAAAACGTAATCCTTGTTTCAAGCTTTCATTTGCTTAGTCATGGTCTTGAAACGGAGTCATGTAGCACATGTCATGGCCTTTTTATTTCAACCCATGTTTTCTGAAAATTAGAATCTAAATTTGTTTTTGTGTGTTAGCAATTATGCTTGGGACTTTATTTCTTTACCATATGGAATTAGTAAAACTAACTCCCTTTTGTATGTTTTTGTATATGTATGTTGTATATATGTATGTTGTATATATATGAAGTCGAAGCACAATAGATTGTAAGTAACTCTACAAATACATACACAAGTAAAAAAAGAAAAACGAGTTTAATGTGAAGCCAAGAGCAAAGATCAACAAACTAAACTCCAATCATACCTGTAAGGAGGTTTAACTAAATAATAGATCTCATCTATAGCTCGCCATTCAAACATAATACATTGTTGAATCGAAGATTTCAAAGTCGTATAATACTTAAGCATGAGTTTCTTACATGAAATGTTAAATACTTGTTGTTTAGTTTTGTATATTATTCACCTTTTTAGGCTACCCAAGGATAAATAATATCATCGTTGTTTTGATCAAATAACGCGACGTGTTGTTAGAGCAAACTCATATCTCGACCGTTATATAATGGTGTGTCGCCGAGATGTTGTTTGTCCGGAGCATTCACAACAACTTCAAATACTAGCTGACCGACTTTTACACCTACCAAAACTCGACAAAAACTAAACACAAAAAACTCCTAGGTGTGGTTTATCCATCTAGAATCCGTGGAAATTAAGTTTTCCCGGATTCTAGGTGGTCCATATGGACTGGAAATCAAAAGTCAGGTTTTTGCTTTGGTTTGGATGATTTTGGCCAGTTTCGGCATTTTTGGTTGTTTTGGCCGGTTTTTATCAGTTTTCAAACGGTTAGGTTGCTTTTGACGAAGGGTTGCTGAGATAAAACATAATCCTTGTTTCAAGCTTTCATTTGCTTAGTCGTGGTCTTGAAACGGAGTCATGTAGCACATGTGATGAGATGGCTTTTATACATGGTCTCATCGTTCTTTTTGGACTTAAAATGCATTAAATATCATCAAAATACCCAAATATATGCTTGTGTTTGTTGCTTGTGTATTTTAGGTACGGATATTGAGAAAATGACAAAAGATCACAAGAATCACGCAAAAACGAACACGGGAAACGAAGCCGCACGATGAACCAAGCCCTAGTGAGGAATTTTCCAAAGAAAACCCTAGAAGATTGAAGAATATTTAAGATTGGTCCTCCAAGTTTGAGAATTGACACTTTATACCCTTGTATCTTCATAATTACAAGTTTGGTCCCTAAAGTTTGTCAAAATTACAAAAAGGACCCTTAACTTTGAAGAATTGGCAAATTTAGTCCCTCAACAAATCTAAATTGTCAAATATGGTCCTCCAAGAAGTCAACCAACAAGTCAGAGCCTTGAAGTTTGAAAACATGCCAAAATCAGCCCTTGAATATTGAAGGAAATTCATGTTTAGTCCTTGTTTGAAGTATGGAAACAATATGTGCCAAAAATGACACATTGCCAAAGTTATCTACAAAGAAAAGTTTTGTTTTGAGCTGATAATACAAAATGAAGAAAAAAGAAAACATGAGGGGGCAATCTTGGGAGACAATTAAACTCCACCAACCAACCAACATCTGACACCTCATCTAACCCGACCCACCCAAACCGTTTACCCAAATACCCATACCCTTTACCCGACCCAACCAACCCAGTCAAAACTTAATTAATATTTTAATTCGTTTTAAACGGATTATTAAACTAATCTTTGGGCGCCAAACACTCCCTGTTCACTCATCTCTCCCCTAAACCCCCTAATCGTATGTCACGAACCCTAATCCTCTACTTCAAATTAATCAAACGATTAAACCTAATATTCTCCAGATCATAAATTAACCCCACCAGAACTCAAACCCACCTCCCAACACCTATCACTCTCACCTTGTGGGACCTCCACGTGGCTCCCCTGCTACTCCAAGACAAGGCTTGACAGCAAATCGACGCCCCCAGTCAATTTCGTGTCCCCAAAGGTGAAAATAAACGTTCAAGATTGATTTGGCAGCTGGCATTCACATGATTCCATCAAAATCATTCACATGGCTCAAATTTGACTAGAAAAATTCAAATCAAGAACCGAATATGCTGAGGATATCCAAGGGCACATTTGGGAGTTAACCATTAGGGTTTTACTTTCTAGAATCTTCATTGTAAGCCTATAAAAGGCGTTAGGGTTTAGCTCATATTTTTTCGTCTCAGTTTTTTTTAAAAATTATCTTGTAATTTCTTTAATGATTTATGAAAGTTCTGTTTTGAGAAACATATTTAAATTCCAGTTTTAAGTTATTGAATGTGAGTGTGTTCAAGGTTCCATTTGCAATTTTACCTTTGGTTCATGAAAAGCTGTTTGGGAAATTTAATTTCATTGTAGTTGGTTTGTGAAAATCCTTTGGTAAAATTCAGTTCATTTGATTAACCAAGTTACAAGTGTTTTATTTTAAAAAGAAGAAAGAAAATAATATACATAAAGTAAAAAAAAAAAAATCAGTTATTATTGTTTTGGTTTGTTCTTTCCATCTTAGCAGGATTGATTTTAGCTTACCTTTTGTTCAAAAGATCTGCACAGTCCCGAGACTGTATGGAGATGGCAAAGCCGCCATTGTGGGGCCTGGATGTGGGCCCCACAAGGTAAATCCTTGTTTCTGTTTTGAGTTTTCTGATTTAAATGGTTTATGTGCAATCTGCTTAAAAAAATGTTTAGATGTTTGATAAATGGTCTGATATTGCTTGTTTAAGGATGGTAAGTGTGTTACAAGTTATTTCAATCTGTGTTGGGTAGCTTAGAATAGATTTGTTTTGAAGATTTATGATTTTCAGATATTAAAGGGTGTTTGGATACGGGGTTAAGTAGGATAAAAAATTGTTGCTTGTGTTTGAAACTTGTTTAGGTATATTTCTTAAGTGAATAATAGGTAGTGTGAAGTTTAGATTTTAGTTTGGTAAAGGTTTGAAACTATTTGCATGTTAAAAAAAGTTGAAAGGATAGTAATTCAGAAATCTGCCATAATCTGTTTCAAATTGTTGAATTTTGTGTTTGGATCTTGAAGGGTGTTAGCTTTTAGGGTGCCTGAGGATTGTGTGTCGTTTTTATGCATGCTTGTGAGCTTATTTCCAAGTAATTGGCCATAGAAAGTCAGATTTGAGCTTGTATTTGGGTTCACTGTTCACAGACCTATATTTATGCTAAATCAGAAACTTTTGTGCCTTATTGTGTGGATTTTGTGTTAGAACTTGGTGATTTTTGTGTTGATTATTGACTCCCTATACTCAACTGAGTATAGGGTTGCCTTGTTGTCCAAAAATAAGCCCCAATTAAGCTTTCCTAAGCTTAATACTCAACTGCACAAAATTATACACTAACAGTGGGAACTCCTTTCCCACTGGTAGTTCACTGGTTTCCACTGCTTAGCTAGAGGACAAATCCAGTCCACATGTCACTATCTGTTTTCTTCCTTTTTTGTCTTTAGTGCTCCAAAAGTTGAATTAGACCTTCAAACCAGTTCCATTATTTTTCTTATTTAATTTAGGATTTTTCTGACTAATTAAATTTTTATCTACTGTTCATTTAGTAATTTTTAGATTAATTAGCTATTTTTAATTAACTTTAAAGTTCCTGTTTTTGTCTTTTAGTGCCAAAAAGTAATATTTTTCAGTTTAATCAATTTTCCTGAACTTAGAATAATATTTTAAGAGTTTTGGGATAAAAAGATTTTACTGTTCATCTTTTATTAATTTTTAGAATTAATTTAATTTAATTAGGGTTTTAATTAAACTAGTTTTGTCATTTAGTGGAAAATTTAATATTTTCCAAGATTTTTCATTTTTCTACTGTTCATTAGAGTAAAATAGGATTTTTAAAATTGGTAGATTATTTTTAGCATTATTAAATTATTTTTTATAATTATTTTAATTTTAAAATAGTTTTTAGTAATTTAAAAATAGAAAAATAGTATTTAAAAATTATAAAAAATAATTTTTAGTTTTTAGATAATATAAGTAAGTTATTTGTTCAATAAAATCATATTTTGGCCATTTTGATTAATTATATTTAATTTTAGGGCTTTAATTAGCATTTAAAATTGAATATTTAATTAATAAAAGGGTTAAAAATATTTTTATTGGATTTTATTCCTTATTTATATTATTTTAGACTTGTTTTAACTCATAATTAATTTTTAGGTTGAAATTTTTTAATTTTGTAGCTTTTTACGGTTTTACGTTTACGCCTTTTTCGTCGTAGTTTAATTCGTAGTCGTAACCGTCTTTTCCTTCCTTTCTCATTTCTTTTCTTCTTGTTCATAATCACAAACATCATATATCAACTCTTAACACAACGCACTTGCCTCCTCGAGAACGAACTCACCTAGGGTCATTCACACACGGTTTTCCTAAATCGTTGTGCACTTGCCCTATTTATTGCTCTCTTTTCCTAAAGGATTGCAAAACTCCAACATCAATTTTTGGCGCCGCTGCCGGGGAGGCGTGTTGTGTTTTGGTTGAACCATTGTTGTTTTCTATATTAGCCATAAAAGTATTTGTATTAATAGCACTCTATTAATACGTATTATCGTTTTTCGATTTTTGTGAATATTATTACTATATTGTATACGTAGAACAATAAATTTACAAGTACTCCAAATACGTGAGCAATCACAACCTTGATTCGGGATTTCATCACTCGATCATTGTATTCGAATCTCAAACCAGAGAAAAAAGGCAAAAATAGATAAATACTTTCGTGAAGCTTGATTTTGATAATACAAACTATAAGGTGGGTATAAGGCGGTTGTATTTCACGACCTAAAGGAAAAAGGCTCTTAAGTGCTTCGCGCCGCCTCGTTTCCTCCGCTTGCTTGTGCGTATTTGATTTTGAGAGTGAATCGAGGGTTTTGCCGCCCAAAGTATTACTAAGTATCATATATATTTTCTTGGTTCCATTTAATTAAACCCTCTTGAACGATTTGGTGTTCCACCATCGTTCTAAAGTCATCGAAGGCGTTCACTTCACGTGTTCGTTTTCATTCCTTGAGGCTTCTTTAATCAAGAGATTTGATTAAGGAGGAGATTTGTAGATTTTGGTCTACTTAATACATTCCAAAAATCCAAAAAAAGTTAAAAACAATCAAAAACCAAAAAAATTTAAAAAGTAAAAACACCAAAAAGAATCTTCTTTGCTCGCCTTCTCGTTGTACGTGACGTTTATGCAAACTCGCTCTAAAGCTAGACGTGCTCGTAAACGAAGAAACAAATCACTCACTCCTACTAGTGAGGACTCTCATATTGACGAACCCATTGTAGTGAAAGAAGCACCCATGGCTAATCGAAATATGATGGAGTTGCTTCAAGCACCCACCGAGGGTTATGGAGAAGCGATTGTGATTCTCGCTATCCTTGCGGAGAATTTTGAGGTTAAGACGGGTTTGTTGTCCATGATTCAAAACAACAAGTTTCTAGGGGACGAAAAGGACAACCCGCATAACCACATTCGCCAATTTAATCGTCTCACCGCCACATGCAAGTTTAAGGATGTTTCAAACGACTCGATTAAGATGATGCTTTTTCCGTATTCCTTAGCGGGGCCCGCGAAATTTGGTTAGAGAAAGAGCCACCCAATTCTATATTGACGTGGAAGGATCTCGTTTCAAAATTCGTGAACCAATTTTTTCCGCCCTCTAAGACTACGCACTTGAAAAACGAGATTTCAAAGTTTTCGCAAGAGTATAATGAGAGTTTTTCAACGGCTTGGAATAGGTTTAAGGAAATGTTGCACGAATGTCCTCATCATGGTTTTTCCGACTTGCATCAAATAGACACGTTTTACAATGGCTTGAACGATCATGAGCGTGATTATCTTAATGCCGCCGCGGGTGGTAATTTCTTGTGTAAGACGGTCGAGGAAGCATTGGTAATTATTGAGAATAGGTCTAAGGTGTATAGTCCTCGTAGCACGTCGAGTGTTCGTAAGGCTTCGTCTTCATCTTCACCTAGTTTGTCACACACCGTTGATGCTTGCCAAGTCGAGGCTAATTTGGAGAATAAAATTTTTGATATAGTGAAAGGCTTGTTAGTTGAGTTTAAAGTTGGTGAACAACCCGCTCCCGCTACGATTAAAGCGGTTGAGGTTTCTTGTATGTATTGTGGTGGAGCTCACGATTATTCCGAGTGCATTACCAACGGTGGTAACACTTCGAGTGCCTTCGTGGCCGCGGGAACTTATAACCAAAACGGTCAAGTTCCTCGCACTAATCAATTGACTCCACCGGGTTTTTCACCAAATCAAAATGCTAACAATTATCGAAACAATCAAGTTGGTTACCAAAGCAATCAAAGGAACAATTATAAGGGTAATAACAACTATGGGAATCAAGGGAGTAGTAGTAGTAGCCAATTGCAAAATCAAAATCAAAACCGTAATTTTCAAAATGCAAGTCAAGGTCTTCAAAATAATAAAGAACTTCCAATAGACTTTTTGAATTACGCTACTTCAAATGATAAGATTTTGGAAAACATTCAAGAGCAAATGGCTAATCAAGCTAAGGACACGGCTAAGAATGCAAAGGAGTTAGCTACTTTTATTAAGGAAAATCTAGCCATGAGGAATGAATTGAAAAATGATTTTGCTAACCAAATTCGAGGTCAAAACAACAAGATAGAGCAAAGTCATGCTAGGCTTGAACAAAGAATTGACCAAAAAGCCGCTATCCAAGATGTGAAGTTCAATAATTTTGATGCTAAGCTTAATGCAATTTTAGAAGCCGTAATGGGAAACAAAGCCTCTACTTCGGGTAGTTTGCCTAGTAACACCGTTTCAAACCCGAAGGGAGAGATGAAAGTGATTACCACACGAAGTGGTAAGACACTTAAGGAACCGACTCCTCAACCAATTACTCCAACGGTGGAGGAAATTGAGGAAGAACCCGAGGTGGTGGTCGAAAAGGAGCATATTTCAATCCCACAAAGTACCGCTCATGCCACGCCTACGGTTGACCCATCACCCATATTGGAACCCGAGATTCCAAAGGCTATGCCTATGCCCCAACCCACACCACCCTTGCCTTACCCATCGAGACTTAGGAAGGAGAAACGACAAGAGCGCGACAACTATCAATTTGAGCTTTTTATGAAAATGTTTCGTGATTTGCACTTTAATGTGAGTTTCGCCGATGCTTTGGTCATGATGCCTCGATTTGCCGCTAACTTTAAGAGTATGTTGAACAACAAGGAAAAATTACACCAAAAGTCTAGTTGTTCGTCGGTTTATCTTAATCGCATACCTCAAAAAGTCGGTGATCCCGGTAAATTTTTGATCCCTTGTGCAATTCAAGATATGGAGGAATGCTATGCCTTGGCCGATCTTGGTGCTAGCATTAACTTGATGCCACTTGCAATCTACAAGTCGCTCAATCTTCCTAATCTTACTCCTTCACGAATGTCTATTGAGTTGGCCGACCATTCCACGATTCTTGCATGTGGATTGGCGGAAGACGTTTTTGTGAAAGTGGGGAAGTTCTACTATCCCGTAGACTTTATTGTTGTTGACATCCCCACGGATCCTCAAGTTCCTCTTATTTTAGGTCGTTCGTTTTTAGATACGTCTATGGCTTTGATTGATGTGCATGCTAGAAAGATCACCCTACGTTTCAACGACGAGGAACTTGTTATAAACGCAACTCAAAATTCTCAACTTTCTCATGTTTATTCCGTTGCTACCATAAACCTCGTTGATATGATCGACGTGGTTTGCGAGGAATTTTCACAAGAAGTTTTAGGGTTTGGTGATGAAGAAACTAGTGGCAATCCCACTATGTTAGATCCAATTCTTGATAATTCGACACCAACCTTCACTCCTTTCGAAGGTGGTGGTTTTACGTTGGAAGAATTCGATGTTCCACGTACTTGTGACGAAGACCTCGACAACTATGAGGACTTCTCGATTATCAAGGATTTTCTCAATGATTTCCCATTTCCTCCACCCGAGGAGGTTATGAGTATCGAGCCCAAATCTTCACTTGAGGAACCACCTATCCTCGAGTTGAAAGATTTACCTCCTCACCTCGAATATGTCTATTTGGAGGAGGACGACAAGTTGCCGGTTATTATTGCAAAGGAACTTTCGAATGATGAAAAAACCGCACTTGTCGATGTTCTTAAGGACCACAAAGGGGCGATTGCGTGGAAGTTATCCGACATTAAGGGAATCGATCCCAAATTTTGTACACACAAAATATTAATGGAGGAAGATTTCAAGCCAACAATCCAAAGTCAAAGGAGGGTGAACCCCAAAATTCACGACGTCATCAAAAAGGAGGTCCTTAAACTCCTTGACGCGGGAATGATTTACCCTATTTCCGATAGCCCTTGGGTGAGTCCTATTCATTGTGTCCCTAAAAAGGGAGGGATGACCGTTGTGCCAAACGATGCCAACGAGTTAATTCCCACTAGACTCGTGACCGGATGGAGAGTGTGCATTGACTATCGTAAGTTAAATGAAGCCACTCGAAAAGACCATTTTCCCTTGCCCTTCATGGACCAAATGTTGGAGCGTCTTGCGGGAAACGATTTCTATTGCTTTTTAGATGGTTTTTCCGGTTACTTCCAAATTCCCATCGATCCTCGTGATCAAGAAAAAACTACGTTTACGTGTCCATATGGAACGTTTGCTTATCGTAGAATGCCATTCGGACTTTGTAATGCACCGGGAACTTTTCAACGATGCATGATGGCTATTTTTCATGATATGATCGAGAAGACGATGGAAGTCTTCATGGATGACTTTTCCGTGTTTGGTGATTCCTTTACTTCGTGTTTGTCGAACCTTGAGAGAATGTTAAAACGTTGTGAGGAAACCAACCTTGTGCTCAATTGGGAAAAGTGTCATTTTATGGTTAGAAGTGGAATCGTCTTAGGGCACAAGGTCTCGAAAGCGGGGATTGAGGTAGATCAAGCTAAGGTAGACGTCATCGCCAAATTCCCTCATCCCAAAACCGTCAAGGGAGTTAGGAGTTTCCTAGGCCACGCGGGCTTTTATCGACGATTCATCAAGGATTTATCGAAGATTTCTCGACCCATTACACACCTTCTTGAAAAAGAGGCACGTTTTGTCTTTGACGAAGATTGTGTACGAGCCTTTGAGATCCTTAAGAGGAAACTTACCGAGGCTCCCATTCTTGTTGCTCCAAATTGGAACCTCCCCTTTGAGCTTATGTGTGATGCAAGTGATTACGCTATTGGGGCCGTTTTGGGGCAACGTCATGATAAGCATTTCTTGCCTATTCACTATGCTAGCAAGACGATGACCGAGGCTCAACTTAAATACACTACAACGGAAAAGGAGTTCCTTGCCGTGGTGTATGCATTTGAGAAATTCCGACCTTACCTCGTCTTGACGAAATGCATAGTGTATACGGACCATTCGGCTATCAAGTATCTCATGGCTAAACAAGATGCAAAGCCGAGATTACTTCGTTGGATTCTCCTCCTTCAAGAATTTGATCACAAAATCGTTGACAAAAAAGGAGCCGAGAATCTAGCGGCCGATCATCTCTCTCGTTTGGAAGATCCTCACCAAAGTGTTTACGAGCCTAAGGAAATCACCGAAACATTTCCGCTTGAAACACTTGGTGTAGTGAATTCCAAACTTGATTCTTCCACCCCATGGTTTGCGGATTTTGCAAATTACCATGCGGGTAACTTCATCATTAAGGGTATGACAACTCAAGAAAAACGAAAATTCTTTCGTGATGTCAAGTTTTATTTTTGGAACGACCCTTACTTGTTTCGAACGTGTGCGGATCAAATCATCCGCCGTTGTGTATTTGGCACCGAAGCTTCTAACATCCTTAGAGCTTGCCATGAGGGACCCACGGGTGGTCACCACGGTGCTAATCTCACGGCTAAAAAGGTGTTTGATGCCGGCTTCTTTTGGCCTATTATTTACCGAGATGCACAAGATCTTGTGAAGTCTTGTGATTCATGCCAACGACAAGGAAAAGCCTCACAAAAAGATGAAATGCCACAAAATATCATTCAAGTATGTGAGATCTTTGACGTTTGGGGCATAGACTTTATGGGGCCGTTCCCATTATCTCGTGGTAATAAGTATATTCTTGTTGCGGTTGACTACCTTTCTAAATGGGTGGAGGCGAAGGCCTTGCCCATCAATGATGCTCGTGTGGTAGTTAAGTTCTTGAAAAGTTTGTTTGCTAGGTTTGGAACCCCTCGTGCTATCATAAGCGATCGTGGAACCCATTTTTGTAATGACCAATTTGAAAGGGTTCTAAGGAAATATGGGGTTACACATCATCTTTCTACGGCTTATCACCCACAAACGAGTGGGCAAGTCGAGGTTTCAAACCGAGCATTAAAGAGGATCTTGGAGAGATCCGTGGGGGAAAACCGACAATCTTGGTCGGATAAGTTAGACGATGCTTTATGGGCCTTTAGGACCGCTCATAAGACACCCACTGGGTGCACTCCCTATAAGCTTGTGTATGGAAAGAATTGTCATTTTCCTATCGAGTTAGAACACAAGGCTTATTGGGCCCTAAAGCATTGTAATGATGACATGGAGACCGCGGGAAAACACCAGAAAATGCAATTAAACGAATTGGATGAATTAAGGGATATTGCTTATGAAAATTCATTGATTTACAAAGTGAAAACTAAAAAGTTGCATGATTCTAAAATTAAAAACCGGGTTTTTAACATTGGGGATCAAGTTTTACTTTTTAATTCAAGATTGAAAATATTTTCCGGTAAATTAAAATCCCAGTGGTCCGGTCCATTCACCGTGACTCAAGTATTTCCTTATGGGACCATCGAGCTAGCTCAAGATGATGGTCCTAACTTCAAGGTGAATGGACATAGGTTGAAGCACTACTTCGGTGGGGAAGTTCCATCCTTGAACTACCTCGACCAAGTCACCTTCCCCAATGATAATTAGTATTGAGGGGATCGAGTCGAGCTCATGACTCGGTAATCAAAAACGAGGTGCCTCGTGGGGGAGTCCCATGCTTATCCTATGTACATATTATCGCTTTCTTAGTCTAATGTAGCTTACGTGTGGGGATTCGTGCCCTTCCAACCTTTGTTCCGTGGTTGTTTGTGATATGTGGTTTTTAGATCATGATCTTCACGATTGGAGCCTCTCGTGTTCGTTTTATGGGAGCACTCGATCGTTTGCTTTGAAGACATTTCTCAATATCCATGATATCCTTTTGATGTTCTAACCTTAGGTTTTTAGCACACTTCATAAACGGCTATTAATTTAATGGTTACACCCTTTCCATGCTAGATTAGGCATTCGACTACGTCTCTAGTATGGGGGTGTTTGCACCCCTAGACTCGAAACATTGAGGACAATGTTTAACTTTAGTATGGGGGGGTGAATAGATACTTGCCTTGCCAAACCTTCACGCTTTCCAAAGTTTATCGTTTTGTTTATCGTTTTGTTGCAAAATAAGGCTAAAAATGCCAAATTTTAAATTTTTTCTCATGTTTTATAAGTGTTTGAAGACACGAATGTAGATTTTCCGATGGCGAGAATAAGAGTAATTTTTGACTCGACCGTGCGTGTTGAGCACTTAGCTTTGATACCTTAACTTTTTAGGCTAAGTCTCTTAAATGAGGACGAGAAATGATAGAGTTAATTATAAGTTACTATGCTAAACGTAGAGTACTCGTATTCTTTCATGTGTTCTCGTTGTTTGCTTATTCTCCCTTCGCTTGTAAATATTTTTTGCTTAATAAATATTGACTTAGCGGTTTAGTTGGGATTGTTGGGTTTCTAGTCTTTTCTAGTAGCTTCCGTGTAATTAAATTGGGAAGACATTAAGGTATCGCCAGCGTCACGGTTTTGAAGTATTGGCACCCTAATAATCGAAAGCTTCACCCAATAATAAGATTTCAAGTGCTCACCAAAATCTAGCAAACAATTTGAAGCCCCACAAGGCCTAAAATCTATGCAAAATTGAAAGTGAATCAAGCCTTAATCTTCGAAGCTTTAAAAATCCAAAATTCGCTTTAGCGTGAGGATATACGTCTTTGGCTAATAAAACCACCGATGAGGCGGATAATAAAAGGCAAGGCAAGACCGAAGTCATAATAAAAGCTTCATGGCGAAGTTGAATAAAAGATGGAGGTAAACCAAAGATAATAAGGCCCTTCCGTTAGGGGGCGTATAAAAGTCTTGGTAATAAGTCTCATGTTCAAAACCGTTATAAAACCGTGTTTATCGATTCTTCTTGTCAACTTAATTTTTTAACATCGTTGTCTATTAGGAGGGGTTATTGATTTGATGGTCTTAGTTACACCGTTAGGACTCTATTTTTAGGCCTAAATCTCTATTATCGCATAAGTCAAACAATGTATCCTCGTGAAACATTCAAGACAAAATAAAATATAAGAGATACAACTTAGGAATAATGGGAGAATAAGTACGTGATTAGGGCATATGAGTAGTGTTAGCATTACTAACTTATAATGACAATGATCTCGTTACACGCTTAGCATGGAATTGAAGTGAAAATCGAGGACGATGAAATTATTTCTAAAGAAGCATTCACGTGTTCTTATTCTATGAACCTAAACGTCCCATTTTGCGATGAAAATCATACATTATGTCTATAACACAAATAGTAGTAGTATAGCTAGTTTATCATTTCAATAAAGTGAATAAAATGAATTTTGGAGATGCTACGATACTTTATTCTAGCATTGCGTGAGGGCACGGCAATGGTTTAGTATGGGGGAGTGATGAGACGGCTTTTATACATGGTCTCATCGTTCTTTTTGGACTTAAAATGCATTAAATATCATCAAAATACCCAAATATATGCTTGTGTTTGTCGCTTGTGTATTTTAGGTACGGATATTGAGAAAATGACAAAAGATCACAAGAATCACGCAAAAACGAACACGGGAAACGAAGCCGCACGATGAACCAAGCCCTAGTGAGGAATTTTCCAAAGAAAACCCTAGAAGATTGAAGAATATTGAAGATTGGTCCTCCAAGTTTGAGAATTGACACTTTATACCCTTGTATCTTCATAATTACAAGTTTGGTCCCTAAAGTTTGTCAAAATTACAAAAAGGACCCTTAACTTTGAAGAATTGGCAAATTTAGTCCCTCAACAAATCTAAATTGTCAAATATGGTCCTCCAAGAAGTCAACCAACAAGTCAGAGCCTTGAAGTTTGAAAACATGCCAAAATCAGCCCTTGAATATTGAAGGAAATTCATGTTTAGTCCTTGTTTGAAGTATGGAAACAATATGTGCCAAAAATGACACATTGCCAAAGTTATCTACAAAGAAAAGTTTTGTTTTGAGCTGATAATACAAAATGAAGAAAAAAGAAAACATGAGGGGGCAATCTTGGGAGACAATTAAACTCCACCAACCAACCAACATCTGACACCTCATCTAACCCGACCCACCCAAACCGTTTACCCCAATACCCATACCCTTTACCCGACCCAACCAACCCAGTCAAAACTTAATTAATATTTTAATTCGTTTTAAACGGATTATTAAACTAATCTTTGGGCGCCAAACACTCCCTGTTCACTCATCTCTCCCCTAAACCCCCTAATCCTATGTCACGAACCCTAATCCTCTACTTCAAATTAATCAAACGATTAAACCCAATATTCTCCAGATCACAAATTAACCCCACCAGAACTCAAACCCACCTCCCAACACCTATCACTCTCACCTTGTGGGACCTCCACGTGGCTCCCCTGCTACTCCAAGACAAGGCTTGATAGCAAATCGACGCCCCCAGTCAATTTCGTGTCCCCAAAGGTGAAAATAAACGTTCAAGATTGATTTGGCAGCTGGCATTCACATGATTCCATCAAAATCATTCACATGGCTCAAATTTGACTAGAAAAATTCAAATCAAGAACCGAATATGCTGAGGATATCCAAGGGCACATTTGGGAGTTAACCATTAGGGTTTTACTTTCTAGAATCTTCATTGTAAGCCTATAAAAGGCGTTAGGGTTTAGCTCATATTTTTTCGTCTCAGTTTTTTTTTAAAAATTATCTTGTAATTTCTTTAATGATTTATGAAAGTTCTGTTTTGAGAAACATACTGAGTACCATTTACTTTTTTAAATTCCAGTTTTAAGTTATTGAATGTGAGTGTGTTCAAGGTTCCATTTGCAATTTTACCTTTGGTTCATGAAAAGCTGTTTGGGAAATTTAATTTCATTGTAGTTGGTTTGTGAAAATCCTTTGGTAAAATTCAGTTCATTTGATTAACCAAGTTACAAGTGTTTTATTTTAAAAAGAAGAAAGAAAAAAATATACATAAAGTAAAAAAAAAAAAATCAGTTATTATTGTTTTGGTTTGTTCTTTCCATCTTAGCAGGATTGATTTTAGCTTACCTTTTGTTCAAAAGATCTGCACAGTCCCGAGACTGTATGGAGATGGCAAAGCCGCCATTGTGGGGCCTGGATGTGGGCCCCACAAGGTAAATCCTTGTTTCTGTTTTGAGTTTTGTGATTTAAATGGTTTATGTGCAATCTGCTTAAAAAAATGTTTAGATGTTTGATAAATGGTCTGATATTGCTTGTTTAAGGATGGTAAGTGTGTTACAAGTTATTTCAATCTGTGTTGGGTAGCTTAGAATAGATTTGTTTTGAAGATTTATGATTTTCAGATATTAAAGGGTGTTTGGATACGGGGTTAAGTAGGATAAAAAATTGTTGCTTGTGTTTGAAACTTGTTTAGGTATATTTCTTAAGTGAATAATAGGTAGTGTGAAGTTTAGATTTTAGTTTGGTAAAGGTTTGAAACTATTTGCATGTTAAAAAAAGTTAAGAGGATAGTAATTCAGAAATCTGCCATAATCTGTTTCAAATTGTTGAATTTTGTGTTTGGATCTTGAAGGGTGTTAGCTTTTAGGGTGCCTGAGGATTGTGTGTCGTTTTTATGCATGCTTGTGAGCTTATTTCCAAGTAATTGGCCATAGAAAGTCAGATTTGAGCTTGTATTTGGGTTCACTGTTCACAGACCTATATTTATGCTAAATCAGAAACTTTTGTGCCTTATTGTGTGGATTTTGTGTTAGAACTTGGTGATTTTTGTGTTGATTATTGACTCCCTATACTCAACTGAGTATAGGGTTGCCTTGTTGTCCAAAAATAAGCCCCAATTAAGCTTTCCTAAGCTTAATACTCAACTGCACAAAATTATACACTAACAGTGGGAACTCCTTTCCCACTGGTAGTTCACTGGTTTCCACTGCTTAGCTAGAGGACAAATCCAGTCCACATGTCACTATCTGTTTTCTTCCTTTTTTGTCTTTAGTGCTCCAAAAGTTGAATTAGACCTTCAAACCAGTTCCATTATTTTTCTTATTTAATTTAGGATTTTTCTGATTAATTAAATTTTTATCTACTGTTCATTTAGTAATTTTTAGATTAATTAGCTATTTTTAATTAACTTTAAAGTTCCTGTTTTTGTCTTTTAGTGCCAAAAAGTAATATTTTTCAGTTTAATCAATTTTCCTGAACTTAGAATAATATTTTAAGAGTTTTGGGATAAAAAGATTTTACTGTTCATCTTTTATTAATTTTTAGAATTAATTTAATTTAATTAGGGTTTTAATTAAACTAGTTTTGTCATTTAGTGGAAAATTTAATATTTTCCAAGATTTTTCATTTTTCTACTGTTCATTAGAGTAAAATAGGATTTTTAAAATTGGTAGATTATTTTTAGCATTATTAAATTATTTTTTATAATTATTTTAATTTTAAAATAGTTTTTAGTAATTTAAAAATAGAAAAATAGTATTTAAAAATTATAAAAAATACTTTTTAGTTTTTAGATAATATAAGTAAGTTATTTGTTCAATAAAATCATATTTTGGCCATTTTGATTATTTATATTTAATTTTAGGGCTTTAATTAGCATTTAAAATTGAATATTTAATTAATAAAAGGGTTAAAAATATTTTTATTGGATTTTATTCCTTATTTATATTATTTTAGACTTGTTTTAACTCATAATTAATTTTTAGGTTGAAATTTTTTAATTTTGTAGCTTTTTACGGTTTTACGTTTACGCCTTTTTCGTCGTAGTTTAATTCGTAGTCGTAACCGTCTTTTCCTTCCTTTCTCATTTCTTTTCTTCTTGTTCATAATCACAAACATCATATATCAGCTCTTAACACAACGCACTTGCCTCCTCGAGAACGAACTCACCTAGGGTCATTCACACACGGTTTTCCTAAATCGTTGTGCACTTGCCCTATTTATTGCTCTCTTTTCCTAAAGGATTGCAAAACTCCAACATCAACATGTCATGGCCTTTTTATTTCAACCCATGTTTTCTGAAAATTACAATCTAAATTTGTTTTTGTGTGTTAGCGATTATGTGTGGGACTTTATTTCTTTACCATATGGAATTAGTAAAACTAACTCCCTTTTGTATGTTTTTGTATATGTATGTTATATATATGTATGTTGTATATATATGAAGTCGAAGCACAATAGATTGTAAATAACTCTACAAATACATACACAAGTAAAGAAAGAAAAACGAGTTTAATGTGAAGCCAAGAGCAAAGATCAACAAACTAAACTCCAATCATAACTGTAAAGAGGTTTAACTAAATAATAGATCTCATCTATATTTCGCCATTCAAATAGAATGCATTGTTGAATCAAAGATTTCAAAGTCGTATAATACTTAAGCATGAGTTTCTTACATGAAATGTCAAATACTTGTTTAGTTTTCTATATTATTCACCTTTTTAGGCTACCCAAGGATAAATAATATCATCGTTGTTTTGATCAAATAACGCGACGTGTTGTTAGAGCAAACTCATATCTCGACCGTTATATAATGGTGTGTCACCGAGATGTTGTTTTTCCGGTGCATTCACAACTACTTCAAATACTAGCTGACCGACTTTTACACCTACCAAAACTCGACAAAATCTAAACACAAAAAATTCCTAGGTGTGTTTTATCCATCTAGAATCCGTGGAAATTAAGTTTTCCCGGATTCTAGGTGGTCCATATGGACTGGAAATCAAAAGTCAGGTTTTTGCTTTGGTTTGGATGATTTTGGCCAGTTTCGGTATTTTTGGTTGTTTTGGCCGGTTTTTATCAGTTTTCAAACGGTTAGGTTGCTTTTGACCAAGGGTTGCTGAGATAAAACGTAATCCTTGTTTCAAGCTTTCATTTTCTTAGCCGTGGTCTTGAAACGGAGTCATGTAGCACATGTCATGGCCTTTTTATTTCAACCCATGTTTTCTAACAATTACAATCTAAATTTGTTTTTGTGTGTTAGCGATTATGTTTGGGACTTTATCTCTTTACCATATGGAATTAGTAAAACTAACTCCCTTTTGTATGTTTTTGTATATGTATGTTATATATATGTATGTTGTATATATATGAAGTCGAAGCACAATAGATTGTAAATAACTCTACAAATACATACACAAGTAAAGAAAGAAAAACGAGTTTAATGTGAAGCCAAGAGCAAAGATGGACAAACTAAACTCCAATCATAACTGTAAGGAGGTTTAACTAAATAATAGATCTCATCTATAGCTCGCCATTCAAACAGAATACATTGTTGAATCGAAGATTTCAAAGTCGTATAATACTTAAGCATGAGTTTCTTACATGAAATGTCAAATACTTGTTGTTTAGTTTTGTATATTATTCACCTTTTTAGGCTACCCAAGGATAAATAATATCATCGTTGTTTTGATCAAATAACGCGACGTGTTGTTAGAGCAAACTCATATCTCGACCGTTATATAATGGTGTGTCGCCGAGATGTTGTTTTTCTGGTGCATTCACAACTACTTCAAATACTAGCTGACCGGCTTTTACACCTACCAAAACTCGACAAAATCTAAACACAAAAAATTCCTAGGTGTGTTTTATCCATCTAGAATCTGTGGAAATTAAGTTTTCCCGGATTCTAGGTGGTCCATATGGACTGGGAATCAAAAGTCCGGTTTTTGCTTTGGTTTGGATGATTTTGGCCGGTTTCGGCATTTTTGGTTGTTTTGGCCAGTTTTTATCAGTTTTCAAACGGTTAGGTTGCATTTGACCAAAGGTTTCCGAGACAAAACGTAATCCTTGTTTCAAGCTTTCATTTGCTTAGTCGTGGTCTTGAAACGGAGTCATGTAGCACATGTCATGGCCTTTTTATTTCAACCCATGTTTTCTGAAAATTACAATCTAAATTTGTTTTTGTGTGTTAGCGATTATGTTTGGGACTTTATTTCTTTACCATATGGAATTAGTAAAACTAACTCCCTTTTGTATGTTTTTGTATATGTATGTTGTATATATATGAAGTCGAAGCACAATAGATTGTAAGTAACTCTACAAATACATACACAAGTAAAAAAAGAAAAACGAGTTTAATGTGAAGCCAAGAGCAAAGATCAACAAACTAAACTCCAATCATACCTGTAAGGAGGTTTACCTAAATAATAGATCTCATCTATAGCTCTCCATTCAAACATAATACATTGTTGAATCGAAGATTTCAAAGTCGTATAATACTTAAGCATGAGTTTCTTACATGAAATGTCAAATACTTGTTGTTTAGTTTTGTATATTATTCACCTTTTTAGGCTACCCAAGGATAAATAATATCATCGTTGTTTTGATCAAATAACGCGACGTGTTGTTAGAGCAAACTCATATCTCGACCGTTATATAATGGTGTGTCGCCGAGATGTTGTTTGTCCGGAGCATTCACAACAACTTCAAATACTAGCTGACCGGCTTTTACACCTGCCAAAACTCGACAAAAACTAAACACAAAATACTCCTAGGTGTGTTTTATCCATCTAGAATCCGTGGAAATTAAGTTTTCCCGGATTCTAGGTGGTCCATATGGACTGGGAATCAAAAGTCCGGTTTTTGCTTTGGTTTGGATGATTTTGGCCGGTTTCGGCATTTTTGGTTGTTTTGGCCGGTTTTTATCTGTTTTCAAACGGTTAGGTTGCTTTTGACCAAGGGTTTCCGAGACAAAACGTAATCCTTGTTTCAAGCTTTCATTTGCTTAGTCGTGGTCTTGAAACGGAGTCATGTAGCACATGTCATGGCCTTTTTATTTCAACCCATGTTTTCTGAAAATTACAATCTAAATTTGTTTTTGTGTGTTAGCGATTATGTTTGGGACTTTATTTCTTTACCATATGGAATTAGTAAAACTAACTCCCTTTTATATGTTTTTGTATATGTATGTTATATATATGTATGTTATATATATATGAAGTCGAAGCACAATAGATTGTATGTAACTCTACAAATACATACACAAGTAAAGAAAGAAAAACGAGTTTAATATGAAGCCAAGAGCAAAGATCAACAAACTAAACTCCAATCATAACTGTAAGGAGGTTTAACTAAATAATAGATCTCATCTATAGCTCGCCATTCAAACAGAATACATTGTTGAATCGAAGATTTCAAAGTCGTATAATACTTAAGCATGAGTTTCTTACATGAAATGTCAAATACTTGTTGTTTAGTTTTGTATATTATTCACCTTTTTAGGCTACCCAAGGATAAATAATATCATCGTTGTTTTAATCAAATAACGCGACGTGTTGTTAGAGCAAACTCATATCTCGACCGTTATATAATGGTGTGTCGCCGAGATGTTGTTTGTCCGGAGCATTCACAACAACTTCAAATACTAGCTGAACGACTTTTACACCTGCCAAAACTCGACAAAAACTAAACACAAAAAACTCCTAGGTGTGGTTTATCCTTCTAGAATCCGTGGAAATTAAGTTTTCCCGGATTCTAGGTGGTCCATATGGACTGGAAATCAAAAGTCAGGTTTTTGCTTTGGTTTGGATGATTTTGGCCAGTTTCGGCATTTTTGGTTGTTTTGGCCGGTTTTTATCAGTTTTCAAACGGTTAGGTTGCTTTTGACCAAGGGTTGCTGAGATAAAACGTAATCCTTGTTTCAAGCTTTCATTTGCTTAGTCGTGGTCTTGAAACGGAGTCATGTAGCACATGTCATGGCCTTTTTATTTCAACCCATGTTTTCTGAAAATTACAATCTAAATTTGTTTTTGTGTGTTAGCGATTATGTTTGAGACTTTCTCTCTTTACCATATGGAATTAGTAAAACTAACTCCCTTTTGTATGTTTTTGTATATGTATGTTATATATATGTATGTTGTGTATATATGAAGTCGAAGCACAATAGATTGTAAATAACTCTACAAATACATACACAAGTAAAGAAAGAAAAACGAGTTTAATGTGAAGCCAAGAGCAAAGATCAACAAACTAAACTCCAATCATAACTGTAAGGAGGTTTAACTATATAATAGATCTCATCTATAGCTCGCCATTCAAACAGAATACATTGTTGAATCGAAGATTTCAAAGTCGTATAATACTTAAGCATGAGTTTCTTACATGAAATATCAAATACTTGTTGTTTAGTTTTGTATATTATTCACCTTTTTAGGCTACCCAAGGATAAATAATATCATCGTTGTTTTGATCAAATAACGCGACGTGTTGTTAGAGAAAACTCATATCTCGACCGTTATATAATGGTGTGTCGCCGAGATGTTGTTTGTCCGGAGCATTCACAACAACTTCAAATACTAGCTGACCGGCTTTTACACCTGCCAAAACTCGACAAAAACTAAACACAAAATACTCCTAGGTGTGTTTTATCCATCTAGAATCCGTGGAAATTAAGTTTTCCCGGATTCTAGGTGGTCCATATGGACTGGGAATCAAAAGTCCGGTTTTTGCTTTGGTTTGGATGATTTTGGCCGGTTTCGGCATTTTTGGTTGTTTTGGCCGGTTTTTATCTGTTTTCAAACGGTTAGGTTGCTTTTGACCAAGGGTTTCCGAGACAAAACGTAATCCTTGTTTCAAGCTTTCATTTGCTTAGTCGTGGTCTTGAAACGGAGTCATGTAGCACATGTCATGGCCTTTTTATTTCAACCCATGTTTTCTGAAAATTACAATCTAAATTTGTTTTTGTGTGTTAGCGATTATGTTTGGGACTTTATTTCTTTACCATATGGAATTAGTAAAACTAACTCCCTTTTGTATGTTTTTGTATATGTATGTTATATATATGTATGTTATATATATATGAAGTCGAAGCACAATAGATTGTATGTAACTCTACAAATACATACACAAGTAAAGAAAGAAAAACGAGTTTAATACGAAGCCAAGAGCAAAGATCAACAAACTAAACTCCAATCATAACTGTAAGGAGGTTTAACTAAATAATAGATCTCATCTATAGCTCGCCATTCAAACACAATACATTGTTGAATCGAAGATTTCAAAGTCGTATAATACTTAAGCATGAGTTTCTTACATGAAATGTCAAATACTTGTTGTTTAGTTTTGTATATTATTCACCTTTTTAGGCTACCCAAGGATAAATAATATCATCGTTGTTTTAATCAAATAACGCGACGTGTTGTGAGAGCAAACTCATATCTCGACCGTTATATAATGGTGTGTCGCCGAGATGTTGTTTTTCCGGTGCATTCACAACTACTTCAAATACTAGCTGACCGGCTTTTACACCTACCAAAACTCGACAAAATCTAAACATAAAAAATTCCTAGGTGTGTTTTATCCATCTAGAATCCGTGGAAATTAAGTTTTCCCGGATTCTAGGTGGTCCATATGGACTGGGAATCAAAAGTCCGGTTTTTGCTTTGTTTTGGATGATTTTGGCCGGTTTCGGCATTTTTGGTTGTTTTGGCCAGTTTTTATCAGTTTTCAAACGGTTAGGTTGCATTTGACCAAAGGTTTCCGAGACAAAACGTAATCCTTGTTTCAAGCTTTCATTTGCTTAGTCGTGGTCTTGAAACGGAGTCATGTAGCACATGTCATGGCCTTTTTATTTCAACCCATGTTTTCTGAAAATTACAATCTAAATTTGTTTTTGTGTGTTAGCGATTATGTTTGGGACTTTATTTCTTTACCATATGGAATTAGTAAAACTAACTCCCTTTTGTATGTTTTTGTATATGTATGTTGTATATATGTATGTTGTATATATATGAAGTCGAAGCACAATAGATTGTAAGTAACTCTACAAATACATACACAAGTAAAAAAAGAAAAACGAGTTTAATGTGAAGCCAAGAGCAAAGATCAACAAACTAAACTCCAATCATACCTGTAAGGAGGTTTACCTAAATAATAGATCTCATCTATAGCTCTCCATTCAAACATAATACATTGTTGAATCGAAGATTTCAAAGTCGTATAATACTTAAGCATGAGTTTCTTACATGAAATGTCAAATACTTGTTGTTTAGTTTTGTATATTATTCACCTTTTTAGGCTACCCAAGGATAAATAATATCATCGTTGTTTTGATCAAATAACGCGACGTGTTGTTAGAGCAAACTCATATCTCGACCGTTATATAATGGTGTGTCGCCGAGATGTTGTTTGTCCGAAACATTCACAACAACTTCAAATACTAGCTGACCGGCTTTTACACCAGCCAAAACTCGACAAAAACTAAACACAAAATACTCCTAGGTGTGTTTTATACATCTAGAATCCGTGGAAATTAAGTTTTCCCGGATTCTAGGTGGTCCATATGGACTGGGAATCAAAAGTCCGGTTTTTGCTTTGGTTTGGATGATTTTGGCCGGTTTCGGCATTTTTGGTTGTTTTGGCCGGTTTTTATCTGTTTTCAAACGGTTAGGTTGCTTTTGACCAAGGGTTTCCGAGACAAAACGTAATCCTTGTTTCAAGCTTTCATTTGCTTAGTCTTGGTCTTGAAACGGAGTCATGTAGCACATGTCATGGCCTTTTTATTTCAACCCATGTTTTCTGAAAATTACAATCTAATTTTGTTTTTGTGTGTTAGCGATTATGTTTGGGACTTTATTTCTTTACCATATGGAATTAGTAAAACTAACTCCCTTTTGTATGTTTTTGTATATGTATGTTATATATATGTATGTTATATATATATGAAGTCGAAGCACAATAGATTGTATGTAACTCTACAAATACATACACAAGTAAAGAAAGAAAAACGAGTTTAATATGAAGCCAAGAGCAAAGATCAACAAACTAAACTCCAATCATAACTGTAAGGAGGTTTAACTAAATAATAGATCTCATCTATAGCTCGCCATTCAAACAGAATACATTGTTGAATCGAAGATTTCAAAGTCGTATAATACTTAAGCATGAGTTTCTTACATGAAATGTCAAATACTTGTTGTTTAGTTTTGTATATTATTCACCTTTTTAGGCTACCCAAGGATAAATAATATCATCGTTGTTTTAATCAAATAACGCGACGTGTTGTTAGAGCAAACTCATATCTCGACCGTTATATAATGGTGTGTCGCCGAGATGTTGTTTGTCCGGAGCATTCACAACAACTTCAAATACTAGCTGAACGACTTTTACACCTGCCAAAACTCGACAAAAACTAAACACAAAAAACTCCTAGGTGTGGTTTATCCTTCTAGAATCCGTGGAAATTAAGTTTTCCCGGATTCTAGGTGGTCCATATGGACTGGAAATCAAAAGTCAGGTTTTTGCTTTGGTTTGGATGATTTTGGCCAGTTTCGGCATTTTTGGTTGTTTTGGCCGGTTTTTATCAGTTTTCAAACGGTTAGGTTGCTTTTGACCAAGGTTTGCTGAGATAAAACGTAATCCTTGTTTCAAGCTTTCATTTGCTTAGTCGTGGTCTTGAAACGGAGTCATGTAGCACATGTCATGGCCTTTTTATTTCAACCCATGTTTTCTGAAAATTACAATCTAAATTTGTTTTTGTGTGTTAGCGATTATGTTTGAGACTTTCTCTCTTTACCATATGGAATTAGTAAAACTAACTCCCTTTTGTATGTTTTTGTATATGTATGTTATATATATGTATGTTGTGTATATATGAAGTCGAAGCACAATAGATTGTAAATAACTCTACAAATACATACACAAGTAAAGAAAGAAAAACGAGTTTAATGTGAAGCCAAGAGCAAAGATCAACAAACTAAACTCCAATCATAACTGTAAGGAGGTTTAACTATATAATAGATCTCATCTATAGCTCGCCATTCAAACAGAATACATTGTTGAATCGAAGATTTCAAAGTCGTATAATACTTAATCATGAGTTTCTTACATGAAATATCAAATACTTGTTGTTTAGTTTTGTATATTATTCACCTTTTTAGGCTACCCAAGGATAAATAATATCATCGTTGTTTTGATCAAATAACGCGACGTGTTGTTAGAGCAAACTCATATCTCGACCGTTATATAATGGTGTGTCGCCGAGATGTTGTTTTTCCGGTGCATTCACAACTACTTCAAATACTAGCTGACCGGCTTTTACACCTACCAAAACTCGACAAAATCTAAACACAAAAAATTCCTAGGTGTGTTTTATCCATCTAGAATCCGTGGAAATTAAGTTTTCCCGGATTCTAGGTGGTCCATATGGACTGGGAATCAAAAGTCCGGTTTTTGCTTTGGTTTGGATGATTTTGGCCGGTTTCGGCATTTTTGGTTGTTTTGGCCAGTTTTTATCAGTTTTCAAACGGTTAGGTTGCATTTGACCAAAGGTTTCCGAGACAAAACGTAATCCTTGTTTCAAGCTTTCATTTGCTTAGTCGTGGTCTTGAAACGGAGTCATGTAGCACATGTCATGGCCTTTTTATTTCAACCCATGTTTTCTGAAAATTACAATCTAAATTTGTTTTTGTGTGTTAGCGATTATGTTTGGGACTTTATTTCTTTACCATATGGAATTAGTAAAACTAACTCCCTTTTGTATGTTATTGTATATGTATGTTGTATATATGTATGTTGTATATATATGAAGTCGAAGCATAATAGATTGTAAGTAACTCTACAAATACATACACAAGTAAAAAAAGAAAAACGAGTTTAATGTGAAGCCAAGAGCAAAGATCAACAAACTAAACTCCAATCATACCTGTAAGGAGGTTTACCAAAATAATAGATCTCATCTATAGCTCTCCATTCAAACATAATACATTGTTGAATCGAAGATTTCAAAGTCGTATAATACTTAAGCATGAGTTTCTTACATGAAATGTCAAATACTTGTTGTTTAGTTTTGTATATTATTCACCTTTTTAGGCTACCCAAGGATAAATAATATCATCGTTGTTTTGATCAAATAACGCGACGTGTTGTTAGAGCAAACTCATATCTCGACCGTTATATAATGGTGTGTCGCCGAGATGTTGTTTGTCCGAAACATTCACAACAACTTCAAATACTAGCTGACCGGCTTTTACACCAGCCAAAACTCGACAAAAACTAAACACAAAATACTCCTAGGTGTGTTTTATACATCTAGAATCCGTGGAAATTAAGTTTTCCCGGATTCTAGGTGGTCCATATGGACTGGGAATCAAAAGTCCGGTTTTTGCTTTGGTTTGGATGATTTTGGCCGGTTTCGGCATTTTTGGTTGTTTTGGCCGGTTTTTATCTGTTTTCAAACGGTTAGGTTGCTTTTGACCAAGGGTTTCCGAGACAAAACGTAATCCTTGTTTCAAGCTTTCATTTGCTTAGTCTTGGTCTTGAAACGGAGTCATGTAGCACATGTCATGGCCTTTTTATTTCAACCCATGTTTTCTGAAAATTACAATCTAAATTTGTTTTTGTGTGTTAGCGATTATGTTTGGGACTTTATTTCTTTACCATATGGAATTAGTAAAACTAACTCCCTTTTGTATGTTTTTGTATATGTATGTTATATATATGTATGTTATATATATATGAAGTCGAAGCACAATAGATTGTATGTAACTCTACAAATACATACACAAGTAAAGAAAGAAAAACGAGTTTAATATGAAGCCAAGAGCAAAGATCAACAAACTAAACTCCAATCATAACTGTAAGGAGGTTTAACTAAATAATAGATCTCATCTATAGCTCGCCATTCAAACAGAATACATTGTTGAATCGAAGATTTCAAAGTCGTATAATACTTAAGCATGAGTTTCTTACATGAAATGTCAAATACTTGTTGTTTAGTTTTGTATATTATTCACCTTTTTAGGCTACCCAAGGATAAATAATATCATCGTTGTTTTAATCAAATAACGCGACGTGTTGTTAGAGCAAACTCATATCTCGACCGTTATATAATGGTGTGTCGCCGAGATGTTGTTTGTCCGGAGCATTCACAACAACTTCAAATACTAGCTGAACGACTTTTACACCTGCCAAAACTCGACAAAAACTAAACACAAAAAACTCCTAGGTGTGGTTTATCCTTCTAGAATCCGTGGAAATTAAGTTTTCCCGGATTCTAGGTGGTCCATATGGACTGGAAATCAAAAGTCAGGTTTTTGCTTTGGTTTGGATGATTTTGGCCAGTTTCGGCATTTTTGGTTGTTTTGGCCGGTTTTTATCAGTTTTCAAACGGTTAGGTTGCTTTTGACCAAGGGTTGCTGAGATAAAACGTAATCCTTGTTTCAAGCTTTCATTTGCTTAGTCGTGGTCTTGAAACGGAGTCATGTAGCACATGTCATGGCCTTTTTATTTCAACCCATGTTTTCTGAAAATTACAATCTAAATTTGTTTTTGTGTGTTAGCGATTATGTTTGAGACTTTCTCTCTTTACCATATGGAATTAGTAAAACTAACTCCCTTTTGTATGTTTTTGTATATGTATGTTATATATATGTATGTTGTGTATATATGAAGTCGAAGCACAATAGATTGTAAATAACTCTACAAATACATACACAAGTAAAGAAAGAAAAACGAGTTTAATGTGAAGCCAAGAGCAAAGATCAACAAACTAAACTCCAATCATAACTGTAAGGAGGTTTAACTATATAATAGATCTCATCTATAGCTCGCCATTCAAACAGAATACATTGTTGAATCGAAGATTTCAAAGTCGTATAATACTTAATCATGAGTTTCTTACATGAAATATCAAATACTTGTTGTTTAGTTTTGTATATTATTCACCTTTTTAGGCTACCCAAGGATAAATAATATCATCGTTGTTTTGATCAAATAACGCGACGTGTTGTTAGAGCAAACTCATATCTCGACCGTTATATAATGGTGTGTCGCCGAGATGTTGTTTGTCCGAAACATTCACAACAACTTCAAATACTAGCTGACCGGCTTTTACACCAGCCAAAACTCGACAAAAACTAAACACAAAATACTCCTAGGTGTGTTTTATACATCTAGAATCCGTGGAAATTAAGTTTTCCCGGATTCTAGGTGGTCCATATGGACTGGGAATCAAAAGTCCGGTTTTTGCTTTGGTTTGGATGATTTTGGCCGGTTTCGGCATTTTTGGTTGTTTTGGCCGGTTTTTATCTGTTTTCAAACGGTTAGGTTGCTTTTGACCAAGGGTTTCCGAGACAAAACGTAATCCTTGTTTCAAGCTTTCATTTGCTTAGTCTTGGTCTTGAAACGGAGTCATGTAGCACATGTCATGGCCTTTTTATTTCAACCCATGTTTTCTGAAAATTACAATCTAAATTTGTTTTTGTGTGTTAGCGATTATGTTTGGGACTTTATTTCTTTACCATATGGAATTAGTAAAACTAACTCCCTTTTGTATGTTTTTGTATATGTATGTTATATATATGTATGTTATATATATATGAAGTCGAAGCACAATAGATTGTATGTAACTCTACAAATACATACACAAGTAAAGAAAGAAAAACGAGTTTAATATGAAGCCAAGAGCAAAGATCAACAAACTAAACTCCAATCATAACTGTAAGGAGGTTTAACTAAATAATAGATCTCATCTATAGCTCGCCATTCAAACAGAATACATTGTTGAATCGAAGATTTCAAAGTCGTATAATACTTAAGCATGAGTTTCTTACATGAAATGTCAAATACTTGTTGTTTAGTTTTGTATATTATTCACCTTTTTAGGCTACCCAAGGATAAATAATATCATCGTTGTTTTAATCAAATAACGCGACGTGTTGTTAGAGCAAACTCATATCTCGACCGTTATATAATGGTGTGTCGCCGAGATGTTGTTTGTCCGGAGCATTCACAACAACTTCAAATACTAGCTGAACGACTTTTACACCTGCCAAAACTCGACAAAAACTAAACACAAAAAACTCCTAGGTGTGGTTTATCCTTCTAGAATCCGTGGAAATTAAGTTTTCCCGGATTCTAGGTGGTCCATATGGACTGGAAATCAAAAGTCAGGTTTTTGCTTTGGTTTGGATGATTTTGGCCAGTTTCGGCATTTTTGGTTGTTTTGGCCGGTTTTTATCAGTTTTCAAACGGTTAGGTTGCTTTTGACCAAGGGTTGCTGAGATAAAACGTAATCCTTGTTTCAAGCTTTCATTTGCTTAGTCGTGGTCTTGAAACGGAGTCATGTAGCACATGTCATGGCCTTTTTATTTCAACCCATGTTTTCTGAAAATTACAATCTAAATTTGTTTTTGTGTGTTAGCGATTATGTTTGAGACTTTCTCTCTTTACCATATGGAATTAGTAAAACTAACTCCCTTTTGTATGTTTTTGTATATGTATGTTATATATATGTATGTTGTGTATATATGAAGTCGAAGCACAATAGATTGTAAATAACTCTACAAATACATACACAAGTAAAGAAAGAAAAACGAGTTTAATGTGAAGCCAAGAGCAAAGATCAACAATCTAAACTCCAATCATAACTGTAAGGAGGTTTAACTATATAATAGATCTCATCTATAGCTCGCCATTCAAACAGAATACATTGTTGAATCGAAGATTTCAAAGTCGTATAATACTTAATCATGAGTTTCTTACATGAAATATCAAATACTTGTTGTTTAGTTTTGTATATTATTCACCTTTTTAGGCTACTCAAGGATAAATAATATCATCGTTGTTTTGATCAAATAACGCGACGTGTTGTTAGAGCAAACTCATATCTCGACCGTTATATAATGGTGTGTCGCCGAGATGTTGTTTTTCCGGTGCATTCACAACTACTTCAAATACTAGCTGACCGGCTTTTACACCTACCAAAACTCGACAAAATCTAAACACAAAAAATTCCTAGGTGTGTTTTATCCATCTAGAATCCGTGGAAATTAAGTTTTCCCAGATTCTAGGTGGTCCATATGGACTGGGAATCAAAAGTCCGGTTTTTGCTTTGGTTTGGATGATTTTGGCCAGTTTCGGCATTTTTGGTTGTTTTGGCCAGTTTTTATCAGTTTTCAAACGGTTAGGTTGCATTTGACCAAAGGTTTCCGAGACAAAACGTAATCCTTGTTTCAAGCTTTCATTTGCTTAGTCGTGGTCTTGAAACGGAGTCATGTAGCACATGTCATGGCCTTTTTATTTCAACCCATGTTTTCTGAAAATTACAATCTAAATTTGTTTTTGCGTGTTAGCGATTATGTTTGGGACTTTATTTCTTTACCATATGGAATTAGTAAAACTAACTCCCTTTTGTATGTTTTTGTATATGTATGTTATATATATGTATGTTGTATATATATGAAGTCGAAGCACAATAGATTGTAAGTAACTCTACAAATACATACACAAGTAAAGAAAGAAAAACGAGTTTAATCTGAAGCCAAGAGCAAAGATCGACAAACTAAACTCCAATCATAACTGTAAGGAGGTTTAACTAAATAATAGATCTCATCTATAGCTCGCCATTCAAACAGAATACATTGTTGAATCGAAGATTTCAAAGTCGTATAATACTTAAGCATGAGTTTCTTACATGAAATGTCAAATACTTGTTGTTTAGTTTTGTATATTATTCACCTTTTTAGGCTACCCAAGGATAAATAATATCATCGTTGTTTTGATCAAATAACGCGACGTGTTGTTAGAGCAAACTCATATCTCGACCGTTATATAATGGTGTGTCGCCGAGATGTTGTTTGTCCGGAGCATTCACAACAACTTCAAATACTAGCTGACCGGCTTTTACACCTGCCAAAACTCGACAAAAACTAAACACAAAATACTCCTAGGTGTGTTTTATCCATCTAGAATCCGTGGAAATTAAGTTTTCCCGGATTCTAGGTGGTCCATATGGACTGGGAATCAAAAGTCCGGTTTTTCCTTTGGTTTGGATGATTTTGGCCGGTTTCGGCATTTTTGGTTGTTTTGGCCGGTTTTTATCTGTTTTCAAACGGTTAGGTTGCTTTTGACCAAGGGTTTCCGAGACAAAACGTAATCCTTGTTTCAAGCTTTCATTTGCTTAGTCGTGGTCTTGAAACGGAGTCATGTAGCACATGTCATGGCCTTTTTATTTCAACCCATGTTTTCTGAAAATTACAATCTAAATTTGTTTTTGTGTGTTAGCGATTATGTTTGGGACTTTATTTCTTTACCATATGGAATTAGTAAAACTAACTCCCTTTTGTATGTTTTTGTATATGTATGTTATATATATGTATGTTATATATATATGAAGTCGAAGCACAATAGATTGTATGTAACTCTACAAATACATACACAAGTAAAGAAAGAAAAACGAGTTTAATATGAAGCCAAGAGCAAAGATCAACAAACTAAACTCCAATCATAACTGTAAGGAGGTTTAACTAAATAATAGATCTCATCAATAGCTCGCCATTCAAACAGAATACATTGTTGAATCGAAGATTTCAAAGTCGTATAATACTTAAGCATGAGTTTCTTACATGAAATGTCAAATACTTGTTGTTTAGTTTTGTATATTATTCACCTTTTTAGGCTACCCAAGGATAAATAATATCATCGTTGTTTTAATCAAATAACGCGACGTGTTGTTAGAGCAAACTCATATCTCGACCGTTATATAATGGTGTGTCGCCGAGATGTTGTTTGTCCGGAGCATTCACAACAACTTCAAATACTAGCTGACCGACTTTTACACCTGCCAAAACTCGACAAAAACTAAACACAAAAAACTCCTAGGTGTGGTTTATCCATCTAGAATCCATGGAAATTAAGTTTTCCCCGATTCTAGGTGGTCCATATGGACTGGAAATCAAAAGTCAGGTTTTTGCTTTGGTTTGGATGATTTTGGCCAGTTTCGGCATTTTTGGTTGTTTTGGCCGGTTTTTATCAGTTTTCAAACGGTTAGGTTGCTTTTGACCAAGGGTTGCTGAGATAAAACGTAATCCTTGTTTCAAGCTTTCATTTGCTTAGTCGTGGTCTTGAAACGGAGTCATGTAGCACATGTCATGGCCTTTTTATTTCAACCCATGTTTTCTGAAAATTACAATCTAAATTTGTTTTTGTGTGTTAGCGATTATGTTTGGGACTTTATCTCTTTACCATATGGAATTAGTAAAACTAACTCCCTTTTGTATGTTTTTGTATATGTATGTTATATATATGTATGTTGTGTATATATGAAGTCGAAGCACAATAGATTGTAAATAACTCTACAAATACATACACAAGTAAAGAAAGAAAAACGAGTTTAATGTGAAGCCAAGAACAAAGATCAACAAACTAAACTCCAATCATAACTGTAAGGAGGTTTAACTATATAATAGATCTCATCTATAGCTCGCCATTCAAACAGAATACATTGTTGAATCGAAGATTTCAAAGTCGTATAATACTTAAGCATGAGTTTCTTACATGAAATGTCAAATACTTGTTGTTTAGTTTTGTATATTATTCACCTTTTTAGGCTACCCAAGGATAAATAATATCATCGTTGTTTGGATCAAATAACGCGACGTGTTGTTAGAGCAAACTCATATCTCGACCGTTATATAATGGTGTGTCGCCGAGATGTTGTTTTTCCGGTGCATTCACAACTACTTCAAATACTAGCTGACCGGCTTTTACACCTACCAAAACTCGACAAAATCTAAACACAAAAAATTCCTAGGTGTGTTTTATCCATCTAGAATCCGTGGAAATTAAGTTTTCCCGGATTCTAGGTGGTCCATATGGACTGGGAATCAAAAGTCCGGTTTTCGCTTTGGTTTGGATGATTTTGGCCGGTTTCGGCATTTTTGGTTGTTTTGACCGGTTTTTATCAGTTTTCAAACGGTTAGGTTGCATTTGACCAAGGGTTTCCGAGACAAAACGTAATCCTTGTTTCAAGCTTTCATTTGCTTAGTCGTGGTCTTGAAACGGAGTCATGTAGCACATGTCATGGCCTTTTTATTTCAACCCATGTTTTCTGAAAATTACAATCTAAATTTGTTTTTGTGTGTTAGCGATTATGTTTGGGACTTTATTTCTTTACCATATGGAATTAGTAAAACTAACTCCCTTTTGTATGTTTTTGTATATGTATGTTATATATATGTATGTTGTATATATATGAAGTCGAAGCACAATAGATTGTAAGTAACTTTACAAATACATACACAAGTAAAGAAAGAAAAACGAGTTTAATATGAAGCCAAGAGCAAAGATCAACAAACTAAACTCCAATCATAACTGTAAGGAGGTTTAACTAAATAATAGATCTCATCTATAGCTCGCCATTCAAACAGAAAACATTGTTGAATCGAAGATTTCAAAGTCGTATAATACTTAAGCATGAGTTTCTTACATGAAATGTCAAATACTTGTTGTTTAGTTTTGTATATTATTCACCTTTTTAGGCTACCCAAGGATAAATAATATCATCGTTGTTTTGATCAAATAACGCGACGTGTTGTTAGAGCAAACTCATATCTCGACCGTTATATAATGGTGTGTCGCCGAGATGTTGTTTGTTTGGAGCATTCACAACAACTTCAAATACTAGCTGACCGGCTTTTACACCTGCCAAAACTCGACAAAAACTAAACACAAAATACTCCTAGGTGTGTTTTATCCATATAGAATCCGTGGAAATTAAGTTTTCCCGGATTCTAGGTGGTCCATATGGACTGGGAATCAAAAGTCCGGTTTTTGCTTTGGTTTGGATGATTTTGGCCGGTTTCGGCATTTTTGGTTGTTTTGGCCAGTTTTTATCTGTTTTCAAACGGTTAGGTTGCTTTTGACCAAGGGTTTCCGAGACAAAACGTAATCCTTGTTTCAAGCTTTCATTTGCTTAGTCGTGGTCTTGAAACGGAGTCATGTAGCACATGTCATGGCCTTTTTATTTCAACCCATGTTTTCTGAAAATTACAATCTAAATTTGTTTTTGTGTGTTAGCGATTATGTTTGGGACTTTATTTCTTTACCATATGGAATTAGTAAAACTAACTCCCTTTTGTATGTTTTTGTATATGTATGTTATATATATGTATGTTATATATATGAAGTCGAAGCACAATAGATTGTATGTAACTCTACAAATACATACACAAGTAAAGAAAGAAAAACGAGTTTAATATGAAGCCAAGAGCAAAGATCAACAAACTAAACTCCAATCATAACTGTAAGGAGGTTTAACTAAATAATAGATCTCATCTATAGCTCACCATTCAAACAGAAAACATTGTTGAATCGAAGATTTCAAAGTCGTATAATACTTAAGCATGAGTTTCTTACATGAAATGTCAAATACTTGTTGTTTAGTTTTGTATATTATTCACCTTTTTAGGATACCCAAGGATAAATAATATCATCGTTGTTTTAATCAAATAACGCGACGTGTTGTTAGAGCAAACTCATATCTCGACCGTTATATAATGGTGTGTCGCCGAGATGTTGTTTGTCCGGAGCATTCACAACAACTTCAAATACTAGCTGACCGACTTTTACACCTGGCAAAACTCGACAAAAACTAAACACAAAAAACTCCTAGGTGTGGTTTATCCATCTAGAATCCGTGGAAATTAAGTTTTCCCGGATTCTAGGTGGTCCATATGGACTGGAAATCAAAAGTTAAGTTTTTGCTTTGGTTTGGATGATTTTGGCCAGTTTCGGCATTTTTGGTTGTTTTGGCCGGTTTTTATCAGTTTTCAAACGGTTAGGTTGCTTTTGACCAAGGGTTGCTGAGATAAAACGTAATCCTTGTTTCAAGCTTTCATTTGCTTAGTCGTGGTCTTGAAACGGAGTCATGTAGCACATGTCATGGCCTTTTTATTTCAACCCATGTTTTCTGAAAATTACAATCTAAATCTGTTTTTGTGTGTTAGCGATTATGTTTGGGACTTTATCTCTTTACCATATGGAATTAGTAAAACTAACTCCCTTTTGTATGTTTTTGTATATGTATGTTATATATATGTATGTTGTATATATATGAAGTCGAAGCACAATAGATTGTAAGTAACTCTACAAATACATACACAAGTAAAGAAAGAAAAACGAGTTTAATCTGAAGCCAAGAGCAAAGATAAACAAACTAAACTCCAATCATAACTGTAAGGAGGTTTAACTAAATAATAGATCTCATCTATAGCTCGCCATTCAAACAGAATACATTGTTGAATCGAAGATTTCAAAGTCGTATAATACTTAAGCATGAGTTTCTTACATGAAATGTCAAATACTTGTTGTTTAGTTTTGTATATTATTCACCTTTTTAGGCTACCAAAGGATAAATAATATCATCGTTGTTTTGATCAAATAACGCGACGTGTTGTTAGAGCAAACTCATATCTCGACCGTTATATAATGGTGTGTCGCCGAGATGTTGTTTGTCCGGAGCATTCACAACAACTTCAAATACTAGCTGACCGGCTTTTACACCTGCCAAAACTCGACAAAAACTAAACACAAAATACTCCTAGGTGTGTTTTATCCATATAGAATCCGTGGAAATTAAGTTTTCCCGGATTCTAGGTGGTCCATATGGACTGGGAATCAAAAGTCCGGTTTTTGCTTTGGTTTGGATGATTTTGGCCGGTTTCGGCATTTTTGGTTGTTTTGGCCAGTTTTTATCTGTTTTCAAACGGTTAGGTTGCTTTTGACCAAGGGTTTCCGAGACAAAACGTAATCCTTGTTTCAAGCTTTCATTTGCTTAGTCGTGGTCTTGAAACGGAGTCATGTAGCACATGTCATGGCCTTTTTATTTCAACCCATGTTTTCTGAAAATTACAATCTAAATTTGTTTTTGTGTGTTAGCGATTATGTTTGGGACTTTATTTCTTTACCATATGGAATTAGTAAAACTAACTCCCTTTTGTATGTTTTTGTATATGTATGTTATATATATGTATGTTATATATATATGAAGTCGAAGCACAATAGATTGTATGTAACTCTACAAATACATACACAAGTAAAGAAAGAAAAACGAGTTTAATATGAAGCCAAGAGCAAAGATCAACAAACTAAACTCCAATCATAACTGAAAGGAGGTTTAACTAAATAATAGATCTCATCTATAGCTCGCCATTCAAACAGAAAACATTGTTGAATCGAAGATTTCAAAGTCGTATAATACTTAAGCATGAGTTTCTTACATGAAATGTCAAATACTTGTTGTTTAGTTTTGTATATTATTCACCTTTTTAGGATACCTAAGGATAAATAATATCATCGTTGTTTTAATCAAATAACGCGACGTGTTGTTAGAGCAAACTCATATCTCGACCGTTATATAATGGTGTGTCGCCGAGATGTTGTTTGTCCGGAGCATTCACAACAACTTCAAATACTAGCTGACCGACTTTTACACCTGGCAAAACTCGACAAAAACTAAACACAAAAAACTCCTAGGTGTGGTTTATCCATCTAGAATCCGTGGAAATTAAGTTTTCCCGGATTCTAGGTGGTCCATATGGACTGGAAATCAAAAGTTAAGTTTTTGCTTTGGTTTGGATGATTTTGGCCAGTTTCGGCATTTTTGGTTGTTTTGGCCGGTTTTTATCAGTTTTCAAACGGTTAGGTTGCTTTTGACCAAGGGTTGCTGAGATAAAACGTAATCCTTGTTTCAAGCTTTCATTTGCTTAGTCGTGGTCTTGAAACGGAGTCATGTAGCACATGTCATGGCCTTTTTATTTCAACCCATGTTTTCTGTAAATTACAATCTAAATCTGTTTTTGTGTGTTAGCGATTATGTTTGGGACTTTATCTCTTTACCATATGGAATTAGTAAAACTAACTCCCTTTTGTATGTTTTTGTATATGTATGTTATATATATGTATGTTGTATATATATGAAGTCGAAGCACAATAGATTGTAAGTAACTCTACAAATACATACACAAGTAAAGAAAGAAAAACGAGTTTAATCTGAAGCCAAGAGCAAAGATAAACAAACTAAACTCCAATCATAACTGTAAGGAGGTTTAACTAAATAATAGATCTCATCTATAGCTCGCCATTCAAACAGAATACATTGTTGAATCGAAGATTTCAAAGTCGTATAATACTTAAGCATGAGTTTCTTACATGAAATGTCAAATACTTGTTGTTTAGTTTTGTATATTATTCACCTTTTTAGGCTACCAAAGGATAAATAATATCATCGTTGTTTTGATCAAATAACGCGACGTGTTGTTAGATCAAACTCATATCTCGACCGTTATATAATGGTGTGTCGCCGAGATGTTGTTTGTCCGGAGCATTCACAACAACTTCAAATACTAGCTGACTGGCTTTTACACCTGCCAAAACTCGACAAAAACTAAACACAAAATACTCCTAGGTGTGTTTTATCCATCTAGAATCCGTGGAAATTAAGTTTTCCCGGATTCTAGGTGGTCCATATGGACTGGGAATCAAAAGTCCGGTTTTTGCTTTGGTTTGGATGATTTTGGCCGGTTTCGGCATTTTTGGTTGTTTTGGCCGGTTTTTATCTGTTTTCAAACGGTTAGGTTGCTTTTGACCAAGGGTTTCCGAGACAAAACGTAATCCTTGTTTCAAGCTTTCATTTGCTTAGTCGTGGTCTTGAAACGGAGTCATATAGCACATGTCATGGCCTTTTTATTTCAACCTATGTTTTCTGAAAATTACAATCTAAATTTGTTTTTGTGTGTTAGCGATTATGTTTGGGACTTTATTTCTTTACCATATGGAATTAGTAAAACTAACTCCCTTTTGTATGTTTTTGTATATGTATGTTATATATATGTATGTTATATATATATGAAGTCGAAGCACAATAGATTGTATGTAACTCTACAAATACATACACAAGTAAAGAAAGAAAAACGAGTTTAATATGAAGCCAAGAGCAAAGATCAACAAACTAAACTCCAATCATAACTGTAAGGAGGTTTAACTAAATAATAGATCTCATCTATAGCTCGCCATTCAAACAGAATACATTGTTGAATCGAAGATTTCAAAGTCGTATAATACTTAAGCATGAGTTTCTTACATGAAATGTCAAATACTTGTTGTTTAGTTTTGTATATTATTCACCTTTTTAGGATACCCAAGGATAAATAATATCATCGTTGTTTTAATCAAATAACGCGACGTGTTGTTAGAGCAAACTCATATCTCGACCGTTATATAATGGTGTGTCGCCGAGATGTTGTTTGTCCGGAGCATTCACAACAACTTCAAATACTAGTTGACCGACTTTTACACCTGGCAAAACTCGACAAAAACTAAACACAAAAAACTCCTAGGTGTGGTGTATCCATCTAGAATCCGTGGAAATTAAGTTTTCCCGGATTCTAGGTGGTCCATATGGACTGGAAATCAAAAGTTAGGTTTTTGCTTTGGTTTGGATGATTTTGGCCAGTTTCGGCATTTTTGGTTGTTTTGGCCGGTTTTTATCACTTTTCAAACGGTTAGGTTGCTTTTGACCAAGGGTTGCTGAGATAAAACGTAATCCTTGTTTCAAGCTTTCATTTGCTTAGTCGTGGTCTTGAAACGGAGTCATGTAGCACATGTCATGGCCTTCTTATTTCAACCCATGTTTTCTGAAAATTACAATCTAAATTTGTTTTTGTGTGTTAGCGATTATGTTTGGGACTTTATCTCTTTACCATATGGAATTAGTAAAACTAACTCCCTTTTGTATGTTTTTGTATATGTATGTTATATATATGTATGTTGTGTATATATGAAGTCGAAGCACAATAGATTGTAAATAACTCTACAAATACATACACAAGTAAAGAAAGAAAAACGAGTTTAATGTGAAGCCAAGAGCAAAGATCAACAAACTAAACTCCAATCATAACTGTAAGGAGGTTTATCTATATAATAGATCTCATCTATAGCTCGCCATTCAAACAGAATACATTGTTGAATCGAAGATTTCAAAGTCGTATAATACTTAAGCATGAGTTTCTTACATGAAATGTCAAATACTTGTTGTTTAGTTTTATATATTATTCACCTTTTTAGGCTACCCAAGGATAAATAATATCATCGTTGTTTTGATCAAATAACGCGACGTGTTGTTAGAGCAAACTCATATCTCGACCGTTATATAATGGTGTGTCGCCGAGATGTTGTTTGTCCGGAGCATTCACAACAACTTCAAATACTAGCTGACCGGCTTTTACACCTGCCAAAACTCGACAAAAACTAAACACAAAATACTCCTAGGTGTGTTTTATCCATCTAGAATCCGTGGAAATTAAGTTTTCCCGGATTCTAGGTGGTCCATGTTGGGAATAAATTTAGGCCAGAACACTTGAACGCTGACAAGAACAACTTAAGCGTTGACAAGAGCAAAGTGAGCGCTGACAGCATAAGCGTTGACAAGATAAAGTCAAGCGTTGACAGATTGAAGACAAGCACTGATGGAAGATGTGAGCTACACGTATATTATATTCTAGATTACTTCTAGTAAGGATAGAAACGACAATGTATTTTCTATGTTTATCTTTACCTAGAATAGTTGATTCGTAGCTTATTGTACAAGACTTCTTGTTCTATAAAAGAAGATCTTTTAGGTTAATGTTTAATATCAGTTTTCATAGTATTCGATTGTTAAACCCTTTCATTGTAACCAAGTACGATTATTCTAATACAAGTGAAAGTTTGTTTAACATCATTGTGTTTTAGATCAAGTGTTAATTCCGCATAACACTTTGTTACTTTATTCATAAGCAAAGGTTTCTCTACGTGTAGTACTTGATCTAATCTCGTATACACAAAGCTAATCGATCTAAGTTTGGGATCAACAAGTGGTATCAGAGCTTGTTGAGAAACTTTTGATCTTTAAGTAACGCAAGAACCCTAAAACACCAAACCCTAAAAACCCTAAAATTCTCAAAACCCTAAAAACATCATGTCTGGCACAAATCAACCTCCTGCTTTGCTTCAAAACAACTTCTCAAACCCTAGTATCAAAATTCCCATGTTTGATGCCAGGAACTTTGAGCTTTGGAAGTCCAATTTTGAGCAATACATAGCTATTCATGACTACACTCTTTGGGAAATTATCGAATATGGGAACACATTCGATAAAGCAGCAAAGATTACTGCTGCTATTGCCACAAGGACAGCTGTTCCTAATTGTCCTGAATCTGATAAGGTGGAAAAGCCTGAAGATGGGAGAGCTGTTGCTGTTGAAGATATAGCCAAGAAGAGGGTGGACATGAAAATCTTGAATATCTTGAAACATGCCCTAGGTCATGAGAATCAGCACAAGTACAAACGATTTGAGTCTGCAAAAGAGCTTTGGGAAGCTCTTGAAGTAGCACATGGTGGCAATGCTGATACAAAAGAAGAAAAGAAGAAGCAACTATTGCATGAGTATGCTGTCTTTAAAGCTCAACCTAATGAGAATCTCAGCAGTGTGAGAAGTAGACTTCTTGACATCACAAGTCAACTTTCCTTCATGGGAAAACAGATTGATGACCCTGAATTGAATGCTACTTTTCTCAAAAGCCTTGGTGATGTATGGAAGATTAAGACAAGATCTATTCTTGTCAATAACACCCACAAGACTTCCAGGTTTGATGACATCTTCAACAAGTTAAGGCTGTTGGAGAATGAATGGCAATTGGAGAGTGATAACAAATCTTCCAGCAGCAACATGGCCTTCTTCTCACAAAGTGAAGGCCAATTTGATTCCATGAACTTCTATGGACATTCAGCAACTGGATCTCAAGGTGTCAGCGCTGGATGTCAATCTGTCAGCGCTGGATCATATCCTGTCAACGCTTTGTACTCAAGCGCTGACACACACAATCATGGCGCTGATAGAATTAAACCTGCTGGTTTTGATCTAGACACTGTGTGTGCTTTCATTGCTTCTTTGCCCAGTGATTCAAGAATTACATATGAAGATCTTGAGCAGATAAGTGATGAACAATTGGAAGAAATGGACATCAAGTGGACAATGGCTCTTGTAAGTTTAAGAGCAAACAGGTTCAATAAAAGGTTCAAGAAGAAGATGACCTTTAATGCTAAGGATGTTGCTGGATTTGATAAGTCCAAGGTTGAGTGCTACAACTGTCATAGGATGGGGCACTTTATGAGGGAATGTAGATCTCCAAGGAGATCTGATGCTGGGAAGCCTTCAAGCCAAATGATTAAGAACCCAGATCCCAAGGCCATGGTTGCTGTTCAACAAATTGATGGTGTTGGAGAATGGGATTGGAGCTGGATGGCTAAGAATGAAGAAGAGGACAGAGCTTTGGTTGCTGAAGTTAAAGAAGAGCATGTTGAATATGCTCTCATGGCACACTCCTCCTCCTCATCAGATAATGAGGTATATGATGATGCTTTCTGTTCTAAGGGTTGTCGTTTAAATACTGAAAAATTAAAACAAGAGATAGTTAAATTATTAGATGATGCAAGTACTGAAAGATGCAAAGTATCTAACTATCAAGTTGCTCTTACCCAAACAGAAAAGACAGTATCTGAGTATAAGAAAATGGAGTTTGATTTAAAGGATCAAATAAATATCTTAAAACATGAGCTACATCAGAGTAAGGATGTTCAAGATATAGTAAATAGGGTTAATCTTGATTTGATAGCTCAATTAGAGGAGGCTAACAAAAATAAAGATAATGTGAGTCTTAAAATCCAGAGATTTGATAAGGCCACACAATCCCTAGGAGAGTGTGTTAGTAAACAAAGAGACTCTAAGGATATGAGTGGGATTGGGATGAATAATTATACTGTTGTTCCACCACCAGCTGGGGATTTCTATGGTGTCCAATCAAAGGACTTATCTTGGACTGGCTTGCCAGAATGCCAAGAGGAGGAGTTTATTCCTCCACCTAGAGTGACTTCCCCAATTGAAGAATATCAGCAAAAGCTGAATGACCTAGAAGAGTGGAAGAAAGCTAACCACACTTTGTTTGTTAAGGGAGGGTTGTTGTGTGAAAGTCCAAATGAGCCCACACCATTCACAAAACCAATTGATGATCCTAAACCTATTAAGATCACACACCCTACCACTGGCAAAGCGGTTGACCTTGGCCCACAAGCTGTTAGAAAACCTAGTGTAAAGTATGCAGAGATGTATAGGAATACTAGGTCTCCAAAAAGCCAAGTTAGTAATCATGGAACAGGCTTCTTTGCTTCTAGACCTAAGACTATGTCTAGAAAAGCTTGTTACACATGTGGGAGCTTTTCACATTTGGCCTACAAATGTGTCAACGCTTCCAATGTCAACGCTGACAGGAACCATTTCAGCGCTGACAAGAGTCAACATAGGTCAAACACTGTCAGACCCAATACTTTTGTGAACAAAAGTTCACAAGTTGTTAGACCAGCCCCATTCTTTTCTAGAGGGTCTAACACACAAGGCCTAAGACCTTTTCAAAAGTCAAATACTTGGTCAAATAGGCAATGGGTTCCTGTAGCAAACCCTAGGTTCAACGCTGATAAGAGCAATCGGGGCGCTGACAAGAGAAATTTCAGCGCTGACAGACAAACTGCTAAACCTAGGTATTTGCAACCACAGGGAAATAGGTCTAAAGCTTCTACTAGCTTAACATGGAGACCAAAACAAGACCAAAACCCTAATTCTACTGGTATTTCTATGACATGCAACAGGTTTCATTATATTTCTAAGGCATTGTCAACACCAATTGGGGTTAACTGGGAATTTCATTCAAACAGGGATGAAAATGGGGTTGTTATGAGAACCAAGTCTGTTCTTGTTGAACAACCAAATGAATCCAAGTCTTCTAAGGCTTGGGTTCCCAAAGAAAACTAATGTGTTTTCTTTATGTGCAGGGCATTCAGAAGAAGATCAATGATTATGGATACTGGGATAGTGGATGCTCAAGGCACATGACAGGAAAGGAAGACTATCTGACCAATTTCTCTCCTATTCAAGATGGTGATAAGGTATATTTTGGAGGGGGCTACGGCACCATTACTGGAAAAGGAACCCTTGTCACCAACAATCTGCGGTTTGAGAATGTCTTCTTGGTGAAAGATCTGGATTATAATTTGTTTAGTGTATCGCAAGTGTGTGATAACAAAAATAAGGTTCTTTTCACAGATACTGAGTGCTTGGTGTTAAGCAAAGATTACAAGCTCCCTGAGGAGAAATACATAGATTTTAGAACACCAAGGCATAAAGACATATATAATGTGAATCTTAATGGAATTAAGGTAAATAATAAGATGTCATGTCTGTATGCTAAAGCCTCAGTAGATGAAAGTAATCTTTGGCACAGGAGATTAGGGCACATAAACTTTAAGAATATTAATAGGCTTGTGAGACTTGGTTTAGTTGATGGTTTGCCTGAAAAGGCTTTCCACAATGACCACTCTTGTGTTGCATGTCTTAAGGGTAAGCAGCACAAGGTCTCATTCAGGTCTAAACAGGTGCACTCTAGTTCTAAACCACTTCACTTATTGCATATGGACCTCTTTGGTCCAACTAATATAGAAAGTTTGAAGGGTAAATCATATTGTTTTGTCATTACTGATGATTACTCCAGGTTTACATGGACTTTCTTTTTAGCCAAGAAAAGTGAAACTGCCCTAAGTCTGATTAATTTCATTACCCAGATTGAAAAGAAAAATGGTAATGAGGTCAAAATTATTAGAAGTGACAATGGGGGTGAGTTTAGAAATCAGTTGTTAGATGATTTTTGTGCCAAGAAAGGGATTACTAGGCAGTTTAGCATAGCTAGAACCCCACAGCAAAATGGGGTTGCTGAAAGGAAGAATAGGACCCTTATTGAAGCAGCCAGAACCATGTTGGCTGATGCCCACTTTCCTATAGCCTTTTGGGCTGAAGCTGTTAACACAGCTTGTTAAGTTCAGAACAGGGCATTGGTCAACAAGATACATAATAAGACACCTTATGAATTACTTTGGGGAAGGAAGCCAAATATTGGTTTTCTGAAGCCTTTTGGATGTCATGTAGTTGTTCTAGAAACTAGTGAGGCCCTAGGTAAATTTGATTCAAAAGGTGATGAAGGCTACTTCATGGGTTATTCAGTGCAGAGTAAAGGATATAGGGTTTACATTAAAAAGGAAAAACGTATACTTGAAAAAGTACATGTTAGGTTTTTAGAAAGTAAACCTAGTGATCCTGAAAGTGGTCCAAATTGGTTGTTTGACTTAGAACCTTTGTCTAGAGCTTTAAATTATATGCCTGTTACTGATCCAGACATTGTGAAGGTAACTTCAAGTGTTTTGGAAAAGAGAATTGGTAATGTTTCAGGTATACAGGTTGCTAAGGAGGATGGACCACCAGCAGTTAAATAATCTCCCACACAAGAATTTGTTACACTTCCTATATGGACAGATGAGTATTATGCTGCTGCTACTGCTGCAAGGAAAGATAATGGTGGTGTTCAAATACCACCAAATACAAACATGCATGATTCTTCAGGCGCTGACAAAGGGAAATCAAGCGCTGACACGACCAATTCAGACGCTGATGGCTCCAACGCTGACAACACCAGTTCAAACGTTGTTAGCCCAAACGCTGATAAACAAGGATCAGACTTTGGAGACACCTTTACACAGCTTTTCTCTTCTCATTTTGAACAAGGTGGACCTTCCAATGTCCATGAAGGGATTTCTGTTGATCAAGAAGAATCTGAGGAAGAAGATATTGGCAACATGGAGCGTGAAGTTGAGGACACCAGACTTGTTGAAGGAGGAGTTCTCACTTCCACAGCTAAGGATCACCCCACATCTCAAATCATTGGTGATGTTATGGCTCCAGTTCAGACAAGAAGATCCCATCAAGGTCTTGGTGGATTTATTGCCAATATACACAAGAAGGTTGATACCCCTCTTGTACAAGCATGTTTGTTTGCCTGTTTTCTGTCACAGGAAGAACCCAAGAAAATTTTTGATGCTCTCAAGGAACCAAGTTGGGTGGAAGCAATGCAGGATGAGCTTCACCAATTTGCTATACAGGATGTTTGGGAGCTGGTTGATTGTCCCAGATATGTGAGACCAATTGGGACAAGATGGGTTCTAAGGAACAAGAAAGATGAAAGAGGCATTGTGGTCAGAAACAAGGCACGTTTGGTAGCTCAGGGTTATACACAAGAGGAAGGAATTGATTATGAAGAAGTTTTTGCACCAGTTGCAAGAATTGAAGCTATAAGAATTTTTCTAGCTTATGCCTCTTGTATGAACTTCACTGTTTACCAAATGGATGTGAAGAGTGCTTTCCTCTATGGGACAATTGTTGAGGAAGTATATGTCATGCAACCTCCTGGTTTTGAAGATCCTGAAAATCCAGACAAGGTTTATAGAGTGAAGAAAGCAATGTATGGACTTCATCAAGCCCCAAGAGCATGGTATGGTACATTGTCCACCTACTTGGTGGAAAATGGTTTCAAAAGGGGCACCATAGATCAGACCTTGTTTACAAAGAAGAAAGGAAAACATGTGTTGCTGGTGCAGGTCTATGTTGATGACATCATTTTTGGGTCTACTGATCCAAAAATGAGTGAGGATTTTTCCAAGCTCATGACAGATAAATTCAAGATGAGTGCAATGGGTGAGATGAACTTCTTTCTAGGTTTACAAGTTCAGCAGAAAGAAGATGGTATCTTCATCTCCCAAGACAAGTATGTAGCTGAAATCTTGAAGAAATATGGTTTTTCTCCACATGAAAAGGAGGCTTCCACTCCTATGGATAGACAACACCCTTGGGGAAAAATTGGAGCTGGAAAGGATGTGGATGTTAGGCATTATAGATCAATGATTGGATCATTGATGTATCTTACAGCCTCAAGACCTGACATCATGTTTGCTGTGTGTGCATGTGCACGCCATCAAGTGACTCCCAAAGAATGTCACCTTTTTGCTGTGAAGAGAATTTTTAGGTACCTAAGGTGTTATCCAGATCTTGGATTATGGTATCCAAAAGATTCTCCATTGGACCTTATTGCATATTCAGACAGTGACTATGGTGGTGACAAGTTTGATAGGAAATCCACAACTGGTGGATGCCAATTTCTTGGGAGCAGATTAATATCTTGGCAATGCAAGAAACAAACAGTGGTGGCAAACTCTACAACTGAAGCAGAATATGTGGCTGCAGCTGCTTGTTGTGGACAAGTCTTATGGATTCAGAACCAGCTGTTGGATTATGGGTATAATTTTATGCATACCAAGATTTTTGTAGACAATAACAGTACTTTATGCATTATTAAAAATCCTGTACATCATTCTAAAACCAAACACATAGAAATTAGACATCATTTTATAAGAGATTGCTTTGAGAAAGGTTTAATACAACCAGATAGGGTAGATACTGAAGACAATGTGGCTGATTTATTAACTAAACCTTTTGATGCTGGAAGATTTCAATATTTGGTAACAAATATTGGAATGGTTAATCTCACTTAATATGTGTTTTGGAACACTTTTTGTAAAAGTATGTACAGGATAATGCATTGTTATTGGTCTGTTTGATGATTTAGATTTCCACTTTATTTTTCTAACACTGACAAAGGTAAATGTAACGCCGTCAAGTGTTATTTTGCCGTTGTTGGAGATATTATTGTCTAACGCTGACAAGAGTTCCTTCAACGCTGTTAAGTGTTGTCGGGACGCTGTCAGCAACAAATGTTAGTTTTGTGGTTTTCATCTAAATGTGCAGGTAATGGTAGCTTTATGCCATTGGATACAGAGTTGCTTATGGATCTTTGAAGAGCTATTTGGACATGTTTTGTTTATGGATGATGGTTGGAATATTTATATTCCTATCTTGACATAAATTTTTAATGTTCATATATATATATTTTAAGAACTCATGTATCATAGTTTGAGGGGAGGTTTAAGGAACCTTTAGGACTCTTGGGTATTCTTAGAATACTCTCATCACAATTCTAGATTGTGTCCACTGGTGAGTATGGGTTAGTTTTACTAAACCATGAGGCACTGTAGCATGCATAGTATATCAACTTTGCATGCTGCCAAGACAGTTTTGGCCTAGAATTGGTTGTGGTCTGTTGGGAGACTTGGAAACCCTTTTGATATGGGTTTTACCTGGGAGTAACAAGGATTTTATGAGGTAACTTGGTTGTTAAGAATTTTGGTTAGCAAGGGACACTAGAGGACTGTTATGTCTATCTTGCTTATGCAAGTGTGCATAACTGGACAGTGCTTGCCGCCCTATGATAATTATCAGCTTTTGGTTATCTTCTCTAGGATAAATTACTTGTTAAGGTCATTTTTCACTTTTTAAAACAATTTTATTTTTGGACGCTGACAAGATTTTTCCAAGCGTTGTTGTGACCAAAATGGACGCTGACATGGCTTTAGGCGAACGTTGACAAGATTATAGCCGTTGGGCGTTGATGGGTTATATTTGACCGTTGACAAACAATGGGACCTACCCAGTTGTAACTTTTTGACATATTTTCAAGCCGTAATTTTAGGAGTTGTTACTTTCATTTAATGCATGAGATAACTTATAAACTTTTTCAATATTTTCATGATTGATTTTTGAAAATCTTTGCCTATTTTTGGGCCAATCACGTGCATTCATCCACTCCTATAAATTTGGCTCCTATTTTAAACAGGGTATCTATAATTCTTGTCTAACACTTTTCTCTTATCAACCTTCATCTTTTATACATCAAATTAACAGCTTTCATCCATGGCACCAAGATTTAACTCAGCAGAATTGGATTTGGGGTTCAAGTCTCAACACAACATGATTGCTTATCTTGTTGCTGATAATACTTTGTTCCCTCAATACACTCAGATGGTGGAGTATTTGAATGCATCCCCATTAAGGTATGCTCTTTCTCATGCACCACTCATTCCAGTCACACACATTAAACAGTTTTGGAACACTGTTAGTTCCTCAACAGTTAATGGAGTGACAACATTAAATTCTATTGTACATGGGAGACCTTGGGTGGTTATTGAGGCCTTGGTACGCCAGGCCTTGCATCTTAATGATGCTGATGGTATAACCATGCTTCCCATATCTGAAATAGACCAAGGGCTTAGGGCTTTGGGATACCCTATTCCTGATGAAGGTACTCTTAATAAGTACCATAAGCAGGAATTTCCCCCAGCCTGGAAGTACCTAATTCACATTCTCCTTCAATGTTTGAGTCCCAAATGTACTGCACACAATGAGATCAATAGATCCATTGCAACTGCTATTGTGTGTATTGCAACAGGGCAAAATTATAATTGGTCTAAAATGATTTTTGAAGGAATGTGTAAAAACAAGGGGACAAAAATGACTTTAGCTTATCCCCGTTTTCTGCAAATGGTTTTTGATGCTCAAAGATATTGTTCAAGGGATCACAATGACTTTTATAAGATCCCTGAACAAAAGAAGGCTATTTTTACCAAGATGAATTCACCACCTCATAGAGACCTACCATTAACCCCAGCCATGCTTGCTGTTATTGCAGCAGCACAACCCCAACCAGACCCTCAACCTCATATTGACCCTCAACCACAACTTGAACCTATCCCTGAACCTTTACCCTCACCTGACCAAATGCAAATAGACCAAAATCCCTTCGACGCTGACACATCTAATGTGGGCGTTGATATGCCTATTTCAACCGCTGACACCCAACCATCACAATCCCAAACACCCCTTAACCAACCTACATCTACACCATCTTCTACACCATCTTCCACACCACCAGAATATAGGTTGATTAAACGCCAAAGGACTGCTGGAGTGTTCTCCTCTGGTGGTCCTAGCCATGTAGCAGAGAGAACCACCACCACAAGTGTGGCTGGTGACCTGGATGAGGCTGAGACTATTGGTTCTGGCTTAGAAGCTGGCCAAGGCAGTCCCACCATAATTAAGTCCTCATCCATGCCCAATGAACCTGACTTGGGAGGTCAAATCCCCATTTTGGAAGAGGGCAGACTGGAACCAATGACGCTTTTAGAATTGACGGCTGTCTGCATTAGCTTGCAAAAGCAAAATGCAGACTTAGTACAAATTGTCAGTAACCAAGGCCTTGAACTCAATGAATTGAGGGAGAGGATTGTTGTTTTGGAGAGTGCTCATTCAAGGGGAGGTATGGAGGAGTCTTCCAAAGGGGAGGAAGCAAGAAATCTGAGTGATAAGAGCAGTCAAGATGGTCAATCATTGGATATTGCTGAAGCTCTTACTACATTGAAGGAACAAAAAGGTTTTGATACATCCTTAATCTCTCCAACAAATTTAAATTTATCATTTACAGATATGTTGAGGGAGGTTACACAAGGCGCTGAGGGAAAATATTTAAGCGTTGACAAGACAAGTTTGGACGCTGACATAAGTATTTTGGGCGCTGATAGAGGAAATTTGGGCGTTGACAGATCTGCATATGGAGGTGATGTATTCCAGTCATCATCTATCATCAAAGATGTTCCTACTCAGGTATTATCATCTACCCTACCAACAATTGAACCAACATATAAGGGAAAGGGTAAGTTGGTAGAAGAAATTGTTCCAAAGAATGCAGCTCAGGTTGAATTTGATAGAAGATTGGCTGAGCAAATGATGGAACAAGGTGAGAAGGAAAAGTCACCATTTGTTGTGACTTCTGAAGAAGAAAGTGATGGAGCTAGCTCAGATTCAAGTGTGATGGTTGTTGAACCAGAAAGACTTGAGTATGGTGATGAGCTTGCTAGGGAAAGGCTGAGAGATTTGAAGTTGCAAATTGATTTTGATATGCCAGAGGTAGTTCAGATGTACAATTCTTGGGAAGAAAGCTGTATGGATAATCCAGACTTGACCATTTCTGATCAGATATGGGGTTTGGAAATTCTTCTTAGAGTTCAGCAGGATTGTAAGGTGATGTTGAAGTACAGGGCAAGCAACATTCTCTCTGAATTGAAAAGGGATAGAAGGAAGCTCTATTTTATGTTGCTCAAATGTCATGGAGTTGGATGGACACATCAGAAGCTGAAGGCTTTGACATTTGATGAGTTGGAACATAGGGCTTATCCTATTTGGGTGAAAGTGCAGGAAGAGAACACTTTCAGACTTCTTTCAGATGAAAGAAAGGAGCAACTTGCAGAAGAGATGGCAATCAAGAAAGCTATGATAGTTCCTAGACCAGTAAAGAAGGGATTTATTCTTGAGTTTCCAAAAGATATGTCTCAACTATATCCAAGTGAAGCAATCATTAGAAAGAGCCTAAAGCTCTCCCCATTAGAAGCTTCAGATATGGTACATGTGTTACCACTAGATTCCAGGAATCCAATTGTAAGTTATGAGGAAGATGAATGTGGATTCTGGAAAATTGGAAGATTTGGCAAGGAGGTACACACTTTTACCACTCTCATATCTTTATTTGCAAGTTGTGACAGAGAAGACTTGGTAGACCTTTGGAGGTTGCTAGAGACCAAGTATGAGGCTGAAGCACCAACTTCAGCCAATGGAATAAAACTTTGGACCACATTCAAAAGAATGTGTGGGACAAAAGAAGAAGATCCTGAAATATGGAAGGATCTTGAAGATGACCTCAGTGGTCTTCAATGGAGGTTATATTCAGCTGCAGGTGTATACCATTTGAGTTCTACAAAGTTTGCTGAGTATTTACTTGTAGATGCTCAGTATTTCATATCCAAGGCTGTTTTGGAGAAGATGAAGGACACCCAGTTGGAGATAGACTATACAAGTGACGTGGCAAAGAATTTGATCAGATTTATTTATCATCAATATGACAAGGTTTGTCAGACTCCTCCAAGTTCTTAATGTTTATTCAGAAACTTGATCATAAGAGTGGATATCAAGTTTAGGGGAGGATTGTTGGGAATAAATTTAGGCCAGAACACTTGAACGCTGACAAGAACAACTTAAGCGTTGACAAGAGCAAAGTGAGCGCTGACAGCATAAGCGTTGACAAGATAAAGTCAAGCGTTGACAGATTGAAGACAAGCACTGATGGAAGATGTGAGCTACACGTATATTATATTCTAGATTACTTCTAGTAAGGATAGAAACGACAATGTATTTTCTATGTTTATCTTTACCTAGAATAGTTGATTCGTAGCTTATTGTACAAGACTTCTTGTTCTATAAAAGAAGATCTTTTAGGTTAATGTTTAATATCAGTTTTCATAGTATTCGATTGTTAAACCCTTTCATTGTAACCAAGTACGATTATTCTAATACAAGTGAAAGTTTGTTTAACATCATTGTGTTTTAGATCAAGTGTTAATTCCGCATAACACTTTGTTACTTTATTCATAAGCAAAGGTTTCTCTACGTGTAGTACTTGATCTAATCTCGTATACACAAAGCTAATCGATCTAAGTTTGGGATCAACAGTCCATATGGACTGGGAATCAAAAGTCCGGTTTTTGCTTTGGTTTGGATGATTTTGGCCGGTTTCGGCATTTTTGGTTGTTTTGGCCGGTTTTTATCAGTTTTCAAACGGTTAGGTTGCTTTTGACCAAGGGTTTCCGAGACAAAACGTAATCCTTGTTTCAAGCTTTCATTTGCTTAGTCGTGGTCTTGAAACGGAGTCATGTAGCACATGTCATGGCCTTTTTATTTCAACCCATGTTTTCTGAAAATTACAATCTAAATTTGTTTTTGTGTGTTAGCGATTATGTTTGGGACTTTATTTCTTTACCATATGGAATTAGTAAAACTAACTCCCTTTTGTATGTTTTTGTATATGTATGTTATATATATGTATGTTATATATATATGAAGTCGAAGCACAATAGATTGTATGTAACTCTACAAATACATACACAAGTAAAGAAAGAAAAACGAGTTTAATATGAAGCCAAGAGCAAAGATCAACAAACTAAACTCCAATCATAACTGTAAGGAGGTTTAACTAAATAATAGATCTCATCTATAGCTCGCCATTCAAACAGAATACATTGTTGAATCGAAGATTTCAAAGTCGTATAATACTTAAGCATGAGTTTCTTACATGAAATGTCAAATACTTGTTGTTTAGTTTTGTATATTATTCACCTTTTTAGGATACCCAAGGATAAATAATATCATCGTTGTTTTAATCAAATAACGCGACGTGTTGTTAGAGCAAACTCATATCTCGACCGTTATATAATGGTGTGTCGCCGAGATGTTGTTTGTCCGGAGCATTCACAACAACTTCAAATACTAGCTGACCGACTTTTACACCTGGCAAAACTCGACAAAAACTAAACACAAAAAACTCCTAGGTGTGGTTTATCCATCTAGAATCCATGGAAATTAAGTTTTCCCGGATTCTAGGTGGTCCATATGGACTGGAAATCAAAAGTTAGGTTTTTGCTTTGGTTTGGATGATTTTGGCCAGTTTCGGCATTTTTGGTTGTTTTGGCCGGTTTTTATCAGTTTTCAAACGGTTAGGATGCTTTTGACCAAGGGTTGCTGAGATAAAACGTAATCCTTGTTTCAAGCTTTCATTTGCTTAGTCGTGGTCTTGAAACGGAGTCATGTAGCACATGTCATGGCCTTTTTAATTCAACCCATGTTTTCTAAAAATTACAATCTAAATTTGTTTTTGTGTGTTAGCGATTATGTTTGGGACTTTATCTCTTTACCATATGGAATTAGTAAAACTAACTCCCTTTTGTATGTTTTTGTATATGTATGTTATATATATGTATGTTGTATATATATGAAGTCGAAGCACAATAGATTGTAAGTAACTCTACAAATACATACACAAGTAAAGAAAGAAAAACGAGTTTAATCTGAAGCCAAGAGCAAAGATAAACAAACTAAACTCCAATCATAACTGTAAGGAGGTTTAACTAAATAATAGATCTCATCTATAGCTCGCCATCAAACAGAATACATTGTTGAATCGAAGATTTCAAAGTCGTATAATACTTAAGCATGAGTTTCTTACATGAAATGTCAAATACTTGTTGTTTAGTTTTGTATATTATTCACCTTTTTAGGCTACCCAAGGATAAATAATATCATCGTTGTTTTGATCAAATAACGCGACGTGTTGTTAGAGCAAACTCATATCTCGACCGTTATATAATGGTGTGTCGCCGAGATGTTGTTTGTCCGGAGCATTCACAACAACTTCAAATACTAGCTGACCGACTTTTACACCTGGCAAAACTCGACAAAAACTAAACACAAAAAACTCCTAGGTGTGGTTTATCCATCTAGAATCCATGGAAATTAAGTTTTCCCGGATTCTAGGTGGTCCATATGGACTGGAAATCAAAAGTTAGGTTTTTGCTTTGGTTTGGATGATTTTGGCCAGTTTCGGCATTTTTGGTTGTTTTGGCCGGTTTTTATCAGTTTTCAAACGGTTAGGATGCTTTTGACCAAGGGTTGCTGAGATAAAACGTAATCCTTGTTTCAAGCTTTCATTTGCTTAGTCGTGGTCTTGAAACGGAGTCATGTAGCACATGTCATGGCCTTTTTATTTCAACCCATGTTTTCTAAAAATTACAATCTAAATTTGTTTTTGTGTGTTAGCGATTATGTTTGGGACTTTATCTCTTTACCATATGGAATTAGTAAAACTAACTCCCTTTTGTATGTTTTTGTATATGTATGTTATATATATGTATGTTGTATATATATGAAGTCGAAGCACAATAGATTGTAAGTAACTCTACAAATACATACACAAGTAAAGAAAGAAAAACGAGTTTAATCTGAAGCCAAGAGCAAAGATAAACAAACTAAACTCCAATCATAACTGTAAGGAGGTTTAACTAAATAATAGATCTCATCTATAGCTCGCCATTCAAACAGAATACATTGTTGAATCGAAGATTTCAAAGTCGTATAATACTTAAGCATGAGTTTCTTACATGAAATGTCAAATACTTGTTGTTTAGTTTTGTATATTATTCACCTTTTTAGGATACCCAAGGATAAATAATATCATCGTTGTTTTAATCAAATAACACGACGTGTTGTTAGAGCAAACTCATATCTCGACCGTTATATAATGGTGTGTCGCCGAGATGTTGTTTGTCCGGAGCATTCACAACAACTTCAAATACTAGCTGACCGACTTTTACACCTGGCAAAACTCGACAAAAACTAAACACAAAAAACTCCTAGGTGTGGTTTATCCATCTAGAATCCATGGAAATTAAGTTTTCCCGGATTCTAGGTGGTCCATATGGACTGGAAATCAAAAGTTAGGTTTTTGCTTTGGTTTGGATGATTTTGGCCAGTTTCGGCATTTTTGGTTGTTTTGGCCGGTTTTTATCAGTTTTCAAACGGTTAGGATGCTTTTGACCAAGGGTTGCTGAGATAAAACGTAATCCTTGTTTCAAGCTTTCATTTGCTTAGTCGTGGTCTTGAAACGGAGTCATGTAGCACATGTCATGGCCTTTTTATTTCAACCCATGTTTTCTAAAAATTACAATCTAAATTTGTTTTTGTGTGTTAGCGATTATGTTTGGGACTTTATCTCTTTACCATATGGAATTAGTAAAACTAACTCCCTTTTGTATGTTTTTGTATATGTATGTTATATATATGTATGTTGTATATATATGAAGTCGAAGCACAATAGATTGTAAGTAACTCTACAAATACATACACAAGTAAAGAAAGAAAAACGAGTTTAATCTGAAGCCAAGAGCAAAGATAAACAAACTAAACTCCAATCATAACTGTAAGGAGGTTTAACTAAATAATAGATCTCATCTATAGCTCGCCATCAAACAGAATACATTGTTGAATCGAAGATTTCAAAGTCGTATAATACTTAAGCATGAGTTTCTTACATGAAATGTCAAATACTTGTTGTTTAGTTTTGTATATTATTCACCTTTTTAGGCTACCCAAGGATAAATAATATCATCGTTGTTTAGATCAAATAACGCGACGTGTTGTTAGAGCAAACTCATATCTCGACCGTTATATAATGGTGTGTCGCCGAGATGTTGTTTGTCCGGAGCATTCACAACAACTTCAAATACTAGCTGACCGGCTTTTACACCTGCCAAAACTCGACAAAAACTAAACACCAAATACTCCTAGGTGTGTTTTATCCATCTAGAATCCGTGGAAATTAAGTTTTCCCGGATTCTAGGTGGTCCATATGGACTGGGAATCAAAAGTCCGGTTTTTGCTTTGGTTTGGATGATTTTGGCCGGTTTCGGCATTTTTGGTTGTTTTGGCCGGTTTTTATCTGTTTTCAAACGGTTAGGTTGCTTTTGACCAAGGGTTTCCGAGACAAAACGTAATCCTTGTTTCAAGCTTTCATTTGCTTAGTCGTGGTCTTGAAACGGAGTCATGTAGCACATGTCATGGCCTTTTTATTTCAACCCATGTTTTCTGAAAATTACAATCTAAATTTGTTTTTGTGTGTTAGCGATTATGTTTGGGACTTTATTTCTTTACCATATGGAATTAGTAAAACTAACTCCCTTTTGTATGTTTTTGTATATGTATGTTATATATATGTATGTTATATATATATGAAGTCGAAGCACAATAGATTGTATGTAACTCTACAAATACATACACAAGTAAAGAAAGAAAAACGAGTTTAATATGAAGCCAAGAGCAAAGATCAACAAACTAAACTCCAATCATAACTGTAAGGAGGTTTAACTAAATAATAGATCTCATCTATAGCTCGCCATTCAAACAGAATACATTGTTGAATCGAAGATTTCAAAGTCGTATAATACTTAAGCATGAGTTTCTTACATGAAATGTCAAATACTTGTTGTTTAGTTTTGTATATTATTCACCTTTTTAGGATACCCAAGGATAAATAATATCATCGTTGTTTTAATCAAATAACGCGGCGTGTTGTTAGAGCAAACTCATATCTCGACCGTTATATAATGGTGTGTCGCCGAGATGTTGTTTGTCCGGAGCATTCACAACAACTTCAAATACTAGCTGACCGACTTTTACACCTGGCAAAATGATATTATGGTTTTGTATGGGTTATAATTCTCTCTCGATATCCTCTCGAATTGATCTAGGTCTTAAGTGGAATGATTGTTCTTGGTTACTAAAGAAAAGGGGTTTGGTTTTCTAGTCTAATAAGAAGTGGAAATGAAAATTTAAATCAAAGACAATTACTTTAATTATGATTAACAAAGACTTGTATTAAACTTAAGATTAAAATTAAGATTAAAACTAGAATTGAAATTAAAGTTCAATAAGCATAAAGGAACAGTAAAGCAAACAAACAGTAACCTAAAAGAAAAATTGATTCGGAACTTTAACCTTTGATTCGGAACTTACTCAAAGACAACTCATCCGGAACTTACTGTTCATTCATCCGAAACTTTCTCATCCGGAACTTTCTGGCTTGGTTCGGAACTTTCCGAATGAAGGTTTGATTCGGAAGAATTTTCTTGATCTGGAACTTACTGGTTGATTCGGAACTTTCCGAATGAAGGCGTTTGATTCGGAACTTATGCTTGACTCGGAACTTTCCGGATGAAGGGTTGGTTCGGAAGTTTTAAACTGGTTCGGAACTTTTTAAAGGTAAACTCATTCGGAACTTTTAACTGACTCGGAACTTTTGAAAACACAACTCATTCGGAACTTACTGTTCACTCATTCGGAACTTCTGGAAAACCCAGATACAGATACTATCCCGAAGAACAAGGAAACACGATTTTGATCCAAAAATCACCAAGTTTTTCACCAAAAACTAAAATAAATCAATCACAAAGCATCTACTAATCATAAACTACTAATCCCATCAATAAAAACACAAATCCCAACAACTTTTGAAGATCAAATCAAGAAAATAAAAACTTAAAAACTTGAAGGTAAAGATGATGAAGAACAAGATAAAATTGAAAGATTAAACAAGAACTTTGTATTGAATGATTAATGTTTTGATATAGATTAAACAAGAATTAAAATAACAAAATTTGGAAAACAAAGATTAAAATCACCAATCACCCTAGTGGTGATGGTGATGCTACGAAACAGGGAGAAGAAAGAGTGGGGAAAAAGAAAAATAAAAGCTAGCTCTAAAAATGTGTGAGGGGAAGGCTATTTATAGCCTTGTCTTTTGGTTGGTGAGTGGGCTTTCTCCCGTTCTTTTTGTCTTTTCGTCTTTTCAGAAAAGTTTCCGTTTTTGATTCTGATTCGGGATTTGTCGTCGATTAAATTCAACTCGTCTTTTAATTTCTTCGTTAAATAGACTTGAGTTTCTTCGACTTATATAAATCTTCCATCTTTGGTCCTTTTCTTCGATAAATCTTCGAATAGGCCCAGTGACTTCAAATCTTTTGCATCTCTTGGACAATAGACTTTATCTTGAGTCTTTTTTTCTTCAGTAAAACCCGTGCAATCCCATGTTTTCTTCAGTATTCATCCGGTTGGCTCTGAAAATACAATAAACACAAAAACCACGCATAATTCCAAACAAATGATATTAAATACGTGTTTTGGTCTCGTTTTAGCCCGAATTAAGTGGTAAAAGGATGGGTGTTTACACACCTATCAAATCCCCTACACTTAACCATTGCCATGCCCTCATGCAATGCTTAGTGATAAAGCAATCTTACACTTTTCTCATAATTAATCAACCTTGGCCTTATTTAAATTCTACTAAACAAAATTAAAGTACTAAAGGAAATTAAGACTTTGAAGGAAACAAAAGGATAGAAAACCATTTTCACTTGAAAATAGCTATATGGAAATAACTTGCAAAGAAATCGATGACTTACATTAGGGCTTTGGTGCTGCGAAGATTTATCACCCTCAAGTTTCACGTTCCCCAAACTAAGCTTAAAAACGAGATCATTGTTATTATAAGTTAGCAATTCAAACACTTACACACATGGCTTAATTAAAATGCTTAAACTCCCTTATTCCTAGGTGTATCACTTATATTTTATTTTTGTCTTAGAATGATCATGAAGATGCATTTTTGGACTTATTTCGATAGTTATTTAGGGCTGAAAGCAAAGTAGGACGATTTGATCAATAGTTAGCTAAAGGACAAAATCTCTTAAAACTGCTTCTCGGGATATCAAAAAGTTCATATCTTGGCATAACTTGGTTCACGATTTGAGACCTTTCTCGGGCCGATATTTGGCATGTACTTCATACTTCATATCTTCGAGAGACGTTCTTGAGATAATGGTCTTCTCATCATAATAGAATTTCTTCGCTTGGAGACTTTTGAGGGGTACTCCAACTTTGTTGACCATGACTTCATGATTATTTCTTCAATCTCTAATTGGGATTTTGAGATACAACGATCCGCCTCCTTTTCGGACTTGGATCTATTTATCCTCATACCTTGTTAGGGTCTTTTCGGATAGACTTCTCCATGATCTTTATGGGAGTTGATTGCTTTTCGTCGTGAGTCTTGATCCTTCATATTGATTTTAGGAATAATGCTTTTCACATCACTTTGGATCTTCAGCAATAAAATTGAATCCTCATGCCTTGTTAGGGCCTTTTCGGACTCGCCAATCTTCGCGCCCCGCTTCATAAGTTATGCCTTGGCTATGAACTCTTATCATTACCGAGCAACTTTTAAACGATCTTGGGCTAGAAGCTAAGTAACTTTTCAAATCCTACGACCTTACTTATTGCAGATAAATTATTAGCAAGTGATGGGAGAATAGGCAAATAATTATACCAAGTGAGCTTGCGCAAGAATACCGACTTATAATTGACTCTATCATTTCTCGTCCTCCACAATTTAAAATCTCAAGTAATGAGATTCGTGGATACTTAGCCTAATAAACCAATTAAGGTCTACATGGTTAAGGATACTAGCTAGAATAAACTTGGATAAGTCTATTCGGGTTGAGTCAAAATAAACGCAACGGGCCTAATATGTCAAAGACTTCTAAACTAGCTACACCACTTTATTAATATTTTTGACTTTATTGCGGAATATATACATATGAAAGCAATGATAAAAATTTAAAAATTACAACTAATTGGCCAAAGTTAATGAAAAATTTTGAAAAATGTTGAAAAATATGATTTTCCGGTTAAATGAAGGCATTTTCATGGAAAAGTCCACTTAAAACTTCGATAGAAGTCCCCCCTACACTTAAGATAAACATTGTCCTCAATGTTTAAGCATGTGGGAAAAGTCTCCCCTACACTTATGACATTGTGCACGTTGGTTAACTCAAGTTAAGGAAGAGACGACTAAAGTGATCAATTTCAAATGTGAGTATGAAGAAAATTGAATCACGATAGTTGAGAGATAGAACCGGATTTCGGATAACACGGGAGCACGGTTCTTTAAAAACTTCCAAGAGTGCACTAATCCCTGTAATCACATCACCATACAAAGACAAACACATATAGAAGTCCCCCCTACACTTAGGGGATTAAAATATAAAAGGATAGATACTCGGGCTGCCTCCCGAGGAGCGCTTGTTTTTGATAACCGAGTCACAAGCCTGACTCGACCCAAAATTAGTTCATGGGGAACGTGGTGAGGGATGGAATCACCTCCTGAGAGGTGTCCTCACCAAAGTACAACTTCACTCGTTGGCCATTCACCTTAAAATTTGGTCCATCAGGTTGAGCGAGCTCGAGAGTACCATATGGAAAAATTTGGGCAATGGTGAATGGGCCGGACCAATGAGATTTGAGCTTGCCCGAAAAGATTTTCAACCGAGAGTTAAAAAGTAAGACTTTGTCTCCAACATGGAACTCTCGGTTTTTGATCTTGGAGTCGTGAATGAGCTTAGTTCTTTCCTTATAGATCAAAGAATTTTCATAAGCCTCATTACGGAGTTCATTCAGCTCATTGAGTTGGATCTTGCGTAGGTCACCGACTTTGTTTATATCAAAATTAGCCCACTTCAAGGCCCAATAAGCCTTGTGCTCCAACTCAATGGGGAGGTGGCACGCTTTCCCATACACAAGACGATAAGGCGTACAGCCGATTGGGGTCTTGTAAGCAGTACGGAAAGCCCACAAAGCATCATCAAGTTTATCAGCCCATGAGGCACGATGCTCTCCCACAGTTCTTTCAAGAATTCGCTTCAGCCCTCGGTTGGATATTTCAGCCTGGCCATTAGTTTGTGGGTGGTAGGCCGTGGAAAGACGATGATTTACACCGTACTTAGCCATGACTCGAGCAAATTGGTCATTGCAGAAATGAGTCCCATGATCACTAATAATGGCGTGAGGCACACCGAATCTAGCGAAAAGAGCTTTCAAAAAGTTACAAACCACCCTTACGTCATTAGTAGGCAAAGCTTTGGCTTCAACCCACTTTGAAACGTAGTCAACGGCTACAAGGATGTATTTGTTTCCTTTAGACGAAGGGAATGGCCCCATAAAGTCGATACCCCAAACATCAAAAATTTCACACTCTTGAATGAAATTCTGAGGCATCTCATCTTTATGTGTGATTTTGCCTTGCTTTTGGCAAACATCACATCGTTTAACCATATCGTGAGCATCACGGTATATGGAGGGCCAATAAAATCCCGAATCAAACACTTTTTTAGCGGTGTAGTTGGGACCAAAGTGACCACCAGTGGGTCCTTTGTGGCAAGCATTAAGGATTTCAGACGCTGCCGGTCCATCAACACATCGGCGAATAATCAGGTCGGCACATTGTTTGAATAGGTAAGGGTCGTCCCAAAAGTAAGTCTTAATGTCGGTGAAGAACTTTTTCTTTTGTTGGGACGTCAACCCTTCCTTGAGAATTCCACCCGCCAAGTAGTTTGCAAAGTCCGCAAACCACGGGGTTTCATTCGGCTTCGAGTTTATAGACATTAAGGTCTCCAAGGGAAAAGAATCATTGATTTCTTTTGTCGGATGATCCCCTTGGTAAGGATCCTCAAGTCTGCTAAGATGGTCCGCGGCTAGGTTTTCTGCTCCTTTTTTATCGTGGATTTCGATTTTAAATTCCTGGAGCAGCAAAACCCAGCGAAGAAGTCTTGGTTTGGAATCTTGCTTTGTTAACAAGTACTTCAGCGCGGAATGATCGATATACACAATGGTGGTGGAAAGGACAAGATAGGGGCGGAATTTTTCAAAAGCATAGACAACAGCTAAAAGCTCTTTTTCGGTTGTCGTATAATGCAATTGTGCCCCCGTCATTGTCTTGCTAGCGTAATGGATCGGTTGGAAGTGTTTGTTCACTCTTTGTCCAAGAACCGCTCCAATAGCAAAATCGCTAGCATCGCACATCAACTCAAAGGGAAGCTCCCAATTAGGGGTAACCAAGACAGGTGCCTTAGTGAGCTTATCCTTAAGTGAGTTGAAGGCTTCAAGACACTCTTTGGAGAAGATAAAGGGTGTATCTTTTTCCAAGAGGTGGGTCATCGGGCGAGCGATTTGAGAAAAATCTTTGATGAATCGACGGTAAAAGCCCGCATGACCCAGGAAACTTCTCACACCCTTCACAGTTGAAGGTGGAGGCAACTTTGCGATAACATCGACTTTAGCACGGTCAACTTCAAGACCGGCTTTCGAGATCTTATGTCCAAGCACGACGCATTCTTTTACCATAAAATGGCATTTTTCCCAATTTAGAACAAGGCGAGTGTCTTCGCACCGCTTTAGCATACGTTCCAAATTGGCAAGGCAAGCAGAGAAAGAATCCCCGAAGACCGAGAAATCATCCATGAAGACTTCCATGGTTTGTTCAACCATGTCATGGAAGATAGCTAACATGCACCTTTGGAAAGTCCCGGGCGCATTACATAAGCCAAAAGGCATTCTTTTGTAAGCAAATGTGCCATAGGGACAAGTGAATGTCGTCTTCTCTTGATCTTGGGGATCGATGGGTATTTGAAAATAACCCGAGAAACCATCAAGAAAGCAGTAATATTCATTACCGGCTAATCGTTCAAGCATTTGGTCCATGAAAGGTAGAGGGAAATGATCCTTTCTCGTGGCATCATTGAGTTTGCGGTAGTCTATACAAACTCTCCACCCAGTAACGAGACGAGTGGGAATCAACTCGTTGTGTTCATTGGGAACAACGGTTATTCCGCCCTTCTTGGGCACACAATGGATTGGACTAACCCACGGTGAATCCGAAATAGGGTAAATCATACCCGCATCAAGAAGTTTGAGAACCTCTGTTTTGATGACTTCATGTATTTTTGGATTCACCCTTCGTTGGCTTTGAATTGTGGGCTTGAAGTCGTCCTCCATGAGAATTTTGTGTGTGCAGAAGTGAGGATCAATTCCACGAATATCGGAAATCTTCCAAGCGATAGCCTTCTTATGATCCTTCAACACAGCGACAAGTCGGGCTTTCTCTTCATCCTTCAAATCCTTAGCAATGATGACTGGTGACTTCTTCTCTTCTTCGAGGAATACATACTCAAGATGGGGTGGCAACTCCTTAAGTTCCACATCCGGAGGATTGTCGACGGGAGGCGTATTCGAAGTCGGAGTCTCGATAGCAATAACAGTGGGAGATGGAGGGGAAGGATTGTCTTCTTTGAGGAGGTTTGCAATGAAACTGAGGTCTTCATCCCAAGTGGCCGTAGAATCGTCATTGTCTTGCTTCACATCTCCCAAGGTGGCTTCCAAATCTTTCCAAAGGAAATCACTTTCTCCAAATAGAGATAGTGATGAGTCGATAGAGGAAATGGTCTCAACATTGGGAAGAGAGGTAGGAATGTTTTTACAAGCATCCTTGAAGTGTTCTTCACAAGCCTCATCAAGAACGTCAATACAATTAACATTCTCGTAAGAATAAGGCTGTTTAGATAACTTTCCCATGTTGAAGACTACTTTATCGTCACCCACTCTCATGATAAGCTCACCGGCTTCAACATCAATGAGAGTGCGACCGGTCCTCAAGAATGGACGACCAACAATAAGTGGTACACGGGGGTCCATCTCGTAGTCGACGACAACAAAATCGGCAGGGAAGGTGAATTTGTCGACTCCTACAATGACGCCTTCGGCTATCCCCACTGGATAAGCAACCGTACGGTTAGCCAATTCCAAAGTCATTTTGGTGGGGACTAGCTCTGGGAGAGATAATTGCTTCCAAACACTTAGAGGCATGAGATTAATACTGGCACCTAGATCGGCTAGGGCCATGCAATTCTCTACTCCCGGGAAATTGCAAGGGATAAGAAAACGACCCGGATCACCAAGCTTGGTTGGCAATTTCCTTAAGAGCACTGCAGAGCAGTTCTCATTAAGTTGGGTGTTGGCAATATCGAGGAGCTTTTCCTTGTCGCTCAGAAGATCTTTAAACATTTTGGCATACTTGGGCATGTGAGCGAGAGCCTCAGCGAAGGAGATATTGAAATTCAGTTTCTTGAACATTTTTAGGAAGTTCGAAACTTGAATATCATCCTTGCTCTTTTGCTTCTCTTTCCTCAACCTTGAAGGATAAGGTATATTGGAAGAAGAGGAAGGCTTTAGGGGAATAGGATCACTCACAACGACGGGTGGAGGAGGGGTAGAAAGAAGAGGTGGAGAAATTGGGGAAGGAGAAGGAGGAGGAATAGGAGCAGGCGACTCGTTCTCCATAGTCACAACCACCGGTGGAGGTATAGGAAGCTCGGGTTCCTTGGTACCTTTACCACTTCGAGTAGTGATTGCTTTCATCTCCCCTCTTGGGTTCGCAACGGTGTTACTCGGAAGAGTACCCGAAGAAGAGGGTTGATTACCTTGGAAGAAACTAGCCATCATGTTCCTCAGGTCATTTGTTTGGCTATCCAACGTATTTCTCATATCGGCTCTCAAATCATTTCCTTGCTTGACCAAGTCTGCTTTCAAATTGCGCACTTCCTCTTGGAGATTTCCCACTATCACATCATTGGTCCTCATGTAGGTTGCAACCTCTTGGTGTAATGCAGTGTTGGTTTGGGTAGGAGGAGCATTGTATGCAGGTGGTTGGTAAGCAGGTTGTTGGTAGACTTGATTGTTACGTTGAGGTGGTTGTTGCTGCTTGTGAGGTGGGATGTATGGTTGTCGAGGTTGTTGTTGTTGTTGAGGAGGGCGGTTAAGGTTTTGTTGTTGGTTTGGGTTGGTAGGAGGGAAGCCAGGTGGTGAAAGATAGTTGTTGCTGCGGTAGCTAAGCAAGTTACGGTCACCTTGAGGTCTAGCTTGATAAGCAGGTTGTTGGTAGGTGCCATATGCCGCATTCACATTCTCAGCAGGGTAATCTTGGGTGGCGGTACAAGTTGTGTAAGAGTGAGGCCCACCGCATATCTCACAAGGTTGGCTGACAGCGTTCACTTGTGCGTTTTTGGCGTTGTTGCTGTTGTTGTTGCTGACGGTGTGGGTAACAAGCGATTCAAGAAGCGTGGTGATTTTGTCAAGTCGCTTGTCGCTGTCATTAGTGCTAGCACTAGCAACATTGGTCCTAACACTCTTGGTTTGCACACGAGATTTGTTCTCAATGATATCCCAAGCAGCATTGGAAGTCTTAGCCAATAGATTACCCCCCGAGGCACTGTTCAGTGAATCTTGGTCACTCATGCTTAAACCATTGTAAAAAGTATTGATTTGATGTACTTTGGTAAAACCATGTTGTGGGCATTTTCTTAAAAGATCTTTAAAGCGATCCCAAGATTCACTGAATGACTCATCGTACTTTTGTTCAAAGTTTATAATCTCATTCCGCAAAGCGGTAGTACGAGAGGGTGGAAAAAAGTAGTTGATAAACTTTGTTTCCAAATCCATCCACGAGAGAATACTCTGTGGCGGTTCCTTAGCAAGCCAATGCCGGGCTTGTCCCTCTAAAGAAAAGGGAAAAAGTTGTAACCTTATAACCTCCTGTGGAACTCCATTGAACTTGACCGTGTTGGTGAGTTGTAGAAATCTCTTGATATGGTCGTGTGGGTCATCAATGGTTCGTCCCAAGAATGGTTGAGCTGAGACCATCTGGATAAAGCCTGATTTTAGCTCGAAATTGTTGGCGGCAATTGGTGGTATAACAATTGGATCCATATTGCCATCGACATGAGCTTGGAGCAATTCAATCATTGGGCGATTATCCGGAAGGTGCTCATTGTTGTTGTTATTCATGTTGTTGAAAGGCGGGTTGTTGTTGTTATTATTGTTGTTCGGAGGTGGTATGTTATTGTTGTTTTGTACACCAGCCATGTCTAAGTTATCGAGAGGCTCGGGCTCTTGATAAGACGTGGATCGAGTGCGCATACACCTGCAAAAGAACGAACAAAGAAAAACAAAGCAAAAATATTTTTGGTTTTTATGTTTTTTAATTTTTTTGTATTTTTGAAAATTTTATATTTTTTAGTTGTTTTTTGAAAATTTTTGATGAAAAAGAACGTTCACGGGGAACGGATCCCAAAATCCAAGTTCTCACAAAAAACTTTTGATCTTAACGAGAAGAGCCGGCAGCGGCGCCATTTGATATTATGGTTTTGTATGGGTTCTAATTCTCTCTCGATATCCTCTCGAATTGATCTAGGTCTTAAGTGAAATGATTGTTCTTGGTTACTAAAGAAAAGGGGTTTGGTTTTCTAGTCTAACAAGAAGTGGAAATGAAAATTTAAATCAAAGACAATTACTTTAATTATGATTAACAAAGACTTGTATTAAACTTAAGATTAAAATTAAGATTAAAACTAGAATTGAAATTAAAGTTCAATAAGCATAAAGGAACAGTAAAGCAAACAAACAGTAACCTAAAAGAAAAATTGATTCGGAACTTTAACCTTTGATTCGGAACTTACTCAAAGACAACTCATCCGGAACTTACTGTTCATTCATCCGGAACTTTCTCATCCGGAACTTTCTGGCTTGGTTCGGAACTTTCCGAATGAAGGTTTGATTCGGAAGAATTTTCTTGATCCGGAACTTACTGGTTGATTCGGAACTTTCCGAATGAAGGCGTTTGATTCGGAACTTATGCTTGACTCGGAACTTTCCGGATGAAGGGTTGGTTCGGAAGTTTTAAACTGGTTCGGAACTTTTTAAAGGTAAACTCATTCGGAACTTTTAACTGACTCGGAACTTTTAAAAACACAACTCATTCGGAACTTACTGTTCACTCATTCGGAACTTCTGGAAAACCCAGATACAGATACTATCCCGAAGAACAAGGAAACACGATTTTGATCCAAAAATCACCAAGTTTTTCACCAAAAACTAAAATAAATCAATCACAAAGCATCTACTAATCATAAACTACTAATCCCATCAATAAAAACACAAATCCCAACAACTTTTGAAGATCAAATCAAGAAAATAAAAACTTAAAAACTTGAAGGTAAAGATGATGAAGAACAAGATAAAATTTAAAGATTAAACAAGAACTTTGTATTGAATGATTAATGTTTTGATCTAGATTAAACAAGAATTAAAATAACAAAATTTGGAAAACAAAGATTAAAATCACCAATCACCCTAGTGGTGATGGTGATGCTACGAAACAGGGAGAAGAAAGAGTGGGGAAAAAGAAAAATAAAAGCTAGCTCTAAAAATGTGTGAGGGGAAGGCTATTTATAGCCTTGTCTTTTGGTTGGTGAGTGGGCTTTCTCCCGTTCTTCTTGTCTTTTCGTCTTTTCAGAAAAGTTTCCGTTTTTGATTCTGATTCGGGATTTGTCGTCGATTAAATTCAACTCGTCTTTTAATTTCTTCGTTAAATAGACTTGAGTTTCTTTGACTTATATAAATCTTCCATCTTTGGTCCTTTTCTTCGATAAATCTTCGAATAGGCCCAGTGACTTCAAATCTTTTGCATCTCTTGGACAATAGACTTTATCTTGAGTTTTTTTTTCTTCAGTAAAACCCGTGCAATCCCATGTTTTCTTCAGTATTCATCCGGTTGGCTCTGAAAATACAATAAACACAAAAACCACGCATAATTCCAAACAAATGATATTAAATACGTGTTTTGGTCTCGTTTTAGCCCGAATTAAGTGGTAAAAGGATGGGTGTTTACACACCTATCACAAAACTCGACAAAAACTAAACACAAAAAACTCCTAGGTGTGGTTTATCCATCTAGAATCCGTGGAAATTAAGTTTTCCCGGATTCTAGGTGGTCCATATGGACTGGAAATCAAAAGTTAGGTTTTTGCTTTGGTTTGGATGATTTTGGCCAGTGTCGGCATTTTTGGTTGTTTTGGCCGGTTTTTATCAGTTTTCAAACGGTTAGGTTGCTTTTGACCAAGGGTTGCTGAGATAAAACGTAATCCTTGTTTCAAGCTTTCATTTGCTTAGTCGTGGTCTTGAAACGGAGTCATGTAGCACATGTCATGGCCTTTTTATTTCAACCCATGTTTTCTGAAAATTACAATCTAAATTTGTTTTTGTGTGTTAGCGATTATGTTTGGGACTTTATCTCTTTACCATATGGAATTAGTAAAACTAACTCCCTTTTGTATGTTTTTGTATATGTATGTTATATATATGTATGTTGTGTATATATGAAGTCGAAGCACAATAGATTGTAAATAACTCTACAAATACATACACAAGTAAAGAAAGAAAAACGAGTTTAATGTGAAGCCAAGAGCAAAGATCAACAAACTAAACTCCAATCATAACTGTAAGGAGGTTTAACTATATAATAGATCTCATCTATAGCTCGCCATTCAAACATAATACATTGTTGAATCGAAGATTTCAAAGTCGTATAATACTTAAGCATGAGTTTCTTACATGAAATATCAAATACTTGTTGTTTAGTTTTGTATATTATTCACCTTTTTAGGCTACCCAAGGATAAATAATATCATCGTTGTTTTGATCAAATAACGCGACGTGTTGTTAGAGCAAACTCATATCTCGACCGCTATATAATGGTGTGTCGCCGAGATGTTGTTTTACCGGTGCATTCACAACTACTTCAAATACTAGCTGACCGAATTTTACACCTACCAAAACTCGACAAAATCTAAACACAAAAAATTCCTAGGTGTGTTTTATCCATCTAGAATCCGTGGAAATTAAGTTTTCCCGGATTCTAGGTGGTCCATATGGACTGGGAATCAAAAGTCCGGTTTTTGCTTTGGTTTGGATGATTTTGGCCGGTTTCGGCATTTTTGGTTGTTTTGGCCGGTTTTTATCAGTTTTCAAACGGTTAGGTTGCATTTGACCAAGGTTTTCCGAGACAAAACGTAATCCTTGTTTCAAGCTTTCATTTGCTTAGTCGTGGTCTTGAAACGGAGTCATGTAGCACATGTCATGGCCTTTTTATTTCAACCCATGTTTTCTGAAAATTACAATCTAAATTTGTTTTTGTGTGTTAGCGATTATGTTTGGGACTTTATTTCTTTACCATATGGAATTAGTAAAACTAACTCCCTTTTGTATGTTTTTGTATATGTATGTTATATATATGTATGTTGTATATATATGAAGTCGAAGCACAATAGATTGTAAGTAACTCTATAAATACATACACAAGTAAAGAAAGAAAAACGAATTTAATCTGAAGCCAAGAGCAAAGATCAACAAACTAAACTCCAATCATAACTGTAAGGAGGTTTAACTAAATAATAGATCTCATCTATAGCTCGCCATTCAAACAGAATACATTGTTGAATCGAAGATTTCAAAGTCGTATAATACTTAAGCATGAGTTTCTTACATGAAATGTCAAATACTTGTTGTTTAGTTTTGTATATTATTCACCTTTTTAGGCTACCCAAGGATAAATAATATCATCGTTGTTTTGATCAAATAACGCGACGTGTTGTTAGAGCAAACTCATATCTCGACCGTTATATAATGGTGTGTCGCCGAGATGTTGTTTGTCCGGAGCATTCACAACAACTTCAAATACTAGCTGACCGGCTTTTACACCTGCCAAAACTCGACAAAAACTAAACACAAAATACTCCTAGGTGTGTTTTATCCATCTAGAATCCGTGGAAATTAAGTTTTCCCGGATTCTAGGTGGTCCATATGGACTGGGAATCAAAAGTCCGGTTTTTGCTTTGGTTTGGATGATTTTGGCCTGTTTCGGCATTTTTGGTTGTTTTGGCCGGTTTTTATCTGTTTTCAAACGGTTAGGTTGCTTTTGACCAAGGGTTTCCGAGACAAAACGTAATCCTTGTTTCAAGCTTTCATTTGCTTAGTCGTGGTCTTGAAACGGAGTCATGTAGCACATGTCATGGCCTTTTTATTTCAACCCATGTTTTCTGAAAATTACAATCTAAATTTGTTTTTGTGTGTTAGCGATTATGTTTGGGACTTTATTTCTTTACCATATGGAATTAGTAAAACTAACTCCCTTTTGTATGTTTTTGTATATGTATGTTATATATATGTATGTTATATATATATGAAGTCGAAGCACAATAGATTGTATGTAACTCTACAAATACATACACAAGTAAAGAAAGAAAAACGAGTTTAATATGAAGCCAAGAGCAAAGATCAACAAACTAAACTCCAATCATAACTGTAAGGAGGTTTAACTAAATAATAGATCTCATCTATAGCTCGCCATTCAAACAGAATACATTGTTGAATCGAAGATTTCAAAGTCGTATAATACTTAAGCATGAGTTTCTTACATGAAATGTCAAATACTTGTTGTTTAGTTTTGTATATTATTCACCTTTTTAGGATACCCAAGGATAAATAATATCATCGTTGTTTTAATCAAATAACGCGACGTGTTGTTAGAGTAAACTCATATCTCGACCGTTATATAATGGTGTGTCGTCGAGATGTTGTTTGTCCGGAGCATTCACAACAACTTCAAATACTAGCTGACCGACTTTTACACCTGCCAAAACTCGACAAAAACTAAACACAAAAAACTCCTAGGTGTGGTTTATCCATCTAGAATCCGTGGAAATTAAGTTTTCCCGGATTCTAGGTGGTCCATATGGACTGGAAATCAAAAGTCAGGTTTTTGCTTTGGTTTGGATGATTTTGGCCAGTTTCGGCATTTTTGGTTGTTTTGGCCGGTTTTTATCAGTTTTCAAACGGTTAGGTTGCTTTTGACCAAGGGTTGCTGAGATAAAACGTAATCCTTGTATCAAGCTTTCATTTGCTTAGTCGTGGTCTTGAAACGGAGTCATGTAGCACATGTCATGGCCTTTTTATTTCAACCCATGTTTTCTGAAAATTACAATCTAAATTTGTTTTTGTGTGTTAGCGATTATGTTTGGGACTTTATCTCTTTACCATATGGAATTAGTAAAACTAACTCCCTTTTGTATGTTTTTGTATATGTATGTTATATATATGTATGTTGTATATATATGAAGTCGAAGCACAATAGATTGTATGTAACTCTACAAATACATACACAAGTAAAGAAAGAAAAACGAGTTTAATATGAAGCCAAGAGCAAAGATCAACAAACTAAACTCCAATCATAACTGTAAGGAGGTTTAACTAAATAATAGATCTCATCTATAGCTCGCCATTCTAACAGAATACATTGTTGAATCGAAGATTTCAAAGTCGTATAATACTTAAGCATGAGTTTCTTACATGAAATGTCAAATACTTGTTGTTTAGTTTTGTATATTATTCACCTTTTTAGGATACCCAAGGATAAATAATATCATCGTTGTTTTAATCAAATAACGCGACGTGTTGTTAGAGCAAACTCATATCTCGACCGTTATATAATGGTGTGTCGCTGAGATGTTGTTTGTCCGGAGCATTCACAACAACTTCAAATACTACCTGACCGGCTTTTACACCTGCCAAAACTCGACAAAAACCAAACACAAAAAACTCCTAGGTGTGGTTTATCCATCTAGAATCCGTGGAAATTAAGTTTTCCCGGACTCTAGGTGGTCCATATGGACTGGGAATCAAAAGTCCGGTTTTTTCTTTGGTTTGGATGATTTTGGCCGGTTTCGGCATTTTTGGTTGTTTTGGCCGGTTTTTATCAGTTTTCAAACGGTTAGGTTGCTTTTGACCAAGGGTTGCTGAGATAAAACGTAATCCTTGTTTCAAGCTTTCATTTGCTTAGTCGTTGTCTTGAAACGGAGTCATGTAGCACATGTCATGGCCTTTTTATTTCAACCCATGTTTTCTGAAAATTACAATCTAAATTTGTTTTTATGTGTTAGCGATTATGTTTGGGACTTTATTTCTTTACCATATGGAATTAGTAAAACTAACTCCCTTTTGTATGTTTTTGTATATGTATGTTATATATATATGAAGTCGAAGCACAATAAATTGTAAGTAACTCTACAAATACATACACAAGTAAAGAAAGAAAAACGAGTTTAATGTGAAGCCAAGAGTAAAGATCAACAAACTAAACACCAATCATAATTGTAAGGAGGTTTAACTAAATAATAGATCTCATCTATAGCTCGCCATTCAAACAGAATACATTGTTGAATCGAAGATTTCAAAGTCGTATAATACTTAAGCATGAGTTTCTTACATGAAATGTCAAATACTTGTTGTTTAGTTTTGTATATTATTCACCTTTTTAGGATACCCAAGGATAAATAATATCATCATTGTTTTAATCAAATAACGCGACGTGTTGTTAGAGCAAACTCATATCTCGACCGTTATATAATGGTGTGTCACCGAGATGTTGTTTGTCCGGAGCATTCAAAACAACTTCAAATACTAGCTGACCGACTTTTACACCTGCCAAAACTCGACAAAAACTAAACACAAAAAACTCCTAGGTGTGGTTTATCCATCTAGAATCCGTGGAAATTAAGTTTTCCCGGATTCTAGGTGGTCCATATGGACTGGAAATCAAAAGTCAGGTTTTTGCTTTGGTTTGGATGATTTTGGCCAGTTTCGGCATTTTTGGTTGTTTTGGCTGGTTTTTATCAGTTTTCAAACGGTTAGGTTGCTTTTGACCAAGGGTTGCTGAGATAAAACGTAATCCTTGTATCAAGCTTTCATTTGCTTAGTCGTGGTCTTGAAACGGAGTCATGTAGCACATGTCATGGCCTTTTTATTTCAACCCATGTTTTCTGAAAATTACAATCTAAATTTGTTTTTGTGTGTTAGCGATTATGTTTGGGACTTTATCTCTTTACCATATGGAATTAGTAAAACTAACTCCCTTTTGTATGTTTTTGTATATGTATGTTATATATATGTATGTTGTATATATATGAAGTCGAAGCACAATAGATTGTATGTAACTCTACAAATACATACACAAGTAAAGAAAGAAAAACGAGTTTAATATGAAGCCAAGAGCAAAGATCAACAAACTAAACTCCAATCATAACTGTAAGGAGGTTTAACTAAATAATAGATCTCATCTATAGCTCGCCATTCTAACAGAATACATTGTTGAATCGAAGATTTCAAAGTCGTATAATACTTAAGCATGAGTTTCTTACATGAAATGTCAAATACTTGTTGTTTAGTTTTGTATATTATTCACCTTTTTAGGATACCCAAGGATAAATAATATCATCGTTGTTTTAATCAAATAACGCGACGTGTTGTTAGAGCAAACTCATATCTCGACCGTTATATAATGGTGTGTCGCTGAGATGTTGTTTGTCCGGAGCATTCACAACAACTTCAAATACTACCTGACCGGCTTTTACACCTGCCAAAACTCGACAAAAACCAAACACAAAAAACTCCTAGGTGTGGTTTATCCATCTAGAATCCGTGGAAATTAAGTTTTCCCGGACTCTAGGTGGTCCATATGGACTGGGAATCAAAAGTCCGGTTTTTTCTTTGGTTTGGATGATTTTGGCCGGTTTCGGCATTTTTGGTTGTTTTGGCCGGTTTTTATCAGTTTTCAAACGGTTAGGTTGCTTTTGACCAAGGGTTGCTGAGATAAAACGTAATCCTTGTTTCAAGCTTTCATTTGCTTAGTCGTTGTCTTGAAACGGAGTCATGTAGCACATGTCATGGCCTTTTTATTTCAACCCATGTTTTCTGAAAATTACAATCTAAATTTGTTTTTATGTGTTAGCGATTATGTTTGGGACTTTATTTCTTTACCATATGGAATTAGTAAAACTAACTCCCTTTTGTATGTTTTTGTATATGTATGTTATATATATATGAAGTCGAAGCACAATAAATTGTAAGTAACTCTACAAATACATACACAAGTAAAGAAAGAAAAACGAGTTTAATGTGAAGCCAAGAGTAAAGATCAACAAACTAAACTCCAATCATAATTGTAAGGAGGTTTAACTAAATAATAGATCTCATCTATAGCTCGCCATTCAAACAGAATACATTGTTGAATCGAAGATTTCAAAGTCGTATAATACTTAAGCATGAGTTTCTTACATGAAATGTCAAATACTTGTTGTTTAGTTTTGTATATTATTCACCTTTTTAGGATACCCAAGGATAAATAATATCATCGTTGTTTTAATCAAATAACGCGACGTGTTGTTAGAGCAAACTCATATCTCGACCGTTATATAATGGTGTGTCGCCGAGATGTTGTTTGTCCGGAGCATTCAAAACAACTTCAAATACTAGCTGACCGACTTTTACACCTGCCAAAACTCGACAAAAACTAAACACAAAAAACTCCTAGGTGTGGTTTATCCATCTAGAATCCGTGGAAATTAAGTTTTCCCGGATTCTAGGTGGTCCATATGGACTGGAAATCAAAAGTCCGGTTTTTGCTTTGGTTTGGATGATTTTGGCCGGTTTCGGCATTTTTGGTTGTTTTGGCCGGTTTTTATCAGTTTTCAAACAGTTAGGTTGCTTTTGACCAAGGGTTGCTGAGATAAAACGTAATCCTTGTTTCAAGCTTTCATTTGCTTAGTCGTTGTCTTGAAACGGAGTCATGTAGCACATGTCATGGCCTTTTTATTTCAACCCATGTTTTCTGAAAATTACAATCTAAATTTGTTTTTATGTGTTAGCGATTATGTTTGGGACTTTATTTATTTACCATATGGAATTAGTAAAACTAACTCCCTTTTGTATGTTTTTGTATATGTATGTTATATATATGTATGTTATATATATATGAAGTCGAAGCACAATAAGTTGTAAGTAACTCTACAAATACATACACAAGTAAAGAAAGAAAAACGAGTTTAATGTGAAGCCAAGAGTAAAGATCAACAAACTAAACTCCAATCATAACTGTAAGGAGGTTTAACTAAATAATAGATCTCATATATAGCTCGCCATTCAAACAGAATACATTGTTGAATCGAAGATTTCAAAGTCGTATAATACTTAAGCATGAGTTTCTTACATGAAATGTCAAATACTTGTTGTTTAGTTTTGTATATTATTCACCTTTTTAGGCCACCCAAGGATAAATAATATCATCTTTGTTTTGATCAAATAACGCGACGTGTTGTTAGAGCAAACTCATATCTCGACCGTTATATAATGGTGTGTCGCCGAGATGTTGTTTGTCCGGAGCATTCACAACAACTTCAAATACTAGCTGACCGACTTTTACACCTGCCAAAACTCGACAAAAACTAAACACAAAAAACTCCTAGGTGTGTTTTATCCATCTAGAATCCGTGGAAATTAAGTTTTCCCGGATTCTAGGTGGTCCATATGGACTGGGAATCAAAAGTCCGGTTTTTGCTTAGGTTTGGATGATTTTGGCCGGTTTCGGCATTTTTGGTTGTTTTGGCTGGTTTTTATCAGTTTTCAAACGGTTAGGTTGCTTTTGACCAAGGGTTGCCGAGACAAAACGTAATCCTTGTTTCAAGCTTTCATTTGCTTAGTCGTGGTCTTTAAACGGAGTCATGTAGCACATGTCATGGCCTTTTTATTTCAACCCATGTTTTCTGAAAATTAGAATCTAAATTTGTTTTTGTGTGTTAGCGATTATGTTTGGGACTTTATCTCTTTACCATATGGAATTAGTAAAACTAACTCCCTATTGTATGTTTTTGTATATGTATGTTATATATATGTATGTTGTGTATATATGAAGTCGAAGCACAATAGATTGTAAATAACTCTACAAATACATACACAAGTAAAGAAAGAAAAACGAGTTTAATGTGAAGCCAAAAGCAAAGATCAACAAACTAAACTCCAATCATAACTGCAAGGAGGTTTAACTATATAATAGATCTCATCTATAGCTCGCCATTCAAACAGAATACATTGTTGAATCGAAGATTTCAAAGTCGTATAATACTTAAGCATGAGTTTCTTACATGAAATGTCAAATACTTGTTGTTTAGTTTTGTATATTATTCACCTTTTTAGGCTACCCAAGGATAAATAATATCATCGTTGTTTTGATCAAATAACGCGACGTGTTGTTAGAGCAAACTCATATCTCGACCGTTATATAATGGTGTGTCGCCGAGATGTTGTTTTTCCGGTGCATTCACAACTACTTCAAATACTAGCTGACCGGCTTTTACACCTACCAAAACTCGACAAAATCTAAACACAAAAAATTCCTAGGTGTGTTTTATCCATCTAGAATCCGTGGAAATTAAGTTTTCCCGGATTCTAGGTGGTCCATATGGACTGGGAATCAAAAGTCCGGTTTTTGCTTTGGTTTGGATGATTTTGGCCGGTTTCGGCATTTTTGGTTGTTTTGGCCGGTTTTTATCAGTTTTCAAACGGTTAGGTTGCATTTGACCAAGGGTTTCCGAGACAAAACGTAATCCTCGTTTCAAGCTTTCATTTGCTTAGTCGTGGTCTTGAAACGGAGTCATGTAGCACATGTCATGGCCTTTTTATTTCAACCTATGTTTTCTGAAAATTACAATCTAAATTTGTTTTTGTGTGTTAGCGATTATGTTTGGGACTTTATTTCTTTACCATATGGAATTAGTAAAACTAACTCCCTTTTGTATGTTTTTGTATATGTATGTTATATATATGTATGTTGTATATATATGAAGTCGAAGCACAATAGATTGTAAGTAACTCTACAAATACATTCACAAGTAAAGAAAGAAAAACGAATTTAATCTGAAGCCAAGAGCAAAGATCAACAAACTAAACTCCAATCATAATTGTAAGGAGGTTTAACTAAATAATAGATCTCATCTATAGCTCGCCATTCAAACAGAATACATTGTTGAATCGAAGATTTCAAAGTCGTATAATACTTAAGCATGAGTTTCTTACATGAAATGTCAAATACTTGTTGTTTAGTTTTGTATATTATTCACCTTTTTAGGCTACCCAAGGATAAATAATATCATCGTTGTTTTGATCAAATAACGCGACGTGTTGTTAGAGCAAACTCATATCTCGACCGTTATATAATGGTGTGTCGCCGAGATGTTGTTTGTCCGGAGCATTCACAACAACTTCAAATACTAGCTGACCGGCTTTTACACCTGCCAAAACTCGACAAAAACTAAACACAAAATACTCCTAGGTGTGTTTTATCCATCTAGAATCCGTGGAAATTAAGTTTTCCCGGATTCTAGGTGGTCCATATGGACTGGGAATCAAAAGTCCGGTTTTTGATTTGGTTTGGATGATTTTGGCCGGTTTCGGCATTTTTGGTTGTTTTGGCCGGTTTTTATCTGTTTTCAAACGGTTAGGTTGCTTTTGACCAAGGGTTTCCGAGACAAAACGTAATCCTTGTTTCAAGCTTTCATTTGCTTAGTCGTGGTCTTGAAACGGAGTCATGTAGCACATGTCATGGCCTTTTTATTTCAACCCATGTTTTCTGAAAATTACAATCTAAATTTGTTTTTGTGTGTTAGCGATTATGTTTGGGACTTTATTTCTTTACCATATGGAATTGGTAAAACTAACTCCCTTTTGTATGTTTTTGTATATGTATGTTATATATATGTATGTTATATATATATGAAGTCGAAGCACATAAGATTGTATGTAACTCTACAAATACATACACAAGTAAAGAAAGAAAAACGAGTTTAATATGAAGCCAAGAGCAAAGATCAACAAACTAAACTCCAATCATAACTGTAAGGAGGTTTAACTAAATAATAGATCTCATCTATAGCTCGCCATTCAAACAGAATACATTGTTGAATCGAAGATTTCAAAGTCGTATAATACTTAAGCATGAGTTTCTTACATGAAATATCAAATACTTGTTGTTTAGTTTTGTATATTATTCACCTTTTTAGGATACCCAAGGATAAATAATATCATCGTTGTTTTAATCAAATAACGCGACGTGTTGTTAGAGCAAACTCATATCTCGACCGTTATATAATGGTGTGTCGCCGAGATGTTGTTTGTCCGGAGCATTCACAACAACTTCAAATACTAGCTGACCGACTTTTACACCTGCCAAAACTCGACAAAAACTAAACACAAAAAACTCCTAGGTGTGGTTTATCCATCTAGAATCCGTGGAAATTAAGTTTTCCCGGATTCTAGGTGGTCCATATGGACTGGAAATCAAAAGTCTGGTTTTTGCTTTGGTTTGGATGATTTTGGCCGGTTTCGGCATTTTTGGTTGTTTTGGCCGGTTTTTATCAGTTTTCAAACGGTTAGGTTGCTTTTGACCAAGGGTTGCTGAGACAAAACGTAATCCTTGTTTCAAGCTTTCATTTGCTTAGTCGTTGTCTTGAAACGGAGTCATGTAGCACATGTCATGGCCTTTTATTTCAACCCATGTTTTCTGAAAATTACAATCTAAATTTGTTTTTATGTGTTAGCGATTATGTTTGGGACTTTATTTCTTTACCATATGGAATTAGTAAAACTAACTCCCTTTTGTATGTTTTTGTATATGTATGTTATATATATGTATGTTATATATATATGAAGTCGAAGCACAATAAATTGTAAGTAACTCTACAAATACATACACAAGTAAAGAAAGAAAAACGAGTTTAATGTGAAGCCAAGAGTAAAGATCAACAAACTAAACTCCAATCATAACTGTAACGAGGTTTAACTAAATAATAGATCTCATCTATAGCTCGCCATTCAAACAGAATACATTGTTGAATCGAAGATTTCAAAGTCGTATAATACTTAAGCATGAGTTTCTTACATGAAATGTCAAATACTTGTTGTTTAGTTTTGTATATTATTCACCTTTTTAGGCTACCCAAGGATAAATAATATCATCGTTGTTTTGATCAAATAACGCGACGTGTTGTTAGAGCAAACTCATATCTCGACTGTTATATAATGGTGTGTCGCCGAGATGTTGTTTGTCCGGAGCATTCACAACAACTTCAAATACTAGCTGACCGACTTTTACACCTGCCAAAACTCGACAAAAACTAAACAAAAAAAACTCCTAGGTGTGTTTTATCCATCTAGAATCCGTGGAAATTAAGTTTTCCCGGATTCTAGGTGGTCCATATGGACTGGGAATCAAAAGTCCGGTTTTTGCTTAGGTTTGGATGATTTTGGCCGGTTTCGGCATTTTTGGTTGTTTTGGCTGGTTTTTATCAGTTTTCAAACGGTTAGGTTGCTTTTGACCAAGGGTTGCCGAGACAAAACGTAATCCTTGTTTCAAGCTTTCATTTGCTTAGTCGTGGTCTTGAAACGGAGTCATGTAGCACATGTCATGGCCTTTTTATTTCAACCCATGTTTTCTGAAAATTACAATCTAAATTTGTTTTTGTGTGTTAGCGATTATGTTTGGGACTTTATCTCTTTACCATATGGAATTAGTAAAACTAACTCCCTTTTGTATGTTTTTGTATATGTATGTTATATATATGTATGTTGTGTATATATGAAGTCGAAGCACAATAGATTGTAAATAACTCTACAAATACATACACAAGTAAAGAAAGAAAAACGAGTTTAATGTGAAGCCAAGAGCAAAGATCAACAAACTAAACACCAATCATAACTGTAAGGAGGTTTAACTATATAATAGATCTCATCTATAGCTCGCCATTCAAACAGAATACATTGTTGAATCGAAGATTTCAAAGTCGTATAATACTTAAGCATGAGTTTCTTACATGAAATGTCAAATACTTGTTGTTTAGTTTTGTATATTATTCACCTTTTTAGGCTACCCAAGGATAAATAATATCATCGTTGTTTTGATCAAATAACGCGACGCGTTGTTAGAGCAAACTCATATCTCGACCGTTATATAATGGTGTGTCGCCGAGATGTTGTTTTTCCGGTGCATTCACAACTACTTCAAATACTAGCTGACCGGCTTTTACACCTACCAAAACTCGACAAAATCTAAACACAAAAAATTCCTAGGTGTGTTTTATCCATCTAGAATCCGTGGAAATTAAGTTTTCCCGGATTCTAGGTGGTCCATATGGACTGGGAATCAAAAGTCCGGTTTTTGCTTAGGTTTGGATGATTTTGGCCGGTTTCGGCATTTTTGGTTGTTTTGGCTGGTTTTTATCAGTTTTCAAACGGTTAGGTTGCTTTTGACCAAGGGTTGCCGAGACAAAACGTAATCCTTGTTTCAAGCTTTCATTTGCTTAGTCGTGGTCTTGAAACGGAGTCATGTAGCACATGTCATGGCCTTTTTATTTCAACCCATGTTTTCTGAAAATTACAATCTAAATTTGTTTTTGTGTGTTAGCGATTATGTTTGGGACTTTATCTCTTTACCATATGGAATTAGTAAAACTAACTCCCTTTTGTATGTTTTTTTATATGTATGTTATATATATGTATGTTGTGTATATATGAAGTCGAAGCACAATAGATTGTAAATAACTCTACAAATACATACACAAGTAAAGAAAGAAAAACGAGTTTAATGTGAAGCCAAGAGCAAAGATCAACAAACTAAACACCAATCATAACTGTAAGGAGGTTTAACTATATAATAGATCTCATCTATAGCTCGCCATTCAAACAGAATACATTGTTGAATCGAAGATTTCAAAGTCGTATAATACTTAAGCATGAGTTTCTTACATGAAATGTCAAATACTTGTTGTTTAGTTTTGTATATTATTCACCTTTTTAGGCTACCCAAGGATAAATAATATCATCGTTGTTTTGATCAAATAACGCGACGTGTTGTTAGAGCAAACTCATATCTCGACCGTTATATAATGGTGTGTCGCCGAGATGTTGTTTTTCCGGTGCATTCACAACTACTTCAAATACTAGCTGACCGGCTTTTACACCTACCAAAACTCGACAAAATCTAAACACAAAAAATTCCTAGGTGTGTTTTATCCATCTAGAATCCGTGGAAATTAAGTTTTCCCGGATTCTAGGTGGTCCATATGGACTGGGAATCAAAAGTCCGGTTTTTGCTTTGGTTTGGATGATTTTGGCCGGTTTCGGCATTTTTGGTTGTTTTGGCCGGTTTTTATCAGTTTTCAAACGGTTAGGTTGCATTTGTCCAAGGGTTTCCGAGACAAAACGTAATCCTCGTTTCAAGCTTTCATTTGCTTAGTCGTGGTCTTGAAACGGAGTCATGTAGCACATGTCATGGCCTTTTTATTTCAACCCATGTTTTCTGAAAATTACAATCTAAATTTGTTTTTGTGTGTTAGCGATTATGTTTGGGACTTTATTTCTTTACCATATGGAATTAGTAAAACTAACTCCCTTTTGTATGTTTTTGTATATGTATGTTATATATATGTATGTTGTATATATATGAAGTCGAAGCACAATAGATTGTAAGTAACTCTACAAATACATACACAAGTAAAGAAAGAAAAACGAATTTAATCTGAAGCCAAGAGCAAAGATCAACAAACTAAACTCCAATCATAATTGTAAGGAGGTTTAACTAAATAATAGATCTCATCTATAGCTCGCCATTCAAACAGAATACATTGTTGAATCGAAGATTTCAAAGTCGTATAATACTTAAGCATGAGTTTCTTACATGAAATGTCAAATACTTGTTGTGTAGTTTTGTATATTATTCACCTTTTTAGGCTACCCAAGGATAAATAATATCATCGTTGTTTTGATCAAATAACGCGACGTGTTGTTAGAGCAAACTCATATCTCGACCGTTATATAATGGTGTGTCGCCGAGATGTTGTTTGTCCGGAGCATTCACAACAACTTCAAATACTAGCTGACCGGCTTTTACACCTGCCAAAACTCGACAAAAACTAAACACAAAATACTCCTAGGTGTGTTTTATCCATCTAGAATCCGTGGAAATTAAGTTTTCCCGGATTCTAGGTGGTCCATATGGACTGGGAATCAAAAGTCCGGTTTTTGCTTTGGTTTGGATGATTTTGGCCGGTTTCGGCATTTTTGGTTGTTTTGGCCGGTTTTTATCTGTTTTCAAACGGTTAGGTTGCTTTTGACCAAGGGTTTCCGAGACAAAACATAATCCTTGTTTCAAGCTTTCATTTGCTTAGTCGTGGTCTTGAAACGGAGTCATGTAGCACATGTCATGGCCTTTTTATTTCAACCCATGTTTTCTGAAAATTACAATCTAAATTTGTTTTTGTGTGTTAGCGATTATGTTTGGGACTTTATTTCTTTACCATATGGAATTAGTAAAACTAACTCCCTTTTGTATGTTTTTGTATATGTATGTTATATATATGTATGTTATATATATATGAAGTCGAAGCACAATAGATTGTATGTAACTCTACAAATACATACACAAGTAAAGAAAGAAAAACGAGTTTAATATGAAGCCAAGAGCAAAGATCAACAAACTAAACTCCAATCATAACTGTAAGGAGGTTTAATTAAATAATAGATCTCATCTATAGCTCGCCATTCAAACAGAATACATTGTTGAATCGAAGATTTCAAAGTCGTATAATACTTAAGCATGAGTTTCTTACATGAAATGTCAAATACTTGTTGTTTAGTTTTGTATATTATTCACCTTTTTAGGATACCCAAGGATAAATAATATCATCGTTGTTTTAATCAAATAACGCGACGTGTTGTTAGAGCAAACTCATATCTCGACCGTTATATAATGGTGTGTCGCCGAGATGTTGTTTGTCCGGAGCATTCACAACAACTTCAAATACTAGCTGACCGACTTTTACACCTGCCAAAACTCGACAAAAACTAAACACAAAAAACTCCTAGGTGTGGTTTATCCATCTAGAATCCGTGGAAATTAAGTTTTCCCGGATTCTAGGTGGTCCATATGGACTGGAAATCAAAAGTCCGGTTTTTTCTTTGGTTTGGATGATTTTGGCCGGTTTCGGCATTTTTGGTTGTTTTGGCCGGTTTTTATCAGTTTCAAACGGTTAGGTTGCTTTTGACCAAGGGTTGCTGAGATAAAACGTAATCCTTGTTTTAAGCTTTCATTTGCTTAGTCGTTGTCTTGAAACGGAGTCATGTAGCACATGTCATGGCCTTTTTATTTCAACCCATGTTTTCTGAAAATTACAATCTAAATTTGTTTTTATGTGTTAGCGATTATGTTTGGGACTTTATTTCTTTACCATATGGAATTAGTAAAACTAACTCCCTTTTGTATGTTTTTGTATATGTATGTTATATATATATGAAGTCGAAGCACAATAAATTGTAAGTAACTCTACAAATACATACACAAGTAAAGAAAGAAAAACGAGTTTAATGTGAAGCCAAGAGTAAAGATCAACAAACTAAACTCCAATCATAATTGTAAGGAGGTTTAACTAAATAATAGATCTCATCTATAGCTCGCCATTCAAACAGAATACATTGTTGAATCGAAGATTTCAAAGTCGTATAATACTTAAGCATGAGTTTCTTACATGAAATGTCAAATACTTGTTGTTTAGTTTTGTATATTATTCACCTTTTTAGGATACCCAAGGATAAATAATATCATCGTTGTTTTAATCAAATAACGCGACGTGTTGTTAGAGCAAACTCATATCTCGACCGTTATATAATGGTGTGTCGCCGAGATGTTGTTTGTCCGGAGCATTCACAACAACTTCAAATACTAGCTGACCAACTTTTACACCTGCCAAAACTCGACAAAAACTAAACACAAAAAACTCCTAGGTGTGGTTTATCCATCTAGAATCCGTGGAAATTAAGTTTTCCCGGATTCTAGGTGGTCCATATGGACTGGAAATCAAAAGTCCGGTTTTTGCTTTGGTTTGGATGATTTTGGCCGGTTTCGGCATTTTTGGTTGTTTTGGCCGGTTTTTATCAGTTTTCAAACGGTTAGTTTGCTTTTGACCAAGGGTTGCTGAGATAAAGCGTAATCCTTGTTTCAAGCTTTCATTTGCTTAGTCGTTGTCTTGAAACGGAGTCATGTAGCACATGTCATGGCCTTTTTATTTCAACCCATGTTTTCTGAAAATTAAAATCTAAATTTGTTTTTATGTGTTAGCGATTATGTTTGGGACTTTATTTCTTTACCATATAGAATTAGTAAAACTAACTCCCTTTTGTATGTTTTTGTATATGTATGTTATATATATGTATGTTATATATATATGAAGTCGAAGCACAATAAATTGTAAGTAACTCTACAAATATATACACAAGTAAAGAAAGAAAAACGAGTTTAATGTGAAGCCAAGAGTAAAGATCAACAAACTAAACTCCAATCTGTTGATCCCAAACTTAGATCGATTAAGCTTTGTGTATACGAGATTAGATCAAGTAATACATGTAGAGAAACCTTTGCTAATGAATAAAGTAACTAAGTGTTATGCGGAATTAACACTTAATCTAAAACACAAAGATGTTAAACAAACTTTCACTTGTATTAGAATGATCGAACTTGATTACAATGAAAGAGGTTTAACTTGTGAAAACTTATGATAACTGATAATTAACTTTAACCTAAAAGATCTTCTTTTATAGATTAAGAAGTCTTGTACAATAAGCTACGAATCAACTATTCTAGGTAAAGATAATAATAGAAAATACAATGTCGAGCTTATCTTTACCATACACAAATAAAGAAACAAATAAACAAAATGATTCGTATGAAGATATATTCCATCAGTGCTAATCTTCAAGGCTGTCAGCGTTGACTTCTACAAATGTCAACGCTTGGCTGTCAGCGTCCAATGTCATCTTATCAGCGCTTGAATTCTTCTTAACAGCGTCTAGTGAACTGACCCATAATTTATTCCCAACAATCCTCCCCTAAACTTGATATCTATTCCAATGATCAAGTTTCTGAATAAAAACTTAAGGCTTAGGAGGAATCTTACAAAAACTTCTTATGTTGGTGTTAAACATATCTAATCAAGTCTTTGGCCACGTCACTAGTATAATCAATCTCCAAGGGTGTCTCCTTCATCTTCTCCAATACTTCTTTGGACAAGAAATAGTTAGCATCCACAAGTAGATACTCTGAAAACTTTGTAGAGCTCAAATGAAACACACCACAAGTAGAATAAAGCCTCCAATGAAGATTACTGAGGTCATCTTCAAGATCCTTCCATATGGCAGGATCTGCTTCCCTTGGACCACACAAAGTCAAAAATGTGTGCCATAGTCTTATTCCATTTGCTGAAGTAGGTGCTTCAGCTGTATACTTGGCCTCTATCAATCTCCATAGATGCACCAAGTCTTCTCTGTCTATGCTTGCAAAGATAGAAATAATTGAAGTGAAAGTATGTACCTCCTTTCCAAACCTGCCAATCTTCCAAAATCCACACTCATCTTCATCAAAACTTATGATTGGATTTCTGTCATCTAGAGGTACTACATTAACCAAATCTGAAGCTTCCAATGGAGAAAGCTTGAGATGCTTCCTTATAACAGTTTCAGTTCGATAATACACATCCATATCTTTAGGAAATTGGAGAGGATCTCCTTTCTTCACTGGTCTTTGAGCAATCCTCATCTCCTTTTGAATCTGCATTTCCTCAGCAAGCTCTTGTTTCCTTTCTTCTGAAAGAAACTGGTAGACATTATTTTCTTGCACATTCCTCCAAATAGGATGTGCCCTATACTCTAACTCCTCAAAAGATAAAGCCAGCAACTTCTTGTATGTCCATCTAGGTTGATGGCATCTAAGCAACTTGTAATACAACTGCCTTCTATCTCTTTTAAGCCAAGTCTTGACCTCTTGTGCATTAAACCTCAAAATCACCTTTATATCATCTTGTACCCTGAGAAGAACTTCCAACCCCCAAATTTGATCTGACAAACTCATTCCTGGATTGTCCATTACTTTGTCTTCCCAAGCATGGTACATTCTGGTGATTTCTGGAAGGTCCCAATCAACCTGCTTCTTCAAATCACTCAATCTTTCTCTTGCCAACTCATCCCCATATTCAAGTCTTTCTGGATCTTCAATAATTTGAACACTTGAATCTGAGCTATCTCCTTCTTTTTCATCACCACTTTCTTCCTCACTCTCAGAAGTGACAACAAATGGTGATCTACCACTCCTCTTCAAATCTCTTTCCAAAAGTTGTGCAGCCAACTGTTCATCAAATGCAATTTGTGCTGCATCTTTCTTTGGAACATCTTCTTCAACCAAAATTCCTTTACCATTGTCTTTTGGATCAATAATAGGTAAGGTAGAAGAAGAAACATGTGTGGACACATCTTTGATGATTGCTGATGACTGGAATACATCAACACCACCTGTAACTTTGTCAGCGTTCAAGTTACCTCTATCAGCGCCCCGATTACCTTTGTCAGCGCTGGATGTGTCAGCGTTCAAACCTGTATCAGCGCCCATTGTTGCTGTGAAAGATCCTTCCAAGTTCAATGGAGTTACCTTGGATGTATCAATAATTGGGTGCTTCTTCAAGTTGGTGAGTACTTCAGCAACATTTAAAGATTCACTAAATTGTGAACTCTTCTCACTAGCTGTATGAATCAACTCATCCTCTTCATCCTCCCCTTTGGAAGATTCCTCCATTCTACTCCTGCTACTTGGATTCTCCAAAACAGTTACCCGCTCCCTCAATACTTGGAGTTCACGGCCCTGATTATTGACAATTTGTACAAGGCTGACATTTTGCTTTTGCAAGCTAATGACAGCAGCCGTCAATTCAGTCAATGTCATAGGTTCCAATCTGCCCTTAGCTAGAATGGGGATTTGACCTCCCAAAATAGAATCATAGGGCATGGATGAGGTCTTAATGATGTTGGGACTGTCTTGACCAGCATCTAAGCTTGTGTCAATAGCCCCAGCCTCATCCATGTCACCAGCCACACTTGTGGAGGTGGTTCTCTCTGCAACAAGGCTAGGACCACTAGAGGAGAACACTCCAGTAGTCCTTTGGCGTTTATTCAACCTAGATTGTAATGGGGTGGAAGATGAGGTAGATTGTGTGGGTGTTGGTTGATTAAGGGGTGTTTGGGATTGTTCAGGGATGTCATCAGCGTTGAGATTGGCTGTGTCAGCGCCAATATTTAGAGTGTCAGCGTTGACATTGGGTTGGTCAACGTCCATGTGATCAGGTGAAGGTAATGGTTCAAGAATAGGCTCAAGTTGAGGTGCAGGGTCTGGTTGTGGTTGAGCAGCCTGAATTACTTCAAGCATGGCTTGGGTAAGAGGGATAGATCTGTTTGTGGAGCTCATTTTGTCAAAAATGGTTTTCTTTTGCTTAGGGATCTCATAAAAAGTGTCATGATCCCTAGTACAATATTCTTGTAAATCAAACACCATTTGCAAAAATCTTGGGTAAGCCAAAGTCATTTTACTTCCCTTATTTTTACACATCCCTTCAAAAATCATTTTTGAAAAATTATACTTAAGCCCACGTGACATACAAACCAAAGCACTTGCAATGGACCTGTTTATTTCATTAAAAGCAGTACATTTTGGACTTAAGCATTGAAGAAGGACATGTATCAAATATTTCCAGTCAGAGGGAAATTCCTGCTTATGATATTTATTTAAAGATTTACCAGCAGGAATAGGATAACCCAATTCCCTAAGACCTTGTTCTATTGTTGCAATGGCAAAAGTAGTCACACCATCAGCGTCATCAAGACGCAAAGCTTGGCGAACCAAGGCTTCAGTGACCACCCATGTTCTTCCATGAACAGTAGATGTTAATGTGGTCACTCCATTAGCTGTTGTGGAACTAACATTATTCCAAAACTGTCTAATGTGTGCGACAGGGACTAATGGTTCATGAGAAAGTGCATACCTTATAGAGGATGCATTTAAAAATGCCACCATTTGAGAATACTGAGGAAACAAATCATTATCAGCAGCCAAGTAAGCGACCATATTATGTTGGCTCTTGAACTCCAATGTCAGATTGGTTGAGTTGAACTTTGGTGCCATGTTTAAAGCTGTTTAGGTTATGTGATATGGGAAAAATCTAGGAGAAAAATGTTAGACAAGAAAATATGAATACCCAGAACAAAAAGTTTAGCCAAATTTATAGGAGAGATGCATGATTTGGATTGGTAAAAAATGAGGCAGTTATATTCAAAGAGCAATGATGAAAATATTGAATCAAATATAACTTATCTCATGCATTAATTAAAAGTAACAACTCCCCAAAATTACGGCCAAAGATTAGTCAAAAATAACAACTGGGTAGGGCCCACTAGGTGTCAACGGTCAAAAATAGCCCATCAACGCCCAACGGCTATATTTTCTTGTCAGCGTTTGCCTAAAGCCTTGTCAGCGTCATGATTGGACGTAACAGCGTTTGGAGAAAAACTTGTCAGCGTCTAAAAAATAAAAAATATTTAAAAAGAAAAAGACCTTAACAAAGTAATTTATCCTAAGGGAAATATCTTACAAGGTGATAATAATTACTGGGCGGCAAGCACTGTCCATTTATGCACACTTGCTTAAGCAAGATAGACACAAATGTCCTCTAGTGTCCCTTGCTAACCAAAATACTTACCAACAAAGTTATTTCATAAAATTCTTTGTAACTCCCAGGTAAACCCATAACAAAACTATTCCCAAGTATCCCATCAGACCATAACCAATTCTAGGCCAAAAATGTCTTGGCAGCATGCATAGTGTGTCAACTTTGCATGCTACAGTGCCTCATGGTTTAGTAAAACTAACCCATACTCACCTGTGGACACAATCTAGAATTGTGATGAGAGTATTATAAGAATACCCAAAAGTCCTAAAGGTTCCTTAAACCTCCCCTTAAACTATGATACATGAGTTTCTCAAAATATATATGAACATTAAAAATTTATGTCAAGATAGGAATATAAATATTCCAACCATCATCCATAAACAAAAACATGTCCAAATAGCTCTTCAAAGATCCATAAGCAACTCTGTATCCAATGGCATAAAGCTACCACCACCTACACATTTAGATTGAAAACCACAAAACTAACATTTGTTGCTGACAGCGCCCCGACAACACGTATCAGCGTTGAAGGAACTCTTGTCAGCGTTAGACAATAATATCTCTAACAACGGCAAAATAACACGTATCAGCGTTACAATTACCTTTGTCAGTGTTAGAAAAATAAAGTGGAAAAATCTAAATCATCACAAAGACCAATAACAATGCATTATCCTGTACATACTTTTACAAAAAGGGTCCAAAACACATATTAAGTGAGATTAACCATTCCAATATTTGTTACCAAATATTAAAATCTTCCAGTATCAAAAGGTTTAGTTAATAAATCAGCCACATTATCTTCTGTGGCTACCCTATCTGGTTGTATTAAACCTTTCTCAAAGCAATCTCTTATAAAATGATGTCTAATTTCTATGTGTTTGGTTTTAGAATGATGTACAGGATTTTTAATAATGCATAAAGTACTGTTATTGTCTACAAAAATCTTGGTATGCATGAAATTATACCCATAATCCAACAGCTGGTTCTGAATCCATAAGACTTGTCCACAACAAGCAGCTGCTGCAACATATTCTGCTTCAGTTGTAGAGTGCCACCACTGTTTGTTTCTTGCATTGCCAAGATATCAATCTACTCCCAAGAAATTGACATCCACCAGTTGTGGATTTCCTATCAAACTTGTCACCACCATAGTCACTGTCTGAATATGCAATAAGCTCCAATGGAGAATCTTTTGGGTACCATAAGCCAAGATCTGGATAACATCTTAGGTACCTAAAAATTCTTTTCACAGCAAAAAGGTGACACTCTTTGGGAGTCACTTGATGGCGTGCACAAGCACACACAGCAAACATGATGTCAGGTCTTGAGGCTGTAAGATACATCAATGAACCAATCATTGATCTATAGTGCCTAACATCCACATCCTTTCCAGCTCCAATTTTTCCCCAAGGGTGTTCCCTATCCATAGGAGTGGAAGCACTCTTTTCATGTGGAGAAAAACCATATTTCTTCAAGATTTCAGCTACATATTTGTCTTGGGAGATGAAGATACCATCTTTTTTCTGCTGAACTTGTAAACCTAGAAAGAAGTTCATCTCACCCATTGCACTCATCTTGAATTTATCTGTCATAAGCTTGGAAAAGTCTTCACTCATCTTTGGATTAGAGGATCCAAAAATGATATCATCAACATAGACCTGGACAAGTAAGACATCCTTACCTTTCTTCTTTGTGAACAATGTCTGATCTATGGTGCCCCTTTTAAAACCATTTTCCACCAAGTAGGTGGACAATGTACCATACCATGCTCTTGGGGCCTGATGAAGTCCATACATAGCTTTCTTCACTCTATAAACCTTGTCTGGATTCTCAGGATCTTCAAAACCAGGAGGTTGCATGACATATACCTCCTCAACAATTGTTCCATAGAGGAAAGCACTCTTCACATCCATTTGATAAACAGTGAAGTTCATCCAAGAGGCATAAGCTAGGAAAATTCTTATAGCTTCAATTCTTGGAACAGGAGCAAAGACCTCTTCATAATCTATTCCTTCCTCTTGTGTATATCCCTGAGCTACCAAACGTGCCTTGTTTCTGACCACAATACCTCTTTCATCTTTCTTGTTCCTTAGAACCCATCTTGTCCCAATTGGTCTCACATATCTAGGACAATCAACCAGCTCCCAAACATCCTGTATAGCAAATTGGTGAAGCTCATCCTGCATTGCTTCCACCCAACTAGGTTCTTTGAGAGCATCAAAAATCTTCTTGGGTTCTTCTTGTGACAGAAAACATGCAAACAAACATGCTTGTACAAGAGGGGTATCAACCTTCTTGTGTATATTGGCAATAAATCCACCAAGATTTTGATGGAATCTTCTTGTCTGAACTGGAGCCATAACATCACCAATGATCTGAGATGAGGGGTGATCCTTATTTGTGGAAGTGAGAACTCCTCCTTCAAAAAGTCTGGTGTCCTCAACTTCACGCTCCATGTTGCCAATATCTTCTTCATCAGACTCTCTTTGATCAACAGGAATCTCTTCATGGACATTGGAAGGTCCACCTTGTTCAAAATGTGAAGAGAAAAGATGTGCAAAGGTGTCATCAAAGTCTGAACCTTGCTTGTCAGCGCTTGGGCTAACAACGCTTGAACTGTTGTTGTCAACGTCTGATCCATCAGCGTCTGAATTGCTCTTGTCAGCGCTTGATTTCCCTTTGTCAGCGCCTGAAGAACAATGCATGTTTGTATTTGGTGGTATTTGGAAACCACCATTATCTTTTCTAGCAGCAGTAGCAGCAGCATAATACTCATCTGTCCATATAGGAAGTGTAACATATTCTTGTGTGGGAGATGACTCAACTGTTGGTGGTCCATCCTTCTTAGCAACCTGCATACCTGAAACATTACCAATTCTCTTTTCCAAAACACTTGAAGTTACCTTCACAATGTCTGGATCAGTAACAGGCATATAATTTAAAGCTCTAGATAAAGGTTCCAAGTCAAACAACCAATTTGGACCACTTTCAGGATCACTAGGTTTACTCTCTAAAAACCTAACATGTACTTTTTCAAGTATACGTTTTTCCTTTTTAATGTAAACCCTATATCCTTTGCTCTGCACTGAATAACCCATGAAGTAGCCTTCATCACCTTTTGAATCAAATTTACCTAGGGCTTCACTAGTTTCTAAAACAACTACATGACAACCAAAAGGCTTGAGAAAGCCAATATTTGGCTTCCTTCCCCAAAGTAACTCATAAGGTGTCTTATTATGTATTTTGTTGACCAATGCCCTATTTTGAACATAACAAGCTGTGTTAACAGCTTCAGCCCAAAAGGCTATAGGAAAGTGGGCATCAGCCAACATGGTTCTGGCTGCTTCAATTAGGGTTCTGTTCTTCCTTTCAACAACCCCATTTTGCTGTGGGGTTCTAGCTATGCTAAACTGCCTAGTAATCCCTTTCTTGGCACAAAAATCATCTAACAACTGATTTCTAAACTCACCCCCATTGTCACTTCTAATAATTTTGACCTCATTACCATTCTTCTTCTCAATCTGGGTAATGAAATTAATCAGACTTTGGGCAGTTTCACTTTTCTTGGCTAGAAAGAAAGTCCATGTAAACCTGGAAAAATCATCAGTGATGACAAAACAATATGATTTACCCTTCAAACTTTCTATATTAGTTGGACCAAAGAGGTCCATATGCAATAAGTGAAGTGGTTTAGAACTAGAGTGCACCTGTTTAGATTTGAATGAGACCTTGTGCTGCTTGCCCTTAAGACATGCAACACAAGAGTGGTCATTGTGGAAAGCCTTTTCAGGCAAACCATCAACTAAACCAAGCCTCACAAGTCTATTGATATTTTTAAAGTTTATGTGCCCTAATCTCCTGTGCCAAAGATTACTTTCATCTACTGAGGCTTTAGCATAAAAACATGACATCATTTTATTATTCATCTTAATTCCATTAAGATTCACATTATAAATGTCTTTATGCCTTGGTGTTCTAAATTCTATGTATTTTTCCTCAGGGAGCTTGTAATCTTTGCTTAACACCAAGCACTCAGTATCTGTGAAAAGAACCTTATTTTTGTTATCACACACTTGTGATACACTAAACAAATTATAATCCAGTTCTTTTACCAGGAAGACATTCTCAAAACGTAGATTATTGGTAATAAGGGTTCCTTTTCCTGTGATGGTGCCATAGCCCCCTCCAAAGTATACCTTATCACCATCTTGAATAGGAGTGAAGTTTGTCAGATAGTCTTCCTTTCCTGTCATGTGCCTTGAGCATCCACTATCCCAATATCCATAATCATTGATCTTCTTCTGAATGCCCTGCACATAAAGAAAACATATTAGTTTTCTTTGGGAACCCAAGCCTTAGAAGACTTGGATTCATCTGGTTGTTCAACAAGAACAGACTTGGTTCTCATAACAACCCCATTTTCATCCCTTTTTGAATGAAATTCCCAGTTAACCCCAACTGGTGTTGACATGGCCTTTAAAATATAATGAAACCTGTTGCATGTCATAGAAAGACCAGTAAAATTAGGGTTTTGGTCTTGTTTTGGTCTCCATGTTAAGCTAGTAGAAGCTTTAGACCCATTTCCCTGTGGTTGCAAATACCTAGGTTTGGCAGTGTGTCTGTCAGCGCTGCAATTGTTCTTGTTAGCGGCCCGATTGCCTTTATCAGCGTTGAACCTAGGGTTTGCTACAGGAACCCATTGCCTATTGGACCAAGTGTTTGACTTTTGGAAAGGTCTTAGGCCTTGTGTGTTAGACCCTCTAGAAAAGAATGGGGCTGGTCTAACAACTTGTGAACTTTTGTTCACAAAGGTATTGGGTCTGACAGTGTTTGACCTATGTTGACTTTTGTCAGCGCTGAAATGGTTCCTATCAGCGTTGACATTGGAAGCGTTGACACATTTGTATGCCAAATGTGAAAAGCTACCACATGAGTAACAAGCTTTTCTAGACATAGTCTTAGGCCTAGATGCAAAGAAGCCTGTTCCATGGTTACTAACTTGGCTTTTTGGTGACCTAGTATTCCTATACATCTCTGCATACTTAACACTAGGTTTTCTAACAGTTTGTGGGCCAAGGTCAACAGCTTTGCCAGTGGTTGGGTGTGTGATTTTAATAGGTGTAGGATCATGGCTCGTGATTGGTGTGGGCTCATTTGGACTTTCACACAACAACCCTCCCTTAACAAACAAAGTGTGGTTAGCTTTCTTCCACTCATCTAGGTCAGTCAGTTTTTGTTTGTATTCTTCAACTGGGGAAGTCACTCTAGGTGGAGGAATGAATTCCTTCTCTTGGAGTTCTGGCAAGCCAGTCCAAGATAAGTCCTTTGATTGGACACCATAGAAATCCCCAGCTGGTGGTGGAACACCAGTATAATCTTTCATCCCAATCCCACTCATGTCCTTAGAGTCTCTTTGTTTACTAACACACTCTCCTAGGGATTGTGTGGCTTTATCAAATCTCTGGATTTTAAGACTCACATTATCTTTATTTTTGTTAGCCTCATCTAACTGAGCTATCAAATCAAGATTAACCCTGTTTGTGATATCTTGAATATCTTTACTTTGATGTAACTCATGATTTAAGATATTTATTTTATCCTTTAAATCAAACTCCATTTTCTTATACTCAGCTACTGTCTTTTCTGTTTGGGTAAGAGCAATTTGATAATTAGATACTTTGCATCTTTCAGCACTTGCCTCATCTAATAATTTTACTATCTCTTGATTTAGTTTTTCAGTATTTAAACGACAACCCTTAGAACAGAAAGCATCATCATATACCTCATTATCTGATGAAGAGGAGGAGTGTGCCATGAGAGCATATTCAACATGCTCTTCTTTAACTTCAGCAACCAAAGCTCTGTCCTCTTCCTCATCCTTAGCCATAAAGTTCCAGCTCCAGTCCCATCCTCCAACACCATCAATTTGTTGAACAGCAACCATGGCCTTGGGATCTTGGCTCTTAACCATTTGGCTTGAAGGCTTACCAGCATCAGATCTTCTTGGAGATCTACATTCCCTCATAAAGTGCCCCATCCGATGACAATTGTAGCACTCAACTTTGGATTTGTCAAATCCAGCAACATCCTTAGCATTAAAGGTCATCTTCTTCTTGAACCTTTTATTAAACCTGTTTGCTCTTAAACTTACAAGAGCCATAGTCCACTTGATGTCCATCTCTTCCAATTGCTCATCACTTATATGCTCAAGATCTTCATATGTAATCCTTGAATCACTGGGCAAAGAAGCTATGAATGCACACACAATATCTAGATCTAAACCAGCAGGTTTAATTCCATCAGCGCCAAAGTTGTGAGTATCAGCGCTTGAGTATAAAGCGTTGACAGGATATGATCCAGCGCTGACAGACTGAGATCCAGTGACTGGATGTCCATAGGAGTTCATGGAATCAAATTGGACTTCACTTTGTGAGAAGAAGGCCATATTGCTACTGGAAGATTTATTATCACTCTCCAAAAGCCATTCATTCTACAACAGTCTTAGTTTGTTGAAGATGTCATCAAACCTGGAGGTCTTGTGGGTGTTATTGACAAGAATGGATCTTGTCTCAATCTTCCATACATCACCAAGACTTTTGAGAAAAGTAGCATTCAAGTCAGGGTCATCAATCTGTGTTCCCATGAAGGAAAGTTGACTTGTGATATCAAGCAGTCTACTTCTCACACTGCTGAGATTCTCATTGGGTTGAGCCTTGAAGACAGCATACTCATGCATGAGTTGCTTCTTCTTTTCTTCTTTTGTGTCAGCATTGCCACCATGTGCTACTTCAAGAGCTTCCCAAAGCTCTTTTGCAGACTCAAAGCGTTTGTACTTGTGCTGATTCTCATGACCTAAGGCGTGTTTCATGATGTTCAAGATTTTCATGTCCACCCTTTTCTTGGCTACATCTTCAGCAGATACAGCTCTTCCATCTTCAGGCTTTTCCTTCTTATCAGCTTCAGGACAATTAGGAACAGCTATCCTTGTGGCAATAGCATTAGCAATCTTTTGAGCTTTGTTGAAAGTGTTCCCATATTCAACAATCTCCCAAAGAGTGTAGTCATGGATGGCTATATACTGCTCAAAACTAGACTTCCAAAGCTCGAAGTTCCTGGCATCAAACATGGGAATTTTGATACTAGGGTTTGTGGAGTTGTTTTGTAGCAAAGCAGGAGGCTGATTTGTGCCAGACATGATGTTTTTAGGGTTTTGAGAAATTTAGGGTTTTTAGGGTTTTTGGTGTTTTAGGGTTCTTGCGTTACTTAAAGAACAAAAGTTTCTCAACAAGCTCTGATACCACTTGTTGATCCCAAACTTAGATCGATTAAGCTTTGTGTATACGAGATTAGATCAAGTAATACACGTAGAGAAACCTTTGCTTATGAATAAAGTAACTAAGTGTTATGCGGAATTAACACTTAATCTAAAACACAAAGATGTTAAACAAACTTTCACTTTTATTAGAATGATCGAACTTGATTACAATGAAAGAGGTTTAACTTGTGAAAACTTATGATAACTGATAATTAACTTTAACCTAAAAGATCTTCTTTTATAGATTAATAAGTCTTGTACAATAAGCTACGAATCAACTATTCTAGGTAAAGATAATAATAGAAAATACAATGTCGAGCTTATCTTTACCATACACAAATAAAGAAACAAATAAACAAAATGATTCGTATGAAGATATATTCCATCAGTGCTAATCTTCAAGGCTGTCAGCGTTGACTTCTACAAATGTCAACGCTTGGCTGTCAGCGTCCAATGTCATCTTATCAGCGCTTGAATTCTTCTTAACAGCGTCTAGTGAACTGACCCATAATTTATTCCCAACACAATCATAACTGTAAGGAGGTTTAACTAAATAATAGATCTCATCTATAGCTCGCCATTCAAACAGAATACATTGTTGAATCGAAGATTTCCAAGTCGTATAATACTTAAGCATGAGTTTCTTACATGAAATGTCAAATACTTGTTGTTTAGTTTTGTATATTATTCACCTTTTTAGGCTACCCAAGGATAAATAATATCATCGTTGTTTTGATCAAATAACGCGACGTGTTGTTAGAGCAAACTCATATCTCGACCGTTATATAATGGTGTGTCGCCGAGATGTTGTTTGTCCGGAGCATTCACAACAACTTCAAATACTAGCTGACCGACTTTTACACCTGCCAAAACTCGACAAAAACTAAACACAAAAAACTCCTACGTGTGTTTTATCCATCTAGAATCCGTGGAAATTAAGTTTTCCCGGATTCTAGGTGGTCCATATGGACTGGGAATCAAAAGTCCGGTTTTTGCTTAGGTTTGGATGATTTTGGCCGGTTTCGGTATTTTTGGTTGTTTTGGCCGGTTTTTATCTGTTTTCAAACGGTTAGGTTGATTTTGACCAAGGGTTTCTGAGACAAAACGTAATCCTTGTTTCAAGCTTTCATTTGCTTAGTCGTGGTCTTGAAACGGAGTCATGAAGCACATGTCATGGCCTTTTTATTTCAACCCATGTTTTCTGAAAATTACAATCTAAATTTGTTTTTGTGTGTTAGCGATTATGTTTGAGACTTTATTTCTTTACCATATGGAATTAGTAAAACTAACTCCCTTTTGTATGTTTTTATATATGTATGTTATATATATGTATGTTGTATATATATGAAGTCGAAGCACAATAGATTGTAAGTAACTCTACAAATACATACACAAGTAAAGAAAGAAAAACGAGTTTAATCTGAAGCCAAGAGCTAAGATCAACAAACTAAACTCCAATCATAACTGTAAAGAGGTTTAAATAAATAATAGATCTCATCTATAGCTCGCCATTCAAACATAATACATTGTTGAATCAAAGATTTCAAAGTCGTATAATACTTTAGCATGAGTTTCTTACATGAAATGTCAAATACTTGTTGTTTAGTTTTGTATATTATTCACCTTTTTAGGCTACCCAAGGATAAATAATATCATCGTTGTTTTGATCAAATAACGCGACGTGTTGTTAGAGCAAACTCATATCTCGACCGTTATATAATGGTGTGTTGCCGAGATGTTGTTTTTCCGGTGCATTCACAACTACTTCAAATACTAGCTGACCGGCTTTTACACCTACCAAAACTCGACAAAATCTAAACACAAAAAATTACTAGGTGTGTTTTATCCATCTAGACTCCGTGGAAATTAAGTTTTCCCGGATTCTAGGTGGTCCATATGGACTGGGAATCAAAAGTCCGGTTTTTGCTTTGGTTTGGATGATTTTGGCCGGTTTCGGCATTTTTGGTTGTTTTGGCTGGTTTTTATCAGTTTTCAAACGGTTAGGTTGCTTTTGACGAAGGGTTTCCGAGACAAAACGTAATCCTTGTTTCAAGCTTTCATTTTCTTAGTCGTGGTCTTGAAACGGAGTCATGTAGCACATGTCATGGCCTTTTTATTTCAACCCATGTTTTCTGAAAATTACAATCTAAATTTGTTTTTGTGTGTTAGCGATTATGTTTGGGACTTTATTTCTTTACCATATGGAATTAGTAAAACTAACTCCCTTTTGTATGTTTTTGTATATGTATGTTATATATATGTATGTTGTATATATATGAAGTCGCAGCACAATAGATTGTAAGTAACTCTACAAATACATACACAAGTAAAGAAAGAAAAACGAGTTTAATGTGAAGCCAAGAGCAAAGATCAACAAACTAAACTCCAATCATAACTGTAAGGAGTTTTAACTAAATAATAGATCTCATCTATAGCTCGCCATTCAAACAGAATACATTGTTGAATCGAAGATTTCAAAGTCGTATAATACTTAAGCATGAGTTTCTTACTTGAAATGTCAAATACTTGTTGTTTAGTTTTGTATATTATTCACCTTTTTAGGCTACCCAAGGATAAATAATATCATCGTTGTTTTGATTAAATAACGCGACGTGTTGTTAGAGCAAACTTATATCTCGACCGTTATATAATTGTGTGTCGCCGAGATGTTGTTTGTCCGGAGCATTCACAACAACTTCAAATACTAGCTGACCGACTTTTACACCTGCCAAAACTCGACAAAAACTAAACACAAAAAACTCCTAGGTGTGGTTTATCCATCTAGAATCCGTGGAAATTAAGTTTTCCCGGATTCTAGGTGGTCCATATGGACTGGAAATCAAAAGTCCGGTTTTTGCTTTGGTTTGGATGATTTTGGCCGGTTTCGGCATTTTTGGTTGTTTTGGCTGGTTTTTATCAGTTTTCAAACGGTTAGGTTGCTTTTGACGAAGGGTTTCCGAGACAAAACGTAATCCTTGTTTCAAGCTTTCATTTGCTTAGTCGTGGTCTTGAAACGGAGTCATGAAGCACATGTCATGGCCTTTTTATTTCAACCCATGTTTTCTGAAAATTACAATCTAAATTTGTTTTTGTGTGTTAGCGATTATGTTTGGGACTTTATTTCTTTACCATATGGAATTAGTAAAACTAACTCCCTTTTGTATGTTTTTGTATATGTATGTTATATATATGTATGTTGTATATATATGAAGTCGCAGCACAATAGATTGTAAGTAACTCTACAAATACATACACAAGTAAAGAAAGAAAAACGAGTTTAATGTGAAGCCAAGAGCAAAGATCAACAAACTAAACTCCAATCATAACTGTAAGGAGTTTTAACTAAATAATAGATCTCATCTATAGCTCGCCATTCAAACAGAATACATTGTTGAATCGAAGATTTCAAAGTCGTATAATACTTAAGCATGAGTTTCTTACTTGAAATGTCAAATACTTGTTGTTTAGTTTTGTATATTATTCACCTTTTTAGGCTACCCAAGGATAAATAATATCATCGTTGTTTTGATTAAATAACGCGACGTGTTGTTAGAGCAAACTTATATCTCGACCGTTATATAATTGTGTGTCGCCGAGATGTTGTTTGTCCGGAGCATTCACAACAACTTCAAATACTAGCTGACCGACTTTTACACCAGCCAAAACTCGACAAAAACTAAACACAAAAAACTCCTAGGTGTGGTTTATCCATCTAGAATCCGTGGAAATTAAGTTTTCCCGGATTCTAGGTGGTCCATATGGACTGGAAATCAAAAGTCCGGTTTTTGCTTTGGTTTGGATGATTTTGGCCGGTTTCGGCATTTTTGGTTGTTTTGGCTGGTTTTTATCAGTTTTCAAACGGTTAGGTTGCTTTTGACCAAGGGTTGCTGAGATAAAACGTAATCCTTGTTTCAAGCTTTCATTTGCTTAGTCGTGGTCTTGAAACGGAGTCATGAAGCACATGTCATGGCCTTTTTATTTCAACCCATGTTTTCTGAAAATTACAATCTAAATTTGTTTTTGTGTGTTAGCGATTATGTTTGGGACTTTATTTCTTTACCATATGGAATTAGTAAAACTAACTCCCTTTTGTATGTTTTTGTATATATATGTTATATATATGTATGTTGTATATATATGAAGTCAAAGCACAATAGATTGTAAGTAACTCTACAAATACATACACAAGTAAAGAAAGAAAAACGAGTTTAATCTGAAGCCAAGAGCTAAGATCAACAAACTAAACTCCAATCATAACTGTAAAGAGGTTTAACTAAATAAAAGATCTCATCTATAGCTCGCCATTCAAACATAATACATTGTTGAATCAAAGATTTCAAAGTCGTATAATACTTTAGCATGAGTTTCTTACATGAAATGTCAAATACTTGTTGTTTAGTTTTGTATATTATTCACCTTTTTAGGCTACCCAAGGATAAATAATATCATCGTTGTTTTGATCAAATAACGCGACGTGTTGTTAGAGCAAACTCATATCTCGACCGTTATATAATGGTGTGTCGCCGAGATGTTGTTTGTCCGGAGCATTCACAACAACTTCAAATACTAGCTGACCGGCTTTTACACCAGCCAAAACTCGACAAAAACTAAACACAAAAAACTCCTAGGTGTTTTTTTATCCATCTAGAATCCTTTGAAATTAAGTTTTCCCGGATTCTAGTTGGTCCATATGGACTGGGAATCAAAAGTCCGGTTTTTGCTTTGGTTTGGATGATTTTGGCCGGTTTCGGCATTTTTGGTTGTTTTGGCCGGTTTTTATCTGTTTTCAAACGGTTAGGTTGCTTTTGACCAAGGGTTTCTGAGACAAAACGTAATCCTTGTTTCAAGCTTTCATTTGCTTAGTCGTGGTCTTGAAACGGAGTCATGAAGCACATGTCATGGCCTTTTTATTTCAACCCATGTTTTCTGAAAATTACAATCTAAATTTGTTTTTGTGTGTTAGCGATTATGTTTGGGACTTTATTTCTTTACCATATGGAATTAGTAAAACTAACTCCCTTTTGTATGTTTTTGTATATGTATGTTATATATATGTATGTTGTATATATATGAAGTCGAAGCACAATAGATTGTAAGTAACTCTACAAATACATACACAAGTAAAGAAAGAAAAACGAGTTTAATCTGAAGCCAAGAGCTAAGATCAACAAACTAAACTCCAATCATAACTGTAAAGAGGTTTAACTAAATAATAGATCTCATCTATAGCTCGCCATTCAAACATAATACATTGTTGAATCAAAGATTTCAAAGTCGTATAATACTTTAGCATTAGTTTCTTACATGAAATGTCAAATACTTGTTGTTTAGTTTTGTATATTATTCACCTTTTTAGGCTACCCAAGAATAAATAATATCATCGTTGTTTTGATCAAATAACGCGACGTGTTGTTAGAGCAAACTCATATCTCGACCGTTATATAATGGTGTGTCGCCGAGATGTTGTTTGTCCGGAGCATTCACAACAACTTCAAATACTAGCTGACCGGCTTTTGCACCAGCCAAAACTCGACAAAAACTAAACACAAAAAACTCCTATGTGTTTTTTATCCATCTAGAATCCGTGGAAATTAAGTTTTCCCAGATTCTAGGTGGTCCATATGGACTGGGAATCAAAAGTCCGGTTTTTGCTTTGGTTTGGATGATTTTGGCCGGTTTCGGCATTTTTGGTTGTTTTGGCCGGTTTTTATCTGTTTTCAAACGGTTAGGTTGCTTTTGACCAAGGGTTTCCGAGACAAAACGTAATCCTTGTTTCAAGCTTTCATTTGCTTAGTCGTGGTCTTGAAACGGAGTCATGTAGCACATGTCATGGCCTTTTTATTTCAACCCATGTTTTCTGAAAATTAAAATCTAAATTTGTTTTTGTGTGTTAGCGATTATGTTTGGGACTTTATTTCTTTACCATATGGAATTAGTAAAACTAACTCCCTTTTGTATGTTTTTGTATATATATGTTATATATATGTATGTTGTATATATATGAAGTCAAAGCACAATAGATTGTAAGTAACTCTACAAATACATACACAAGTAAAGAAAGAAAAACGAGTTTAATCTGAAGCCAAGAGCTAAGATCAACAAACTAAACTCCAATCATAACTGTAAAGAGGTTTAACTAAATAAAAGATCTCATCTATAGCTCGCCATTCAAACATAATACATTGTTGAATCAAAGATTTCAAAGTCGTATAATACTTTAGCATGAGTTTCTTACATGAAATGTCAAATACTTGTTGTTTAGTTTTGTATATTATTCACCTTTTTAGGCTACCCAAGGATAAATAATATCATCGTTGTTTTGATCAAATAACGCGACGTGTTGTTAGAGCAAACTCATATCTCGACCGTTATATAATGGTGTGTCGCCGAGATGTTGTTTGTCCGGAGCATTCACAACAACTTCAAATACTAGCTGACCGGCTTTTACACCAGCCAAAACTCGACAAAAACTAAACACAAAAAACTCCTAGGTGTTTTTTATCCATCTAGAATCCTTGGAAATTAAGTTTTCCCGGATTCTAGTTGGTCCATATGGACTGGGAATCAAAAGTCCGGTTTTTGCTTTGGTTTGGATGATTTTGGCCGGTTTCGGCATTTTTGGTTGTTTTGGCCGGTTTTTATCTGTTTTCAAACGGTTAGGTTGCTTTTGACCAAGGGTTTCTGAGACAAAACGTAATCCTTGTTTCAAGCTTTCATTTGCTTAGTCGTGATCTTGAAACGGAGTCATGAAGCACATGTCATGGCCTTTTTATTTCAACCCATGTTTTCTGAAAATTACAATCTAAATTTGTTTTTGTGTGTTAGCGATTATGTTTGGGACTTTATTTCTTTACCATATGGAATTAGTAAAACTAACTCCCTTTTGTATGTTTTTGTATATGTATGTTATATATATGTATGTTGTATATATATGAAGTCGAAGCACAATAGATTGTAAGTAACTCTACAAATACATACACAAGTAAAGAAAGAAAAACGAGTTTAATCTGAAGCCAAGAGCTAAGATCAACAAACTAAACTCCAATCATAACTGTAAAGAGGTTTAACTAAATAATAGATCTCATCTATAGCTCGCCATTCAAACATAATACATTGTTGAATCAAAGATTTCAAAGTCGTATAATACTTTAGCATTAGTTTCTTACATGAAATGTCAAATACTTGTTGTTTAGTTTTGTATATTATTCACCTTTTTAGGCTACCCAAGGATAAATAATATCATCGTTGTTTTGATCAAATAACGCGACGTGTTGTTAGAGCAAACTCATATCTCGACCGTTATATAATGGTGTGTCGCCGAGATGTTGTTTGTCCGGAGCATTCACAACAACTTCAAATACTAGCTGACCGGCTTTTACACCAGCCAAAACTCGACAAAAACTAAACACAAAAAACTCCTATGTGTTTTTTATCCATCTAGAATCCGTGGAAATTAAGTTTTCCCGGATTCTAGGTGGTCCATATGGACTGGGAATCAAAAGTCCGGTTTTTGCTTTGGTTTGGATGATTTTGGCCGGTTTCGGCATTTTTGGTTGTTTTGGCCGGTTTTTATCTGTTTTCAAACGGTTAGGTTGCTTTTGACCAAGGGTTTCCGAGACAAAACGTAATCCTTGTTTCAAGCTTTCATTTGCTTAGTCGTGGTCTTGAAACGGAGTCATGTAGCACATGTCATGGCCTTTTTATTTCAACCCATGTTTTCTGAAAATTACAATCTAAATTTGTTTTTGTGTGTTAGCGATTATGTTTGGGACTTTATTTCTTTACCATATGGAATTAGTAAAACTAACCCCCTTTTGTATGTTTTTGTATATGTATGTTATATATATGTATGTTATATATATATGAAGTCGAAGCACAATAGATTGTAAGTAACTCTACAAATACATACACAAGTAAAGAAAGAAAAACGAGTTTAATGTGAAGCCAAGAGCAAAGATCAACAAACTAAACTCCAATCATACCTATAAGGAGGTTTAGTCCAACAACTGGTTCTGAATCCACAAAACTTGGCTACAACAAGCAGCTGCAGCCACATACTCAGCTTCAGTTGTAGAATTAGCCACCACTGTTTGTTTCTTGCATTGCCAAGAGATCAACCTGCTCCCAAGAAACTGACATCCACCAGTTGTGGATTTCCTATCAAATTTATCACCTCCATAATCACTATCTGAATATGCAATCAGCTCCAATGGTGAATCCTTTGGGTACCACAAACCAAGACCAGGATAGCATCTTAGGTACCTAAAGATCCTCTTCACAGCATAAAGGTGACATTCTTTGGGAGTCACTTGATGGCGTGCACAAGCACACACAGCAAACATGATGTCAGGTCTGGAGGCAGTAAGATACATCAAGGATCCAATCAAGGATCTATAGTGCCTGACATCAACATATTTCCCATCTCCAATCTTTCCCCAAGGGTGTTCTCTATCCATAGGAGTAGTAGCCCTCTTTTCATGTGGAGAAAAGCCAAACTTCTTCAAGATCTCAGCAACATATTTATCCTGGGAGATGAAGATACCATCTTCTTTCTGCTGAACTTGTAAACCAAGAAAGAAGTTCATCTCCCCCATAGCACTCATCTTGAATTTGTCTGTCATAAGCTTGGAGAAATCCTCACTCATCTTTGAATTAGTAGACCCAAAAATGATATCATCAACATAGACCTGCACAAGCAACACATCCTTGCCTTTCTTCTTTGTAAACAGTGTCTGATCTATGGTGCCCCTCTTGAATCCACTGTCCACCAAATAGGTAGACAAAGTACCATACCATGCTCTAGGAGATTGATGAAGGCCATACATAGCCTTTTTTGACTCTATACACTTTATCTGGATGCTCTGGATCCTCAAAACCAGGAGGCTGCATTACATATACTTCCTCAACAATAGTTCCATAGAGGAAATCACTCTTGACATCCATTTGATAGACTGTGAAGCCCATGCAGCATGCATAGGCTAGAAAAATCCTAATAGCTTCAATCCTTGCAATTGGTGCAAAGACATCCTCATAGTCTATCCCTTCCTCTTGTGTATATCCCTGAGCCACTAACCTTGCCTTGTTTCTGACCACAATGCCTCTTTCATCTCTTTTGTTCCTTAGAACCCATCTTGTCCCTATAGGTCTGACATATCTGGGACAATCAACCAGCTCCCAAACATCCTGAATTGCAAACTGGTGAAGCTCATCCTGCATTGCTTCCATCCAACTTGGTTCTTTGAGAGCATCAAATATTTTCTTGGGTTCCTGTTGTGACAGAAAACAGGCAAACAAACATGCTTGCACAAGAGGGGTATCAACCTTCTTGTGTATATTGGCAATAAACCCACCAAGACCTTGATGAGATCTTCTAGTCTGTACTGGAGTCATAATATCACCAATGATCTGGGAAGTGGGGTGATTCTTCATTGTGGAAGTGAGAACCCCTCCTTCAAAAAGTCTGGTGTCCTCAACCTCATGCTCCATGTTGCCAATATCTTCTTCATCAGACTTTCTTTCATCAACATGAGGATGAACCTCTTCATATATATTGGAAGGTTCACCTTGTTCAAAAATGGAAGAGAAAAGATGTGCAGAATTGTTGTCAACGCCTGAACCTTGTTAGTCAGCGCTTGGGCTAACAACGCTTGAACCGTTGTTGTCAACGTCTGAACCATCAACGTCTGAATTGGTCTTGTCAGCGCTAGATTTGCCTTTGTCAGCGCCTGAAGGACCATGCATGTTTGTATCTGGTGGTTCTTGGAAACCACCATTATCTTCTCCAGCAGCAGCAGCAGCAGCAAAAGCATCTGTCCAAATGGGAATGGTAACATATTCTTGGATAGGAGATGTCTTTTCTGCTTGTGATCCAACCTTTTCATGAACCTGAGTACCTGAAGCAGCAACAACTTGTTCCTCCATAACATTTGAAGTTACCGTCACAATGTCTGGATTAGTGACAGGCATATAATTTAAAGTTCTAGATAAAGGTTCCAAGTCAAACAACCAATTAGGATCACTTTTAGGATCACTAGGCTTATTTTCTAAAAACCTAACATGTACTCTTTCAAGTATACGTTTTTCTTCTTTAAGATAAACCCTATAACCCTTGCTCTACACAGAATACCCCATGAAGTAACCCTCATCACCTTTTGCACTAAATTTCCCTAACGCATCACTAGTATCCAACACTACTACATGACAACCAAAAGGTCTAAGAAAACCAATATTAGGTTTTCTACCCCAAAGTAACTCATAAGGTGTTTTGTTCTGAATTTTGTTAACCAATGCTCTATTTTGCACATAACAAGCTGTATTAACAGCCTCAGCCCAAAAGGCTATAAGAAAATGAGCATCAGCCAACATTGTTCTGGCTGCTTCAATTAGGGTTCTATTTTTCCTCTCAGCAACCCCATTTTGTTGTGGGGTTCTAGCAATAATAAATTGCCTTGTAATTCCTTTCTTGGCACAGAAATCATCTAGCTTCTTATTCCTAAATTCTCCACCATTATCACTCCTAAGCATTTTAACCTCATTGCCAGACCTCTTCTCAATCTGAGTGATAAAATCAATTAGAACATCAGTTGTGTCACTCTTCATAGCTAGAAAGAATGTCCAAGTAAACCTAGAAAAGTCATCTGTGATGACAAAGCAATATGACTTACCATTCAAACTTTCTATATTGGTTGGACCAAAGAGGTCCATGTGTAGCATATGAAGAGGTCTAGAACTAGTGTGCACCTGTTTGGACTTGAATGCGACCTTGTGCTGCTTGCCTTTAAGACATGCAACACAAGAGTGGTCATTGTGGAAGGCCTTCTCAGGCAAACCATCAACCAAACCAAGTCTCACAAGTCTATTTATATTTTTAAAATTTATGTGCCCTAGTCTCCTGTGCCACAAATTACTCTCATCTACTGAGGCCTTAGCATAAAAACAAGACATATGATTATTCATTTTAATCCCATTCAAATTCACATTATATATGTCCTTATTCCTAGGTGTTCTATACTCAATATATTTCTCATCAGGGATCTTAAAATCCTTGCTTAACACCAAACACTCAGTATCAGTAAACAGAACTTTATTTTAGTTATCACAAACTTGTGATACACTAAAAAGGTTATAATCAAGTTCTTTTACCAGGAAGACGTTCTCAAATCGCAAATTCTTGGTGAGAAGGGTTCTTTTGCCTGTGATAGTACCATATCCGCCTCCAAAGTAAACCTTATCACCATCTTTAATGGGAGTGAAGTTTGTCAGATAGTCTTCCTTCCCTGTCATGTGCCTTGAGCATCCACTATCCCAATATCCATAATCATTGACCTGTCTTTGAATGCCCTGCACATAAAGAAAACAAATTAGTTTTCTTTGGGAACCCAAGTCTTAAAAGACTTGGATTCATCTGGTTGTTCAATAAGAACAGACTTAGTTCTCACAACAACCCCATTTTCATCCTTCTTAGGATGAAATGCCCAGGTAACCCCAATAGGTTTGGTAATGACCTTTGAAATGTAATTAAATCTGTTGCAGGTCATTGAAATCCCATTATCATTAGGGTTTTGATCTGTCTTGGGTCTCCATGTTAAGCTTGAAGAAGCTTTAGACCCCTTACCTTGTGGTTGCAAATATTTAGGTCTGGTCACGTTTCTGTCAGCGTTAGAATTTGTCCTGTCAACGCTGAATTTACCCTTGTCAGCGTTGAACCTAGGGTTTGCTACAGAAACCCATTGCCTATTAGACCAGGTGTTTGTCTTTTGAAATGGTCTTTGTCCATGAGTGTTAGACCCTCTAGTAAAGAATGGAGCAGGTCTAATCACTTGTGGACTTTGCTGCACACAAGGTTTGGGTCTCACAACGTTTGACTGCCTAACAACGTTGACTTTGTTCCTGTCAGCGCTGCAATTATTCCTGTCAGCGCTGGCTTTGGGAGCGTTGACACACTTGTATGCCAAGTGTGAAAAGCTACCACAAGTGTAACAAGCTTTTCTAGATATAACTTTAGGTCTAGAAGAAAAGAAGCCTGTTCCTTGATTGCTAACTTGGCTCTTGGGTGACCTAGTATTCCTATACATCTCTGCATATTTAATACTAGGTTTTCTATCAGTGTTTGAGCCAAGATTAACAACTTTACCAGTGAGTGGGTTAGTAACCTTAATGGGTGTTGACTCATTTGGACTTTCACATAGTAAGCCACCCTTAACCAATAAAGTAGGGTTAGCTTTCTTCCATTCATTCAGGTCAGTCAACTTTTGTTGATACTCTTCAACTGGAGTGACAACTCTTGGTGGAGGATTGAATTCCTCCTCTTGGAGCTCTGGCAAACCAGTCCAAGATAGGTCCTTTTGTTGGACACCATAGAAGTCACCAGCTAGTGGTGGAACCAAAGAGTAATCATTCATCCCAATCCCAGTCATGTCCTTAGGATCCCTTTGTTTACCCACACATTCTCCTAGGGTTTGGGTGGCTCTATCAAATCTTTGAATTTTAAGGCCAACATTATCTTTATTCTTAATAGCCTCATCTAACTTAGCCTGTAACTCACCATTAACCATTTCCATGATGTTTCTAATATCCATACTAGCATCTAACTCATGTTTTAAGATATTGATTTTATCTTTTAAGTCAAATTCCATTTTCTTATATTCAGAAACGGTTTTCTCAGTTTCAGTGAGAGCTAGTTGGTAATTAGATAGTTTACATCTTTCAGTGCTCATATCATCTAATAATCTTAACACCTCTTTGTTAAGTCTTTCAGTATTTAACCTACAACCTTTGCTACAAAAAGCGTCATCATATACCTCATTATCAGATGAAGAGGAGGAGTGTGCCATGAGAGCATATTCAACATGCTCTTCTTCTTCAATATCAGCAACCAAAGCTTTATCCTCTTCAACATTCTTAGCCAGATAGCTCCAATCCCATCCCATACCATCAATTCCTTGAACTGCAACCATGGCTTTGGAATCCTGAGCTTTAACAACCTGACTTGAGGGTTTACCAGCATCAGATCTTCTAGGAGATCTGCATTCCCTCATGGAGTGCCCCATACGATGACAGTTGTAGCATTCAACTTTGGATTTATCAAATCCAGCTGTGTCTTTAGCATTGAAGGTCATCTTCTTTTTAAACCTTCTGTTCCACCTATTTGCTCTTATACTAGCAAGAGCCATGTTCCACTTAATATTCATCTCTTCCAAGTGCTCATCACTTATCTGCTCAAGGTCCTCATATGTAATCACTGAACCATTGGGCAAAGAAGCAATGTAAGCACAAACAGTATCCAAATCCAAACCAGCAGGTTTAACTCTTGGGGAGTCACTCTTGAATGTGTCAGCGTCTGAATATGAGACGTTGACAGGACTTGTTCCAGCGCTGACATATGCTGATCCAGTAACTGGATGCATGTAAGAGTCCTTCTAAAAGAGTTTCATCTTCCAATAGCCTTAGTTTGTTGTAGATGTCATCAAACGAGGAGCTCTTGTAAGTATTGTTGGCAAGAATGGATCTTGCCTCAATCTTCCATGCCTCACCAAGACTTTTAAGAAAGGTAGCATTAATGTCAACATCACCAACTTGTGTCCCCATGAAGGACAACTTGCTTGTAATGTCAAGCAGTCTACTTCTCACACTACTCAGTTTCTCATTGGGTTGAGCTTTGAAGACATCATAATCATGCATGAATTGCTTTTTCTTTTCTTCCTTAGTGTCTGCATTGCCACCATATGCAACTTCAAGAGCTGCCCAAAGATCCCTAGCAGATTCATAGCCTCTATATTTATGCTGGTTTTCTTGTCCCAAAGAGACTTTCAGAATATTTAGGGCTTTCATGTCAACCCTTTTCTTTGCTATGTCATCAGCAGCCACAACTCTACCATCTCCAGGTTTTTTTCTCTTATCCTCTTCAGAACATCCAGCAACAACTGTTCTTGCAGCAATGGCATTAGCAATCTTTTGAGCCTTATTGAATGTGTTTCCATATTCAATAATCTCCTAGAGTGTGTAGTCATAGATCCCCAGATATTGTTCAAAGTTGAACTTCCACAAGTCAAAGTTGGTTGCATCAAGCATGGGAATCTTGATGTTTGGTAAAGCTGAGGAGGAGGTTATTGCTTCAGACATGATGTTGTTAGGGTTTCTGAGAAAATTAGGGTTTTGGTGATTTTTAGGGTTCTGGTGTTCTTTAAGATCAAAAGTTCCTCAACAAGCTCTGATACCACTTTTTTTTTTTATTCGAGTTTAATTGTAGAGTCTATGGATCGTTCGACTCAATGGTTAAGAACCATTATATCTAGGATTATCAATGTTCATATGTATAAAACATAGCGGGATAGAACATTAATATGAACAAGATGTTAACAAGATGAATTCTCCCAAAGTGTGTTTGTATTAATGATTAACACAAACAACTCTAGGCATGTATACATTGAATCCCATGCCTAGAGATCAAAGCTTATTGTAGGTTACATTGTAAAAGATGAAGTGAATGTAAAACCTACGTATGTTTTCTTTATAAAGTAGAAAACATAGCTTATAAATAAAGCTATTAAATTAGTAAAAAGACTCCACCAGCTTGTAGTATTTAACTTTGGCAAAAGTAGTCCTTATCTTCTTATTTTGTTGTTTTTGACGCATCAACTCATAATTTTGACCCAACAATCTTCCCCTAGTTGATGATGTCAAAAACACTTCCCCTTAATCTCGCATTCTTTGTAAAACATATAACACCAAGGATCAACAGATTGCATTGTGTAGATTACTTCCCCTTTTTGACATGATCCAAATAGGGGTCTTGTATATAAGCAACCTTGATTTCGACCACTACTAACCAATATCACACTTCTAACCCAAGTTTTCAACTTCTCAAATTTCCCTCCATCAAGCACAGGTGATGCATTATAATGAATTTGAGAAATAGAAAACTTATATTAGTTGTAATAATACTAATGAGCAGTGGCAAAAACCTTCACCTTAATGTCATATTTGAATGACCAACACTTCAACAATTTAGCTTCCCCTTAAATTGTGCCAATCATTCTTGAATCTTCAAATTCTGTAGGCATTATGTAATGATTACATATGAAGAAATATAATTACGACTTACTTGATGATGAAGTAGAATAACCCGAACTTGCATTCCATGTCTTGTATTAAAGATGTAACAAAGAACTTATACTCATGGCACAAAGTATAAGTAGACCTCGATCCCTTGTCAACATTCTCATCCTTTGTGAGACACTGAGCACGATAATGTAACTCCTTCAAGTGTTATGACAAGTCTTCGTCACCAACCATTAAAAGCACGAACAAGTTACCTTAAAAGTCAATGACTGGGAGTTCATGACTTTAAGATATGATAGAACACAAACTCGCGAAAATCTACTTCGTCTTCAAACAAATAATAAAAACTTTTCTTCGTAATCAATGGAAATAAAACGAGCCTTTATACCTTTAAGACCTAGTTGCTATGAATAAACCAAATTTCAAACCAAAACATCTCCAAAACTTTCTGTCAGTGGCTGCGAATAACTCTGTCAGCGTCTAAAATACACGTGTCAGCGGTGAAATTTCACGTGTCAGCGCTTCTGTCAGCCACTAAATAACTCCCATCAGCGGCTCAAAAATATAACACAGCTAAAAATAATCTACCCTTTGTTCACTTTTGCCCACTGTTAACCTTTTACAAACAGTAGCCTTCTTTTCTTAGCACAATGTAAACAAACAATGAATTATTCTCACTTCAAATAATAGGTCTACGTCCTTTGTCCTTACTTGATGCGTGATCTACTTTACACTTTGCCTACTCCAACCGTGTGAACACACATAAATCAAGCAATTGTTTAGCATTAAACCAAACGTGGACCACAATCACTTTTCTTTCATTCAACATCACGTGATTGTGTTTTGCCCCCAAAAAAACAAACTAGATCGCAGCCCAAAGTACTTCTACAAATAAATTATGATACCTACTGATATTGGGACCACAATCTTTCAATTCCCATTCATTGCTTCTTAATCAGAACATAGCATAAGGCGACAAAAGAATCATAAATCAGTACACAAACCTGGAACCATACGTACTAACTGCCAAGAAAGAAACCTCGTTTCTTCATGTTTGCCTTTGCTTCGGTGCACTTTTGTTTTTAATAGAAACGATATGATTATAGAACAAAGATTTGTACCGTCCTTTTCTGTTTCGGTACTTCACGAGACCATAATAATTTGAACAACAAAACAGTCGCGTTGGCTCTTTTCTGCCTGGGACCCTACAAAACAAACAGACCATTCCTTTTTTTTTTCTTGGACCATGCGAGTAGCCAAAACCCATCGTATCACACTTCTGATTATACTTTTGAAAAAATTTAGGGTTTAATACAAACCCTATTATTCACGTATCATTGGATCTGTCCTCCTTTGTATTCGTCCAAGGCTGGTGATCAACATAACATATGATCTGCAAGCATATCATATCCAAGAACATGACATGCTTGATGAACCACAGCAACATAAATCTACAAAACTTTTCTTTGTATCTAGCAAGATCTAGGGTTTAGCACACAAACTCTAATTCAAATCACATCACAACCTTAATCATGGATCCTATCTACGTACTTAGGGTTCTCAAATAAAGGAACCCTACACAATCTTCTTCACAGCACCAGAAATCGTCAACCTAGGTTTTATTAACGAAACCCTAAAATTCAGATCTTTAGCGACAATATTTCTGTCGCAAATATGTCACAGATATGTTAACTCCTTCCTCCCATTCCTTTTGCGACAGCTGATCTGTTGCCAAATCGTTGCAAATCTGTCACAAATCTGACAGACCGTCACTAAACCGTCACTAAAACTGTCGCTAATTCTGGACAGCGGCTTCACAGCAACATGAACACGTACGTAACACCTTGTAGATCCTAGATATCACGAGCCTTAGGCTCTGATACCAATTGTGGAGTCTATGGATCGTTCGACTCAATGGTTAAGAACCATTATATCTAAGATTATCAATGTTCATATGTATAAAACATAGCGGAATAAAACATTAATATGAACAAGATGTTAACAAGATGAATTCTCCCAAAGTGTGTTTGTATTAATGATTAACACAAACAACTCTAGGCATGTATACATTGAATCCCATGCCTAGAGATCAAAGCTTATTGTAGGTTACATTGTAAAAGATGAAGTGAATGTAAAACCTACGTATGTTTTCTTTATAAAGTAGAAAACATAGCTTACAAATAAAGCTATTAAATTAATAAAAAGACTCCACCAGCTTGTAGTATTTAACTTTGGCAAAAGTAGTCTTGTCTTCTTATTTTGTTGTTTTTGACGCATCAACTCATAATTTTGACCCAACAAGATCAACAAACTAAACTCCAATCATAACTGTAAGGAGGTTTAACTAAATAATAGATCTCATCTATAGCTCGCCATTCAAACAGAATACATTGTTGAATCGAAGATTTCAAAATCGTATAATACTTAAGCATGAGTTTCTTACATGAAATGTCAAATACTTGTTGTTTAGTTTTGTATATTATTCACCTTTTTAGGCTACCCAAGGATAAATAATATCATCGTTGTTTTGATCAAATAACGCGACGTGTTGTTAGAGCAAACTCATATCTCGACCGTTATATAACGGTGTGTCGCCGAGATGTTGTTTGTCCGGAGCATTCACAACAACTTCAAATACTAGCTGACCGACTTTTACACCTGCCAAAACTCGACAAAAACTAAACACAAAAAACTCCTAGGTGTGTTTTATCCATCTATAATCCGTGGAAATTAAGTTTTCCCGGATTCTAGGTGGTCCATATGGACTAGGAATCAAAAGTCCGTTTTTTGCTTAGGTTTGGATGATTTTGGCCGGTTTCGGCATTTTTGGTTGTTTTGGCCGGTTTTTATCAGTTTTCAAACGGTTAGGTTGCTTTTGACCAAGGGTTGCCAAGACAAAACGTAATCCTTGTTTCAAGCTTTCATTTGCTTAGTCGTGGTCTTGAAACAGAGTCATGTAGCACATGTCATGGCCTTTTTATTTCAACCCATGTTTTCTGAAAATTACAATCCAAATTTGTTTTTGTGTGTTAGCGATTATGTTTGGGACTTTATTTCTTTACCATATGGAATTAGTAAAACTAAATCCATTTTGTATGTTTTTTTATATGTATGTTATATATATGTATGTTGTATATATATGAAGTCGAAGCACAAAAGATTGTAAGTAACTCTACAAATACATACACAAGTAAAGAAAGAAAAACGAGTTTAATGTGAAGCCAAGAGCAAAGATCAACAAACTAAACTCCAATCATAACTGTAAGGAGTTTTAACTAAATAATAGATCTCATCTATAGCTCGTCATTCAAACAGAATACATTGTTGAATCAAAGATTTCAAAGTCGTATAATACTTAAGCATGAGTTTCTTACATGAAATGTCAAATACTTGTTGTTTAGTTTTGTATATTATTCACCTTTTTAGGCTACCCAAGGATAAATAATATCATCGTTGTTTTGATCAAATAACGCGACGTGTTGTTAGAGCAAACTCATATCTCGACCGTTATATAATGGTGTGTCGCCGAGATGTTGTTTGTCCGGAGCATTCACAACAACTTCAAATACTAGCTGACCGACTTTTACACGTGCCAAAACTCGACAAAAACTAAACACAAAAAACTCCAAGGTGTGGTTTATCCATCTAAAATCCGTGGAAATTAAGTTTTCCCAGATTCTAGGTGGTCCATATGGACTGGAAATCAAAAGTCCGGTTTTTGCTTTGGTTTGGATGATTTTGGCCGATTTTGGCATTTTTGGTTGTTTTGGCTGGTTTTTATCAGTTTTCAAACGGTTAGGTTGCTTTTGACCAAGGGTTGCTGAGATAAAACGTAATCCTTGTTTCAAGCTTTCATTTGCTTAGTCGTGGTCTTGAAACGGAGTCATGAAGCACATGTCATGGCCTTTTTATTTCAACCCATGTTTTCTGAAAATTACTATCTAAATTTGTTTTTGTGTGTTAGCGATTATGTTTGGGACTTTATTTCTTTACCATATGGAATTAGTAAAACTAACTCCCTTTTGTATGTTTTTGTATATGTATGTTATATATATGTATGTTATATATATGTATGTTATATATATGTATGTTATATATATGTATGTTGTATATATATGAAGTCGAAGCACAATAGATTGTAAGTAACTCTACAAATACATACACAAGTAAAGAAAGAAAAACGAGTTTAATGTGAAGCCAAGAGCAAAGATCAACAAACTAAACTCCAATCATAACTGTAAGGAGGTTTAACTAAATAATAGATCTCATCTATAGCTCGCCATTCAAACAGAATACATTGTTGAATCGAAGATTTCAAAGTCGTATAATACTTAAGCATGAGTTTCTTACATGAAATGTCAAATACTTGTTGTTTAGTTTTGTATATTATTCACCTTTTTAGGCTACCCAAGGATAAATAATATCATCGTTGTTTTGATCAAATAACGCGACGTGTTGTTAGAGCAAACTCATATCTCGACCATTATATAATGGTGTGTCGCCGAGATGTTGTTTTTCCAGTGCATTCACAACTACTTCAAATACTAGCTGACCGGCTTTTACACCTACCAAAACTCGACAAAATCTAAACACAAAAAATTCCTAGGTGTGTTTTATCCATCTAGAATCCGTGGAAATTAAGTTTTCCCGGATTCTAGGTGGTCCATATGGACTGGGAATCAAAAGTCCGGTTTTTTCTTTGGTTTGGATGATTTTGGCCGGTTTCGGCATTTTTGGTTGTTTTGGCCGGTTCTTATCAGTTTTCAAACGGTTTGGTTGCTTTTGACCAAGGGATTCCGAGACAAAACGTAATCCTTGTTTCAAGCTTTCATTTTCTTAGTCGTGGTCTTGAAACGGAGTCATGTAGCACATGTCATGGCCTTTTTATTTCAACCCATGTTTTCTGAAAATTACAATCTTTGGTTGTTTTGGCCGGTTTTTATCAGTTTTCAAACGGTTAGGTTGCTTTTGACCAAGGGTTGCTGAGATAAAACGTAATCCTTGTTTCAAGCTTTCATTTGCTTAGTCGTGGTCTTGAAACGGAGTCATGTAGCACATGTCATGGCCTTTTTATTTCAACCCATGTTTTCTGAAAATTACAATCTAAATTTGTTTTTGTGTGTTAGCGATTATGTTTGGGACTTTATTTCTTTACCATATGGAATTAGTAAAACTAACTCCCTTTTGTATGTTTTTGTATATGTATGTTATATATATGTAGTTGTATATATATGAAGTCGAAGCACAATAGATTGTAAGTAACTCTACAAATACATACACAAGTAAAGAAAGAAAAACGAGTTTAATGTGAAGCCAAGAGCAAAGATCAACAAACTAAACTCCAATCATAACTGTAAGGAGGTTTAACTAAATAATAGATCTCATCTATAGCTCGCCATTCAAACAGAATACATTGTTGAATCGAAGATTTCAAAGTCGTATAATACTTAAGCATGAGTTTCTTACTTTTTTTTTTTTTTTTTTTTCTTAATGGTAAATTTATTAAGAAAAGCGCCACAAAGGCAGAGTACAAACTATAGCTTAAACAAAAGATTAGATGGGACACACCCCCATTTAACCAAGCTATAGCACACAACATTGGCATGTAAAGACAATACCATACTCAAATGTATCAAAATACTCATACAAACTGATAATGGACATGGACAAACCCCATTCTCATATCAAACTAAAATACAAGCCATTAAAACAATCCAAATAGCCTATATACTCCATACCAAAAACTACTTGATCCCATTTGATAAGGATCAAGTTCTGCATTTCCATGGCACATCAGAATAAAACCAGTACTAAAGCTGTGACAAGAGAACCACTTCAGAATACATGCCTGCCTTAGTTCAACCCAAAAGGAAGCAACCAAGACAGGCAATCCATCCCCCATGGTAAAATCCTTATCCCCAAGCTAATACCAGTCAACAAGCAAAGAGAAACCTCCTTATAACGCCATCAGAACATAAATGCAGAAAAAGAAAAGGTGCCATAGTAGCATATCCAGCTTATTGCCTCCTCAAAACCCCCAATTATGTAAAACCCAGTGGGAAACCATAAGAGGGGGAAAGAGTACAACTAAGCCAGAATCCTTTTCATGATGCAATAATCAAATATCTATCAGCACAACATTAAACAGATACAGATTATTATACAAGATAAGGGACGACAAGCATCACAAAATAACCAGGTTTGGCAACTAAAAATTGTATACAAAGTTAGAACAAAACTAACATATGTATCCACTATTAGCACATCAAACCTTCCCGAATATCCAATCCAAAAACAGTCCTCCCCGCAAATCCCCAGCCAAACTGAGAGATAACAACCTGCATATCCAGAAACATGCATAATAACCAAACATAATCATCCAGCCATCCATATCAAATCAGCTCCATATTCCTGCAAAACGAGCAAACTCTCCTATTCCCATTCCCTGCTAAGGTCATAAACAGGGCAAGCGTGAACCCATGTCCTATTACAATCCCAAAGGCCAGTCCCACCAAAGGACCAGCACACCCACCATCCCATCACAAAAAAACTATTCGTCATAAGGATTATTCTTGCAAGGGTCAAACTCAACTCTCTTACCTGAATTTCTATCCTCGCATACCTTGATATTCCATATTTCAGCAATTCTCTGAACATTGGCAGAAGGTTTAACAGCTAGACTAAGAAGCTTAAGTCTAATAGTGCTAATAATAACCTTAACCAAAACAGAAATATCTCTAGGATTACAACCCATACGTCTATTGTTCCTTTCTTGCCATAAAAAGTAAATACAAGCTCCAAAAAGAAGTCTTTGAACAACACTAACAATACTATTCCTAGCAGGAAAACTAACAAAACCAGAAATAGCACTAGGCCATATATGACTTACATTATCCATTAGCGCCATAACCTTGAGTCTTTCCCACAGCCTCCTAGAAAACGCACAAGTAAAAAACAAGTGACTGTGAGACTCATTAGGGTCACCGCATAAAAAGCACGAACTATCCCTAACATTAAACCATTTCTTAAGCCTATCACCCGTTTTAAGTCTTTCCTTAATTGCAAGCCAAGTAATAAAAGCATGTCTAGGTATACATTGAGTATACCAAACATGTTTATACCAAATAACTTCAGTGTACTCAGGATTCAAGGCCTTCCAAACCTCAGTCGGACAAAACTTTTTTTCAACCTTTCCCTTATCCAGCCAAACAGTAAGGTCCTTTTTCTCTTCAATAAGCTTAGGAACAGCAATATTCAGAACCCCCCCATATCGACTCTCCCAATTACTAGGCCATAACCATTTTCCATTATCAATAAGGTTAACAACCTTATCATTAACAGAAAATCCAGCCAACTCAATCATCCTATGGGTGATAAGCTTACTTAAAGGACCCCTATCATGCCATTTATCAAACCAGATATTACAATCCCTACCATTTCCAATTTTAATGAACACAAAATCTCTAATCATATCTCTAAGGGCCAAAATATGTCTCCAACTCCAAGACATACTACGTTTAGATTCAATACTCCAAATATTATGCCCCTTTAATTTATGAATTTTAGCCCATTTGACCCAAATTGAGTCCTTATCACACAAAATATGCCAAAGGTGCTTAGTCATTAAGGCATTGTTCCAATGATGCATAGATTTAAGACCTAGACCCCCTTGACTCTTTGGCACACAAACGTCACTCCACTTAACACTCACCAAAGCACCAATTTTACTTTTGTTTCCCCACAGAAAATTGCTAAGAAGAGTGTCAATATCATCACAAACCGCTAAAGGTAAGATAAAAAGAGAACCCCAATACACTTGCATAGAAGAAAGAACAGACGTGATTAATTGGAGTCTACCAGCAAAAGATAAAACTCTATTCTTCCAGCTATTTATTTTATTCTGCAAGACTTCTAATAAGAAACTACAATCCTTCTTTGTTATCCTTTTAGAGACCAGGGGAACCCCAAGATATCTAATCGGTAACACACCTTCAACAAAAGGCATTACCAACTTAATTTCATCCTTAACTAACTCAGGGGTGTTACAAAAAAACACATTACTCTTCGCCATACTAGGAAAGAGACCAGACGACATAGTAAACTCATCAAGACCCCTTCTAAGAATGGACGCTGAATTCAAATCAGCATGACAAAGCATTAACAAATCGTCAGCAAAAAATAAACTATTAATCTTCATAGCCTGACAACCCGAATGATACTTAAACTTCCTATCTCTCTTAATTTGCCTTTTCACCATAAGGTTCAAAACCTCCATAATAAGTGTAAAGAGATAAGGAGATATTGGGTCACCCTGTCTAAGGCCCCTCTTAGCTTTGAAAAAACCATGTGTCTCCCCATTAACAGAAACCGAAAAGGAGGCAGTTTTTAAACAAATCATCACCCAATGAATCATAACAGGATGAAACCCAAAATTCCTAAGACAAACCTCTAAAAATTCCCAACTAACCGTATCATAAGCCTTTTGAATGTCTATCTTAAAAGCACAGTTCCTCACACCCATATCCCAATTATAACCCTTCATAAATTCCTGAGCTAAAAGAATATTATCACTAATAAGCCTACCCGGAATAAAAGCACTTTGGTTCACATCAACCAATTCATTCAAGACCGATTTAATCCTATTGGTAATAACCTTACTAATAGTCTTATAAACCACGTTACAACAAGAAATAGGTCTAAAGTCAGTGACCTTAGCAGGGGAAGCAGTTTTAGGAATAAGCGAGATAAGGGAAGTGTTTAACTGACCCAACATCTTGCCGCTGGAAAAGAATTCACGAACAGCTGCTCTAACATCACCTCCCACAATGGACCACGAAGCCTTGAAGAATTTGGATGTATAACCATCAGGACCCGAAGCTTTGTTGTCATCAATACTAAAAAGCGCCTCCTTGATCTCAGCATCAGACACAGGCTTGATAAGATTCACAGACTTCTCCACACTAAGCTTCTTCACGAACAAGCTAGACGGGTCATCAATAGAAATGACATCATCACAAGTACCAAGGAATGAGCTAAAGTGCTTAACAAACATATCTGGCACTTTATCAGCATAGCAGGCAACATCATCCTCATCATATAACATCTGAATTCTGTTACGACTAACCCTACCCTTAATAACATCATGAAAGTAAGCAGTATTAGAGTCTCCTTCCTTCAACCATTCAATCTTAGTCTTCTGTTTGAGGACCTTCTCTTCATCATTCATAGCATCTCTATACTCCTTAATACAAACCCTCTCTTGATCACGAAGAACGGTACTAAGAGGATCCTTGTCAAGAGCAACCTGAATACCCACTAACTTAATTCTACAGTCTCTCACATTATCAAACACATTTCCATTTTCCTTATTAAGCCTTCTCAAAAACTTTTTTAAATTTTTAAGTTTCATAGCCAATCTAAACATAGAAAAACCGTCAACCTCCATATCCCAATTATCCTTCACAACTTCACTAAACCTTTTTTTATCAGTTAAAAAATTCATAAACCTAAAAGATTTAGCTTTAAACATACTAACCTCAGGTATGGTTAAGATAACCGGACAATGATCCGAAGACATATACGGCATAAACTTAGCAAAACTAGCAGGGTAACAGTCAATGAAGAATTTATTACCCATAGCTCTGTCAAGTTTCTTAAACACACCATATTCAGGATTCCTCATCCTTTGAACCCAAGTATAAAACATCCCGCACATCTTAATATCCTCCATACCAATCTGTTCTACACATTCAACAAAATCCCTCCTTTCATTAAACCTAATATAAGCCCCACTCGAGTTTTCATTAGTCTTAAGAATGACATTAAAGTCACCCATCATCACCCACGGTTTGTCACCCACAACACTACTATGATCCAGTAGATTCTTCCATAATTTAACTCTAGGAGTGAGATAATTCTCACCATATATAACAGAAACGTACATGCTAATATTATCCTTAATAAACGTAACTAGGAAATGCATAGCCTGGCTACATTGGGACAGCAGAGTAGCTAAGACAGCATTAGTATCCCATCCTACCACTATCCGACACCCCTTACAACTATCCACAGTGTTAGACACCCACGGCCAGCCCTGAAAAACATCATTACAAACCTTATCAACGAACTTCTTTCTTAACTGAGATTCTATAATACCCATAAAAACTACATTATTATCCCTAATAAAACTCTTAACCTCCCTCTGTCTTAGGGCATTCCCTATCCCCTTGACATTCCACGTAGCAATGTTTGTACACATTTAAACGGGTGGGGGTGGTGCAGTCATATCCTGCAATAAATTAACATCCGAATCCATCGCATTAGAAGGCACATCACTTGCAGCAAATTGAGCACTAGCACTCAAATACTTGTTGTTAAATACTTGTTGTTTAGTTATGTATATTATTCACCTTTTTAGGCTACCCAAGGATAAATAATATCATCGTTGTTTTGATCAAATAACGCGACGTGTTGTTAGAGCAAACTCATATCTCGACCGTTATATAATGGTGTGTCGCCGAGATGTTGTTTGTCCGGAGCATTCACAACAACTTCAAATACTAGCTGACCGATTTTTACACGTGCCAAAACTCGACAAAAACTAAACACAAAAACTCCTAGGTGTGGTTTATCCATCTAGAATCCGTGGAAATTAAGTTTTCCCGGATTCTAGGTGGTTCATATGGACTGGAAATCAAAAGTCCGGTTTTTTCTTTGGTTTGGATGATTTTGGCCGGTTTCGGCATTTTTGGTTGTTTTGGCCGGTTCTTATCAGTTTTCAAACGGTTTGGTTGCTTTTGACCAAGGGATTCCGAGACAAAACGTAATCCTTGTTTCAAGCTTTCATTTTCTTAGTCGTGGTCTTGAAACGGAGTCATGTAGCACATGTCATGGCCTTTTTATTTCAACCCATGTTTTCTGAAAATTACAATCTTTGGTTGTTTTGGCCGGTTTTTATCAGTTTTCAAACGGTTAGGTTGCTTTTGACCAAGGGTTGCTGAGATAAAACGTAATCCTTGTTTCAAGCTTTCATTTGCTTAGTCGTGGTCTTGAAACGGAGTCATGTAGCACATGTCATGGCCTTTTTATTTCAACCCATGTTTTCTGAAAATTACAATCTAAATTTGTTTTTGTGTGTTAGCGATTATGTTTGGGACTTTATTTCTTTACCATATGGAATTAGTAAAACTAACTCCCTTTTGTATGTTTTTGTATATGTATGTTATATATATGTAGTTGTATATATATGAAGTCGAAGCACAATAGATTGTAAGTAACTCTACAAATACATACACAAGTAAAGAAAGAAAAACGAGTTTAATGTGAAGCCAAGAGCAAAGATCAACAAACTAAACTCCAATCATAACTGTAAGGAGGTTTAACTAAATAATAGATCTCATCTATAGCTCGCCATTCAAACAGAATACATTGTTGAATCGAAGATTTCAAAGTCGTATAATACTTAAGCATGAGTTTCTTACATGAAATGTTAAATACTTGTTGTTTAGTTTTGTATATTATTCACCTTTTTAGGCTACCCAAGGATAAATAATATCATCGTTGTTTTGATCAAATAACGCGACGTGTTGTTAGAGCAAACTCATATCTCGACCGTTATATAATGGTGTGTCGCCGAGATGTTGTTTGTCCGGAGCATTCACAACAACTTCAAATACTAGCTGACCGATTTTTACACGTGCCAAAACTCGACAAAAACTAAACACAAAAACTCCTAGGTGTGGTTTATCCATCTAGAATCCGTGGAAATTAAGTTTTCCCGGATTCTAGGTGGTTCATATGGACTGGAAATCAAAAGTCCGGTTTTTGCTTTGGTTTGGATGATTTTGGCCGATTTCGGCATTTTTGGTTGTTTTGGCCGGTTTTTATCAGTTTTCAAACGGTTAGGTTGCTTTTGACCAAGGGTTGCTGAGATAAAACGTAATCCTTGTTTCAAGCGTTCATTTGCTTAGTCGTGGTCTTGAAACGGAGTCATGAAGGACATGTCATGGCCTTTTTATTTCAACCCATGTTTTCTGAAAATTACAATCTAAATTTGTTTTTGTGTGTTAGCGATTATGTTTGGGACTTTATTTCTTTACCATATGGAATTAGTAAAACTAACTCCCTTTTGTATGTTTTTATATATGTATGTTATATATATGTATTTTATATATATGTATGTTATATATATGTATGTTATATATATGTATGTTGTATATATATGAAGTCGAAGCACAATAGATTGTAAGTAACTCTACAAATACATACACAAGTAAAGAAAGAAAAACGAGTTTAATGTGAAGAAAAGAGCAAAGATCAACAAACTAAACTCCAATCATAACTGTAAGGAGGTTTAACTAAATAATAGATCTCATCTATAGCTCGCCATTCAAACAGAATACATTGTTGAATCGAAGATTTCAAAGTCGTATAATACTTAAGCATGAGTTTCTTACATGAAATGTCAAATACTTGTTGTTTAGTTTTGTATATTATTCACCTTTTTAGGCTACCCAAGGATAAATAATATCATCGTTGTTTGATCAAATAACGCGACGTGTTGTTAGAGCAAACTCATATCTCTACCATTATATAATGGTGTGTCGCCGAGATGTTGTTTTTCCAGTGCATTCACAACTACTTCAAATACTAGCTGACCGGCTTTTACACCTACCAAAACTCGACAAAATCTAAACACAAAAAATTCCTAGGTGTGTTTTATCCATCTAGAATCCGTGGAAATTAAGTTTTCCCGGATTCTAGGTGGTCCATATGGACTGGGAATCAAAAGTCCGGTTTTTTCTTTGGTTTAGATGATTTTGGCCGGTTTCGGCATTTTTGGTTGTTTTGGCCGGTTCTTATCAGTTTTCAAACGGTTTGGTTGCTTTTGACCAAGGGATTCCGAGACAAAACGTAATCCTTGTTTCAAGCTTTCATTTGCTTAGTAGTGGTCTTGAAACGGAGTCATGTAGCACATGTCATGGCCTTTTTATTTCAACCCATGTTTTCTGAAAATTACAATCTAAATTTGTTTTTGTGTGTTAGCGATTATGTTTGGGACTTTATTTCTTTACCATATGGAATTAGTAAAACTAACTCCCTTTTGTATGTTTTTGTATATGTATGTTATATATATGTAGTTGTATATATATGAAGTCGAAGCACAATAGATTGTAAGTAACTCTACCAATACATACACAAGTAAAGAAAGAAAAACGAGTTTAATGTGAAGCCAAGAGCAAAGATCAACAAACTAAACTCCAATCATAACTGTAAGGAGGTTTAACTAAATAATAGATCTCATCTATAGCTCGCCATTCAAACAGAATACATTGTTGAATCGAAGATTTCAAAGTCGTATAATACTTAAGCATGAGTTTCTTACATGAAATGTCAAATACTTGTTGTTTAGTTTTGTATATTATTCACCTTTTTAGGCTACCCAAGGATAAATAATATCATCGTTGTTTTGATCAAATAACGCGACGTGTTGTTAGAGCAAAAACATATCTCGACCGTTATATAATGGTGTGTCGCCGAGATGTTGTTTTTCCGGTGCATTCACAACTACTTCAAATACTAGCTGACCGGCTTTTACACCTACCAAAACTCGACAAAATCTAAACACAAAAAATTCCTAGGTATGTTTTATCCATCTAGAATCCGTGTAAATTAAGTTTTCCCGGATTCTAGGTGGTCTATATGGACTGGGAAACAAAAGTCCGGTTTTTGCTTAGGTTTGGATGATTTTTGCCGGTTTCGGCATTTTTGGTTGTTTTGGCCGGTTTTTATCAATTTTCAAACGGTTAGGTTGCTTTTGACCAAGGGTTTCCGAGACAAAACGTAATCCATGTTTCAAGCTTTCATTTGCTTAGTCGTGATCTTGAAACGGAGTCATGAAGCACATGTCATGGCCTTTTTATTTCAACCCATGTTTTCTGAAAATTACAATCTAAATTTGTTTTTGTGTGTTAGCGATTATGTTTGGGACTTTATTTCTTTACCATATGGAATTAGTAAAACTAACTCCTTTTTGTATGTTTTTGTATATGTATGTTATATATATGTATGTTATATATATGTATGTTATATATATGTATGTTATATATATGTATGTTATATATATGTATGTTGTATATATATGAAGTCGAAGCACAATAGATTATAAGTAACTCTACAAATACATACACAAGTAAAGAAAGAAAAACGAGTTTAATGTGAAGCCAAGAGCAAAGATCAACAAACTAAACTCCAATCATAACTGTAAGGAGGTTTAACTAAATAATAGATCTCATCTATAGCTCGCCATTCAAACAGAATACATTGTTGAATCGAAGATTTCAAAGTCGTATAATACTTAAGCATGAGTTTCTTACATGAAATGTCAAATACTTGTTGTTTAGTTTTGTATATTATTCACCTTTTTAGGCTACCCAAGGATAAATAATATCATCGTTGTTTTGATCAAATAACGCGACGTGTTGTTAGAGCAAACTCATATCTCGACCATTATATAATGGTGTGTCGCCGAGATGTTGTTTTTCCAGTGCATTCACAACTACTTCAAATACTAGCTGACCGGCTTTTACACCTACCAAAACTCGACAAAATCTAAACACAAAAAACTCCTAGGTGTGTTTTATCCATCTAGAATCCGTGGAAATTAAGTTTTCCCGGATTCTAGGTGGTCCATATAGACTGGGAATCAAAAGTCCGGTTTTTTCTTTGGTTTGGATGATTTTGGCCGGTTTCGGCATTTTTGGTTGTTTTGGCCGGTTCTTATCAGTTTTCAAACGGTTTGGTTGCTTTTGACCAAGGGATCCCGAAACAAAACGTAATCCTTGTTTCAAGCTTTCATTTGCTTAGTCGTGGTCTTGAAACGGAGTCATGTAGCACATGTCATGGCCTTTTTATTTCAACCCATGTTTTCTGAAAATTACAATCTTTGGTTGTTTTGGCCGGTTTTTATCAGTTTTCAAACGGTTAGGTTGCTTTTGACCAAGGGTTGCTGAGATAAAACGTAATCCTTGTTTCAAGCTTTCATTTGCTTAGTCGTGGTCTTGAAACGGAGTCATGTAGCACATGTCATGGCCTTTTTATTTCAACCCATGTTTTCTGAAAATTACAATCTAAATTTGTTTTTGTGTGTTAGCGATTATGTTTGGGACTTTATTTCTTTACCATATGGAATTAGTAAAACTAACTCCCTTTTGTATGTTTTTGTATATGTATGTTATATATATGTATGTTATATATATGTATGTTATATATATGTATGTTATATATATGTATGTTGTATATATATGAAGTCGAAGCACAATAGATTGTAAGTAACTCTACAAATACATACACAAGTAAAGAAAGAAAAACGAGTTTAATGTGAAGCCAAGAGCAAAGATCAACAAACTAAACTCCAATCATAACTGTAAGGAGGTTTAACTAAATAATAGATCTCATCTATAGCTCGCCATTCAAACAGAATACATTGTTGAATCGAAGATTTCAAAGTCGTATAATACTTAAGCATGAGTTTCTTACATGAAATGTCAAATACTTGTTGTTTAGTTTTGTATATTATTCACCTTTTTAGGCTACCCAAGGATAAATAATATCATCGTTGTTTTGATCAAATAACGCGACGTGTTGTTAGAGCAAACTCATATCTCGACCATTATTATATAATGGTGTGTCGCCGAGATGTTGTTTTTCCAGTGCATTCACAACTACTTCAAATACTAGCTGACCGGCTTTTACACATACCAAAACTCGACAAAATCTAAACACAAAAAATTCCTAGGTGTGTTTTATCCATCTAGAATCCGTGGAAATTAAGTTTTCCCGGATTCTAGGTGGTCCATATGGACTGGGAATCAAAAGTCCGTTTTTTATTTGGTTTGGATGATTTTGGCCGATTTCGGCATTTTTGGTTGTTTTGGCCGGTTTTTATCAGTTTTCAAACGGTTAGGTTGCTTTTGACCAAGGGTTGCTGAGATAAAACGTAATCCTTGTTTCAAGCTTTCATTTGCTTAGTCGTGGTCTTGAAACGGAGTCATGAAGCACATGTCATGGCCTTTTTATTTCAACCCATGTTTTCTGAAAATTACAATCTAAATTTGTTTTTGTGTGTTAGCGATTATGTTTGGGACTTTATTTCTTTACCATATGGAATTAGTAAAACTAACTCCCTTTTGTATGTTTTTGTATATGTATGTTATATATATGTATGTTATATATATGTATGTTATATATATGTATGTTATATATATGTATGTTGTATATATATGAAGTCGAAGCACAATAGATTGTAAGTAACTCTACAAATACATACACAAGTAAAGAAAGAAAAACGAGTTTAATGTGAAGCCAAGAGCAAAGATCAACAAACTAAACTCCAATCATAACTGTAAGGAGGTTTAACTAAATAATAGATCTCATCTATAGCTCGCCATTCAAACAGAATACATTGTTGAATCGAAGATTTCAAAGTCGTATAATACTTAAGCATGAGTTTCTTACATGAAATGTCAAATACTTGTTGTTTAGTTTTGTATATTATTCACCTTTTTAGGCTACCCAAGGCTAAATAATATCATCGTTGTTTTGATCAAATAACGCGACGTGTTGTTAGAGCAAACTCATATCTCGACCATTATATAATGGTGTGTCGCCGAGATGTTGTTTTTCCAGTGCATTCACAACTACTTCAAATACTAGCTGACCGGCTTTTACACCTACCAAAACTCGACAAATCTAAACACAAAAAATTCCTAGGTGTGTTTTATCCATCTAGAATCCGTGGAAATTAAGTTTTCCCGGATTCTAGGTGGTCCATATGGACTGGGAATCAAAAGTCCGTTTTTTCTTTGGTTTGGATGATTTTGGCTGGTTTCGGCATTTTTGGTTGTTTTGGCCGGTTCTTATCAGTTTTCAAACGGTTTGGTTGCTTTTGACCAAGGGATTCCGAGACAAAACGTAATCCTTGTTTCAAGCTTTCATTTGCTTAGTCGTGGTCTTGAAACGGAGTCATGTAGCACATGTCTTGGCCTTTTTATTTCAACCCATGTTTTCTGAAAATTACAATCTTTGGTTGTTTTGGCCGGTTTTTATCAGTTTTCAAACGGTTAGGTTGCTTTTGACCAAGGGTTGCTGAGATAAAACGTAATCCTTGTTTCAAGCTTTCATTTGCTTAGTCGTGGTCTTGAAACGGAGTCATGTAGCACATGTCATGGCCTTTTTATTTCAACCCATGTTTTCTGAAAATTACAATCTAAATTTGTATTTGTGTGTTAGCGATTATGTTTGGGACTTTATTTCTTTACCATATGGAATTAGTAAAACTAACTCCCTTTTGTATGTTTTTGTATATGTATGTTATATATATGTAGTTGTATATATATGAAGTCGAAGCACAATAGATTATAAGTAACTCTACAAATACATACACAAGTAAAGAAAGAAAAACGAGTTTAATGTGAAGCCAAGAGCAAAGATCAACAAACTAAACTCCAATCATAACTGTGAGGAGGTTTAACTAAATAATAGATCTCATCTATAGCTCTCCATTCAAACAGAATACATTGTTGAATCGAAGATTTCAAAGTCGTATAATACTTAAGCATGAGTTTCTTACATGAAATGTCAAATACTTGTTGTTTAGTTTTGTATATTATTCACCTTTTTAGGCTACCCAAGGATAAATAATATCATCGTTGTTTTGATCAAATAACGCGACGTGTTGTTAGAGCAAACTCATATCTCGACCGTTATATAATGGTGTGTCGCCGAGATGTTGTTTTTCCGGTGCATTCACAACTACTTCAAATACTAGCTGACCGGCTTTTACACCTACCAAAACTCGACAAAATCTAAACACAAAAAATTCCTAGGTATGTTTTATCCATCTAGAATCCGTGTAAATTAAGTTTTCCCGGATTCTAGGTGGTCCATATGGACTGGGAATCAAAAGTCCGGTTTTTGCTTAGGTTTGGATGATTTTTGCCGGTTTCGGCATTTTTGGTTGTTTTGGCCGGTTTTTATCAATTTTCAAACGGTTAGGTTGCTTTTGACCAAGGGTTTCCGAGACAAAACGTAATCCTTGTTTCAAGCTTTCATTTGCTTAGTCGTGGTCTTGAAACGGAGTCATGAAGCACATGTCATGGCCTTTTTATTTCAACCCATGTTTTCTGAAAATTACAATCTAAATTTGTTTTTGTGTGTTAGCGATTATGTTTGGGACTTTATTTCTTTACCATATGGAATTAGTAAAACTAACTCCCTTTTGTATATTTTTGTATATGTATGTTATATATATGTATGTTATATATATGTATGTTATATATATGTATGTTATATATATGTATGTTATATATATGTATGTTGTATATATATGAAGTCGAAGCACAATAGATTGTAAGTAACTCTACAAATACATACACAAGTAAAGAAAGAAAAACGAGTTTAATGTGAAGCCAAGAGCAAAGATCAACAAACTAAACTCCAATCATAACTGTAAGGAGGTTTAACTAAATAATAGATCTCATCTATAGCTCGCCATTCAAACAGAATACATTGTTGAATCGAAGATTTCCAAGTCATATAATACTTAAGCATGAGTTTCTTACATGAAATGTCAAATACTTGTTGTTTAGTTTTGTATATTATTCACCTTTTTAGGCTACCCAAGGATAAATAATATCATCGTTGTTTTGATCAAATAACGTGACGTGTTGTTAGAGCAAACTCATATCTCGACCATTATATAATGGTGTGTCGCCGAGATGTTGTTTTTCCAGTGCATTCACAACTACTTCAAATACTAGCTGACCGGCTTTTACACCTACCAAAACTCGACAAAATCTAAACACAAAAAATTCCTAGGTGTGTTTTATCCATCTAGAATCGGTGGAAATTAAGTTTTCCCGGATTCTAGGTGGTCCATATGGACTGGGAATCAAAAGTCCGGTTTTTTCTTTGGTTTGGATGATTTTGGCCGGTTTCGGCATTTTTGGTTGTTTTGGCCGGTTCTTATCAGTTTTCAAACGGTTTGGTTGCTTTTGACCAAGGGATCCCAAGACAAAACGTAATCCTTGTTTCAAGCTTTCATTTGCTTAGTCGTGGTCTTGAAACGGAGTCATGTAGCACATGTCATGGTCTTTTTATTTCAACCCATGTTTTCTGAAAATTACAATCTTTGGTTGTTTTGGCCGGTTTTTATCAGTTTTCAAACGGTTAGGTTGCTTTTGACCAAGGGTTGCTGAGATAAAACGTAATCCTTGTTTCAAGCTTTCATTTGCTTAGTCGTGGTCTTGAAACGGAGTCATGTAGCACATGTCATGGCCTTTTTATTTCAACCCATGTTTTCTGAAAATTACAATCTAAATTTGTTTTTGTGTGTTAGCGATTATGTTTGGGACTTTATTTCTTTACCATATGGAATTAGTAAAACTAACTCCCTTTTGTATGTTTTTGTATATGTATGTTATATATATGTAGTTGTATATATATGAAGTCGAAGCACAATATATTGTAAGTAACTCTACAAATACATACACAAGTAAAGAAAGAAAAACGAGTTTAATGTGAAGCCAAGAGCAAAGATCAACAAACTAAACTCCAATCATAACTGTAAGGAGGTTTAACTAAATAATAGATCTCATCTATAGCTCGCCATTCAAACAGAATACATTGTTGAATCGAAGATTTCAAAGTCGTATAATACTTAAGCATGAGTTTCTTACATGAAATGTCAAATACTTGTTGTTTAGTTTTGTATATTATTCACCTTTTTAGGCTACCCAAGGATAAATAATATCATCGTTGTTTTGATCAAATAACGCGACGTGTTGTTAGAGCAAACTCATATCTCGACCGTTATATAATGGTGTGTCGCCGAGATGTTGTTTGTCCGGAGCATTCACAACAACTTCAAATACTAGCTGACCGACTTTTACACGTGCCAAAACTCGACAAAAACTAAACACAAAAAACTCCTAGGTGTGGTTTATCCATCTAGAATCCGTGGAAATTAAGTTTTCCCGGATTCTAGGTGGTCCATATGGACTAGAAATTAAAAGTCCGGTTTTTGCTTTGGTTTGGATGATTTTGGCCGATTTCGACATTTTTGGTTGTTTTGGCCGGTTTTTATCAGTTTTCAAACGGTTAGGTTGCTTTTGACCAAGGGTTGCTGAGATAAAACGTAATCCTTGTTTCAAGCTTTCATTTGCTTAGTCGTGGTCTTGAAACGGAGTCATGAAGCACATGTCATGGCCTTTTTATTTCAACCCATGTTTTCTGAAAATTACAATCTAAATTTGTTTTTGTGTGTTAGCGATTATGTTTGGGACTTTATTTCTTTACCATATGGAATTAGTAAAACTAACTCCCTTTTGTATGTTTTTGTATATGTATGTTATATATATGTATGTTATATATATGTATGTTATATATATGTATGTTATATATATGTATGTTATATATATGTATGTTGTATATATATGAAGTCGAAGCACAATAGATTGTAAGTAACTCTACAAATACATACACAAGTAAAGAAAGAAAAACGAGTTTAATGTGAAGCCAAGAGCAAAGATCAACAAACTAAACTCCAATCATAACTGTAAGGAGGTTTAACTAAATAATAGATCTCATCTATAGCTCGCCATTCAAACAGAATACATTGTTGAATCGAAGATTTCAAAGTCGTATAATACTTAAGCATGAGTTTCTTACATGAAATGTCAAATACTTGTTGTTTAGTTTTGTATATTATTCACCTTTTTAGGCTACCCAAGGATAAATAATATCATCGTTGTTTTGATCAAATAACGCGACGTGTTGTTAGAGCAAACTCATATCTCGACCATTATATAATGGTGTGTCGCCGAGATGTTGTTTTTCCAGTGTATTCACAACTACTTCAAATACTAGCTGACCGGCTTTTACACCTACCAAAACTCGACAAAATCTAAACACAAAAAATTCCTAGGTGTGTTTTATCCATCTAGAATCCGTGGAAATTAAGTTTTCCCGGATTCTAGGTGGTCCATATGGACTGGGAATCAAAAGTCCGGTTTTTTCTTTGGTTTGGATGATTTTGGCCGGTTTCGGTATTTTTGGTTGTTTTGGCCGGTTCTTATCAGTTTTCAAACGGTTTGGTTGCTTTTGACCAAGGGATTCCGAGACAAAACGTAATCCTTGTTTCAAGCTTTCATTTGCTTAGTCGTAGTCTTGAAACGGAGTCATGTAGCACATGTCATGGCCTTTTTATTTCAACCCATGTTTTCTGAAAATTACAATCTTTGGTTGTTTTGGCCGGTTTTTATCAGTTTTCAAACGGTTAGGTTGCTTTTGACCAAGGGTTGCTGAGATAAAACGTAATCCTTGTTTCAAGCTTTCATTTGCTTAGTCGTGGTCTTGAAACGGAGTCATGTAGCACATGTCATGGCCTTTTTATTTCAACCCATGTTTTCTGAAAATTACAATCTAAATTTGTTTTTGTGTGTTAGCGATTATGTTTGGGACTTTATTTCTTTACCATATGGAATTAGTAAAACTAACTCCCTTTTGTATGTTTTTGTATATGTATGTTATATATATGTAGTTGTATATATATGAAGTCGAAGCACAATAGATTGTAAGTAACTCTACAAATACATACACAAGTAAAGAAAGAAAAACGAGTTTAATGTGAAGCCAAGAGCAAAGATCAACAAACTAAACTCCAATCATAACTGTAAGGAGGTTTAACTAAATAATAGATCTCATCTATAGCTCGCCATTCAAACAGAATACATTGTTGAATCGAAGATTTCAAAGTCGTATAATACTTAAGCATGAGTTTCTTACATGAAATGTCAAATACTTGTTGTTTAGTTTTGTATATTATTCACCTTTTTAGGCTACCCAAGGATAAATAATATCATCGTTGTTTTGATCAAATAACGCAACGTGTTGTTAGAGCAAACTCATATCTCGACCGTTATATAATGGTGTGTCGCCGAGATGTTGTTTTTCTGGTGCATTCACAACTTCTTCAAATACTAGCTGACCGGCTTTTACACCTACCAAAACTCGACAAAATCTAAACACAAAAAATTCCTAGGTATGTTTTATCCATCTAGAATCCGTGTAAATTAAGTTTTCCCGGATTCTAGGTGGTCCATATGGACTGGGAATCAAAAGTCCGGTTTTTGCTTAGGTTTGGATGATTTTTGCCGGTTTCGGCATTTTTGGTTGTTTTGGCCGGTTTTTATCAATTTTCAAACGGTTAGGTTGCTTTTGACCAAGGGTTTCCGAGACAAAACGTAATCCTTGTTTCAAGCTTTCATTTGCTTAGTCGTGGTCTTGAAACGGAGTCATGTAGCACATGTCATGGCCTTTTTATTTCAACCCATGTTTTCTGAAAATTACAATCTAAATTTGTTTTTGTGTGTTAGCGATTATGCTTGGGACTTTATTTCTTTACCATATGGAATTAGTAAAACTAACTCCCTTTTGTATGTTTTTGTATATGTATGTTGTATAAATGTATGTTGTATATATATGAAGTCGAAGCACAATAGATTGTAAGTAACTCTACAAATACATACACAAGTAAAAAAAGAAAAACGAGTTTAATGTGAAGCCAAGAACAAAGATCAACAAACTAAACTCCAATCGTAACTGTAAGGAGGTTTAACTAAATAATAGATCTCATCTATAGCTCGCCATTCAAACAGAATACATTGTTGAATCGAAGATTTCAAAGTCGTATAATACTTAAGCATGAGTTTCTTACATGAAATGTCAAATACTTGTTGTTTATTTTGTATATTATTCACCTTTTTAGGCTACCCAAGGATAAATAATATCACCGTTGTTTTGATCAAATAACGCGACGTGTTGTTAGAGCAAACTCATATCTCGACCGTTATATAATGGTGTGTCGCCGAGATGTTGTTTTTCTGGTGCATTCACAACTACTTCAAATACTAGCTGACCGGCTTTTACACCTACCAAAACTCGACAAAATCTAAACACAAAAAATTCCTAGGTATGTTTTATCCATCTAGAATCCGTGTAAATTAAGTTTTCCCGGATTCTAGGTGGTCCATATGGACTGGGAATCAAAAGTCCGGTTTTTGCTTAGGTTTGGATGATTTTTGCCGGTTTCGGCATTTTTGGTTGTTTTGGCCGGTTTTTATCAATTTTCAAACGGTTAGGTTGCTTTTGACCAAGGGTTTCCGAGACAAAACGTAATCCTTGTTTCAAGCTTTCATTTGCTTAGTCGTGGTCTTGAAACGGAGTCATGTAGCACATGTCATGGCCTTTTTATTTCAACCCATGTTTTCTGAAAATTACAATCTAAATTTGTTTTTGTGTGTTAGCGATTATGCTTGGGACTTTATTTCTTTACCATATGGAATTAGTAAAACTAACTCCCTTTTGTATGTTTTTGTATATGTATGTTGTATAAATGTATGTTGTATATATATGAAGTCGAAGCACAATAGATTGTAAGTAACTCTACAAATACATACACAAGTAAAAAAAGAAAAACGAGTTTAATGTGAAGCCAAGAACAAAGATCAACAAACTAAACTCCAATCGTAACTGTAAGGAGGTTTAACTAAATAATAGATCTCATCTATAGCTCGCCATTCAAACAGAATACATTGTTGAATCGAAGATTTCAAAGTCGTATAATACTTAAGCATGAGTTTCTTACATGAAATGTCAAATACTTGTTGTTTATTTTGTATATTATTCACCTTTTTAGGCTACCCAAGGATAAATAATATCACCGTTGTTTTGATCAAATAACGCGACGTGTTGTTAGAGCAAACTCATATCTCGACCGTTATATAATGGTGTGTCGCCGATATGTTGTTTTTCTGGTGCATTCACAACTACTTCAAATACTAGCTGACCGACTTTTACACCTACCAAAACTCGACAATATCTAAACACAAAAAATTCCAAGGTGTGTTTTATCCATCTAGAATCCGTGGAAATTAAGTTTTTCCGGATTCTAGGTGGTCCATATAGACTGGGAATCAAGAGTCCGGTTTTTGCTTAGGTTTGGATGATTTTGGCCGGTTTCGGCATTTTTGGTTGTTTTGGCCGGTTTTTATCAGTTTTCAAACGGTTAGGTTGCTTTTGACCAAGGGTTTCCGAGACAAAACGTAATCCTTGTTTCAAGCTTTCATTTGCTTAGTCGTGGTCTTGAAACGGAGTCATGTAGCACATGTCATGGCCTTTCTATTTCAACCCATGTTTTCTGAAAATTACAATCTAAATTTGTTTTTGTGTGTTAGCGATTATGTTTGGGACTTTATTTATTTACCATATGGAATTAGTAAAACTAAATCCCTTTTGTATGTTTTTGTATATGTATGTTGTATAAATGTATGTTGTATATATATGAAGTCGAAGCACAATAGATTGTAAGTAACTCTACAAATACATACACAAGTAAAAAAAGAAAAAAGAGTTTAATGTGAAGCCAAGAGCAAAGATCAACAAACTAAACTCCAATCATACCTGTAAGGAGGTTTAACTAAATAATAGATCTCATCTATAGCTCGCCATTCAAACATAATACATTGTTGAATCGAAGATTTCAAAGTCGTATAATACTTAAGCATGAGTTTCTTACATGAAATGTTAAATACTTGTTGTTTGGTTTTGTATATTATTCACCTTTTTAGGCTACCTAAGGATAAATAATATCATCGTTGTTTTGATCAAATAACACGACGTGTTGTTAGAGCAAACTCATATCTCGACCGTTATATAATGGTGTGTCGCCGAGATGTTGTTTGTCCGGAGCATTCACAACAATTTCAAATACTAGCTGACTGACTTTTACACCTGCCAAAACTCGACAAACACTAAACACAAAAAACTCCTAGGTGTGGTTTATCCATCTAGAATCCGTGGAAATTAAGTTTTCCCGGATTCTAGGTGGTCCATATGGACTGGGAATCAAAAGTCCGGTTTTTGCTTTGGTTTGGATGATTTTGGCCGGTTTCTGCATTTTTGGTTGTTTTGGCCGGTTTTTATCTAATTTCAAACGGTTAGGTTGCTTTTGACCAAGGGTTTCCGAGACAAAACGTAATCCTTGTTTCAAGCTTTCATTTTCTTAGTCGTGGTCTTGAAACGGAGTCATGTAGCACATGTCATGGCCTTTTTATTTCAACCCATGTTTTCTAAAAATTACAATCTAAATTTGTTTTTGTGTGTTAGCGATTATGTTTGGGACTTTATTTCTTTACCATATGGAATTAGTAAAACTAACTCCCTTTTGTATGTTTTTGTATATGTATGTTGTATAAATGTATGTTGTATATATATGAAGTCGAAGCACAATAGATTGTAAGTAACTCTACAAATACATACACAAGTAAAAAAAGAAAAACGAGTTTAATGTGAAGCCAAGAGCAAAGATCAACAAACTAAAATCCAATCATAACTGTAAGGAGGTTCAACTAAATAATAGATCTCATCTATAGCTCGCCATTCAAACAGAATACATTGTTGAATCGAAGATTTCAAAGTCGTATAATACTTAAGCATGAGTTTCTTACATGAAATGTCAAATACTTGTTGTTTATTTTGTATATTATTCACCTTTTTAGGCTACCCAAGGATAAATAATATCACCGTTGTTTTGATCAAATAACATGACATGTTGTTAGAGCAAACTCATATCTCCACCGTTATATAATGGTGTGTCGCCGAGATGTTGTTTTTCCAGGGCATTCACAACTACTTCAAATACTAGCTGACCGACTTTTACACCTACCAAAAGTCGACAAAATCTAAACACAAAAAATTCCTAGGTGTGTTTTATCCATCTAGAATCCGTGGAAATTAAGTTTTCCCGGATTCTAGGTGGTCCATATGGACTGGGAATCAAAAGTCCGGTTTTTGCTTAGGTTTGGATGATTTTGGCCGGTTTCGGCATTTTTGGTTGTTTTGGACGGTTTTTATCAGTTTTCAAACGGTTGGGATTGCTTTTGACCAAGGGTTGCCGAGACAAAACCTAATCCTTGTTTCAACTTTCATTTTCTTAGTCGTGGTCTTGAAACGGAGTCATGTAGCACATGTCATGGCCTTTCTATTTCAACCCATGTTTTCTGAAAATTACAATCTAAATTTGTTTTTGTGTGTTAGCGATTATGCTTGGGACTTTATTTATTTACCATATGGAATTAGTAAAACTAACTCCCTTTTGTATGTTTTTGTATATGTATGTTGTATATATGTATTTTGTATATATATGAAGTCGAAGCACAATAGATTGTAAGTAACTCTACAAATACATACACAAGTAAAAAAAGAAAAACGAGTTTAATGTGAAGCCAAGAGAAAAGATTAACAAACTAAACTCCAATCATACCTGTAAGGAGGTTTAACTAAATAATAGATCTCATCTATAGCTCTCCATTCAAACATAATACATTGTTGAATCGAAGATTTCAAAGTCGTATAATACTTAAGCATGAGTTTCTTACATGAAATGTTAAATACTTGTTGTTTAGTTTTGTATATTATTCACCTTTTTAGGCTACTTAAGGATAAATGATATCATCGTTGTTTTGATCAAATAACACGACGTGTTGTTAGAGAAAACTCATATCTCGACCGTTATATATTGGTGTGTCGCCGAGATGTTGTTTGTCCGGAGCATTCACAACTACTTCAAATACTAGCTGACCGGCTTTTACACCTACCAAAACTCGACAAAATCTAAACACAAAAAATTCCTAGGTATGTTTTATCCATCTAGAATCCGTGGAAATTAAGTTTTCCCGGATTCTAGGTGGTCCATATGGACTGGGAATCAAAAGTCCGGTTTTTGCTTTGGTTTGGATGATTTTGGCCGGTTTCGGCATTTTTTGTTGTTTTGGCCGGTTTTTATCTGTTTTCAAACGGTTAGGTTGCTTTTGACCAAGGGTTTCCGAGACAAAACGTAATCCTTGTTTCAAGCTTTTATTTGCTTAGTCGTGGTCTTGAAACGGAGTCATGTAGCACATGTCATGGCCTTTTTATTTCAACCCATGTTTTCTGAAAATTACAATCTAAATTTGTTTTTGTGTGTTAGCGATTATGTTTGGGACTTTTTTTCTTTACCATATGGAATTAGTAAAACTAACTCCCTTTTGTATGTTTTTGTATATGTATGTTGTATAAATGTATGTTGTATATATATGAAGTCGAAGCACAATAGATTGTAAGTAACTCTACAAATACATACACAAGTAAAAAAAGAAAAACGAGTTTAATGTGAAGCCAAGAGCAAAGATCAACAAACTAAACTCCATTCATACCTGTAAGGAGGTTTAACTAAATAATATATCTCATCTATAGCTCGCCATTCAAACATAATACATTGTTGAATCGAAGATTTCAAAGTCGTATAATAATTAAGCATGAGTTTCTTACATGAAATGTTAAATACTTGTTGTTTAGTTTTGTATATTATTCACCTTTTTAGGCTACCTAAGGATAAATAATATCATCGTTGTTTTGATCAAATAACACGACGTGTTGTTAGAGAGAACTCATATCTCGACCGTTATATAATGGTGTGTCGCCGAGATGTTGTTTGTCCGGAGCATTCACAACAACTTCAAATACTAGCTGACTGACTTTTACACCTACCAAAACTCGACAAAAACTAAACACAAAAAACTCCTAGGTGTGGTTTATCCATCTAGAATCCGTGGAAATTAAGTTTTCCCGGATTCTAGGTGGTCCATATGGACTGGGAATCAAAAGTCCGGTTTTTGCTTTGGTTTGGATGATTTTGGCCGGTTTCGGCATTTTTGGTTGTTTTGGCCGGTTTTTATCTGTTTTCAAACGGTTAGGTTGCTTTTGACCAAGGGTTTCCGAGACAAAACGTAATCCTTGTTTCAAGCTTTCATTTGCTTAGTCGTGGTCTTGAAACGGAGTCATGTAGCACATGTCATGGCCTTTTTATTTCAACCCATGTTTTCTGAAAATTACAATCTAAATTTGTTTTTGTGTGTTAGCGATTATGTTTGGGACTTTATTTCTTTACCATATGGAATTAGTAAAACTAACTCCCTTTTGTATGTTTTTGTATATGTATGTTGTATAAATGTATGTTGTATATATATGAAGTCGAAGCACAATAGATTGTAAGTAACTCTACAAATACATACACAACTAAAAAAAGAAAAACGAGTTTAATGTGAAGCCAAGAGCAAAGATCAACAAACTAAACTCCAATCATAACTGTAAGGAGGTTTAACTAAATAATAGATCTCATCTATAGCTCGCCATTCAAACAGAATACATTGTTGAATCGAAGATTTCAAAGTCGTATAATACTTAAGCATGAGTTTCTTACATGAAATGTCAAATACTTGTTGTTTATTTTGTATATTATTCACCTTTTTAGGCTACCCAAGGATAAATAATATCACCGTTGTTTTGATCAAATAACGTGACGTGTTGTTAGAGCAAACTCATATCTCCACCGTTATATAATGGTGTGTCGCCGAGATGTTGTTTTTCCAGGGCATTCACAACTACTTCAAATACTAGCTGACCGACTTTTACACCTACCAAAAGTCGACAAAATCTAAACACAAAAAATTCCTAGGTGTGTTTTATCCATCTAGAATCCGTGTAAATTAAGTTTTCCCGGATTCTAGGTGGTCCATATGGAATGGGAATCAAAAGTCCGGGTTTTGCTTAGGTTTGGATGATTTTGGCCGGTTTCGGCATTTTTGGTTGTTTTGGCTGGTTTTTATCAGTTTTCAAACGGTTGGGATTGCTTTTGACCAAGGGTTGCTGAAACAAAACCTAATCCTTGTTTCAACTTTCATTTGCTTAGTCGTGGTCTTGAAACGGAGTCATGTAGCACATGTCATGGCCTTTCTATTTCAACCCATGTTTTCTGAAAATTACAATCTAAATTTGTTTTTGTGTGTTAGCGATTATGCTTGGGACTTTATTTATTTACCATATGGAATTAGTAAAACTAACTACCTTTTGTATGTTTTTGTATATGTATGTTGTATATATGTATTTTGTATATATATGAAGTCGAAGCACAATAGATTGTAAGTAACTCTACAAATACATACACAAGTAAAAAAAGAAAAACGAGTTTAATGTGAAGCCAAGAGAAAAGATTAACAAACTAAACTCCAATCATACCTGTAAGGAGGTTTAACTAAATAATAGATCTCATCTATAGCTCGCCATTCAAACATAATACATTGTTGAATCGAAGATTTCAAAGTCGTATAATACTTAAGCATGAGTTTCTTACATGAAATGTTAAATACTTGTTGTTTAGTTTTGTATATTATTCACCTTTTTAGGCTACCTAAGGATAAATAATATCATCGTTGTTTTGATCAAATAACACGACGTGTTGTTAGAGCAAACTCATATCTCGACCGTTATATATTGGTGTGTCGCCGAGATGTTGTTTGTCCGGAGCATTCACAACTACTTCAAATACTAGCTGACCGGCTTTTACACCTACCAAAATTCGACAAAATCTAAACACAAAAAATTCCTAGGTATGTTTTATCCATCAAGAATCCGTGGAAATTAAGTTTTCCCGGATTCTAGGTGGTCCATATGGACTGGGAATCAAAAGTCCGGTTTTTGCTTTGGTTTGGATGATTTTGGCCGGTTTCGGCATTTTTGGTTGTTTTGGCCGGTTTTTATCTGTTTTCAAACGGTTAGGTTGCTTTTGACCAAGGGTTTCCGTGACAAAACGTAATCCTTGTTTCAAGCTTTCATTTGCTTAGTTGTGGTCTTGAAACGGAGTCATGTAGCACATGTCATGGCCTTTTTATTTCAACCCATGTTTTCTGAAAATTACAATCTAAATTTGTTTTTGTGTGTTAGCGATTATGTTTGGGACTTTTTTTCTTTACCATATGGAATTAGTAAAACTAACTCCCTTTTGTATGTTTTTGTATATGTATCTTGTATAAATGTATGTTGTATATATATGAAGTCGAAGCACAATAGATTGTAAGTAACTCTACAAATACATACACAAGTAAAAAAAGAAAAACGAGTTTAATGTGAAGCCAAGAGCAAAGATCAACAAACTAAACTCCAATCATACCTGTAAGGAGGTTTAACTAAATAATATATCTCATCTATAGCTCGCCATTCAAACATAATACATTGTTGAATCGAAGATTTCAAAGTCGTATAATACTTAAGCATGAGTTTCTTACATGAAATGTTAAATACTTGTTGTTTAGTTTTGTATATTATTCATCTTTTTAGGCTACCTAAGGATAAATAATATCATCGTTGTTTTGATCAAATAACACGACGTGTTGTTAGAGCAAACTCATATCTCGACCGTTATATAATGGTGTGTCGCCGAGATGTTGTTTGTCCGGAGCATTCACAACAACTTCAAATACTAGCTGACCGGCTTTTACACCAGCCAAAACTCGACAAAAACTAAACACAAAAAACTCCTAGGTGTTTTTTATCCATCTAGAATCCTTGGAAATTAAGTTTTCCCGGATTCTAGTTGGTCCATATGGACTGGGAATCAAAAGTCCGGTTTTTGCTTTGGTTTGGATGATTTTGGCCGGTTTCGGCATTTTTGGTTGTTTTGGCCGTTTTTTATCTGTTTTCAAACGGTTAGGTTGCTTTTGACCAAGGGTTTCCGAGACAAAACATAATCCTTGTTTCAAGCTTTCATTTGCTTAGTCGTGGTCTTGAAATGGAGTCATGTAGCACATGTCATGGCCTTTTTATTTCAACCCATGTTTTCTGAAAATTACAATCCAAATTTGTTTTTGTGTGTTAGCGATTATGTTTGGGACTTTATTTCTTTTCCCTATGGAATTAGTAAAACTAACTCCCTTTTGTATGTTTTTGTATATGTATGTTGTATAAATGTATGTTGTATATATATGAAGTCGAAGCACAATAGATTGTAAGTAACCCTACAAATACATACACAAGTAAAAAAAGAAAAACGAGTTTAATGTGAAGCCAAGAGCAAAGATCAACAAACTAAACTCCAATCATAACTGTAAGGAGGTTTAACTAAATAATAGATCTCATCTATAGCTCGCCATTCAAACAGAATACATTGTTGAATCGAAGATTTCAAAGTCGTATAATACTTAAGCATGAGTTTCTTACATGAAATGTCAAATACTTGTTGTTTATTTTGTATATTATTCACCTTTTTAGGCTACCCAAGGATAAATAATATCACCGTTGTTTTGATCAAATAACGCGACGTGTTGTTAGAGCAAACTCATATCTCGACCGTTATATAATGGTGTGTCGCCGAGATGTTGTTTTTCTGGTGCATCCACAACTACTTCAAATACTAGCTGACCGACTTTTACACCTACAAAAACTCGACAAAACCTAAACACAAAAAATTCCTAGGTGTGTTTTATCCATCTAGAATCCGTGGAAATTAAGTTTTCCCGGATTCTAGGTGGTCCATATGGACTGGGAATCAAAAGTCCGGTTTTTGCTTAGGTTTGGATGATTTTGGCCGGTTTCAGCATTTTTGGTTGTTTTGGCCGGTTTTTATCAGTTTTCAAACGGTTAGGTTGCTTTTGACCAATGGTTTCCGAGACAAAACGTAATCCTTGTTTCAAGCTTTCATTTGCTTAGTCGTGGTCTTGAAACGGAGTCATGTAGCACATGTCATGGCCTTTCTATTTCAACCCATGTTTTCTGAAAATTACAATCTAAATTTGTTTTTGTGTGTTAGCGATTATGCTTGGGACTTTATTTATTTACCATATGGAATTAGTAAAACTAACTCCCTTTTGTATGTTTTTGTATATCTATGTTGTATATATGTATTTTGTATATATATGAAGTCGAAGCACAATAGATTGTAAGTAACTCTACAAATACATACACAAGTAAAAAAAGAAAAACGAGTTTAATGTGAAGCCAAGAGCAAAGATTAACAAACTAAACTCCAATCATACCTGTAAGGAGGTTTAACTAAATAATAGATCTCATCTATAGCTCGCCATTCAAACATAATACATTGTTGAATCGAAGATTTCAAAGTCGTATAATACTTAAGCATGAGTTTCTTACATTAAATGTTAAATACTTGTTGTTTAGTTTTGTATATTATTTACCTTTTTAGGCTACCTAAGGATAAATAATATCATCGTTGTTTTGATCAAATAACACGACGTGTTGTTAGAGCAAACTCATATCTCGACCGTTATATAATTGTGTGTCGCCGAGATGTTGTTTGTCCGGAGCATTCACAACTACTTCAAATACTAGCTGACCGGCTTTTACACCTACCAAAACTCGACAAAATCTAAACACAAAAAATTCCTAGGTATGTTTTATCCATGTAGAATCCGTGGAAACTAAGTTTTCCCGGATTCTAGGTGGTCCATATGGACTGGGAATCAAAAGTCCGGTTTTTGCTTAGGTTTGGATGATTTTGGCCGGTTTCGGCATTTTTGGTTGTTTTGGCCGGTTTTTATCAGTTTTCAAACGGTTAGGTTGCTTTTGACCAAGGGTTTCCGAGACAAAACGTAATCCTTGTTTCAAGCTTTCATTTGCTTAGCCGTGGTCTTGAAACGGAGTCATGTAGCACATGTCATGGCCTTTTTATTTCAACCCATGTTTTCTGAAAATTACAATCTAAATTTGTTTTTGTGTGTTAGCGATTATGTTTGGGACTTTATTTCTTTACCATATGGAATTAGTAAAACTAACTCCCTTTTGTATGTTTTTGTATATGTATGTTGTATAAATGTATGTTGTATATATATGAAGTCGAAGCACAATAGATTGTAAGTAACTCTACAAATACATACACAAGTAAAAAAAGAAAAATGAGTTTAATGTGAAGCAAAGAGCAAAGATCAACAAACTAAACTCCAATCATACCTGTAAGGAGGTTTAACTAAATAATAGATCTCAACTATAGCTCGCCATTCAAACATAATACATTGTTGAATCGAAGATTTCAAAGTCGTATAATACTTAAGCATGAGTTTCTTACATGAAATGTCAAATACTTGTTGTTTAGTTTTGTATATTATTCACCTTTTTAGGCTACCTAAGGATAAATAATATCATCGTTGTTTTGATCAAATAACACGACGTGTTGTTAGAGCAAACTCATATCTCGACCGTTATATAATGGTTTGTCGCCGAGATGTTGTTTGTCCGGAGCATTCACAACAACTTCAAATACTAGCTGACCGACTTTTACACCTGCCAAAACTCGACAAAAACTAAACACAAAAAACTCCTAGGTGTGGTTTATCCATTTAGAATCCGTGGAAATTAAGTTTTCCCGGATTCTAGGTGGTCCATATGGACTGGGAATCAAAAGTCCGGTTTTTGCTTAGGTTTGGATGATTTTGGCCGGTTTCGGCATTTTTGGTTGTTTTGGCCGGTTTTTATCAGTTTTCAAACGGTTAGGTTGCTTTTGACCAAGGGTTTCCGAGACAAAACGTAATCCTTGTTTCAAGCTTTCATTTTCTTAGTCGAGGTCTTGAAACGGAGTCATGTAGCACATGTCATGGCCTTTTTATTTCAACCCATGTTTTCTGAAAATTACAATCTAAATTTGTTTTTGTGTGTTAGCGATTATGTTTGGGACTTTATTTCTTTACCACATGGAATTAGTAAAACTAACTCCCTTTTGTATATTTTTGTATATGTATGTTGTATAAATGTATGTTGTATATATATGAAGTCGAAGCACAATAGATTGTAAGTAACTCTACAAATACATACACAAGTAAAAAAAGAAAAACGAGTTTAATGTGAAGCAAAGAGCAAAGATTAACAAACTAAACTCCAATCATACCTGTAAGGAGGTTTAACTAAATAATAGATCTCATCTATAGCTCGCCATTCAAACATAATACATTGTTGAATCGAAGATTTCAAAGTCGTATAATACTTAAGCATGAGTTTCTTACATGAAATGTTAAATACTTGTTGTTTAGTTTTGTATATTATTCACCTTTTTAGGCTACCCAAGGATAAATAATATCATCGTTGTTTTGATCAAATAACGCGACGTGTTGTTAGAGCAAACTCATATCTCGACCGTTATATAATGGTGTGTCGCCGAGATGTTGTTTTTCCGGTGCATTCACAACTACTTCAAATACTAGCTGACCGGCTTTTACACCTACCAAAACTCGACAAAAATCTAAACACAAAAAATTCCTAGGTGTGTTTTATCCATCTAGATTCCGTGGAAATTAAGTTTTCCCGGATTCTAGGTGGTCCATATGGACTGGGAATCAAAAGTCCGGTTTTTGCTTAGGTTTGGATGATTTTGGCCGGTTTCGGCATTTTTGGTTGTTTTGGCCGGTTTTTATCAGTTTTCAAACGGTTAGGTTGCTTTTGACCAAGGGTTTCCGAGACAAAACGTAATCCTTGTTTCAAGCTTTCATTTGCTTAGCCGTGGTCTTGAAACGGAGTCATGTAGCACATGTCATGGCCTTTTTATTTCAACCCATGTTTTCTGAAAATTACAATCTAAATTTGTTTTTGTGTGTTAGCGATTATGTTTGGGACTTTATTTCTTTACCATATGGAATTAGTAAAACTAACTCCCTTTTGTATGTTTTTGTATATGTATGTTGTATAAATGTATGTTGTATATATATGAAGTCGAAGCACAATAGATTGTAAGTAACTCTACAAATACATACACAAGTAAAAAAAGAAAAATGAGTTTAATGTGAAGCAAAGAGCAAAGATCAACAAACTAAACTCCAATCATACCTGTAAGGAGGTTTAACTAAATAATAGATCTCAACTATAGCTCGCCATTCAAACATAATACATTGTTGAATCGAAGATTTCAAAGTCGTATAATACTTAAGCATGAGTTTCTTACATGAAATGTCAAATACTTGTTGTTTAGTTTTGTATATTATTCACCTTTTTAGGCTACCTAAGGATAAATAATATCATCGTTGTTTTGATCAAATAACACGACGTGTTGTTAGAGCAAACTCATATCTCGACCGTTATATAATGGTTTGTCGCCGAGATGTTGTTTGTCCGGAGCATTCACAACAACTTCAAATACTAGCTGACCGACTTTTACACCTGCCAAAACTCGACAAAAACTAAACACAAAAAACTCCTAGGTGTGGTTTATCCATTTAGAATCCGTGGAAATTAAGTTTTCCCGGATTCTAGGTGGTCCATATGGACTGGGAATCAAAAGTCCGGTTTTTGCTTAGGTTTGGATGATTTTGGCCGGTTTCGGCATTTTTGGTTGTTTTGGCCGGTTTTTATCAGTTTTCAAACGGTTAGGTTGCTTTTGACCAAGGGTTTCCGAGACAAAACGTAATCCTTGTTTCAAGCTTTCATTTTCTTAGTCGAGGTCTTGAAACGGAGTCATGTAGCACATGTTATGGCCTTTTTATTTCAACCCATGTTTTCTGAAAATTACAATCTAAATTTGTTTTTGTGTGTTAGCGATTATGTTTGGGACTTTATTTCTTTACCACATGGAATTAGTAAAACTAACTCCCTTTTGTATATTTTTGTATATGTATGTTGTATAAATGTATGTTGTATATATATGAAGTCGAAGCACAATAGATTGTAAGTAACTCTACAAATACATACACAAGTAAAAAAAGAAAAACGAGTTTAATGTGAAGCAAAGAGCAAAGATTAACAAACTAAACTCCAATCATACCTGTAAGGAGGTTTAACTAAATAATAGATCTCATCTATAGCTCGCCATTCAAACATAATACATTGTTGAATCGAAGATTTCAAAGTCGTATAATACTTAAGCATGAGTTTCTTACATGAAATGTTAAATACTTGTTGTTTAGTTTTGTATATTATTCACCTTTTTAGGCTACCCAAGGATAAATAATATCATCGTTGTTTTGATCAAATAACGCGACGTGTTGTTAGAGCAAACTCATATCTCGACCGTTATATAATGGTGTGTCGCCGAGATGTTGTTTTTCCGGTGCATTCACAACTACTTCAAATACTAGCTGACCGGCTTTTACACCTACCAAAACTCGACAAAAATCTAAACACAAAAAATTCCTAGGTGTGTTTTATCCATCTAAATTCCGTGGAAATTAAGTTTTCCCGGATTCTAGGTGGTCCATATGGACTGGGAATCAAAAGTCCGGTTTTTGCTTTGGTTTGGATGATTTTGGCCGGTTTCGGCATTTTTGGTTGTTTTGGCCGGTTTTTATCTGTTTTCAAACAGTTAGGTTGCTTTTGACCAAGGGTTTCCGTGACAAAACGTAATCCTTGTTTCAAGCTTTCATTTGCTTAGTCGTGGTCTTGAAACGGAGTCATGTAGCACATGTCATGGCCTTTTTATTTCAACCCATGTTTTCTGAAAATTACAATCTAAATTTGTTTTTGTGTGTTAGCGATTATGTTTGGGACTTTTTTTCTTTACCATATGGAATTAGTAAAACTAACTCCCTTTTGTATGTTTTTGTATATGTATGTTGTATAAATGTATGTTGTATATATATGAAGTCGAAGCACAATAGATTGTAAGTAACTCTACAAATACATACACAAGTAAAAAAAGAAAAACGAGTTTAATGTGAAGCCAAGAGCAAAGATCAACAAACTAAACTCCAATCATACCTGTAAGGAGGTTTAACTAAATAATATATCTCATCTATAGCTCGCCATTCAAACATAATACATTGTTGAATCGAAGATTTCAAAGTCGTATAATACTTAAGCATGAGTTTCTTACATGAAATGTTAAATACTTGTTGTTTAGTTTTGTATATTATTCATCTTTTTAGGCTACCTAAGGATAAATAATATCATCGTTGTTTTGATCAAATAACACGACGTGTTGTTAGAGCAAACTCATATCTCGACCGTTATATAATGGTGTGTCGCCGAGATGTTGTTTGTCCGGAGCATTCACAACAACTTCAAATACTAGCTGACCGACTTTTACACCTGCCAAAACTCGACAAAAACTAAACACAAAAAACTCCTAGGTGTGGTTTATCCATCTAGAATCTGTGGAAATTAAGTTTTCCCGGATTCTAGGTGGTCCATATGGACTGGGAATCAAAAGTCCGGTTTTTGCTTTGGTTTGGATGATTTTGGCCGGTTTTGGCATTTTTGGTTGTTTTGGCCGGTTTTTATCTGTTTTCAAACGGTTAGGTTGCTTTTGACCAAGGGTTTCCGAGACAAAACGTAATCCTTGTTTCAAGCTTTCATTTGCTTAGTCGTGGTCTTGAAACGGAGTCATGTAGCACATGTCATGGCCTTTTTATTTCAACCCATGTTTTCTGAAAATTACAATCTAAATTTGTTTTTGTGTGTTAGCGATTATGTTTGGGACTTTATTTCTTTACCATATGGAATTAGTAAAACTAACTCCCTTTTGTATGTTTTTGTATATGTATGTTGTATAAATGTATGTTGTATATATATGAAGTCGAAGCACAATAGATTGTAAGTAACCCTACAAATACATACACAAGTAAAAAAAGAAAAACGAGTTTAATGTGAAGCCAAGAGCAAAGATCAACAAACTAAACTCCAATCATAACTGTAAGGAGGTTTAACTAAATAATAGATCTCATCTATAGCTCGCCATTCAAACAGAATACATTGTTGAATCAAAGATTTCAAAGTCGTATAATACTTAAGCATGAGTTTCTTACATGAAATGTTAAATACTTGTTGTTTAGTTTTGTATATTATTCATCTTTTTAGGCTACCTAAGGATAAATAATATCATCGTTGTTTTGATCAAATAACACGACGTGTTGTTAGAGCAAACTCATATCTCGACCGTTATATAATGGTGTGTCGCCGAGATGTTGTTTGTCCGGAGCATTCACAACAACTTCAAATACTAGCTGACCGACTTTTACACCTGCCAAAACTCGACAAAAACTAAACACAAAAAACTCCTAGGTGTGTTTTATCCATCTAGAATCCGTGGAAATTAAGTTTTCCCGGATTCTAGGTGGTCCATATGGACTGGGAATCAAAAGTCCGGTTTTTGCTTAGGTTTGGATGATTTTGGCCGGTTTCAGCATTTTTGGTTGTTTTGGCCGGTTTTTATCAGTTTTCAAACGGTTAGGTTGCTTTTGACCAATGGTTTCCGAGACAAAACGTAATCCTTGTTTCAAGCTTTCATTTGCTTAGTCGTGGTCTTGAAACGGAGTCATGTAGCACATGTCATGGCCTTTCTATTTCAACCCATGTTTTCTGAAAATTACAATCTAAATTTGTTTTTGTGTGTTAGCGATTATGCTTGGGACTTTATTTATTTACCATATGGAATTAGTAAAACTAACTCCCTTTTGTATGTTTTTGTATATCTATGTTGTATATATGTATTTTGTATATATATGAAGTCGAAGCACAATAGATTGTAAGGAACTCTACAAATACATACACAAGTAAAAAAAGAAAAACGAGTTTAATGTGAAGCCAAGAGCAAAGATTAACAAACTAAACTCCAATCATACCTGTAAGGAGGTTTAACTAAATAATAGATCTCATCTATAGCTCGCCATTCAAACATAATACATTGTTGAATCGAAGATTTCAAAGTCGTATAATACTTAAGCATGAGTTTCTTACATTAAATGTTAAATACTTGTTGTTTAGTTTTGTATATTATTTACCTTTTTAGGCTACCTAAGGATAAATAATATCATCGTTGTTTTGATCAAATAACACGACATGTTGTTAGAGCAAACTCATATCTCAACCGTTATATAATTGTGTGTCGCCGAGATGTTGTTTGTCCGGAGCATTCACAACTACTTCAAATACTAGTTGACCGGCTTTTACACCTACCAAAACTCGACAAAATCTAAACACAAAAAATTCCTAGGTATGTTTTATCCATGTAGAATCCGTGGAAACTAAGTTTTCCCGGATTCTAGGTGGTCCATATGGACTGGGAATCAAAAGTCCGGTTTTTGCTTAGGTTTGGATGATTTTGGCCGGTTTCGGCATTTTTGGTTGTTTTGGCCGGTTTTTATCAGTTTTCAAACGGTTAGGTTGCTTTTGACCAAGGGTTTCCGAGACAAAACGTAATCCTTGTTTCAAGCTTTCATTTGCTTAGTCGTGGTCTTGAAACGGAGTCATGTAGCACATGTCATGGCCTTTTTATTTCAACCCATGTTTTCTGAAAATTACAATCTAAATTTGTTTTTGTGTGTTAGCGATTATGTTTGGGACTTTATTTCTTTACCATATGGAATTAGTAAAACTAACTCCCTTTTGTATGTTTTTGTATATGTATGTTGTATAAATGTATGTTGTATATATATGAAGTCGAAGCACAATAGATTGTAAGTAACTCTACAAATACATACACAAGTAAAAAAAGAAAAATGAGTTTAATGTGAAGCAAAGAGCAAAGATCAACAAACTAAACTCCAATCATACCTGTAAGGAGGTTTAACTAAATAATAGATCTCAACTATAGCTCGCCATTCAAACATAATACATTGTTGAATCGAAGATTTCAAAGTCGTATAATACTTAAGCATGAGTTTCTTACATGAAATGTCAAATACTTGTTGTTTAGTTTTGTATATTATTCACCTTTTTAGGCTACCTAAGGATAAATAATATCATCGTTGTTTTGATCAAATAACACGACGTGTTGTTAGAGTAAACTCAAATCTCGACCGTTATATAATGGTGTGTCGCCGAGATGTTGTTTGTCCGGAGCATTCACAACAACTTCAAATACTAGCTGACCGACTTTTACACCTGCCAAAACTCGACAAAAACCAAACACAAAAAACTCCTAGGTGTGGTTTATCCATCTAGAATCCGTGGAAATTAAGTTTTCCCGGATTCTAGGTGGTCCATATGGACTGGGAATCAAAAGTCCGGTTTTTGCTTAGGTTTGGATGATTTTGGCCGGTTTCGGCATTTTTGGTTGTTTTGGCCGGTTTTTATCAGTTTTCAAACGGTTAGGTTGCTTTTGACCAAGGGTTTCCGAGACAAAACGTAATCCTTGTTTCAAGCTTTCATTTTCTTAGTCGAGGTCTTGAAACGGAGTCATGTAGCACATGTCATGGCCTTTTTATTTCAACCCATGTTTTCTGAAAATTACAATCTAAATTTGTTTTTGTGTGTTAGCGATTATGTTTGGGACTTTATTTCTTTACCACATGGAATTAGTAAAACTAACTCCCTTTTGTATATTTTTGTATATGTATGTTGTATAAATGTATGTTGTATATATATGAAGTCGAAGCACAATAGATTGTAAGTAACTCTACAAATACATACACAAGTAAAAAAAGAAAAACGAGTTTAATGTGAAGCAAAGAGCAAAGATTAACAAACTAAACTCCAATCATACCTGTAAGGAGGTTTAACTAAATAATAGATCTCATCTATAGCTCGCCATTCAAACATAATACATTGTTGAATCGAAGATTTCAAAGTCGTATAATACTTAAGCATGAGTTTCTTACATGAAATGTTAAATACTTGTTGTTTAGTTTTGTATATTATTCACCTTTTTAGGCTACCCAAGGATAAATAATATCATCGTTGTTTTGATCAAATAACGCGACGTGTTGTTAGAGCAAACTCATATCTCGACCGTTATATAATGGTGTGTCGCCGAGATGTTGTTTTTCCGGTGCATTCACAACTATTTCAAATACTAGCTGACCGGCTTTTACACCTACCAAAACTCGACAAAATCTAAACACAAAAAATTCCTAGGTGTGTTTTATCCATCTAGATTCCGTGGAAATTAAGTTTTCCCGGATTCTAGGTGGTCCATATGGACTGGGAATCAAAATTCCGGTTTTTGCTTACGTTTGGATGATTTTGGCCGGTTTCGGCATTTTTGGTTGTTTTGGCCGGATTTTATCAGTTTTCAAACGGTTAGGTTGCTTTTGACCAAGGGTTGCCGAGACAAAACGTAATCCTTGTTTCAAGATTTCATTTGCTTAGTCGTGGTCTTGAAACGGAGTCATGTAGCACATGTCATGGCCTTTTTATTTCAACCCATGTTTTCTGAAAATTACAATCTAAATTTGTTTTTGTGTGTTAGCGATTATGTTTGGGACTTTATTCCTTTACCATATGGAATTAGTAAAACTAACTCCCTTTTGTATGTTTTTGTATATGTATGTTGTATAAATGTATGTTGTATATATATGAAGTCGAAGCACAATAAATTGTAAGTAACTCTACAAATACATACACAAGTAAAAAAAGAAAAACTAGTTTAATGTGAAGCAAAGAGCAAAGATCAACAAACTAAACTCTAATCATACCTGTAAGGAGGTTTAACTAAATAATAGATCTCATCTATAGCTCGCCATTCAAACATAATACATTGTTGAATCGAAGATTTCAAAGTCGTATAATACTTAAGCATGAGTTTCTTACATGAAATGTTAAATACTTGTTGTTTAGTTTTGTATATTATTCACCTTTTTAGGCTACCTAAGGATAAATAATATCATCGTTGTTTTGATCAAATAACGCGACGTGTTGTTAGAGCAAACTCATATCTCGACCGTTATATAATGGTGTGTCGCTGAGATGTTGTTTGTCCGGAGCATTCACAACTACATCAAATACTAGCTGATCGACTTTTACACCTGCCAAAACTTGACAAAAACTAATCACAAAAAACTCCTAGGTGTGGTTTATCCATCTAGAATCCGTGGAAATTAAGTTTTCCCGGATTCTAGGTGGTCCATATAGACTGGAAATCAAAAGTCCAGTTTTTGCTTAGGTTTGGATGATTTTGGCCGGTTTCGTCATTTTTGGTTGTTTTGGCCGGTTTTTATCAGTTTTCAAACGGTTAGGTTGCTTTTGACCAAGGGTTTCCGAGACAAAACGTAATCCTTGTTTCAAGCTTTCATTTTCTTAGTCGAGGTCTTGAAACGGAGTCATGTAGCACATGTTATGGCCTTTTTATTGCAACCCATGTTTTTTTGAAAATTACAATCTAAATTTGTTTTTGTGTGTTAGCGATTATGTTTGGGACTTTATTTCTTTACCATATGGAATTAGTAAAAATAACTCCCTTTTGTATGTCTTTGTATATGTATGTTGTATATATGTATGTTTTATATATATGAAGTCGAAGCACAATAGATTGTAAGTAACTCTACAAATACATACATAAGTAAAGAAAGAAAAACGAGTTTAATGTGAAGCCAAGAGCAAAGATTAACAAACTAAACTCCAATCATACCTGTAAGGAGGTTTAACTAAATAATAGATCTCATCTATAGCTCGCCATTCAAACATAATACATTGTTGAATCGAAGATTTCAAAGTCGTATAATACTTAAGCATGAGTTTCTTACATGAAATGCCAAATACTTGTTGTTTAGTTTTGTATATTATTCACCTTTTTAGGCTACCCAAGGATAAATAATATCATCGTTGTTTTGATCAAATAACGCGACGTGTTGTTAGAGCAAACTCATATCTCGACCGTTATATAAGGGTGTGTCGCCGAGATGTTGTTTTTCCGGTGCATTCACAACTACTTCAAATACTAGCTGACCGGCTTTTACACCTACCAAAACTCGACAAAATCTAAACACAAAAAATTCCTAGGTGTGTTTTATCCATCTAGAATCCGTAGAAATTAAGTTTTGCCGGATTCTAGGTGGTCCATATGGACTGGGAATCAAAAGTCCAGTTTTGCTTTGGTTTGGATGATTTTGGCCGGTTTCGGCATTTTTGGTTGTTTTGGCCGGTTTTTATCAGTTTTCAAACGGTTAGGTTGCTTTTACCGAGGGTTGCCGAGACAAAACGTAATCCTTGTTTCAAGCTTTCATTTGCTTAGTCGTGGTCTTGAAACGGAGTCATGTAGCACATGTCATGGCCTTTTTATTTCAACCCATGTTTTCTGAAAATTACAATCTAAATTTGTTTGTGTGTGTTAGCGATTATGTTTGGGACTTTATTTCTTTACCATATGGAATTAGTAAAACTAACTCCCTTGTATGTTTTTGTATATGTATGTTGTATATATGTATGTTGTATATATATGAAGTCGAAGCACAATAGATTGTAAGTAACTCTACAAATACATACATAAGTAAAGAAAGAAAAACGAGTTTAATGTGAAGCCAAGAGCAAAGGTCAACAAACTAAACTCCAATCATAACTGTAAGGAGGTTTAACTAAATAATAGATCTCATCTATAGCTCGCCATTCAAGCATAATACATTGTTGAATCAAAGATTTCATAGTCGTATAATACTTAAGCATGAGTTTCTTACATGAAATGTCAAATACTTGTTGTTTAGTTTTGTATATTATTCACCTTTTTAGGCTACCCAAGGATAAATAATATTATCGTTGTTTTGATCAAATAACGCGACGTATTGTTAGAGCAAACTCATATCTCGACCGTTATATAATGGTGTCTCGCCGAGATGTTGTTTTTCCGGTGCATTCACAACTACTTTTAATACTAGCTGACCGACTTTTACACCTACCAAAACTCGACAAAACCTAAACAAAAAAAATTCCTAGGTGTGGTTTATCCATCTAGAATCCGTGGAAATTAAGTTTTCCCGGATTCTAGGTGGTCCATATGGACATGGAATCAAAATTCCGGTTTGTGCTTAGGTTTGGATGATTTTCGCCGGTTTCGGCAATTTTGGTTGTTTGGCCGGTTTTTATCAGTTTTCAAACGGTTAGGTTGCTTTTGACCAAGGGTTTCCGAGACAAAACGTAATCCTTGTTTCAAGCTTTCATTTGCTTAGTCGTGGTCTTGAAACGGAGTCATGTAGCACATGTCATGGCCTTTTTATTTCAACCCATGTTTTCTGAAAATTACAATCTAAATTTGTTTCCGTGTGTTAGCGATTATGTTTGGGACTTTATTTCTTTACCATATGGAATTAGTAAAACTACTCCCTTTTGTATGTTTTTGTATATGTATGTTGTATATATGAAGTCGAAGTACAATAGATTGTAAGTAACTCTACAAATACATACACAAGTAAAAAAAGAAAAACGAGTTTAATGTGAAGCCAAGAGCAAAGATCAACAAACTAAACTCCAATCATACATGTAAGGAGGTTTAACTAAATAATAGATCTCATCTATAGCTCGCCATTCAAACATAATACATTGTTGAATCGAATATTTCAAAGTAGTATAATACTTAAGCATGAGTTTCTTACTTTTTTTTTTCTTAACGGTAAATTTATTAAGAAAAGGCCACAAAGGCAGAGTACAAACTACAAGCTACAAATTAGAAGGGATACATCCCCTACTAACAAGCTTGAGCAAAAAACATTGGCATGGAGAAATCCCATACTCAATAACATAAACAACCAATACAAACACTAACAGTAAAGGCAATGGACAAATCCCATGCTCAATACATAAACTACAAATAAGCAACTAGAAAGAAAATAACTAGCTGCTTCCCATAGCTCAACTACTTGATCCCTATTGACGAAGACCAAGCTCCTGCATATCCATGGCACTTCAAACCAAATTGTTCAATAGCTTGATATAGAAACCCCACTTCAGAATACATGGTAGCTTTGATTCAACCACAAAGGGAAGCAATCTACACTACCAATCCATCCCTCATGGAAATAACTATACTCAAGACTATGACACAAAAGCAAGCAAAAAGACTTACTCACAAACGCCATCAGATCACAAATGCAGGATAAAGGAAAGGTGCCAGTGTAGCACATCTAGATTATTGCCTCCTTAAAACCTCAACTATGTAAAACCCAGTGGGAAACCATAGCAGGGGAAAGAGTACAACTAATCTAGAATCCTTTCACATGATGCAATAACCTAGGTATCTATTATCACAACACTAAACAGATACAAGGCTAATAAAATTACAAGGGAGGACAAAGCATCACAAACAGATTTGGCAACTAACATATTGTACAAAGAGTAAAAACTCAATGTCCATTATTAGCACATCAAATCTTCCCAAACATCCAAAACTGTCCTCCCCGACTCCCAACAAATGAGGGAATCCAAACTCATACCTGAATACCATTACATGCTTAGCAGAAACCTGCAAGCATCCATAACACCAATCAACAGAATAACCTGCAATAAGAAAACTTCCAAACCCATTTCTGTTAACATCATAGCTCAGACAAAGATGCTCCCAACTTTTATTGCATAACCTCAAACCAATCCCACCATAGGACCAGAAAAACCAACAATACAGAAAAGAAGCACCACTCATTTAGACAACATATAATCAGTGGGCTCAGACGCAACTCTCATACCATGGTTGCTATCATTACATAACTTAATATTCCATATAACAACAGCTTTAACCACATTAGCAGACGGCTTCATACTCAAACCTAGCAACCTAAGTCTAACAGTATCAAAAACCATCTTAACTAACACAGAGATATCCCTATGCTTCATACCCATCCTTCGGTTATTTCTTTCCTGCCATAAGAAATAAATACAAGCACCAAACAATAGTCTCTGAATAACACTCCAAATGTTATTCCTAGCAGGATTGTTCACAACACCAGAAATAACACAAGGCCACACATTGCTAATATTATCCATAAGCGCCATCGATTTAAGTCTTTCCCATAACCTCTTAGAAAAACTACAAGCAAAGAATAAATGGCTATGTGATTCATTCTTATAACCACATAGAAAACACGAGACATCACTAGCATTAAACCAATTGGCTAACCTATCCCCTGTTTTAAGACTTTCCTTTATAGCAAGCCATGTAATGAAAGCATGTCTAGGAATACATTGAGTAAACCATACATGTCTATACCAACTAACCTCTGGCTGCTCAACTTTTAAGGCTCTCCACACCTCAGTCGTACTAAATTTCTTCTCAATACCACCTTTATTACACCAGATAGTAATATCTCTCTTATTCTCATCTAAAACAGGAACTGGGACATCAAGCACTTCTCTTAAACCACCATTCCAATTAGCTGGCCACAACCAAACACCATTATTAATGAGATCAATAACCTTGCTGTTAACAGAGAAACCAGCCAAATCAATCATTCTAGCATTAATAAGTTTACTAAGAGGACCCTTAGTGTGCCACCTATCAAACCAAACATTACAAGACTTCCTATCCCCAATCTTAACAAACACGAAATCCTTAATCATATCTCTAAGGGCTAAAAAATGTCTCCAACACCAAGACATACTTCTTACCGACTTAATATCCCATATATTCTTACCTTTAAGCTTATGAATCCTAACCCATTTAACCCATATGGAGTCTTTATCACTTAGAATGTGCCATAAATGCTTGGTCATAAGAGCATTGTTCCAGCTATGCATAGATTTAAGCCCAAGCCCCCCTTGGCTTTTAGGGACACAAACATCAACCCACCTCACACAAACTTTAGCCTCAACCTTATCCTTATTACCCCACAGAAAGTTGGCAAGCAGGCTATCAATATCATCACAAACAGCTAAAGGTAAGATAAACAAAGAACCCCAATAAACTTGCATAGAAGAAAGAACAGAAGTAATCAACTGAAGTCTACCCGCAAAAGACAAGCGTCTATTCTTCCAACTATTGACCTTATTTTGCAATACCTCTAAAAGGAAACTACAGTCCTTTTTAGTGATCCTCTTAGAAACTAACGGAACACCCAAATACCTAATAGGTAAAGTGCCCTCTGAAAAAGGCATAACCATCTTAATCTCATCCTTAATCTCATTAGGAGTATTGCAAAAAAACACATTACTCTTAGCCATACTAGGAAACAGACCCGAGGACAATGTAAACTCATCAAGACCACGTATAAGAATAGAAGCAGAGACTAAATCAGCATGGCTCAACATCAAAAGGTCATCAGCAAAAAACAAGCTAGAAATATTCAAGAATTTACATCCTGAATGATACTTAAATCTCCTATCCCTCCTAATTTGTCTTTTGACCATAAGATTCAACACTTCCATAACTAAAGTAAACAAATAAGGCGATATAGGATCTCCCTGCCTAAGCCCTCTCTTAGCTTTAAAAAAGCCATGGGTCTCCCCATTAACAGAAACAGAGAAGGAAGCAGTTTTCAAACAAACCATGATCCAGTGGACCATAACAGGATGAAATCCAAACTTTTTAAGACAAAATTCCAAAAACTCCCAACTCACAGTATCATAAGCTTTTTGTATATCAATCTTAAAGGCGCAGTTAGTAACACCCATATCCCAATTGTAACCTTTCATGAACTCATGGGCAAGTAAAATATTATCACTAATTAACCTACCCGGTATGAAAGCACTTTGATTGACATCAACTAAATCACCTAGGACAACCTTAATTCTATTAGTTATAACTTTACTAATAGTCTTATAGACAACATTGCAACAAGAAATAGGTCTATAGTCCGTGACTTTAGCAGGAGAAGCAATCTTAGGAATAAGAGAAATAAGGTTAGTATTAACCTGACCAACAAGCTTCCCACTAGTGAAAAATTCCTTAACTGCAGCACACATATCATCACCTACAACATTCCAAGCTGCTTTGAAAAATTTAGAGGTGAAACCATCAGGACCCGATGCCTTATTATCCTTAATGCTAAATAAAGCTTCCTTAATCTCCACATCAGACACTGGCTTGATAAGATTAACCGATCGCTCAACATCCAGCTTCTTCATAAACAGACTATCCGGGTCTTCATTAGGAAAAACATCATCACACTTACCAAGAAATGAGCTAAAATGTTTAACAAACATACCAGCAACCTTGTCAGCATAACACGCATTACCATTATCATCATAGAGAACCTGAATTCTGTTACGGCTCACCCTTCCCCTAATGACGTTGTGAAAATAAACACTATTTGAGTCACCCTCTTTTAACCATTCTATCTTAGTTTTCTGCTTAAGGATTTTTTCTTCATCAAGTATAGCATCCCTATACTCTCTAACACAAGTCCTCTCTTCATCACGCAAAATAGTATTATTGGGATCTTTATCCAATGCAATCTGAATCCCTTCAAGCTTATCCTTCCATTCCCTAACCTTTTCAAACACATTACCATTCTTTTTATTAAGCAATCTCAAGTCTCTCTTCAAACCCTTAAGCCTCTTAACAAATCTAAACATAGCAAAACCCTTAACATCCACCTTCCACTTATCCTTAACTAAGTCCCGGAACTCCTTTTTATCAGCTAAGAAATTCATAAAAAGAAACGCTTTAGACTTAAACATGTGAACTTCCGGGATGCATAGGACAGCAGAACAATGATCAGACGACATGTATGGCATAAAATTAGCGTAACTTGTCGGATACTTATCAATGAAATACTTGTTTCCCATAACTCTATCAAGCTTCTTAAAAACACCATACTTCGGGTTTCTCATACGCTGAACCCAAGTATAAAACATACCACACATGTTAATGTCTTCCATCTCAAGCTGCTCCACACACTCAACAAAGTCCCTCCTTTCATCAAACCTAATGTAATTACCACTAGAATTCTCATTAGTCCTCAAAATCACATTAAAATCCCCCATCATGACCCACAGACTATTCTTAACAACAAAACTATGATCAATCAGATTACTCCATAATCTCTTCCTAGGCGTAAGATAATTTTCCCCATAAATAATCGAAATATACATATTAACATTGTCTTTAATGAAAGTAACCAAGAAGTGCATTACTTGGCTACTCTGAGACAACAATAGAGCATTGACAGCATTAGTGTTCCATCCTACTGCAATACGGCAACCCTTACAGCTATCAACAGTATTAGAAACCCAAGACCACCCATTGAAAACCTCATCACAAACCTTATTAACAAACTTCTTCCTCAGCTGAGTTTCTATGATTCCCATAAATACAACACCATTATATCTAATAAAATTCTTAACTTCTACCTGTCGAAGGGCATTACCTATCCCTTTGACATTCCACACCCCTATTTTTGTACACATAATTAAACAGGAGGGGGTGGTGCAATCATACCTTGCATCTGGCACAAATCTCCATCAGTAACATTCGTAGGGACATCACTTGCAACAAACCGAGCACTAGCACTCAAATCTACTGCAACATCATCCACCATCTCATCATGTTTCCCATACTTAGCCAAATCCGCAGCTAACGTAAAAGCTTCAATACCAACTGAAAGTTTATAAAACTCAAGCTTAGCCTCTGACCAAGAGTTCAATTCAAGTAATGAAAGTTCCTGTTTAGTACGGAAGAAAACCTCCACCTCAGCATACTGCTTCCTTAGCTCTAAAACTGCAATCCTTTCCACCTCATCAGTATACAATTCCTCATATACCTTTTGAAAAGCCTCATTCTCAGAAATTCCTTCCTCTACCATAACCGCCTTGTATCTCTGATCAGCTCTCTTTTTTACCTCAATTGCTATCATATAATTACTATGCTTAATCTGTTTATTAAGCACAACAATGCTAGCCATAAGCACATCCAAAGAGGCCTTCCTAGTAACATCCTGCATCTTCTTGACGAAATAAGACTTCAACTCCTCATCCCATTTTTTCCTCTCTTCAGTCGAAATATGGATCCCTTTTTCACACGCCATATCAATTCTACTCCTCATCACTTCCCAATCTAAAACCTTGTCCACAACCACCTCACTAGCTAATGTAGCAAATCTATTCGCAGACCGAGCATTTACAGCAGCCTTCACATTTCCTTCCTTATTATTAACACTCCCATCCTTATGCTTACCAGCCACAACACTCTTCTTATCAACATCAATCCTTGTGGCTATATTGACCTTAGGCTCCACATTCTCCTTATTACCAGTAACATCAACAGTATTCTTCCTCACAATTGGCTTTTGAGCATTCACTTCCCTATAAAACCTTTGATCACCAAACCCCCTTCCACCTCTACCCATATTTCCTCTTCCTCTACCATTAAAACCCCCTCTGCCATAACCATCAACCATCCTATTCCTTTGTCCATAAGAAGTGCTTCCCTCATTATCCTGATTCTTCTTCTTTCCCACCGTCGTCCATTCACCATCTTCCTCATTATGATTCGCCTCATTAACCACAGCCTTACCCTTATCAACAACTTTTGCCTTTCTCACCGTCTCAATAATACTTCTTTTAGTACAATATTCATAACAGTGACCAAAGACTTTACAATGTGAATAAACCGTAGGTCTCCAAGGGTACTCAACCCTAAGATCCATAGACTTGCCCAAACTTTCATAAGTAGCGTGAACAATCTCTGGCAAATCCCTAACAGCATCCACTTCTATTAATACTCTAGCAAAACTCGCTCTTCCATAAGCTTTATCACACATAGAAGCCGTAAGTCTATCTATAATAATAGGCGTACCCACACAACTAGCTAACCTGCTAATACCTTCATTATTCCAAGCCTCAAGAGGGAGGTCCCAAATCTTGACCCACAAAGGCACCTTAGTGGGTTCTGGCTTCACCATACTTAGCCCTGGTTCCCATTTTTGCGCAAACAATGGAACACCATTAACCATCCAAGGCCCATTTTCTAAGATAAAATTCATCCCCTCTTCCGACTTAAATTTGAAAAAGTATAAACCGCACTCATTAGTCACCACATCTGTAAAATCATGTCTCCTCCACATTCTCCTTAGGTGACCCATAATGTCCCTATAACTCATCTTCTCCCCCACAAAATACCCAACCAACGTCATTGCCCACTTCTTACTTCCCAACTCAATAACAGGATCCAAATTAACACTAATCCCCCCTTTTTCATTAACATCCACAGGGAACAACTTAAGTTTTGTACTAGTACTCTCTACCATACCCTGAATCGCCTTCAAAAACGCATTAGATACCCTAGCATCATTGTTTTCTCCCATAACAGTATCAAAACTAGCCACATTTCCATCACCACTCTTACCATCACTTCCATTCTTAGGCAAACTCGGCCACTTCTCAGCATTGTTAAATGAGAAAGCAGCATTGGCCTTATTTCCTCCATCAACTAACTCTTCACCCCTTTTAATAATCCTAGGACCATCATTAACCTTAATCCTATTTAGTATAGGGTTTTCACTAACAGGAACAGGCATAGGTCCTAAACTACTACTATTAGTACTAATACCCCCATTAACAACAGAACAAAAAGTAATACCACTTTTCTTATGATTAGGCTCCTTCAAAATTTGGCTTACCATTTCATTGTCAATACCAGAAGGAACTTCAGCATCCATGGCAGCCTCACTTACACTTCTCGAATCCAAACTATGGGTCTCTGAGCACGCAACAGAACCACCGGTATCACTATCACCCTCCACATCACACCCTTCAATATCCTTCCCACCATAGTTTTTCTTAACCCCCTTTTTAAAATTCACATGAGAGGGTTTAGAAACCTTCTTCGACTGCGTATTCCCAACAAATAAACCAGTTTCCTTGTTACAAATCCTAATACTCTTCTTAGTATGAATCACTTCATCCGAACCCCTAGGTGGGATTTTGAAGGAATCAGTGATAGGTGGATCTTGTTTCACCATGATAGAAAAAGAAAGGTTAATAAATGTGATAGAATAGCAGAATCATAGTGAAAGAAGACGAATTAATGATTGAATTTAATGTACGAGGTAAAGATGAACAGTGTGTGTTTTTAAGTGTGTGTAACAAATACCCAGAACAGTGATAAACTAATTTTTAAAAAATATCAAATGAAATATTTAGTGGATGATTTTATATGTATTGATAGATTAGGAACAGTAGAATCAAAAACAAAAATAAAATCAATGATCCAAAGGTTGGATCAAACTTAGATGATAGATTACTTAATAAAATTTCAGGGTTTTTAGAGAGAGAAAAGGTGAGAGAGAAATAGCATGAGTTTCTTACATGAAATGTTAAATACTTGTTGTTTAGTTTTGAATATTATTCACCTTTTTAGGCTACCTAAGGATAAATAATATCATCCTTGTTTTGATCAAATAACGCGACGTGTTGTTAGAGCAAACTCATATCTCGACCGTTATATAATGGTGTGTCGCCGAGATGTTGTTTGTCCGGAGAATTCACAACTACATCAAATACTAGTTGACCGACTTTTACACCTGCCAAAATCGACAAAAACTAAACACAAAAAACTCCTAGGTGTGGTTTATCCATCTAGAATCCGTGGAAATTAAGTTTTCCCGAATTCTAGGTGGTCCATATAGACTGGAAATCAAAAGTCCTTTTGCTTAGGTTTGGATGATTTTGGCCGGTTTCGTCATTTTTGGTTGTTTGGCCGGTTTTTATCAGTTTTCAAACCGTTAGGTTGCTTTTGACCAAGGGTTGCCGAGACAAAACGTAATCCTTGTTTCAAGCTTTCATTTGCTTAGTCGTGGTCTTGAAATGGAGTCATGTAGCACATGTTATGGCCTTTTTATTGCAACCCATGTTTTCTGAAACTTACAATCTAAATTTGTTTTTGTGTATTAGCGATTATGTTTGGGATTTTATTTCTTTACCATATGGAATTAGTAAAACTAACTCCTTTTTGTATGTCTTTGTATATGTATGTTGTATATATGTATGTTGTATATATATGAAGTCGAAGCACAATAGATTGTAAGTAACTCTACAAATACATACACAAGTAAAGAAAGAAAAACGAGTTTAATGTGAAACCTAGAGCAAAGATTAACAAACTAAACTCCAATCATACCTGTAAGGAGGTTTAACTAAATAATAGATTTCATCTATAGCTCGCCATTCAAACAGAATACATTGTTGAATCGAAGATTTCTAAGTCGTATAATACTTAAGCATGAGTTTCTTACATGAAATGTCAAATACTTGTTGTTTAGTTTTGTATATTATTCACATTTTTAGGCTACCCAAGGATAAATATTATCATCGTTGTTTTGATCAAATAACACGACGTGTTGTTAGAGCAAACTCATATCTCGACCGTTATATAACGGTGTGTCTCCGAGATGTTGTTTATCGGGTGCATTCACAACTACTTCAAATACTAGCTGACCGGCTTTTACACCTACCAAAACTCGACAAAAGCTAAACACAAAAAGTTCCTAGGTGTGTTTTATCCATCTAGAATCCGTGGAAATTAAGTTTTCCCGGATTCTAGGTGGTCCATATGGACTGGGAATCGAAATTCCGGTTTTTGCTTAGGTTTGGATGATTTTGGCCGGTTTCGGCATTTTTGGTTGTGTCGGCCGGTTTTTATCAGTTTTCAAACGGTTAGGTTGCTTTTGACCAAGGGTTGCCGAAAAAAAACGTAATCCTTGTTTCAAGCTTTCATTTGCTTAGTCGTGTTCTTGAAACGGAGTCATGTAGCACATGTCATGGCCTTTTTATTTCAACCCATGTTTTCTGAAAATTACAATCTAAATTTGTTTTTGTGTGTTGGCGATTATGTTTGTGACTTTATTTCTTTACCATATGGATTTAGTAAAACTAACTCCCTTTTGTATGTTTTTGTATATATATGTTGTATATATGTATGTTGTATATATATGAAGTCGAAGCACAATAGATTGTAAGCAACTCTACAAATACATACACAAGTAAAAAAAGAAAAAACGAGTTTAATGTGAAGCCAAGAGCAAAGATCAACAAACTTAACTCTAATCATACCTGTAAGGAGGTTTAACTAAATAATAGATCTCATCTATAGCTCGCCATTCGAACATAATACATTGTTGAATCGAAGATTTCAAAGTCGTATAATACTTAAGCATGAGTTTCTTACATGAAATGTTAAATACTTGTTGTTTAGTTTTGAATATTATTCACCTTTTTAGGCTACCTAAGGATAATATCATCGTTGTTTTGATCAAATAACGCGACGTGTTGTTAGAGCAAACTCATATCTCGACCGTTATATAATGATGTGTCGCCGAGATGTTGTTTGACTGGAGCATTCACAACTACATCAAATACAAGCTGATCGACTTTTACACCTGCCAAAACTCGACAAAAACTAATCACAAAAAACTCCTAGGTGTGGTTTATACATCTAGAATCCGTGGAAATTAAGTTTTCCCGGATTCTAGGTGGTCCATTTAGACTGGAAATCAAAAGTCCAGTTTTTGCTTAGGTTTGGATGATTTTGGCCAGTTTCGTCATTTTTGGTTGTTTTGGCCGATTTTTATCAGTTTTCAAACGGTTAGGTTTCTTTTGACCAAGGGTTGCCGAGACAAAACGTAATCCTTGTTTCAAGCTTTCATTTGCTTAGTCGTGGTCTTGAAACGGAGTCATGTAGCACATGTTATGGCCTTTTTATTGCAACCCATGTTTTCTGAAAATTACAATCTAAATTTGTTTTTGTGTGTTAGCGATTATGTTTGGGACATTATTTCTTTACCATATGGAATTAGTAAAACTAACTCCCTTTTGTATGTATTTGTATATATATGTTGTATATATGTATGTTGTATATATATGAAGTCGAAGCACAATAGATTGTAAGTAACTCTACAAATACATACACAAATAAAGAAAGAAAAACGAGTTTAATGTGAAGCCAAGAGCAAAGATTAACAAACTAAACTCCAATCATACCTGTAAGGAGGTTTAACTAAATAACAGATCTCATCTATAGCTCGCCATTCAAACAGAATACATTGTTGAATCGAAGATTTCAAAGTCGTATAATACTTAAGCATGAGTTTCTTACATGAAATGTCGAATACTTGTTGTTTAGTTTTGTATATTATTCACCTTTTTAGGCTACTCAAGGATAAATAATAGCATCGTTGTTTTGATCAAATAACGCGACGTGTTGTTAGAGCAAACTCATATCTCGACCGTTATATAATGGTGTGTCGCCGAGATGTTGTTTGTCCGGAGCATTCACAACTATTTCAAATACTAGCTGACCGACTTTTAAACCTGCCAAAACTCGACAAAAACTAAACACAAAAAACTCCTAGTTGTGTTTTATCCATCTAGAATCCGTGAAAATTAAGTTTTCCCGGATTCTAGGTGGTCCATATGGACTGGAAATCAAAAGTCCGGTTTCTGCTTAGGTTTGGATGATTTTGGCCGGTTTCGGCTTTTTTGGTTGTTTTGGCTGGTTTTTATCAGTTTTCAAACGGTTAGGTCGCTTTTGACCAAGGGTTGCCGAGACAAAACGTAATCCTTGTTTCAAGCTTTCATTTGCTTAGTCGTGGTCTTGAAACGGAGTCATGTAGCACATGTCATGGCCTTTTTATTTCAACCCATGTTTTCTGAAAATTAAAATCTAAATTTGTTTTTGTGTGTTAGCGATTATGTTTGGGACTTTATTTCTTTACCATATGGAATTAGTAAAACAAACACCCTTTTGTATGTCTTTGTATATGTATGTTGTATATATGTATGTTGTATATATGAAGTCGAAGCACAATAGATTGTAAGTAACTCTACAAATACATACACAAGTAAAGAAAGAAAAACGAGTTTAATGTGAAGCCAAAGCAAAGATTAACAAACTAAACTCCAATCATACCTGTAAGGAGGTTTAACTAAATAATAGATCTCATCTATAGCTCGCCATTCAAACATAATACATTGTTGAATCAAAGATTTCAAAGTCGTATAATACTTAAGCATGAGTTTCTTACATGAAATGTCAAATACTGGTTGTTTAGTTTTGTATATTATTCACATTTTTAGGCTACCCAAGGATAAATATTATCATCGTTGTTTTGATCAAATAACGCGACGTGTTGTTAGAGCAAACTCATATCTCGACCGTTATATAACGGTGTGTCTCCGAGATGTTGTTTATCGGGTGCATTCACAACTACTTCAAATACTAGCTGACCGGCTTTTACACCTACCAAAACTCGACAAAAGCTAAACACAAAAAGTTCCTAGGTGTGTTTTATCCATCTAGAATCCGTGGAAATTAAGTTTTCCCGGATTCTAGGTGGTCCATATGGACTGGGAATCGAAATTCCGGTTTTTGCTTAGGTTTGGATGATTTTGGCCGGTTTCGGCATTTTTGGTTGTTTCGGCCGGTTTTTATCAGTTTTCAAACGGTTAGGTTGCTTTTGACCAAGGGTTGCCGAAAAAAAACGTAATCCTTGTTTCAAGCTTTCATTTGCTTAGTCGTGTTCTTGAAACGGAGTCATGTAGCACATGTCATGGCCTTTTTATTTCAACCCATGTTTTCTGAAAATTACAATCTAAATTTGTTTTTGTGTGTTGGCGATTATGTTTGTGACTTTATTTCTTTACCATATGGATTTAGTAAAACTAACTCCCTTTTGTATGTTTTTGTATATATATGTTGTATATATGTATGTTGTATATATATGAAGTCGAAGCACAATAGATTGTAAGCAACTCTACAAATACATACACAAGTAAAAAAAGAAAAAACGAGTTTAATGTGAAGCCAAGAGCAAAGATCAACAAACTTAACTCTAATCATACCTGTAAGGAGGTTTAACTAAATAATAGATCTCATCTATAGCTCGCCATTCAAACATAATACATTGTTGAATCGAAGATTTCAAAGTCGTATAATACTTAAGCATGAGTTTCTTACATGAAATGTTAAATACTTGTTGTTTAGTTTTGAATATTATTCACCTTTTTAGGCTACCTAAGGATAAATAATATCATCATTGTTTTGATCAAATAACGCGACGTGTTGTTAGAGCAAACTCATATCTCGACCGTTATATAATGATGTGTCGCCGAGATGTTGTTTGACTGGAGCATTCACAACTACATCAAATACAAGCTGATCGACTTTTACACCTGCCAAAACTCGACAAAAACTAATCACAAAAAACCCCTAGGTGTGGTTTATCCATCTAGAATCCGTGGAAATTAAGTTTTCCCGGATTCTAGGTGGTCCATTTAGACTGGAAATCAAAAGTCCAGTTTTTGCTTAGGTTTGGATGATTTTGGCCAGTTTCGTCATTTTTGGTTGTTTTTGCCGATTTTTATCAGTTTTCAAACGGTTAGGTTTCTTTTGACCAAGGGTTGCCGAGACAAAACGTAATCCTTGTTTCAAGCTTTCATTTGCTTAGTCGTGGTCTTGAAACGGAGTCATGTAGCACATGTTATGGCCTTTTTATTGCAACCCATGTTTTCTGAAAATTACAATCTAAATTTGTTTTTGTGTGTTAGCGATTATGTTTGGGACATTATTTCTTTACCATATGGAATTAGTAAAACTAACTCCCTTTTGTATGTATTTGTATATATATGTTGTATATATGTATGTTGTATATATATGAAGTCGAAGCACAATAGATTGTAAGTAACTCTACAAATACATACACAAATAAAGAAAGAAAAACGAGTTTAATGTGAAGCCAAGAGCAAAGATTAACAAACTAAACTCCAATCATACCTGTAAGGAGGTTTAACTAAATAACAGATCTCATCTATAGCTCGCCATTCAAACAGAATACATTGTTGAATCGAAGATTTCAAAGTCGTATAATACTTAAGCATGAGTTTCTTACATGAAATGTCGAATACTTGTTGTTTAGTTTTGTATATTATTAACCTTTTTAGGCTACTCAAGGATAAATAATAGCATCGTTGTTTTGATCAAATAACGCGACGTGTTGTTAGAGCAAACTCATATCTCGACCGTTATATAATGGTGTGTCGCCGAGATGTTGTTTGTCCGGAGCATTCACAACTATTTCAAATACTAGCTGACCGACTTTTAAACCTGCCAAAACTCGACAAAAACTAAACACAAAAAACTCCTAGTTGTGTTTTATCCATCTAGAATCCGTGAAAATTAAGTTTTCCCGGATTCTAGGTGGTCCATATGGACTGGAAATCAAAAGTCCGGTTTCTGCTTAGGTTTGGATGATTTTGGCCGGTTTCGGCTTTTTTGGTTGTTTTGGCTGGTTTTTATCAGTTTTCAAACGGTTAGGTCGCTTTTGACCAAGGGTTGCCGAGACAAAACGTAATCCTTGTTTCAAGCTTTCATTTGCTTAGTCGTGGTCTTGAAACGGAGTCATGTAGCACATGTCATGGCCTTTTTATTTCAACCCATGTTTTCTGAAAATTAAAATCTAACTTTATTTTGTGTGTTAGCGATTATGTTTGGGACTTTATTTCTTTACCATATGGAATTAGTAAAACTAACTCCCTTTTGAATGTTTTTGTATATGTATGTTGTATATATGTATGTTGTATATATATGAAGTCGAAGCACAATAGATTGTAAGTAACTCTACAAATACATACACAAGTAAAGAAAGAAAAACGAGTTTAATGTGAAGGCAAGAGCAAAGATCAACAAACTAAACTCCAATCATACCTATAAGGAGGTTTAACTAAATAACAGATCTCATCTGTCACTCGCCATTCAAACATAATACATTGTTGAATCGAAGATTTCAAAGTTGTATAATACTTAAGCATGAGTTTCTTACATGAAATGTTGAATACTTGTTGTTTAGTTTTGTATATTATTCACCTTTTTAGGCTACCTAAGGATAAATAATATCATCGTTGTTTCGATCAAATAACGCGACGTGTTGTTAGATCAAACTCATATCTCGACCGTTATATAATGGTGTGTCGTCGAGATGTTGTTTGTCCGGAGCATTCACAACTATTTCAAATACTAGCTGACCGACTTTTACACCTGCCAAAACTCGACAAAAACTAAACAAAAAAAACTCCTAGGTGTGGTTTATCCATCTAGAATCCGTGGAAATTAATTTTTCCCGGATTCTAGGTGGTCCATATAGACTGGAAATCAAAAGTCCAGTTTTTGCTTAGGTTTGGATGATTTTGGCCGGTTTCGTCATTTTGGTAGTTTTGGCCGGTTTTTATCAGTTTTCAAACGGTTAGGTTGCTTTTAACCAAGGGTTGCCGAGACAAAACATAATCCTTGTTTCAAGTTTTCATTTGCTTAGTCGTGGTCTTGAAACGGAGTCATGTAGCACATGTTATGGCCTTTTTATTGCAACCCATGTTTTCTGAAAATTACAATCTAAATTTGTTTTTGTGTGTTAGCGATTATGTTTGGGACTTTATTTCTTTACCATATGGAATTAGTAAAACAAACACCCTTTTGTATGTCTTTGTATATGTATGTTGTATATATGTATGTTGTATATATGAAGGCGAAGCACAATAGATTGTAAGTAACTCTACAAATACATACACAAGTAAAGAAAGAAAAACGAGTTTAATGTGAAGCCAAAGCAAAGATTAACAAACTAAACTCCAATCATACCTGTAAGGAGGTTTAACTAAATAATAGATCTCATCTATAGCTCGCCATTCAAACATAATACATTGTTGAATCAAAGATTTCAAAGTCGTATAATACTTAAGCATGAGTTTCTTACATGAAATGTCAAATACTTGTTGTTTAGTTTTGTATATTATTCACCTTTTTAGGATACCCAAGGATAAATAATATCATCGTTGTTTTGATCAAATAACGCGACGTGTTGTTAGAGAAAACTCATATCTCGACCGTTATATAATGGTGTGTCGCCGAGATGTTGTTTGTCCGGTGCATTCACAACTACTTCAAATACTAGCTGACCGACTTTTACACCTACCAAAACTCGACAAAAACTAAACACAAAAAATTCCTAGGTTTGTTTTATCCATCTAGAATCCGTGGAAATTAAGTTTTCCCGGATTCTAGGTGGTCCATATGGACTGGAAATCAAAAGTCCGGTTTTTGCTTAGGGTTGGATGATTTTGGCCGGTTTCGGCATTTTTGGTTGTTTTGGCCGGTTTTTATCAGTTTTCAAACGGTTAGGTCGCTTTTGACCATGGGTTGCCGAGATAAAACGTAATCCTTGTTTCAAGCTTTCATTTGCTTAGTCGTGGTCTTGAAACGGAGTCATGTAGCACATGTCATGGCCTTTTTATTTCAACCCATGTTTTCTGAAAATTACAATCTAAATTTGTTTTTGTGTGTTAGCGATTATGTTTGGGACTTTATTTCTTTACCATATGGAATTAGTAAAACTAACTCCCTTTTGTATGTTTTTGTGTATGTATGTTGTATATATGTATGTTGTATATATATGAAGTCGAAGCACAATAGATTGTAAGTAACTCTACAAATACATACACAAGTAAAGAAAGAAAAACGAGTTTAATGTGAAGGCAAGAGCAAAGATCAACAAACTAAACTCCAATCATACCTATAAGGAGGTTTAACTAAATAACAGATCTCATCTATCGCTCGCCATTCAAACATAATACATTGTTGAATCGAAGATTTCAAAGTTGTATAATACTTAAGCATGAGTTTCTTACTTTTTTTTTCTTAATGGTAAATTTATTAAGAAAAGGCCACAAAGGCAGAGTACAAACTACAAGCTACAAAATTAGAAGGGATACATCCCCTACTAACAAGCTTGAGCAACAACATTGGCATGGACAAATCCCATACTTAATAACATAAACAGCAAATACAATACTAATAGTAAAGGCAATGGACAAATCCCATGCTCAATACCTAAACTACAAATAAGCAACTAGAAAGAAAATAACTAGCTGCTTCCCATAACTCAACAACTTGATCCCTATTGATGAAGACCAAGCTCCTGCATATCCATGGCACTTCCAAAACCAATTTGTTCAATAGCTTGGTATAGAAACCCCACTTCAGAATACATGGAAGCTTTGATTCAACCACAAAGGGAAGCAATCTACACTACCAATCCATCCCCCATGGGAATAACTATAAACAAGACTATGACACAAAAGCAAGCAAAAAGACTTACTCACAAACGCCATCAGATCACAAATGCAGGATAAAGGAAAGGTGCCAGTGTAGCACATCTAGTTTATTGCCTCCTCAAAACCCTCAACTATGTAAAACCCAGTGGGAAACCATAGAAGAGGGAAAGAGTACAACTAAACTAGAATCCTTTCACATGATGCACTAACCTAGGTATCTATCATCACAACACTAAACAGATACAAGGTTAGTAAATTACAAGGGAGGACAAAGCATCACAAACAGATTTGGCAACTAACATATTGTACAAAGAGTGAAACTCCATGTCCACTATTAGCACATCAAATCTACCCAACCAACCAATACAGTCCTCCCCGACTCCCAACAAAGAGAGAAACCAAAGCTCATACCTGAATACCATAACATGCTTAGCAGAAACCTGTAAGCATCCCTATCACCCATCAACAGAATAACCTGCAATAAGAGTAGCTTCCAAACCCATTTCTGTTAACATCATAAATCCGACAAAGATGATCCCAGCTTTTATTGCATAGCCACAAACCAGTCCCACCATAGGACCAGAAGAACCAACAATACAAAAAAACAGCACCACTCATTGTGACAACAGAAAATCAGTGGGCTCAAACGCAACTCTCATACCATGATTGCTATCATTACATAACTTAATATTCCATATAGCAGCAGCTTTAACCACAATAGCAGACGGCTTCATACTTAAACCTAACAACCTAAGTCTAACAGTATCAAAAACCATCTTAACTAACACAGAGATATCCCTATGCTTCATACCCATCCTACGGTTATTTCTTTCCTGCCATAAGAAATAAATACAAGCACCAAATAATAATCTCTGAATAACACTCCAAATGTTATTCCTAGCAGGATTGTTGACAATACCAGAAATAACACAAGGCCACACGTTGCTAATATTATCCATAAGCGCCATCGGTTTAAGTCGTTCCCATAACCTCTTAGAAAAACTACAAGCAAAAAATAAGTGGCTATGTGATTCATTTTTATAGCCACATAGAAAACATGACACATCACTAGCATTAAACCAATTGGCAAGCCTATCCCCTGTTTTTAATCTTTCCTTTATAGCAAGCCATGTAATAAAAGCATGTCTAGGAATACATTGAGTAAACCATACATGTCTATACCAACTAACCTCTGGCTGCTCAATATTTAAAGCTCTCCACACCTCAGTCGGACTAAATTTCTTTTCAATACCATTTTTATTACACCAGATGGTAATATCTCTCTTGTTCTCATCTAAATTAGGAACCGGGACATCAAGCACTTCTCTTAAAACACCATTCCAATTAGCTGGCCACACCCAAACACCATTGTTAATTAGATCAATAACTTTGTTGTTAATGGAAAAACCAGCCAAATCAATCATTCTAACATTAATAAGCTTACTAAGAGGACCCTTAGTGTGCCACCTATCAAACCAAACATTACAAGATTTCCCATCCCCAAGCTTAACAAACACAAACTCCTTAATCATATCTCTAAGGGCTAAAAAATGTCTCCAACACCAAGACATACTTCTAACTGCCTTAATATCCCATATATTCTTACCTTTAAGCTTATGAATCCTAACCCATTTAACCCATATGGAGTCTTTATCACTTAGAATGTTCCATAAATGCTTAGTCATAAGAGCATTGTTCCAACAATGCATAGATTTAATCCCAAGTCCCCCTTGGCTCTTAGGGACACAAACATCAACCCACCTCACACTAACTTTAGCCCCAACCTTATCCTTATTACCCCAAAGAAAGTTGGCGAGCAGTCTATCAATATCATCACAAACAGCTAACGGTAGAATAAATAAAGAACCCCAATAAACTTGCATAGAAGAAAGAACGGAAGTAATCAATTGAAGTCTACCAGCGAAAGACAAGCTTCTATTCTTCCAACTATTGATCTTATTCTGTAAAACCTCTAAAAGGAAACTACAGTCCTTTTTAGTGATTCTCTTAGACACTAATGGAACACCCAAATACCTAATAGGTAAAATGCCCTCCGAGAAAGGCATAACCATCTTAATCTCATCCTTAACCTCATTAGGAGTATTACAAAAAAATACATTACTTTTGGCCATACTAGGAAACAGCCCTGAAGACATAGTGAACTCATCTAGACCACGTCTAAGAATGGAAGCAGAGACTAAATCAGCATGGCTCAACATCAAAAGGTCATCAGCAAAAAATAAACTCGAAATTTTCAAGTATTGACAACCTGAATGATACTTAAATCTCCTATCCCTCCTAATTTGTCTTTTAACCATAAGATTCAAAACCTCCATAACTAAAGTAAACAAATAAGGCGATATAGGATCACCCTGCCTAAGCCCTCTCTTAGCTTTAAAGAAACCATGAGTCTCCCCATTAACCGAAACAGAGAAGGAGGCAGTTTTCAGACAAATCATGATCCAGTGAACCATAACAGGATGAAATCCAAACCTTTTAAGACAAAATTCCAAAAACTCCCAACTCACAGTGTCATAAGCTTTTTGTATATCAATCTTAAAGGCACAATTAGTAACACCCATATCCCAATTATAACCTTTCATGAACTCTTGGGCAAGTAAAATATTGTCACTAATTAACCTACCCGGTATGAAAGCACTTTGATTGACATCAACTAAATCACCTAGAACAACCTTAATTCTATTAGTTATAACTTTACTAATAGTCTTATAGACAACATTGCAACAAGAGATAGGTCTATAGTCCGTGACTTTAGCAGGGGAAGCTATCTTAGGAATAAGAGAAATAAGATTAGTATTGACCTGACCAAGAAGCTTTCCACTAGTGAAAAACTCCTTAACTGCAACACACATATCATCACCTACAACATTCCAAGCTGCTTTGAAAAACTTTGAAGTGAAGCCATCAGGACCCGATGCTTTATTATCCTCAATGCTAAACAAAGCTTCCTTAATCTCCACATCAGACACCGGCTTTATAAGATTAACCGACCGCTCAACATCCAGCTTCTTCATAAACAGACTATCCGGATCTTCAATAGGAATAACATCATCACGCTTACCAAGAAAAGAGCTAAAATGTTTAACAAACATACCAGCAACCTTGTCAGCATAACACGCATTACCATTATCATCATAGAGAACCTGAATTCTGTTACGGCTCACCCTTCCCCTAATGACATTGTGAAAATAAGCACTATTTGAGTCACCCTCTTTTAACCATTCAATCTTAGTTTTCTGCTTAAGGACTTTTTCTTCATCAAGTATAGCATCCCTATACTCTCTAACACAAGTCCTCTCTTCATCACGCAAAACAGTATTATTGGGATCTTTATCCAATGCAATCTGAATCCCTTCAAGCTTATCCTTCCATTCCCTAACCTTTTCAAACACATTACCATTCTTTTTATTAAGCAATCTCAAGTCTCTCTTCAAACCCTTAAGTCTCTTAACAAATCTAAACATAGCAAAACCCTTAACATCCACCTTCCACTTATCCTTAACTAAATCCTGGAACTCCTTTTTATCAGCTAAGAAATTCATAAAACGGAACGCTTTAGACTTAAACATGTGAACTTCCGGGATACATAGGACAGCGGAACAATGATCAGACGACATGTACGGCATAAAATTAGCATAACTTGCCGGATACTTGTCAATGAAATACTTGTTACCCATAACTCTATCAAGTTTCTTAAAAACACCATACTCCGGATTCCTCATACGCTGAACCCAAGTATAAAACATACCACACATGTTAATGTCTTCCATCTCAAGCTGCTCAACACACTCAACAAAGTCCCTCCTTTCATCAAACCTAATGTACTTACCACTAGAATTCTCATTAGTCCTCAAAATCACATTAAAATCCCCCATCATGACCCACGGACTATTCTTAACAACAAGACTATGATCAATCAGATTACTCCATAATCTCTTCCTAGGCGTAAGATAATTTTCCCCATAAACAATCGAAACATACATATTAACATTGTCTTTAATGAAATTAACCAAGAAGTGCATTACTTGGCTACTCTGAGACAACAATATAGCGTTGACAGCATTAGTGTTCCATCCTACTGCAATTCGGCAACCCTTACAGCTATCAACAGTATTAGAAACCCAAGACCATCCATTGAAAACCTCATCACAAACCTTATTAACAAACTTCTTCCTCAACTGAGTCTCTATGATTCCCATAAAAACAACACCATTATCTCTAATAAAATTCTTAACTTCTAACTGTCGAAGGGCATTACCTATCCCTTTGACATTCCACACCCCTATATTAGTACACATAATTAAACAGGAGGGGGTGGTGCATTCATACCCTGCATCTGGCACAAATCTCCATCAATAACATTCGTCAGGACATCACTTGCAACAAACTGAGCACTAGCACTCACCTCTGCTGCAACATCATCCACCATCTCATCTTGTTTCCCATTCTTAGCTAAATCCACAGCTAACGTAAAAGCTTCAATACCAACAGAAAGTTTATAAAACTCAAGTTTTGCCTCTGACCAAGAGTTCAACTCAAGTAAAGAAAGTTCCTGCTTAGTACGGAAAAAAAACCTCCACCTCAGCATACTGCTTCCTTAGCTCTAAAACTGCAATCCTTTCCACCTCATCAGTATATAATTCCTCATATACCTTTTGAAAAGCTTCATTCTCAGAAATTCCTTTCTCTACCATAACCGCCTTGTATCTCTGATCCGCTCTCTTTTTTACCTCAATTGCTATCATGTCATTACTATGCTGAATTTGTTTCCCAAGCACAACAATGCTAGCCATTAGCACATCCAAAGAAGCTTTCCTAGTCACATCCTGCATCTTCTTAACAAAATAAGACTTCAACTCCTCATCCCATTTCATTCTCTCATCAGTCGAAATATGGATCCCTTTTTCACATGCCATATCAATTCTACTCCTCATCACTTCCCAATCTAAAACCTTGTCCACAACCATCTCACTAGCTAACGTAGCAAATCTATTCACAGATTGAACATTTCCAGCAGCCTTCACATTTCCTTCCTTAGTATTAACACTCACATCCTTATGCTTACCAACCACAACACTCTTTTTATCAACCTCCATCTTAGTAGTAGTATTAATCTTAGGCGCCACATTCTCCTTATTACCAGCAACATCAGCAGCAGACTTCCTCACAATTGGCTTTTGAACATTCATTTCCCTATACAACCTTTGATCACCAAACCCCCTTCCTCCTCTACCCGTATTTCCTCTACCTCTACCATTGAAACCCCCTCTTCCATAACCATCAACCATCCTATTCCTTAGTCCATAAGAAGTGCTTCCCTCATTAACCTGGTTCTTCTTATTTCCCACAGTCGTCCACTCACCATCTTCCTCATTGTGAGTCTCCTCATTAGCAACAGCCTTACCCTTATCAACAACTTTTGCCTTCCTCAACATCTCAATTATACTTTTTTTGGGACAATATTCATAACAGTGACCAAATACTTTACAATGTGAACAAGCCATAGGCCTCCAAGGGTACTCTACCCTAAGATCCATAGACTTGCCTAAACTTTCATAAGTAGCGCGTACAGTCTCTGGTAGACCCCTAACAGCATCCACTTCTACCAAAACTCTAGCAAAACTCGCTCTTCCATAAGCTTTATCACACATAGAAGCCGTAAGTCTATCCATAATAATAGGCGTACCAACACAGCTAGCCAACCTACTAATACCTTCATTATTCCAAGCCTCGAGTGGAAGGTCCCAAATCTTGACCCACAAAGGAACCTTAGTGGGTTCTGGTTTTACCATACTTAACCCTGGTTCCCATTTTTGCACAAACAATGGAACACCATTAACCATCCAAGGCCCATTCTCTAAAATAAAATTCATCCCCTCTTCCGACTTAAATTTGAAAAAGTATAACCCACACTCATTAGTAACTACATCAGTAAAATCATGTCCCCTCCACATTCTCCTTAGGTGGCCCATAATATCCCTATAATTCATCTTCTCCCCAACAAAATATCCAACCAACGTCATTGCCCACTTCTTGCTTCCCAACTCAATAACCGGATCCAAATTGGCACTAATCCCCCCTCTTTCATTGACATCCACAGGAAACAGCTTAAGTTTTGTACTGGTACTCTCCACCATACCCTGAATCGCCTTCAAAAACGCACTAGATACCTTAGCATCAGTATTTTCCCCCATGACAGTATCAATAACAGTCCCATTTCCATTACCATTCTTACTATCACCTCCAATTTTAGGCAAACTCGGCCACTTCTCAACATTGTTAAAAGAGAAAGCAGCACTAGCATTATGTCCTCCATCAACTAACACTTCACCCCTATTGATAATCCTAGGACCATCACTAATCTTAATCTTATTTAGGACCGGGTTTTCACTAACAGGAACAGGCATAGGTCCTAAAACACCATTACTAGTACTAATACCCTCATTAACAACAGAACAAAAAGTAATACCACTTTTCTTATGCTTAACCTCATTCAAAATTTCACTTACCATTTCACTATCAATACCAGAAGGAACCTCACCATCCATAGCAGCATCACTCACACTTTTTGAATCCAAGCTATGAGTCTCTGAGCACGCAACAGAGCCACCAGCATCGCTATCACCCTCAACATCACATCCTTCAATATCCTTCCCACTATAAGTTTTCTTAGACCCCTTCTTAAAACTCACATGAGAAGGTTTAGAAACCTGTTGATTCTGCGTATTTCCAGTAAACAAACCCGTCTCCTTGCTACGATTCCTATTACCCCTCGTTGTACGAACCACCTCATCCGAGCCCCTAGGTGGGACTTGAACGGAACTAAGGACAGGAGGATCTTGTTTCACCATGGTAGAAAAAGAAACGATCAAAAATCGTGATAGAATAGAAGAACCATGGTAAACAAAGATGGATTAATAACTGAAATTGATGTACGAGGTTAAGGATAAACAGTGTGTGTTTATTAAGTATGTGTAACGGATACCCAGAAACAGTGAAAACTAATTTTTAAAAATGTCAAAAGAACTTTTTAGTGGATGATTTTTATATGAATAGATAGATCAAGAACAGTAGAATCAAAAACAAAAATAAAATCAGTGATCCATTGGATGGATCAAACATAATACATTGTTGAATCGAAGATTTCAAAGTTGTATAATACTTAAGCATGAGTTTCTTACATGAAATGTTAAATACTTGTTGTTTAGTTTTGTATATTATTCACCTTTTTAGGCTACCTAAGGATAAATAATATCATCGTTGTTTTGATCAAATAGCGCGACGTGTTGTTAGATCAAACTCATATCTCGACCATTATATAATGGTGTGTCGCCGAGATGTTGTTTGTCCGGAGCATTCATAACTATTTCAAATACTAGCTGACCGAATTTTACACCTGCCAAAACTCGACAAAAACTAAACACAAAAAACTCCTAGGTGTGGTTTATCCATCTAGAATCCGTGGAAATTAATTTTTCCCGGATTCTAGGTGGTCCATATAGACTGGAAATCAAAAGTCCAGTTTTTGCTTAGGTTTGGATGATTTTGGCCGGTTTCGTCATTTTTGGTCGTTTTGGCCGGTTTTTATCAGTTTTCAAACGGTTAGGTTGCTTTTGACCAAGGGTTGCCGAGACAAAACATAATCCTTGTTTCAAGTTTTCATTTGCTTAGTCGTGGTCTTGAAACGGAGTCATGTTGCACATGTTATGGCCTTTTTATTGCAACCCATGTTTTCTGAAAATTACAATCTAAATTTGTTTTTATGTGTTAGCGATTATGTTTGGGACTTTATTTCTTTACCATATGGAATTAGTAAAACTAACACCCTTTTGTATGTCTTTGTATATGTATGTTGTATATATGCATGTTGTATATATATGAAGTCGAAGCACAATAGATTGTAAGTAACTCTACAAATACATACACAAGTAAAGAAAGATAAACGAGTTTAATGTGAAACCTAGAGCAAAGATTAACAAACTAAACTCCAATCATACCTGTAAGGAGGTTTAACTAAATAATAGATTTCATCTATAGCTCGCCATTCAAACAGAATACATTGTTGAATCGAAGATTTCTAAGTCGTATAATACTTAAGCATGAGTTTCTTACATGAAATGTCAAATACTTGTTGTTTAGTTTTGTATATTATTCACATTTTTAGGCTACCCAAGGATAAATAATATCATCGTTGTTTTGATCAAATAACGCGACGTGTTGTTAGAGCAAACTCATATCTCGACCGTTATATAATGGTGTGTCTCTGAGATGTTGTTTATCGGGTGCATTCACAACTATTTCAAATACTAGCTGACCGGCTTTTACACCTACCAAAACTCGACAAAAGCTAAACACAAAAAGTTCCTAGGTGTGTTTTATCCATCTAGAATCTGTGGAAATTAAGTTTTCCCGGATTCTAGGTGGTCCATATGGACTGGGAATCGAAATTCCGGTTTTTGCTTAGGTTTGGATGATTTTGGCCGGTTTCGGCATTTTTGGTTGTTTCGGCCGGTTTTTATCAGTTTTCAAACGGTTAGGTTGCTTTTGACCAAGGGTTGCCGAAAAAAAACGTAATCCTTGTTTCAAGCTTTCATTTGCTTAGTCGTGTTCTTGAAACGGAGTCATGTAGCACATGTCATGGCCTTTTTATTTCAACCCATGTTTTCTGAAAATTACAATCTAAATTTGTTTTTGTGTGTTGGCGATTATGTTTGTGACTTTATTTCTTTACCATATGGATTTAGTAAAACTAACTCCCTTTTGTATGTTTTTGTATATATATGTTGTATATATGTATGTTGTATGTATATGAAGTCGAATCACAATAGATTGTAAGCAACTCTACAAATACATACACAAGTAAAAAAAGAAAAAACGAGTTTAATGTGAAGCCAAGAGCAAAGATCAACAAACTTAACTCTAATCATACCTGTAAGGAGGTTTAACTAAATAATAGATCTCATCTATAGCTCGCCATTCAAACATAATACATTGTTGAATCGAAGATTTCAAAGTCGTATAATACTTAAGCATGAGTTTCTTACATGAAATGTTAAATACTTGTTGTTTAGTTTTGAATATTATTCACCTTTTTAGGCTACCTAAGGATAAATAATATCATCATTGTTTTGATCAAATAACGCGACGTGTTGTTAGAGCAAACTCATATCTCGACCGTTATATAATGATGTGTCGCCGAGATGTTGTTTGACTGGAGCATTCACAACTACATCAAATACAAGCTGATCGACTTTTACACCTGCCAAAACTCGACAAAAACTAATCACAAAAAACTCCTAGGTGTGGTTTATCCATCTAGAATCCGTGGAAATTAAGTTTTCCCGGATTCTAGGTGGTCCATATAGACTGGAAATCAAAAGTCCAGTTTTTGCTTAGGTTTGGATGATTTTGGCCAGTTTCGTCATTTTTGGTTGTTTTGGCCGATTTTTATCAGTTTTCAAACGGTTAGGTTACTTTTGACCAAGGGTTGCCGAGACAAAACGTTATCCTTGTTTCAAGCTTTCATTTGCTTAGTCGTGGTCTTGAAACGGAGTCATGTAGCACATGTTATGGCCTTTTTATTGCAACCCATGTTTTCTGAAAATTACAATCTAAATTTGTTTTTGTGTGTTAGCGATTATGTTTGGGACATTATTTCTTTACCATATGGAATTAGTAAAACTAACTCCCTTTTGTATGTATTTGTATATATATGTTGTATATATGTATGTTGTATATATATGAAGTCGAAGCACAATAGATTGTAAGTAACTCTACAAATACATACACAAATAAAGAAAGAAAAACGAGTTTAATGTGAAGCCAAGAGCAAAGATTAACAAACTAAACTCCAATCATACCTGTAAGGAGGTTTAACTAAATAACAGATCTCATCTATAGCTCGCCATTCAAACAGAATACATTGTTGAATCGAAGATTTCAAATTCGTATAATACTTAAGCATGAGTTTCTTACATGAAATGTCAAATACTTGTTGTTTAGTTTTGTATATTATTCACCTTTTTAGGCTACTCAAGGATAAATAATATCATCGTTGTTTTGATCAAATAACGCGACGTGTTGTTAGAGCAAACTCATATCTCGACCGTTATATAATGGTGTGTCGCCGAGATGTTGTTTGTCCGGAGCATTCACAACTATTTCAAATACTAGCTGACCGACTTTTAAACCTGCCAAAACTCGACAAAAACTAAACACAAAAAACTCCTAGTTGTGTTTTATCCATCTAGAATCCGTGAAAATTAAGTTTTCCTGGATTCTAGGTGGTCCATATGGACTGGAAATCAAAAGTCCGGTTTCTGCTAAGGTTTGGATGATTTTGGCCGGTTTCGGCTTTTTTGGTTGTTTTGGCCGGTTTTTATCAGTTTTCAAACGGTTAGGTCGCTTTTGACCAAGGGTTGCCGAGACAAAACGTAATCCTTGTTTCAAGCTTTCATTTGCTTAGTCGTGGTCTTGAAACGGAGTCATGTAGCACATGTCATGGCCTTTTTATTTCAACCCATGTTTTCTGAAAATTAAAATCTAACTTTATTTTGTGTGTTAGCGATTATGTTTGGGACTTTATTTCTTTACCATATGGAATTAGTAAAACTAACTCCCTTTTGAATGTTTTTGTATGTGTATTTTGTATATATGTATGTTGTATATATATGAAGTCGAAGCACAATAGATTGTAAGTAACTCTACAAATACATACACAAGTAAAGAAAGAAAAACGAGTTTAATGTGAAGGCAAGAGCAAAGATCAACAAACTAAACTCCAATAATACCTATAAGGAGGTTTAACTAAATAACAGATCTCATCTATCGCTCGCCATTCAAACATAATACATTGTTGAATCGAAGATTTCAAAGTTGTATAATACTTAAGCATGAGTTTCTTACATGAAATGTTGAATACTTGTTGTTTAGTTTTGTATATTATTCACCTTTTAAGGCTACCTAAGGATAAATAATATCATCGTTGTTTTGATCAAATAACGCGACGTGTTGTTAGATCAAACTCATATCTCGACCGTTATATAATGGTGTGTCGTCGAGATTTTGTTTGTCCGGAGCATTCACAACTATTTCAAATACTAGCTGACCGACTTTTACACCTGCCAAAACTCGACAAAAACTAAACAAAAAAAACTCCTAGGTGTGGTTTATCCATCTAGAATCCGTGGAAATTAATTTTTCCCGGATTCTAGGTGGTCCATATAGACTGGAAATCAAAAGTCCAGTTTTTGCTTAGGTTTGGATGATTTTGGCCGGTTTCGTCATTTTTGGTTGTTTTGGCCGGTTTTTATCAGTTTTCAAACGGTTAGGTTGCTTTTGACCAAGGGTTGCCGAGACAAAACATAATCCTTGTTTCAAGTTTTCATTTGCTTAGTCGTGGTCTTGAAACGGAGTCATGTAGCACATGTTATGGCCTTTTTATTGCAACCCATGTTTTCTGAAAATTACAATCTAAATTTGTTTTTGTGTGTTAGCGATTATGTTTGGGACTTTATTTCTTTACCATATGGAATTAGTAAACAAACACCCTTTTGTATGTCTTTGTATATGTATGTTGTATATATGTATGTTGTATATATGAAGTCGAAGCACAATAGATTGTAAGTAACTCTACAAATACATACACAAGTAAAGAAAGAAAAACGAGTTTAATGTGAAGCCAAAGCAAAGATTAACAAACTAAACTCCAATCATACCTGTAAGGAGGTTTAACTAAATAATAGATCTCATCTATAGCTCGCCATTCAAACATAATACATTGTTGAATCAAAGATTTCAAAGTCGTATAATACTTAAGCATGAGTTTCTTACATGAAATGTCAAATACTTGTTGTTTAGTTTTGTATATTATTCACCTTTTTAGGATACCCAAGGATAAATAATATCATCTTTGTTTTGATCAAATAACGCGACGTGTTGTTAGAGAAAACTCATATCTCGACCGTTATATAATGGTGTGTCGCCGAGATGTTGTTTGTCCGGTGCATTCACAACTACTTCAAATACTAGCTGACCGACTTTTACACCTACCAAAACTCGACAAAAACTAAACACAAAAAATTCCTAGGTTTGTTTTATCCATCTAGAATCCGTGGAAATTAAGTTTCCCCGGATTCTAGGTGGTCCATATGGATTGGAAATCAAAAGTCCAGTTTTTGCTTAGGTTTGGATGATTTTGGCCGGTTTCGGCATTTTTGGTTGTTTTGGCCGGTTTTTATCAGTTTTCAAACGGTTAGGTCGCTTTTGACCATGGGTTGCCGAGATAAAACGTAATCCTTGTTTCAAGCTTTCATTTGCTTAGTCGTGGTCTTGAAACGGAGTCATGTAGCACATGTCATGGCCTTTTTATTTCAACCCATGTTTTCTGAAAATTACAATCTAAATTTGTTTTTGTGTGTTAGCGATTATGTTTGGGACTTTATTTCTTTACCATATGGAATTAGTAAAACTAACTCCCTTTTGTATGTTTTTGTGTATGTATGTTGTATATATGTATGTTGTATATATATGAAGTCGAAGCACAATAGATTGTAAGTAACTCTACAAATACATACACAAGTAAAGAAAGAAAAACGAGTTTAATGTGAAGGCAAGAGCAAAGATCAACAAAATAACAGATCTCATCTATCGCTCGCCATTCAAACATAATACATTGTTGAATCGAAGATTTCAAAGTTGTATAATACTTAAGCATGAGTTTCTTACATGAAATGTTAAATACTTGTTGTTTAGTTTTGTATATTATTCACCTTTTTAGGCTACCTAAGGATAAATAATATCATCGTTGTTTTGATCAAATAGCGCGACGTGTTGTTAGATCAAACTCATATCTCGACCATTATATAATGGTGTGTCGCCGAGATGTTGTTTGTCCGGAGCATTCACAACTATTTCAAATACTAGCTGACCGACTTTTACACCTGCCAAAACTCGACAAAAACTAAACACAAAAAACTCCTAGGTGTGGTTTATCCATCTAGAATCCGTGGAAATTAATTTTTCCCGGATTCTAGGTGGTCCATATAGACTGGAAATCAAAAGTCCAGTTTTTGCTTAGGTTTGGATGATTTTGGCCGGTTTCGTCATTTTTGGTTGTTTTGGCCGGTTTTTATCAGTTTTCAAACGGTTAGGTTGCTTTTGACCAAGGGTTGCCGAGACAAAACATAATCCTTGTTTCAAGTTTTCATTTGCTTAGTCGTGGTCTTGAAACGGAGTCATGTTGCACATGTTATGGCCTTTTTATTGCAACCCATGTTTTCTGAAAATTACAATCTAAATTTGTTTTTATGTGTTAGCGATTATGTTTGGGACTTTATTTCTTTACCATATGGAATTAGTAAAACTAACACCCTTTTGTATGTCTTTGTATATGTATGTTGTATATATGCATGTTGTATATATATGAAGTCGAAGCACAATAGATTGTAAGTAACTCTACAAATACATACACAAGTAAAGAAAGAAAAACGAGTTTAATGTGAAGCCAAGAGCAAAGATTAACAAACTAAACTCCAATCATACCTGTAAGGAGGTTTAACTAAATAATAGATCTCATCTATAGCTCGCCATTCAAACATAATACATTGTTGAATCGAAGATTTCAAACTAGTATAATACTTAAGCATGAGTTTTGTATATTATTCACCTTTTTAGGATACCCAAGGATAAATAATATCATCGTTGTTTTGATCAAATAACGTGACGTGTTGTTAGAGAAAACTCATATCTCGACCGTTATATAATGGTGTGTCGCCGAGATGTTGTTTGTCCGGTGCATTCACAACTACTTCAAATACTAGCTGACCGGCTTTTACACCTACCAAAACTCGACAAAAACTAAACACAAAAAATTCCTAGGTTTGTTTTATCAATCTAGAATCCGTGGAAATTAAGTTTTCCCGGATTCTAGGTGGTCCATATGGACTGGAAATCAAAATTCCGGTTTTTGCTTAGGTTTGGATGATTTTGGCCGGTTTCGGCATTTTTGGTTGTTTTGGCCGGTTTTTATCAGTTTTCAAACGGTTAGGTCGCTTTTGACCACGGGTTGCCGAGATAAAATGTAATCCTTTTTTCAAGCTTTCATTTGCTTAGTCGTGGTCTTGAAACGGAGTCATGTAGCACATGTCATGGCCTTTTTATTTCAACCCATGTTTTGTGAAAATTACAATCTAAATTTGTTTTTGTGTGTTAGCAATTATGTTTGGGACTTTATTTCTTTACCATATGGAATTAGTAAAACTAACTCCCTTTTGTATGTTTTTGTATATGTATGTTGTATATATGTATGTTGTATATATGTGAAGTCGAAGCACAATAGATTGTAAGTAACTCTACAAATACATACACAAGTAAAAAAAGAAAAACGAGTTTAATGTGAAGCCAAGAGCAAAGATCAACAAACTAAACTCCAATCATACCTGTATGGAGGTTTAACTAAATAATAGATCTCATCTATAGCTCGCCATTCAAACATAATACATTGTTGAATCGAAGATTTCAAAGTCGTATAATACTTAAGCATGAGTTTCTTACATGAAATGTTAAATACTTGTTGTTTAGTTTTGAATATTATTCATCTTTTTAGGCTACCTAAGGATACATAATATCATCGTTGTTTTGATCAAATAACGCGACGTGTTGTTAGAGCAAACTCATCTCTCGACCGTTATATAATGGTGTGTTGCCGAGATGTTGTTTGTCCGGAGCATTCACAACTACTTCAAATACTAGCTGACCGACTTTTACACCTGCCAAAACTCGACAAAAACTAAACACAAAAACCTCCTAGGTGTGGTTTATCCATCTAGAATCCGTGGAAATTAATTTTTCCCGGATTCTAGGTGGTCCATATAGACTGGAAATCAAAAGTCCAGTTTTTGCTTAGGTTTGGATGATATTGGTCGGTTTCGTCATTTTTGGTTGTTTTGGCCGGTTTTTATCAGTTTTCAAACGGTTAGGTTGCTTTTGACCAAGGGTTGCCGAGACAAAACATAATCCTTGTTCCAAGTTTTCATTTGCTTAGTCGTGGTCTTGAAACGGAGTCATGTAGCACATGTTATGGCCTTTTTATTGCAACCCATGTTTTCTGAAAATTCCAATCTAAATTTGTTTTTGTGTGTTAGCAATTATGTTTGGGACTTTATTTCTTTACCATATGGAATTAGTAAAACTAACACCCTTTTGTATGTCTTTGTATATGTATTTTGTATATATGTATGTTGTATATATATGAAGTCGAAGCACAATAGATTGTAAGTAACTCTACAAATACATACACAAGTAAAGAAAGAAAAACGAGTTTAATGTGAAGCCAAGAGCAAAGATTAACAAACTAAACTCCAATCATACCTGTAAGGAGGTTTAACTAAATAATAGATCTCATCTATAGCTCGCCATTCAAACATAATACATTGTTGAATCGAAGATTTCAAACTCGTATAATACTTAAGCATGAGTTTCTTACATGAAATGTCAAATACTTGTTGTTTAGTTTTGTATATTATTCACCTTTTTAGGATACCTAAGGATAAATAATATCATCGTTGTTTTGATCAAATAACGCGACGTGTTGTTAGAGAAAACTCATATCTCGACCGTTATATAATGGTGTGTCGCCGAGATGTTGTTTGTCCGGTGCATTCACAACTACTTCAAATACTAGCTGACCGGCTTTTACACCTACCAAAACTCGACAAAAACTAAACACAAAAAATTCCTAGGTTTGTTTTATCCATCTAGAATCCGTGGAAATTAAGTTTTCCCGAATTCTAGGTGGTCCATATGGACTGGAAATCAAAAGTCCGGTTTTTGCTTAGGTTTGGATGATTTTGGCCGGTTTCGGCATTTTTGGTTGTTTTGGCTGGTTTTTATCAGTTTTCAAACGGTTAGGTCGCTTTTGACCACGGGTTGCTGAGATAAAATGTAATCCTTGTTTCAAGCTTTCATTTGCTTAGTCGTGGTCTTGATACGGAGTCATGTAGCACATGTCATGGCCTTTTTATTTCAACCCATGTTTTGTGAAAATTACAATCTAAATTTGTTTTTGTGTGTTAGCGATTATGTTTGGGACTTTATTTCTTTACCATATGGAATTAGTAAAACTAACTCCCTTTTGTATGTTTTTGTATATGTATGTTGTATATATGTATGTTGTATATATGTGAAGTCGAAGCACAATAGATTGTAAGTAACTCTACAAATACATACACAAGTAAAAAACGAAAAACGAGTTTAATGTGAAGCCAAGAGCAAAGATCAACAAACTAAACTCCAATCATACCTGTAAGGAGGTTTTACTAAATAATAGATCTCATCTATAGCTCGCCATTCAAACATAATACATTGTTGAATCGAAGATTTCAAAGTCGTATAATACTTAAGCATGAGTTTCTTACATGAAATGTTAAATACTTGTTGTTTAGTTTTGAATATTATTCACCTTTTTAGGCTACCTAAGGATAAATAATATCATCGTTGTTTTGATCAAATAACGCGACGTGTTGTTAGAGCAAACTCATATCTCGACCGTTATATAATGGTGTGTTGCCGAGATGTGGTTTGTCCGGAGCATTCACAACTACTTCAAATACTAGCTGACCGACTTTTACACCTGCCAAAACTCGACAAAAACTAAACAGAAAAAACTCCTAGGTGTGGTTTATCCATCTAGAATCCGTGGAAATTAATTTTTTCCGGATTCTAGGTGGTCCATATAGACTGGAAATCAAAAGTCCAGTTTTTGCTTAGGTTTGGATGATTTTGGCCGGTTTCGTCATTTTTGGTTGTTTTGGCCGGTTTTTATCAGTTTTCAAACGGTTAGGTTGCTTTTGACCAAGGGTTGCTGAGATAAAACGTAATCCTTGTTTCAAGCTTTCATTTGCTTAGTCGTAGTCTTGAAACGGAGTCATGTAGCACATGTCTTGGCCTTTTTATTTCAACCCATGTTTTCTGAAAATTACAATCTAAATTTGTTTCCGTGTGTTAGCGATTATGTTTGGGACTTTATTTCTTTACCATATGGAATTAGTAAAACTTACTCCCTTTTGTATGTTTTTGTATATGTATGTTGTATATATATGAAGTCGAAGTACAATAGATTGTAAGTAACTCTACAAATACATACACAAGTAAAAAAAGAAAAACGAGTTTAATGTGAAGCCAAGAGCAAAGATCAACAAACTAAACTCCAATCATACCTGTAAGGAGGTTTAACTAAATAATAGATCTCATCTATAGCTCGCCATTCAAACATAATACATTGTTGAATCGAAGATTTCAAAGTCGTATAATACTTAAGCATGAGTTTCTTACATGAAATGTTAAATACTTGTTGTTTAGTTTTGAATATTATTCACCTTTTTAGGCTACCTAAGGATACATAATATCATCGTTGTTTTGATCAAATAACGCGACGTGTTGTTAGAGCAAACTCATCTCTCGACCGTTATATAATGGAGTGTTGCCGAGATGTTGTTTGTCCGGAGCATTCACAACTACTTCAAATACTAGCTGACCGACTTTTACACCTGCCAAAACTCGACAAAAACTAAACACAAAAAACTCCTAGGTGTGGTTTATCCATCTAGAATCCGTGGAAATTAATTTTTCCCGGATTCTAGGTGGTCCATATAGACTGGAAATCAAAAGTCCAGTTTTTGCTTAGGTTTGGATGATATTGGTCGGTTTCGTCATTTTTGGTTGTTTTGGCCGGTTTTTATCAGTTTTCAAACGGTTAGGTTGCTTTTGACCAAGGGTTGCCGAGACAAAACATAATCCTTGTTCCAAGTTTTCATTTGCTTAGTCGTGGTCTTGAAACGGAGTCATGTAGCACATGTTATGGCCTTTTTATTGCAACCCATGTTTTCTGAAAATTCCAATCTAAATTTGTTTTTGTGTGTTAGCAATTATGTTTGGGACTTTATTTCTTTACCATATGGAATTAGTAAAACTAACACCCTTTTGTATGTCTTTGTATATGTATTTTGTATATATGTATGTTGTATATATATGAAGTCGAAGCACAATAGATTGTAAGTAACTCTACAAATACATACACAAGTAAAGAAAGAAAAACGAGTTTAATGTGAAGCCAAGAGCAAAGATTAACAAACTAAACTCCAATCATACCTGTAAGGAGGTTTAACTAAATAATAGATCTCATCTATAGCTCGCCATTCAAACATAATACATTGTTGAATCGAAGATTTCAAACTCGTATAATACTTAAGCATGAGTTTCTTACATGAAATGTCAAATACTTGTTGTTTAGTTTTGTATATTATTCACCTTTTTAGGATACCTAAGGATAAATAATATCATCGTTGTTTTGATCAAATAACGCGACGTGTTGTTAGAGAAAACTCATATCTCGACCGTTATATAATGGTGTGTCGCCGAGATGTTGTTTGTCCGGTGCATTCACAACTACTTCAAATACTAGCTGACCGGCTTTTACACCTACCAAAACTCGACAAAAACTAAACACAAAAAATTCCTAGGTTTGTTTTATCCATCTAGAATCCGTGGAAATTAAGTTTTCCCGAATTCTAGGTGGTCCATATGGACTGGAAATCAAAAGTCCGGTTTTTGCTTAGGTTTGGATGATTTTGGCCGGTTTCGGCATTTTTGGTTGTTTTGGCTGGTTTTTATCAGTTTTCAAACGGTTAGGTCGCTTTTGACCACGGGTTGCTGAGATAAAATGTAATCCTTGTTTCAAGCTTTCATTTGCTTAGTCGTGGTCTTGATACGGAGTCATGTAGCACATGTCATGGCCTTTTTATTTCAACCCATGTTTTGTGAAAATTACAATCTAAATTTGTTTTTGTGTGTTAGCGATTATGTTTGGGACTTTATTTCTTTACCATATGGAATTAGTAAAACTAACTCCCTTTTGTATGTTTTTGTATATGTATGTTGTATATATGTATGTTGTATATATGTGAAGTCGAAGCACAATAGATTGTAAGTAACTCTACAAATACATACACAAGTAAAAAACGAAAAACGAGTTTAATGTGAAGCCAAGAGCAAAGATCAACAAACTAAACTCCAATCATACCTGTAAGGAGGTTTTACTAAATAATAGATCTCATCTATAGCTCGCCATTCAAACATAATACATTGTTGAATCGAAGATTTCAAAGTCGTATAATACTTAAGCATGAGTTTCTTACATGAAATGTTAAATACTTGTTGTTTAGTTTTGAATATTATTCACCTTTTTAGGCTACCTAAGGATAAATAATATCATCGTTGTTTTGATCAAATAACGCGACGTGTTGTTAGAGCAAACTCATATCTCGACCGTTATATAATGGTGTGTTGCCGAGATGTGGTTTGTCCGGAGCATTCACAACTACTTCAAATACTAGCTGACCGACTTTTACACCTGCCAAAACTCGACAAAAACTAAACAGAAAAAACTCCTAGGTGTGGTTTATCCATCTAGAATCCGTGGAAATTAATTTTTTCCGGATTCTAGGTGGTCCATATAGACTGGAAATCAAAAGTCCAGTTTTTGCTTAGGTTTGGATGATTTTGGCCGGTTTCGTCATTTTTGGTTGTTTTGGCCGGTTTTTATCAGTTTTCAAACGGTTAGGTTGCTTTTGACCAAGGGTTGCTGAGATAAAACGTAATCCTTGTTTCAAGCTTTCATTTGCTTAGTCGTAGTCTTGAAACGGAGTCATGTAGCACATGTCTTGGCCTTTTTATTTCAACCCATGTTTTCTGAAAATTACAATCTAAATTTGTTTCCGTGTGTTAGCGATTATGTTTGGGACTTTATTTCTTTACCATATGGAATTAGTAAAACTTACTCCCTTTTGTATGTTTTTGTATATGTATGTTGTATAAATGTATGTTGTATATATATGAAGTCGAAGTACAATAGATTGTAAGTAACTCTACAAATACATACACAAGTAAAAAAAGAAAAACGAGTTTAATGTGAAGCCAAGAGCAAAGATCAACAAACTAAACTCCAATCATACCTGTAAGGAGGTTTAACTAAATAATAGATCTCATCTATAGCTCGCCATTCAAACATAATACATTGTTGAATCAAAGATTTCAAAGTCGTATAATACTTAAGCATGAGTTTCTTACATGAAATGTTAAATACTTGTTGTTTAGTTTTGAATATTATTCACCTTTTTAGGCTACCTAAGGATACATAATATCATCGTTGTTTTGATCAAATAACGCGACGTGTTGTTAGAGCAAACTCATCTCTCGACCGTTATATAATGGTGTGTTGCCGAGATGTTGTTTGTCCGGAGCATTCACAACTACTTCAAATACTAGCTGACCGACTTTTACACCTGCCAAAACTCGACAAAAACTAAACACAAAAAACTCCTAGGTGTGGTTTATCCATCTAGAATCCGTGGAAATTAATTTTTCCCGGATTCTAGGTGGTCCATATAGACTGGAAATCAAAAGTCCAGTTTTTGCTTAGGTTTGGATGATATTGGTCGGTTTCGTCATTTTTGGTTGTTTTGGCCGGTTTTTATCAGTTTTCAAACGGTTAGGTTGCTTTTGACCAAGGGTTGCCGAGACAAAACATAATCCTTGTTCCAAGTTTTTATTTGCTTAGTCGTGGTCTTGAAACGGAGTCATGTAGCACATGTTATGGCCTTTTTATTGCAACCCATGTTTTCTGAAAATTCCAATCTAAATTTGTTTTTGTGTGTTAGCAATTATGTTTGGGACTTTATTTCTTTACCATATGGAATTAGTAAAACTAACACCCTTTTGTATGTCTTTGTATATGTATTTTGTATATATGTATGTTGTATATATATGAAGTCGAAGCACAATAGATTGTAAGTAACTCTACAAATACATACACAAGTAAAGAAAGAAAAACGAGTTTAATGTGAAGGCAAGAGCAAAGATTAACAAACTAAACTCCAATCATACTTGTAAGGAGGTTTAACTAAATAATAGATCTCATCTATAGCTCGCCATTCAAACATAATACATTGTTGAATCGAAGATTTCAAACTCGTATAATACTTAAGCATGAGTTTCTTACATGAAATGTCAAATACTTGTTGTTTAGTTTTGTATATTATTCACCTTTTTTGGCTACCCAAGGATAAATAATATCATTGTTGTTTTGATAAAAATAACGCGACGTGTTGTTAGAGCAAAATCATATCTCGACCGTTATATAATGGCGTGTCGCCGAGATGTTGTTTATCCGGTGCATTCACAACTACTTCAAATACTAGCTGACCGACTTTTACACCTACCAAAACTCGACAAAATCTAAACACAAAAAATTCCTAGGTGTGTTTTATCCATCTATAATCCGTGGAAATTAAGTTTTCCCGGATTCTAGGTGGTCCATATGGACTGGGAATCAAAATTCCGGTTTTTGCTTAGGTTTGGATGATTTTGGCCGGTTTCGGCATTTTTGGTTGTTTTGGCCGGTTTTTATCAGTTTTCAAATGGTTAGGTTGCTTTTGACCAAGGGTTGCCGAGACAAAACGTAATCCTTGTTTCAAGCTTTCATTTTCTTAGTCGTGCTCTTGAAACGGAGTCATGTAGCACATGTCATGGCCTATTTATTTCATCCCATGTTTTTTGAAAATTACAATCTAAATTTGTTTTTGTGTGTTAGCGATTATGTTTGGGACTTTATTTCTTTACCATATGGAATTAGTAAAACTAACTCCCGTTTGTATGTTTTTGTATAAATATGTTGTATATATGTATGTTGTATATATATGAAGTCGAAGCACAATAGATTGTAAGTAACTCTACAAATACATACACAAGTAAAAAAAGAAAAACGAGTTTAATGTGAAGCCAAAAGCAAAGATCAACAAACTAAACTCTAATCATACCTGTAAGGAGGTTTAACTAAATAAAAGATCTCATCTATAGCTCGCCATTCAAACATAATACATTGTTGAATCGAAGATTTCAAAGTCGTATAATACTTAAGCATGAGTTTCTTACATGAAATGTTAAATACTTGTTGTTTAGTTTTGAATATTATTCACCTTTTTAGGATACCTAAGGATAAATAATATCATCGTTGTTTTGATCAAATAACGCGACGTGTTGTTAGAGCAAACTCATATCTCGACCGTTATATAATGGTGTGTCGCCGAGATGTTGCTTGTCCGGAGCATTCACAACTACATCAAATACTAGCTGATCGACTTTTACACCTGCCAAAACTCGACAAAAACTAATCACAAAAAAACTCCTAGGTGTGGTTTATCCATCTAGAATCCGTGGAAATTAAGTTTTCCCGGATTCTAGGTGGTCCATATAGACTGGAAATCAAAAGTCCAGTTTTTGCTTAGGTTTGGATGATTTTGGCCGGTTTCGTCATTTTTGGTTGTTTTGGCCGATTTTTATCAGTTTTCAAACGGTTAGGTTGCTTTTGACCAAGGGTTGCCGAGACAAAACGTAATCCTTGTTTCAAGCTTTCATTTGCTTAGTCGTGGTCTTGAAACGGAGTCATGTAGCACATGTTATGGCCTTTTTATTGCAACACATGTTTTCTGAAAATTACAATCTAAATTTGTTTTTGTGTGTTAGCGATTATGTTTGGGACCTTATTTCTTTACCATATGGAATTAGTAAAACTAACTCCCTTTTGTATGTCTTTGTATATGTATGTTGTATATATGTATGTTGTATATATATGAAGTCGAAGCACAATAGATTGTAAGTAACTCTACAAATACATACACAAATAAAGAAAGAAAAACGAGTTTAATGTGAAGCCAAGAGCAAAGATTAACAAACTAAACTCCAATCATACCTGTAAGGAGGTTTAACTAAATAATAGATCTCATCTATAGCTCGCCATTCAAACATAATACATTGTTGAATCGAAGATTTCAAAGTCATATAATACTTAAGCATGAGTTTCTTACATGAAATGTCAAATACTTGTTGTTTAGTTTTGTATATTATTCACCTTTTTAGGCTACCCAAGGATAAATAATATCATCGTTGTTTTGATCAAATAACGCGACGTGTTGTTAGAGCAAACTCATATCTCGACCGTTATATAATGGTGTGTCGCCGAGATGTTGTTTGTCCGGTGCATTCACAACTACTTCAAATACTAGCTGACCGGCTTTTACACCTACCAAAACTCGACAAAATCTAAACACAAAAAATTCCTAGGTGTGTTTTATCCTTCTAGAATCCGTGGATATTAAGTTTTCCCGGATTCTAGGTGGTCCATATGGACTGGAAATCAAAAGTCCGGTTTTTGCTTAGGTTTGGATGATTTTGGTCGGTTTCGGCATTTTTGGTTGTTTTGGCCGGTTTTGATCAGTTTTCAAATGGTTAGGTCGCTTTTGACCAAGGGTTGCCGAGACAAAACATAATCCTTATTTCAAGCTTTCTTTTGCTTAGTCGTGGTCTTGAAATGGAGTCATGTATCACATGTCATGGCCTTTTTATTTCAACCCATGTTTTCTGAAAATTACAATCTAAATTTGTTTCTGTGTGTTAGCGATTATGTTTGGGACTTTATTTCTTTACCATATGGTATTAGTAAAACTAACTCCCTTTTGTATGTTTTTGTATATGTATGTTGTATAAATGTATGTTGTATATATATGAAGTCGAAGTACAATAGATTGTAAGTAACTCTACAAATACATACACAAATAAAGAAAGAAAAACGAGTTTAATGTGAAGCCAAGAGCAAAGATTAACAAACTAAACTCCAATCATACCTATAAGGAGGTTTAACTAAATAATAGATCTCATCTATAGCTCGCCATTCAAACATAATACATTGTTGAATCGAAGATTTCAAAGTCATATAATACTTAAGCATGAGTTTCTTACATGAAATGTCAAATACTTGTTTTTTAGTTTTGTATATTATTCACCTTTTTAGGCTACCCAAGGATAAATAATATCATCGTTGTTTTGATCAAATAACGCGACGTGTTGTTAGAGCAAACTCATATCTCGACCGTTATATAATGGTGTGTCGCCGAGATGTTGTTTGTCCGGTGCATTCACAACTACTTCAAATACTAGCTGACCGACTTTTACACCTACCAAAACTCGACAAAATCTAAACACAAAAAATTCCTAGGTGTGTTTTATCCTTCTAGAATCCGTGGATATTAAGTTTTCCCGGATTCTAGGTGGTCCATATGGACTGAAATCAAAAGTCCGGTTTTTGCTTAGGTTTGGATGATTTTGGCCGGTTTCGTCATTTTTGGTTTGTTTTGGCCGATTTTTATCAGTTTTCAAACGGTTAGGTTGCTTTTGAATAAGGGTTGCCGAGACAAAGCGTAATCCTTGTTTCAAGCTTTCATTTGCTTAGTCGTGGTCTTGAAACGGAGTCATGTAGCACATGTTATGGCCTTTTTATTGCAACACATGTTTTCTGAAAATTACAATCTAAATTTATTTTTGTGTGTTAGCGATTATGTTTGGGACCTTATTTCTTTACCATATGGAATTAGTAAAACTAACTCCCTTTTGTATGTCTTTGTATATGTATGTTGTATATATGTATGTTGTATATATATGAAGTCGAAGCACAATAGATTGTAAGTAACTCTACAAATACGTACATAAATAAAGAAAGAAAAACGAGTTTAATGTGAAGCCAAGAGCAAAGATTAACAAACTAAACTCCAATCATACCTGTAAGGAGGTTTAACTAAATAATAGATCTCATCTATAGCTCGCCATTCAAACATAATACATTGTTGAATCGAAGATTTCAAAGTCATATAATACTTAAGCATGAGTTTTTTACATGAAATGTCAAATACTTGTTGTTTAGTTTTGTATATTATTCACCTTTTTAGGCTACCCAAGGATAAATAATATCATCGTTGTTTTGATCAAATAACGCGACGTGTTGTTAGAGCAAACTCATATCTCGACTGTTATATAATGGTGTGTCGCCGAGATGTTGTTTGTCCGGTGCATTCACAACTACTTCAAATACTAGCTGACCGGCTTTTACACCTACCAAAACTCGACAAAATCTAAACACAAAAAATTCCTAGGTGTGTTTTATCCTTCTAGAATCCGTAGATATTAAGTTTTCCCAGATTCTAGGTGGTCCATATGGACTGGAAATCAAAAGTCCGGTTTTTGCTTAGGTTTGGATGATTTTGGCCGGTTTCGTCATTTTTGGTTGTTTTGGCCGGTTTATATCAGTTTTCAAACGGTTAGGTTGCTTTTGACCAAGGGTTGCTGAGATAAAACGTAATCCTTGTTTCAAGCTTTCATTTGCTTATTCGTGGTCTTGAAACGGAGTCATGTAGCACATGTCATGGTCTTTTTATTTCAACCCATGTTTTCTGAAAATTACAATCTAAATTTGTTTCCATGTGTTAGCGATTATGTTTGGGACTTTATTTCTTTACCATATGGAATTAGTAAAACTAACTCCCTTTTGTATGTTTTTGTATATGTATGTTGTATAAATGTATGTTGTATATATATGAAGTCGAAGTACAATAGATTGTAAGTAACTCTACAAATACATACACAAGTAAAAAAATAAAAACGTGTTTAATGTGAAGCCAAGAGCAAAGATCAACAAACTAAACTCCAATCATACCTGTAAGGAGGTTTAACTAAATAATAGATCTCATCTATAGCTCGCCATTCAAACATAATACATTGTTGAATCGAAGATTTCAAAGTAGTATAATACTTAAGCATGAGTTTCTTACATGAAATGTTAAATACTTGTTGTTTAGTTTTGAATATTATTCACCTTTTTAGGCTACCTAAGGATAAATAATATCATTGTTGTTTTGATCAAATAACGCGACGTGTTGTTAGAGCAAACTCATATCTCGACCGTTATATAATGGTGTGTCGCCGAGATGTTGTTTGTCCAGATCATTCACAACTACATCAAATACTAGTTGACCGACTTTTACACCTGCCAAAATCGACAAAAATTAAACACAAAAAACTCCTAGGTGTGGTTTATCCATCTAGAATCCGTGGAAATTAAGTTTTCCCGGATTCTAGGTGGTCCATATAGATTGGAAATCAAAAGTCCAGTTTTTGCTTAGGTTTGGATGATTTTGGCCGGTTTCGTCATTTTTGGTTGTTTTGGCCGGTTTTTATCAGTTTTCAAACCGTTAGGTTGCTTTTGACCAAGGGTTGCCGAGACAAAACGTAATCCTTGCTTCAAGCTATCATTTGCTTAGTTGTGGTCTTGAAACGGAGTCATGTAGCACATGTTATGGCCTTTTTATTGCAACCCATGTTTTCTGAAAATTACAATCTAAATTTGTTTTTGTGTGTTAGCGATTATGTTTGGGATTTTATTTCTTTACCATATGGAATTATTAAAACTAACTCCTTTTTTATGTCTTTGTATATGTATGTTGTATATATGTATGTTGTATATATATGAAGTCGAAGCACAATAGATTGTAAGTAACTCTACAAATACATACACAAGTGAAGAAAGAAAAACGAGTTTAATGTGAAGCCAAGAGCAAAGATTAACAAACTAAACTCCAATCATACCTGTAAGGAGGTTTAACTAAATAATAGATTTCATCTATAGCTCGCCATTCAAACAGAATACATTGTTGAATCGAAGATTTCTAAGTCGTATAATACTTAATCATGAGTTTCTTACATGAAATGTCAAATACTTGTTGTTTAGTTTTGTATATTATTCACATTTTCAGGCTACCCAAGGATAAATAATATCATCGTTGTTTTGATAAAAATAACGCGACGTGTTGTTAGAGCAAACTCATATCTCGACCGTTATATAATGGCGTGTCGCCGAGATGTTGTTTATCCGGTGCATTCACAACTACTTCAAATACTAGCTGACCGGCTTTTACACCTACCAAAACTCGACAAAACCTAAACACAAAAAAAATCCTAGGTGTGTTTTATCCATCTAGAATCCGTGGAAATTAAGTTTCCCGGGTTCTAGGTGGTCCATATGGACTGGGAATCAAAATTCCGGTTTTTGCTTAGGTTTGGATGATTTTGGCCGGTTTTGGCATTTTTGGTTGTTTTGGCCGGTTTTTATCAGTTTTCAAACGGTTTGGTTGCTTTTTACCAAGGGTTGCCGAGACAAAACGTAATCCTTGTTTCAAGCTTTCATTTGCTTAGTCGTGGTCTTGAAACGGAGTCATGTAGCACCTATCATGGCCTTTTTATTTCAACTCATGTTTTTTGAAAATTACAATCTAAATTTGTTTTTGTGTGTTAGCGATTATGTTTGGGACTTTATTTCTTAAACATATGGAATTAGTAAAACTAACTCCCTTTTGTATGTATTTGTATATATATGTTGTATATATGTATGTTGTATATATATGAAGTCGAAGCACAATAGATTGTAAGTAACTCTACAAATACATACACAAGTAAAAAAAGAAAAACGAGTTTAATGTGAAGCCAAGAGCAAAGATCAACAAACTAAACTCTAATCATACCTGTAAGGAGGTTTAACTAAATAATAGATCTCATCTATAGCTCGCCATTCAAACATAATACATTGTTGAATTGAAGATTTCAAAGTCGTATAATACTTAAGCATGAGTTTCTTACATGAAATGTTAAATACTTGTTGTTTAGTTTTGAATATTATTCACCTTTTTAGGCTACCAAAGGATAAATAATATCATCGTTGTTTTGATCAAATAACGCGACGTGTTGTTAGAGCAAACTCATATCTCGACCGTTATATAATGGTGTGTCGCCGAGATGTTGCTTGTCCAGAGCATTCACAACTACATCAAATACTAGCTGACCGACTTTTACACCTGCCAAAACTCGACAAAAACTAATCACAAAAAACTCCTAGGTGTGTTTTATCCATCTAGAATCCTTGGAAATTAAGTTTTCCCGGATTCTAGGTGGTCCATATAGACTGGAAATCAAAAGTCCAGTTTTTGCTTAGGTTTGGATGATTTTGGCCGGTTTCGTCATTTTTGGTTGTTTTGGCTGATTTTTATCAGTTTTCAAACGGTTAGGTTGCTTTTGACCAAGGGTTGCCGAGACAAAACGTAATCCTTGTTTCAAGCTTTCATTTGCTTAGTCGTGGTCTTGAAACGGAGTCATGTAGCACATGTTATGGCCTTTTTATTGCAACACATGTTTTCTGAAAATTACAATCTAAATTTGTTTTTATGTGTTAGCGATTATGTTTGGGACCTTATTTCTTTACCATATGGAATTAGTAAAACTAACTCCCTTTTGTATGTCTTTGTATATGTATGTTGTATATATGTATGTTGTATATATATGAAGTCGAAGCACAATAGATTGTAAGTAACTCTACAAATACATACACAAATAAAGAAAGAAAAACGAGTTTAATGTGAAGCCAAGAGCAAAGATTAACAAACTAAACTCCAATCATACCTGTAAGGAGGTTTAACTAAATAATAGATCTCATCTATAGCTCGCCATTCAAACATAATACATTGTTGAATCGAAGATTTCAAAGTCATATAATACTTAAGCATGAGTTTCTTACATGAAATGTCAAATACTTGTTGTTTAGTTTTGTATATTATTCACCTTTTTAGGCTACCCAAGGATAAATAATATCATCGTTGTTTTGATCAAATAACGCGACGTGTTGTTAGAGCAAACTCATATCTCGACCGTTATATGATGGTGTGTCGCCGAGATGTTGTTTGTCCGGTGCATTCACAACTACTTCAAATACTAGCTGACCGGCTTTTACACCTACCAAAACTCGAAAAAATCTAAACACAAAAAATTCCTAGGTGTGTTTTATCCTTCTAGAATCCGTGGATATTAAGTTTTCCCGGATTCTAGGTGGTCCATATGGACTGGAAATCAAAAGTCCGGTTTTTGCTTAGGTTTGGATGATTTTGGTCGGTTTCGGCATTTTTGGTTGTTTTGGCCGGTTTTGATCAGTTTTCAAATGGTTAGGTCGCTTTTGACCAAGGGTTGCCGAGACAAAACATAATCCTTGTTTCAAGCTTTCTTTTGCTTAGTCGTGGTCTTGAAATGGAGTCATGTAGCACATGTCATGGCCTTTTTATTTCAACCCATGTTTTCTGAAAATTACAATCTAAATTTGTTTCCGTGTGTTAGCGATTATGTTTGGGACTTTATTTCTTTACCATATGGAATTAGTAAAACTAACTCCCTTTTGTATGTTTTTGTATATGTATGTTGTATAAATGTATGTTGTATATATATGAAGTCGAAGTACAATAGATTATAAGTAACTCTACAAATACATACACAAATAAAGAAAGAAAAACGAGTTTAATGTGAAGCCAAGAGCAAAGATTAACAAACTAAACTCCAATCATACCTGTAAGGAGGTTTAACTAAATAATAGATCTCATGTATAGCTCGCCATTCAAACATAATACATTGTTGAATCGAAGATTTCAAAGTCATATAATACTTAAGCATGAGTTTCTTACATGAAATGTCAAATACTTGTTGTTTAGTTTTGTATATTATTCACCTTTTTAGGCTACCCAAGGATAAATAATATCATCGCTGTTTTGATCAAATAACGCGACGTGTTGTTAGAGCAAACTCATATCTCGACCGTTATATAATGGTGTGTCGCCGAGATGTTGTTTGTCTGGTGCATTCACAACTACTTCAAATACTAGCTGACCGGCTTTTACACCTACCAAAACTCGACAAAATCTAAACACAAAAAATTCCTAGGTGTGTTTTATCCTTCTAGAATCCGTGGATATTAAGTTTTCACGGATTCTAGGTGGTCCATATGGACTGGAAATCAAAAGTCCGGTTTTTGCTTAGGTTTGGATGATTTTGGTCGATTTCAGCATTTTTGGTTGTTTTGGCCGGTTTTGATCAGTTTTCAAATGGTTAGGTTGCTTTTGACCAAGGGTTGCCGAGACAAAACGTAATCCTTGTTTCAAGCTTTCATTTGCTTAGTCGTGGTCTTGAAACGGAGTCGTGTAGCACATGTTATGGCCTTTTTATTGCAACCCATGTTTTCTGAAAATTACAATCTAAATTTGTTTTTGTGTGTTAGCGATTATGTTTGGGATTTTATTTCTTTACCATATGGAATTAGTAAAACTAACTCCTTTTTGTATGTCTTTGTATATGTATGTTGTATATATGTATGTTGTATAAATATGAAGTCGAAGCACAATAGATTGTAAGTAACTCTACAAATACATACACAAGTAAAGAAAGAAAAACTAGTTTAATGTGAAGCCAAGAGCAAAGATTAACAAACTAAACTCCAATCATACCTGTAAGGAGGTTTAACTAAATAATAGATCTCATCTATAGCTTGCCATTCAAACAGAATACATTGTTGAATCGAAGATTTCTAAGTCGTATAATACTTAAGCATGAGTTTCTTACATGAAATGTCAAATACTTGTTGTTTAGTTTTGTATATTATTCACATTTTTAGGCTATCCAAGGATAAATAATATCATCGTTGTTTTGATCAAATAACGCGACGTGTTGTTAGAGCAAACTCATATCTCGACCGTTATATAATGGCGTGTCGCCGAGATGTTGTTTATCCGGTGCATTCACAACTACTTCAAATACTAGCTGACCGGTGTTTTACACCTACCAAAACTCGACAAAATCTAAACAAAAAAAATTCCTAGGTGTGTTTTATCCATCTAGAATCCGTGGAAATTAAGTTTTCCCGGATTCTAGGTGGTCCATATGGACTGGGAATCAAAATTCCGGTTTTTGCTTAGGTTTGGATGATTTTGGCCGGTTTCGGCATTTTTGATTGTTTTGGCCGGTTTTTATCAGTTTTCAAACGGTTAGGTTGCTTTTGACCAAGGGTTGCCGAGACAAAACGTAATCCTTGTTTCAAGCTTTCATTTGCTTAGTCGTGGTCTTGAAACGGAGTCATGTAGCACATGTCATGGCCTTTTTATTTCAACCTATGTTTTTTGAAAATTAGAATCTAAATTTGTTTTTGTGTGTTAGCGATTATGTTTGGGACTTTATTTCTTTACCATATGGAATTAGTAAAACTAACTCCCTTTTGTATGTTTTTGTATATATATGTTGTATATATGTATGTTGTATATATATGAAGTCGAAGCACAATAGATTGTAAGTAACTCTACAAATACCTACACAAGTAAAAAAAGAAAAACGAGTTTAATGTGAAGCCAAGAGCAAAGATCAACAAACTAAACTCTAATCATACCTGTAAGGAGGTTTAACTAAATAATAGATCTCATCTATAGCTCGCCATTCAAACATAATACATTGTTCAATCGAAGATTTCAAAGTCGTATAATACTTAAGCATGAGTTTCTTACATGAAATGCTAAATACTTGTTGTTTAGTTTTGAATATTATTCACCTTTTTAGGCTACCTAAGGATAAATAATATCATCGTTGTTTTGATCAAATAACGCGACGTGTTGTTAGAGCAAACTCATATCTCGACCGTTATATAATGGTGTGTCGCCGAGATGTTGTTTGTCCGGAGCATTCACAACTACATCAAATACTAGTTGACCGACTTTTACACCTGCCAAAATCGACAAAAACTAAACATAAAAAACTCCTAGGTGTGGTTTATCCATCTAGAATCCGTGGAAATTAAGTTTTCCCGGATTCTAGGTGGTCCATATAGACTGGAAATCAAAAGTCCAGTTTTTGCTTAGGTTTGGATGATTTTGGCCGGTTTCGTCATTTTTGGTTGTTTTGGCCGGTTTTTATCAGTTTTCAAACCGTTAGGATGCTTTTGACCAAGGGTTGCCGAGACAAAACGTAATCCTTGTTTCAAGCTTTCATTTGCTTAGTCGTGGTCTTGAAACGGAGTCATGTAGCACATGTTATGGCCTTTTTTATTGCAACCCATGTTTTCTGAAAATTACAATCTAAATTTGTTTTTGTGTGTTAGCGATTATGTTTGGGATTTTATTTCTTTACCATATGGAATTAGTAAAACTAACTCCCTTTTGTATGTTTTTGTATATATATGTTGTATATATGTATGTTGTATATATATGAAGTCGAAGCACAGTAGATTGTAAGTAACTCTACAAATACATACACAAGTAAAAAAAGAAAAACGAGTTTAATGTGAAGCCAAGAGCAAAGATCAACAAAATAAACTCTAATCATACCTGTAAGGAGGTTTAACTAAATAATAGATCTCATCTATAGCTCGCCATTCAAACATAATACATTGTTGAATCGAAGATCTCAAAGTCGTATAATACTTAAGCATGAGTTTCTTACATGAAATGTTAAATACTTGTTGTTTAGTTTTGAATATTATTCACCTTTTTAGGCTACCTAAGGATAAATAATATCATCGTTGTTTTGATCAAATAACGCGACGTGTTGTTAGAGCAAACTCATATCTCGAACGTTATATAATGGTGTGTCGCCGAGATGTTGTTTGTCCGGAGCATTCACAACTACATCAAATACTAGCTGACCGGCTTTTACACCTACCAAAACTCGACAAAATCTAAGCACAAAAAATTCCTAGGTGTGTTTTATCCATCTAGAATCCGTGGAAATTAAGTTTTCCCGGATTCTAGGTGGTCTATATGGACTGGGAATCAAAATTCCAGTTTTTGCTTAGGTTTGGATGATTTTGGCCGGTTTCGGCATTTTTGGTTGTTTTGGCCGGTTTTTATCAGTTTTTAAACGGTTAGGTTGCTTTTGACCAAGGGTTGCCGAGACAAAACGTAATCCTTGTTTCAAGCTTTCATTTGCTTAGTCGTGGTCTTGAAACGGAGTCATGTAGCACATGTCATGCCCTATTTATTTCAACCCATGTTTTTTGAAAATTACAATCTAAATTTGTTTTTGTGTGTTAGCGATTATGTTTGGGAATTTATTTCTTTACCATATGGAATTAGTAAAACTAACTCCCTTTTGTATGTTTTTGTATATATATGTTGTATATATGTATGTTGTATATATATGAAGTCGAAGCACAATAGATTGTAAGTAACTCTACAAATACATACACAAGTAAAAAAAGAAAAACGAGTTTAATGTGAAGCCAAGAGCAAAGATCAACAAACTAAACTCTAATCATACCTGTAAGGAGGTTTAACTAAATAATAGATCTCATCTATAGCTCGCCATTCAAACATAATACATTGTTGAATCGAAGATTTCAAAGTCGTATAATACTTAAGCATGAGTTTCTTACATGAAATGTTAAATACTTGTTGTTTAGTTTTGAATATTATTCACCTTTTTAGGCTACCTAAGGATAAATAATATCATCGTTGTTTTGATCAAATAACGCGACGTGTTGTTAGAGCAAACTCATATCTCGACCGTTATATAATGGTGTGTCGCCGAGATGTTGCTTGTCCGGAGCATTCACAACTACATCAAATACTAGCTGACCGACTTTTACACCTGCCAAAACTCGACAAAAACTAATCACAAAAAACTCCTAGGTGTGGTTTATCCATCAAGAATCCGTGGAAATTAAGTTTATCCGGATTCTAGGTGGTCCATATAGACTGGAAATCAAAAGTCCAGTTTTTGCTTAGGTTTGGATGATTTTGGCCGGTTTCGTCATTTTTGGTTGTTTTGGCCGATTTTTATCAGTTTTCAAACGGTTAGGTTGCTTTTGACCAAGGGTTGCCAAGACAAAACGTAATCCTTGTTTCAAGCTTTCATTTGCTTAGTCGTGGTCTTGAAACGGAGTCATGTAGCACATGTTATGGCTTTTTTATTGCAACACATGTTTTCTGAATTTTACAATCTAAATTTGTTTTTGTGTGTTAGCGATTATGTTTGGGACCTTATTTCTTTACCATATGGAATTAGTAAAACTAACTCCCTTTTGTATGTCTTTGTATATGTATGTTGTATATATGTATGTTGTATATATATGAAGTCGAAGCACAATAGATTGTAAGTAACTCTACAAATACATACACAAGTAAAGAAAGAAAAACGAGTTTAATGTGAAGCCAAGAGCAAAGATTAACAAACTAAACTCCAATCATACCTGTAAGGAGGTTTAACTAAATAATAGATTTCATCTATAGCTCGTCATTCAAACAGAATACATTGTTGAATCAAAGATTTCTAAGTCGTATAATACTTAAGCATGAGTTTCTTACATGAAATGTCAAATACTTGTTGTTTAGTTTTGTATATTATTCACATTTTTAGGCTACCCAAGGATAAATAATATCATCGTTGTTTTTGATCAAATAACGCGACGTGTTGTTAGAGCAAACTCATATCTCGACCGTTATACAATGGCGTGTCGCCGAGATGTTGTTTATCCGGTGCATTCACAACTACTTCAAATACTAGCTGACCGGCTTTTACACCTACCAAAACTCGACAAAATCTAAACACAAAAAATTCCTAGGTGTGTTTTATCCATCTTGAATCCGTGGAAATTAAGTTTTCCCAGATTCTAGATGGTCCATATGGATTGGGAATCAAAATTCCGGTTTTTGCTTAGGTTTGGATGATTTTGGCCGGTTTCGGCATTTTTGGTTGTTTTGGCCGGTTTTTATCAGTTTTCAAACGGTTAGGTTGCTTTTGACCAAGGGTTGCCGAGACAAAACGTAATCCTTGTTTCAAGCTTTCATTTGCTTAGTCGTGGTCTTGAAACGGAGTCATGTAGCACATGTCATGGCCTTTTTATTTCAACCCATGTTTTTTGAAAATTACAATCTAAATTTGTTTTTGTGTGTTAGCGATTATGTTTGGGACTTTATTTCTTTACCATATGGAATTAGTAAAACTAACTCCCTTTTGTATGTTTTTGTATATATATGTTGTATATATGTATGTTGTACATATATGAAGTCGAAGCACAATAGATTGTAAGTAACTCTACAAATATATACACAAGTAAAAAAAGAAAAACGAGTTTAATGTGAAGCCAAGAGCAAAGATCAACAAACTAAACTCTAATCATACCTGTAAGGAGGTTTAACTAAATAATAGATCTAATCTATAGCTCGCCATTCAAACATAATACATTGTTGAATCGAAGATTTCAAAGTCGTATAATACTTAAGCATGAGTTTTTTACATGAAATGCTAAATACTTGTTGTTTAGTTTTGAATATTATTCACCTTTTTAGGCTACCTAAGGATAAATAATATTATCGTTGTTTTGATCAAATAACGCGACGTGTTGTTAAAGCAAACTCATATCTCGACCGTTATATAATGGTGTGTCGCCGGGATGTTGCTTGTCCGGAGCATTCACAACTACATCAAATACTAGCTGACCGACTTTTACACCTGCCAAAACTTGACAAAAACTAATCACAAAAAACTCCTAGGTGTGTTTATCCATCTAGAATCCGTGGAAATTAAGTTTTCCCGGATTCTAGGTGGTCCATATAGACTGGAAATCAAAAGTCTAGTTTTTGCTTAGGTTTGGATGATTTTGGCCGGTTTCGTCATTTTTGGTTGTTTTGGCCGATTTTTATCAGTTTTCAAACGGTTAGGTAGCTTTTGACCAAGGGTTGCCGAGACAAAACGTAATCCTTGTTTCAAGCTTTCATTTTCTTTGTCGTGGTCTTGAAACGGAGTCATGTAGCACATGTTATGGCCTTTTTATTGCAACACATGTTTTCTGAAAATTACAATCTAAATTTGTTTTTGTGTGTTAGCGATTATGTTTGGGACCTTATTTCTTTACCATATGGAATTAGTAAAACTAACTCCCTTTTGTATGTCTTTGTATATGTATGTTGTATATATGTATGTTGTATATATATGAAGTCGAAGCACAATAGATTGTAAGTAACTCTACAAATACATACACAAGTAAAGAAAGAAAAACGAGTTTAATGTGAAGCCAAGAGCAAAGATTAACAAACTAAACTCCAATCATACCTGTAAGGAGGTTTAACTAAATAATAGATTTCATCTATAGCTCGTCATTCAAACAGAATACATTGTTGATTCGAAGATTTCTAAGTCGTATAATACTTAAGCATGAGTTTCTTACATGAAATGTCAAATACTTGTTGTTTAGTTTTGTATATTATTCACATTTTTAGGCTACCCAAGGATAAATAATATCATCGTTGTTTTGATCAAATAACGCGACGTGTTGTTAGAGCAAACTCATATCTCGACCGTTATATAATGGCGTGTCGCCGAGATGTTGTTTATCCGGTGCATTCACAACTACTTCAAATACTAGCTGACCGGCTTTTACACCTACCAAAACTCGACAAAATCTAAACACAAAAAATTCCTAGGTGTGTTTTATCCATCTAGAATCCGTGGAAATTAAGTTTTCCCGGATTCTAGGTGGTCCATATGGTTTGGGAATCAAAATTCTGGTTTTTTCTTAGGTTTGGATGATTTTGGCCGGTTTCAGCATTTTTGGTTGTTTTGGCTGGTTTTTATCAGTTTTCAAACGGTTTGGTTGCTTTTGACCAAGGGTTGCCGAGACAAAACGTAATCCTTGTTTCAAGCTTTCATTTGCTTAGTCGTGGTCTTGAAACGGAGTCATGTAGCACATGTCATGGCCTTTTTATTTCAACCCATGTTTTTTGAAAATTACAATCTAAATTTGTTTTTGTGTGTTAGCGACTATGTTTGGGACTTTATTTCTTTACCATATGGAATTAGTAAAACTAACTCCCTTTTGTATGTTTTTGTATATATATGTTGTATATATGTATGTTGTATATATATGAAGTCGAAGCACAATAGATTGTAAGTAACTCTACAAATACATACACAAGTAAAAAAAGAAAAACGAGTTTAATGTGAAGCCAAGAGCAAAGATCAACAAACTAAACTCTAATCATACCTGTAAGGAGGTTTAACTAAATAATAGATCTCATCTATAGCTCGCCATTCAAACATAATACATTGTTGAATCGAAGATTTCAAAGTCGTATAATACTTAAGCATGAGTTTCTTACATGAAATGTCAAATACTTGTTGTTTAGTTTTGTATATTATTCACCTTTTTAGGCTACCCAAGGATAAATAATATCATCGTTGTTTTGATCAAATAACGCGACGTGTTGTTAGAGCACACTCATATCTCGACCGTTATATAATGGTGTGTCGCCGAGATGTTGCTTGTCCGGAGCATTCACAACTACATCAAATACTAGCTGACCGACTTTTACACCTGCCAAAACTCGACAAAAACTAATCACAAAAAACTCCTAGGTGTGGTTTATCCATCAAGAATCCGTGGAAATTAAGTTTTTCCGGATTCTAGGTGGTCCATATAGACTGGAAATCAAAAGTCCAGTTTTTGCTTAGGTTTGGATGATTTTGGCCGGTTTCGTCATTTTTGGTTGTTTTGGCCGATTTTTATCAGTTTTCAAACGGTTAGGTTGCTTTTGACCAAGGGTTGCCAAGACAAAACGTAATCCTTGTTTCAAGCTTTCATTTGCTTAGTCGTGGTCTTGAAACGGAGTCATGTAGCACATGTTATGGCCTTTTTATTGCAACACATGTTTTCTAAAAATTACAATCTAAATTTGTTTTTGTGTGTTAGCGATTATGTTTGGGACCTTATTTCTTTACCATATGGAATTAGTAAAACTAACTCCCTTTTGTATGTCTTTGTATATGTATGTTGTATATATGTATGTTGTATATATATGAAGTCGAAGCACAATAGATTGTAAGTAACTCTACAAATACATACACAAGTAAAGAAAGAAAAACGAGTTTAATGTGAAGCCAAGAGCAAAGATTAACAAACTAAACTACAATCATACCTGTAAGGAGGTTTAACTAAATAATAGATTTCATCTATAGCTCGTCATTCAAACAGAATACATTGTTGAATCGAAGATTTCTAAGTCGTATAATACTTAAGCATGAGTTTCTTACATGAAATGTCAAATACTTGTTGTTTAGTTTTGTATATTATTCACATTTTTAGGCTACCCAAGGATAAATAATATCATCGTTGTTTTTGATCAAATAACGCGACGTGTTGTTAGAGCAAACTCATATCTCGACCGTTATACAATGGCGTGTCGCCGAGATGTTGTTTATCCGGTGCATTCACAACTACTTCAAATACTAGCTGACCGGCTTTTACACCTACCAAAACTCGACAAAATCTAAACACAAAAAATTCCTAGGTGTGTTTTATCCATCTAGAATCCGTGGAAATTAAGTTTTCCCGGATTCTAGATGGTCCATATGGATTGGGAATCAAAATTCCGGTTTTTGCTTAGGTTTGGATGATTTTGGCCGGTTTCGGCATTTTTGGTTGTTTTGGCCGGTTTTTATCAGTTTTCAAACGGTTAGGTTGCTTTTGACCAAGGGTTGCCGAGACAAAACGTAATCCTTGTTTCAAGCTTTCATTTACTTAGTCGTGGTCTTGAAACGGAGTCATGTAGCACATGTCATGGCCTTTTTATTTCAACCCATGTTTTTTGAAAATTACAATCTAAATTTGTTTTTGTGTGTTAGCGATTATGTTTAGGACTTTATTTCTTTACCATATGGAATTAGTAAAACTAACTCCCTTTTGTATGTTTTTGTATATATATGCTGTATATATGTATGTTGTACATATATGAAGTCGAAGCACAATAGATTGTAAGTAACTCTACAAATACATACACAAGTAAAAAAAGAAAAACGAGTTTAATGTGAAGCCAAGAGCAAAGATCAACAAACTAAACTCTAATCATACCTGTAAGGAGGTTTAACTAAATAATAGATCTCATCTATAGCTCGCCATTCAAACATAATACATTGTTGAATCGAAGATTTCAAAGTCGTATAATACTTAAGCATGAGTTTCTTACATGAAATGTTAAATACTTGTTGTTTAGTTTTGAATATTATTCACCTTTTTAGGCTACCTAAGGATAAATAATATCATCGTTGTTTTGATCAAATAACGCGACGTGTTGTTAGAGCAAACTCATATCTCGACCGTTATATAATGGTGTGTCGCCGAGATGTTGCTTGTCCGGAGCATTCACAACTACATCAAATACTAGCTGACCGACTTTTACACCTGCCAAAACTTGACAAAAACTAATCACAAAAAACTCCTAGGTGTGGTTTATCCATCTAGAATCCGTGGAAATTAAGTTTTCCCGGATTCTAGGTGGTCCATATAGACTGGAAATCAAAAGTCTAGTTTTTGCTTAGGTTTGGATGATTTTGGCCGGTTTCGTCATTTTTGGTTGTTTTGGCCGATTTTTATCAGTTTTCAAACGGTTAGGTAGCTTTTGACCAAGGGTTGCCGAGACAAAACGTAATCCTTGTTTCAAGCTTTCATTTTCTTAGTCGTGGTCTTGAAACGGAGTCATGTAGCACATGTTATGGCCTTTTTATTGCAACACATGTTTTCTGAAAATTACAATCTAAATTTGTTTTTGTGTGTTAGCGATTATGTTTGGGACCTTATTTCTTTACCATATGGAATTAGTAAAACTAACTCCCTTTTGTATGTCTTTGTATATGTATGTTGTATATATGTATGTTGTATATATATGAAGTCGAAGCACAATAGATTGTAAGTAACTCTACAAATACATACACAAGTAAAGAAAGAAAAACGAGTTTAATGTGAAGCCAAGAGCAAAGATTAACAAACTAAACTCCAATCATACATGTAAGGAGGTTTAACTAAATAATAGATTTCATCTATAGCTCGTCATTCAAACAGAATACATTGTTGAATCGAAGATTTCTAAGTCGTATAATACTTAAGCATGAGTTTCTTACATGAAATGTCAAATACTTGTTGTTTAGTTTTGTATATTATTCACATTTTTAGGCTACCCAAGGATAAATAATATCATCGTTGTTTTGATCAAATAACGCGACGTGTTGTTAGAGCAAACTCATATCTCGACCGTTATATAATGGCGTGTCGCCGAGATGTTGTTTATCCGGTGCATTCACAACTACTTCAAATACTAGCTGACCAGCTTTTACACCTACCAAAACTCGACAAAATCTAAACACAAAAAATTCCTAGGTGTGTTTTATCCATCTAGAATCCGTGGAAATTAAGTTTTCCCGGATTCTAGGTGGTCCATATGGTTTGGGAATCAAAATTCTGGTTTTTTCTTAGGTTTGGATGATTTTGGCCGGTTTCAGCATTTTTGGTTGTTTTGGCCGGTTTTTATCAGTTTTCAAACGGTTAGGTTGCTTTTGACCAAGGGTTGCCGAGACAAAACGTAATCCTTGTTTCAAGCTTTCATTTGCTTAGTCGTGGTCTTGAAACGGAGTCATGTAGCACATGTCATGGCCTTTTTATTTCAACCCATGTTTTTTGAAAATTACAATCTAAATTTGTTTTTGTGTGTTAGCGACTATGTTTGGGACTTTATTTCTTTACCATATGGAATTAGTAAAACTAACTCCCTTTTGTATGTTTTTGTATATATATGTTATATATATGTATGTTGTATATATATGAAGTCGAAGCACAATAGATTGTAAGTAACTCTACAAATACATACACAAGTAAAAAAAGAAAAACGAGTTTAATGTGAAGCCAAGAGCAAAGATCAACAAACTAAACTCTAATCATACCTGTAAGGAGGTTTAACTAAATAATAGATATCATCTATAGCTCGCCATTCAAACATAATACATTGTTGAATCGAAGATTTTAAAGTCGTATAATACTTAAGCATGAGTTTCTTACATGAAATGTCAAATACTTGTTGTTTAGTTTTGTATATTATTCACCTTTTTAGGCTACCCAAGGATAAATAATATCATCGTTGTTTTGATCAAATAACGCGACGTGTTGTTTGAGCAAACTCATATCTCGACCGTTATATAATGGTGTGTCGTTGAGATGTTGTTTGTCCGGTGCATTCACAACTACTTCAAATACTAGCTGACCGGCTTTTACACCTACCAAAACTCGACAAAATCTAAACACAAAAAATTCCTAGGTGTGTTTTATCCTTCTAGAATCCGTGGATATTAAGTTTTCCCGGATTCTAGGTGGTCCATATGGACTGGAAATCAAAAGTCCGATTTTTGCTTAGGTTTGGATGATTTTGGTCGGTTTCGGCATTTTTGGTTGTTTTGGCCGGTTTTGATCAGTTTTCAAATGGTTAGGTCGCTTTTGACCAAGGGTTGCCGAGACAAAACATAATCCTTGTTTCAAGATTTCTTTTGCTTAGTCGTGGTCTTGAAATGGAATCATGTAGCACATGTTATGGCCTTTTTATTGCAACCCATGTATATGAAAATTACAATCTAAATTTGTTTTTGTGTGTTAGAGATTATGTTTGGGACTTTATTTCTTTACCATATGGAATTAGTAAAACTAACTTCCTTTTGTATGTTTTTGTATATGTATGTTCTATATATGTATGTTGTATATATGTGAAGTCAAAGCACAATAGATTGTAAGTAACTCTACAAATACATACACAAGTAAAGAAAGAAAAATGAGTTTAATGTGAAGCAAAGAGCAAAGATCAACAAACTAAACTCCAATCATACCTGTAAGGAGGTTTAACTAAATAACAGATCTCATATATAGCTCGCCATTCAAACAGAATACATTGTTGAATTGAAGATTTCAAAGTCGTATAATACTTAAGCATGAGTTTCTTACATGAAATGTCAAATACTTGTTGTTTAGTTTTGTATATTATTCACATTTTTAGGCTACTCAAGGATAAATAATATCATCATTGTTTTGATCAAATAACGCGACGTGTTGTTAGATCAAACTCATATCTCGACCGTTATATAATGGTGTGTCGCCGAGATGTTGTTTGTCCGGAGCATTCACAACTATTTCAAATACTAGCTGACTGACTTTTAAACATGCCAAAACTCGACAAAAACTAAACACAAAAAACTCCTAGTTGTGTTTTATCCATCTAGAATCCGTGAAAATTAAGTTTTCCCGGATTCTAGGTGGTCCATATGGACTGGAAATCAAAAGTCCGGTTTCTGCTTAGGTTTGGATGATTTTGTCCGGTTTCGGCATTTTTGGTTGTTTTGGCTGGTTTTTATCAGTTTTCAAACGGTTAGGTCGCTTTTGACCAAGGGTTGCCGAGATAAAACGTAATCCTTGTTTCAAGCTTTCATTTGCTTAGTCGTGGCCTTGAAACGGAGTCATGTAGCACATGTCATGGCCTTTTTATTTCAACCCATGTTTTCTGAAAATTAAAATCTAAATTTATTTTGTGTGTTAGCGATTATGTTTGGGACTTTATTTCTTTACCATATGGAATTAGTAAAACTAACTCCCTTTTGTATGTTTTTGTATATGTATGTTGTATATATGTATGTTTTATATATATGAAGTCGAAGCACAATAGATTGTAAGTAACTCTACAAATACATACACAAGTAAAGAAAGAAAAACGAGTTTAATGTGAAGGCAAGAGCAAAGATCAACAAACTAAACTCCAATCATACATGTAAGGAGGTTTAACTAAATAACAGATCTCATCTATAGCTCGCCATTCAAACATAATACATTGTTGAATCGAAGATTTCAAAGTTGTATAATACTTAAGCATGAGTTTCTTACATGAAATGTTAAATACTTGTTGTTTAGTTTTGTATATTATTCACCTTTTTAGGCTACCTAAGGATAAATAATATCATCGTTGTTTTGATGAAATAACGCGACGTGTTGTTAGATCAAACTCATATCTCGACCGTTATATAATGGTGTGTCGCCGAGATGTTGTTTGTCCGGAGCATTCACAACTATTTCAAATACTAGCTGACCGTCTTTTACACCTGCCAAAACTCGACAAAAACTAAACACAAAAAACTCCTAGGTGTGGTTTATCCATCTAGAATCCGTGGAAATTAAGTTTTCCCAGATTCTAGGTGGTCCATATGGACTGGAAATCAAAAGTCCGGTTTTTGCTTAGGTTTGGATGATTTTGGCTGGTTTCGACATTTTTGGTTGTTTTGGCCGGTTTTTATCAGTTTTCAAACGGTTAGGTCGCTTTTGACCACGGGTTGCCGAGATAAAACGTAATCCTTGTTTCAAGCTTTCATTTGCTTAGTCGTGGTTTTGAAACAGAGTCATGTAGCACATGTCATGGCCTTTTTATTTCAACCCATGTTTTCTGAAAATTACAATCTAAATTTGTTTTTGTGTGTTAGCGATTATGTTTGGGACTTTATTTCTTTACCATATGGAATTAGTAAAACTAACTCCCTTTTGTATGTTATTGTATATGTATGTTGTATATATGTATGTTGTATATATGTGAAGTCGAAGCACAATAGATTGTAAGTAACTCTACAAATACATACACAAGTAAAAAAAGAAAAACGAGTTTAATGTGAAGCCAAGAGCAAAGATCAACAAACTAAACTCCAATCATACCTGTAAGGAGGTTTAACTAAATAATAGATCTCATCTATAGCTCGCCATTCAAACATAATACATTGTTGAATCGAAGATTTCAAAGTCGTATAATACTTAAGCATGAGTTTCTTACATGAAATGTTAAATACTTGTTGTTTAGTTTTGAATATTATTCACCTTTTTAGGCTACCTAAGGATAAATAATATCATCGTTGTTTTGATCAAATAACGCGACGTGTTGTTAGAGCAAATCATATCTCGGCCGTTATATAATGGTGTGTTGCCGAGATGTTGTTTGTCCGGAGCATTCACAACTACTTCAAATACTAGCTGACCGACTTTTACACCTGCCAAAACTCGACAAAAACTAAACACAAAAAACTCCTAGGTGTGGTTTATCCATCTAGAATCCGTGGAAATTAAGTTTTCCCGGATTCTAGGTGGTCCATATAGACTGGAAATCAAAAGTCCAGTTTTTGCTTAGGTTTGGATGATTTTGGCCGGTTTCGTCATTTTTGGTTGTTTTGGCCGGTTTTTATCAGTTTTCAAACCGTTAGGTTGCTTTTGACCAAGGGTTGCCGAGACAAAACGTAATCCTTGTTTCAAGCTTTCATTTGCTTAGTCGTGGTCTTGAAACGGAGTCATGTAGCACATGTTATGGCCTTTTTATTGCAACCCATGTTTTCTGAAAATTACAATCTAAATTTGTTTTTGTGTGTTAGCGATTATGTTTGGGATTTTATTTATTTACCATATGGAATTAGTAAAACTAACTCCTTTTTGTATGTCTTTGTATATGTATGTTGTATATATGTATGTTGTATATATATGAAGTCGAAGCACAATAGATTGTAAGTAACTCTACAAATACATACTCAAGTAAAGAAAGAAAAACGAGTTTAATGTGAAGCCAAGAGCAAAGATTAACTAACTAAACTCCAATCATACCTGTAAGGAGGTTTAACTAAATAATAGATTTCATCTATAGCTCGCCATTCAAACAGAATACATTGTTGAATCGAAGATTTCTAAGTCGTATAATACTTAAGCATGAGTCTCTTACATGAAATATCAAATACTTGTTGTTTAGTTTTGTATATTACTCACATTTTTAGGCTACCCAAGGCTAAATAATATCATCGTTGTTTTGATCAAATAACGCAACGTGTTGTTAGAGCAAACTAATATCTCGACCATTATATAATAATGTGTCGCCGAGATGTTGTTTATCCGGTGCATTCACAACTACTTCAAATACTAGCTGACCGGCTTTTACACCTACCAAAACTCGACAAAATCTAAACACAAAAAATTCCTAGGTGTGTTTTATCCATCTAGAATCCGTGGAAATTATGTTTTCCCAGATTCTAGGTGGTCCATATGGACTGGGAATCAAAATTCTGGTTTTTTCTTAGGTTTGGATGATTTTGGCCGGTTTCAGCATTTTTGGTTGTTTTGGCCGGTTTTTATCAGTTTTCAAACGGTTAGGTTGCTTTTGACCAAGGGTTGCCGAGACAAAACGTAATCCTTGTTTCAAGCTTTCATTTGCTTAGTCGTGGTCTTGAAACGGAGTTATGTAGCACATGTCATGGCCTTTTTATTTCAACCCATGTTTTTTGAAAATTACAATCTAAATTTGTTTTTGTATGTTAGCGATTATGTTTGGGACTTTATTTCTTTACCATATGGAATTAGTAAAACTAACTCCCTTTTGTATGTTTTTGTATATATATGTTGTATATATGTATGTTGTATATATGTGAAGTAGAAGCACAATAGATTGTAAGTAACTCTAAAAATACATACACAAGTAAAAAAAGAAAAACGAGTTTAATGTGAAGCCAAGAGCAAAGATCAACAAACTAAACTCTAATCATACCTGTAAGGAGGTTTAACTAAATAATAGATATCATCTATAGCTCGCCATTCAAACATAATACATTGTTGAATCGAAGATTTCAAAGTCGTATAATACTTAAGCATGAGTTTCTTACATGAAATGTCAAATACTTGTTGTTTAGTTTTGTATATTATTCACCTTTTTAGGCTACCCAAGGATAAATAATATCATCGTTGTTTTGATCAAATAACGCGACGTGTTGTTAGAGCAAACTCATATCTCGACCGTTATATAATGGTGTGTCGTTGAGATGTTGTTTGTCCAGTGCATTCACAACTACTTCAAATACTAGCTGACCGGCTTTTACACCTACCAAAACTCGACAAAATCTAAACACAAAAAATTCCTAGGTGTGTTTTATCCTTCTAGAATCCGTGGATATTAAGTTTTCCCGGATTCTAGGTGGTCCATATGGACTGGAAATCAAAAGTCCGATTTTTGCTTAGGTTTGGATGATTTTGGTCGGTTTCGGCATTTTTGGTTGTTTTGGCCGGTTTTGATCAGTTTTCAAATGGTTAGGTCGCTTTTGACCAAGGGTTGCCGAGACAAAACATAATCCTTGTTTCAAGATTTCTTTTGCTTAGTCGTGGTCTTGAAATGGAGTCATGTAGCACATGTTATGGCCTTTTTATTGCAACCCATGTATATGAAAATTACAATCTAAATTTGTTTTTGTGTGTTAGAGATTATGTTTGGGACTTTATTTCTTTACCATATGGAATTAGTAAAACTAACTTCCTTTTGTATGTTTTTGTATATGTATGTTCTATATATGTATGTTGTATATATGTGAAGTCAAAGCACAATAGATTGTAAGTAACTCTACAAATACATACACAAGTAAAGAAAGAAAAATGAGTTTAATGTGAAGCAAAGAGCAAAGACCAACAAACTAAACTCCAATCATACCTGTAAGGAGGTTTAACTAAATTACAGATCTCATATATAGCTCGCCATTCAAACAGAATACATTGTTGAATTGAAGATTTCAAAGTCGTATAATACTTAAGCATGAGTTTCTTACATGAAATGTCAAATACTTGTTGTTTAGTTTTGTATATTATTCACATTTTTAGGCTACTCAAGGATAAATAATATCATCGTTGTTTTGATCAAATAACGCGACGTGTTGTTAGATCAAACTCATATCTCGACCGTTATATAATGGTGTGTCGCCGAGATGTTGTTTGTCCGGAGCATTCACAACTATTTCAAATACTAGCTGACTGACTTTTAAACATGCCAAAACTCGACAAAAACTAAACACACAAAACTACTAGTTGTGTTTTATCCATCTAGAATCCGTGAAAATTAAGTTTTCCCGGATTCTAGGTAGTCCATATGGACTGGAAATCAAAAGTCCGGTTTCTGCTTAGGTTTGGATGATTTTGTCCGGTTTCGGCATTTTTGGTTGTTTTGGCTGGTTTTTATCAGTTTTCAAACGGTTAGGTCGCTTTTGACCAAGGGTTGCCGAGATAAAACGTAATCCTTGTTTCAAGCTTTCATTTGCTTAGTCGTGGCCTTGAAACGGAGTCATGTAGCACATGTCATGGCCTTTTTATTTCAACCCATGTTTTCTGAAAATTAAAATCTAAATTTATTTTGTGTGTTAGCGATTATGTTTGGGACTTTATTTCTTTACCATATGGAATTAGTAAAACTAACTCCCTTTTGTATGTTTTTGTATATGTATGTTGTATATATGTATGTTTTATATATATGAAGTCGAAGCACAATAGATTGTAAGTAACTCTACAAATACATACACAAGTAAAGAAAGAAAAACGAGTTTAATGTGAAGGCAAGAGCAAAGATCAACAAACTAAACTCCAATCATACATGTAAGGAGGTTTAACTAAATAACAGATCTCATCTATAGCTCGCCATTCAAACATAATACATTGTTGAATCGAAGATTTCAAAGTTGTATAATACTTAAGCATGAGTTTCTTACATGAAATGTTAAATACTTTTTGTTTAGTTTTGTATATTATTCACCTTTTTAGGCTACCTAAGGATAAATAATATCATCGTTGTTTTGATGAAATAACGCGACGTGTTGTTAGATCAAACTCATATCTCGACCGTTATATAATGGTGTGTCGCCGAGATGTTGTTTGTCCGGAGCATTCACAACTATTTCAAATACTAGCTGACCGACTTTTACACCTGCCAAAACTCGACAAAAACTAAACACAAAAAACTCCTAGGTGTGGTTTATCCATCTAGAATCCGTGGAAATTAAGTTTTCCCAGATTCTAGGTGGTCCATATGGACTGGAAATCAAAAGTCCGGTTTTTGCTTAGGTTTGGATGATTTTGGCTGGTTTCGACATTTTTGGTTGTTTTGGCCGGTTTTTATCAGTTTTCAAACGGTTAGGTCGCTTTTGACCACGGGTTGCCGAGATAAAACGTAATCCTTGTTTCAAGCTTTCATTTGCTTAGTCGTGGTCTTGAAACAGAGTCATGTAGCACATGTCATGGCCTTTTTATTTCAACCCATGTTTTCTGAAAATTACAATCTAAATTTGTTTTTGTGTGTTAGCGATTATGTTTGGGACTTTATTTCTTTACCATATGGAATTAGTAAAACTAACTCCCTTTTGTATGTTATTGTATATGTATGTTGTATATATGTATGTTGTATATATGTGAAGTCGAAGCACAATAGATTGTAAGTAACTCTACAAATACATACACAAGTAAAAAAAGAAAAACGAGTTTAATGTGAAGCCAAGAGCAAAGATCAACAAACTAAACTCCAATCATACCTGTAAGGAGGTTTAACTAAATATAGATCTCATCTATAGCTCGCCATTCAAACATAATACATTGTTGAATCGAAGATTTCAAAGTCGTATAATACTTAAGCATGAGTTTCTTACATGAAATGTTAAATACTTGTTGTTTAGTTTTGAATATTATTCACCTTTTTAGGCTACCTAAGGATAAATAATATCATCGTTGTTTTGATCAAATAACGCGACGTGTTGTTAGAGCAAATCATATCTCGGCCGTTATATAATGGTGTGTTGCCGAGATGTTGTTTGTTCGGAGCATTCACAACTACTTCAAATACTAGCTGACCGACTTTTACACCTGCCAAAACTCGACAAAAACTAAACACAAAAAACTCCTAGGTGTGGTTTATCCATCTAGAATCCGTGGAAATTAAGTTTTCCCGGATTCTAGGTGGTCCATATAGACTGGAAATCAAAAGTCCAGTTTTTGCTTAGGTTTGGATGATTTTGGCCGGTTTCGTCATTTTTGGTTGTTTTGGCCGGTTTTTATCAGTTTTCAAACCGTTAGGTTGCTTTTGACCAAGGGTTGCCGAGACAAAACGTAATCCTTGTTTCAAGCTTTCATTTGCTTAGTCGTGGTCTTGAAACGGAGTCATGTAGCACATGTTATGGCCTTTTTATTGCAACCCATGTTTTCTGAAAATTACAATCTAAATTTGTTTTTGTGTGTTAGCGATTATGTTTGGGATTTTATTTATTTACCATATGGAATTAGTAAAACTAACTCCTTTTTGTATGTCTTTGTATATGTATGTTGTATATATGTATGTTGTATATATATGAAGTCGAAGCACAATAGATTGTAAGTAACTCTACAAATACATACTCAAGTAAAGAAAGAAAAACGAGTTTAATGTGAAGCCAAGAGCAAAGATTAACTAACTAAACTCCAATCATACCTGTAAGGAGGTTTAACTAAATAATAGATTTCATCTATAGCTCGCCATTCAAACATAATACATTGTTGAATCGAAGATTTCTAAGTCGTATAATACTTAAGCATGAGTCTCTTACATGAAATATCAAATACTTGTTGTTTAGTTTTGTATATTATTCACATTTTTAGGCTACCCAAGGATAAATAATATCATCGTTGTTTTGATCAAATAACGCAACGTGTTGTTAGAGCAAACTAATATCTCGACCATTATATAATAGTGTGTCGCCGAGATGTTGTTTATCCGGTGCATTCACAACTACTTCAAATACTAGCTGACCGGCTTTTACACCTACCAAAACTCGACAAAATCAAAACACAAAAAATTCCTAGGTGTGTTTTATCCATCTAGAATCCGTGGAAATTATGTTTTCCCAGATTCTAGGTGGTCCATATGGACTGGGAATCAAAATTCTGGTTTTTTCTTAGGTTTGGATGATTTTGGCCGGTTTCGGCATTTTTGGTTGTTTTGGCCGGTTTTTATCAGTTTTCAAACGGTTAGGTTGCTTTTGACCAAGGGTTGCCGAGACAAAACGTAATCCTTGTTTCAAGCTTTCATTTGCTTAGTCGTGGTCTTGAAACGGAGTCATGTAGCACATGTCATGGCCTTTTTATTTCAACCCATGTTTTTTGAAAATTACAATCTAAATTTGTTTTTGTGTGTTAGCGATTATGTTTGGGACTTTATTTCTTTACCATATGGAATTAGTAAAACTAACTCCCTTTTGTATGTTTTTGTATATATATGTTGTATATATGTATGTTGTATATATGTGAAGTCGAAGCACAATAGATTGTAAGTAACTCTACAAATACATACACAAGTAAAAAAAGAAAAACGAGTTTAATGTGAAGCCAAGAGCAAAGATCAACAAACTAAACTCTAATCATACCTGTAAGGAGGTTTAACTAAATAATAGATCTCATCTATAGCTCGCCATTCAAACATAATACATTGTTGAATCGAAGATTTCAAAGTCGTATAATACTTAAGCATGAGTTTCTTACATGAAATGTAAATACTTGTTGTTTAGTTTTGAATATTATTCACCTTTTTAGGCTACCTAAGGATAAATAATATCATCGTTGTTTTGATCAAATAACGCGACGTGTTGTTAGAGCAAACTCATATCTCGACCGTTATATAATGGTGTGTCGCCGAGATGTTGCTTGTCCGGAGCATTCACAACTACATCAAATACTAGCTGATCGACTTTTACACCTTCCAAAACTCGACAAAAACTAATCACAAAAAACTCCTAGGGGTGGTTTATCCATCTAGAATCCGTGGAAATTAAGTTTTCCCGGATTCTAGGTGGTCCATATAGACTGGAAATCAAAAGTCCAGTTTTTGCTTAGGTTTGGATGATTTTGGCCGGTTTCGTCATTTTGGTTTGTTTTGGCCGATTTTTATCAGTTTTCAAACGGTTAGGTTGCTTTTGACCAAGGGTTGCCGAGACAAAACGTAATCCTTGTTTCAAGCTTTCATTTGCTTAGTCGTGGTCTTGAAACGGAGTCATGTAGCACATGTTATGGCCTTTTTATTGCAACACATGTTTTCTGAAAATTACAATCTAAATTTGTTTTTGTGTGTTAGCGATTATGTTTGGGACCTTATTTCTTTACCATATGGAATTAGTAAAACTAACTCCCTTTTGTATGTCTTTGTATATGTATGTTGTATATATGTATGTTGTATATATGTATGTTGTATATATGTGAAGTCGAAGCACAATAGATTGTAAGTAACTCTACAAATACATACACAAGTAAAAAAAGAAAAACGAGTTTAATGTGAAGCCAAGAGCAAAGATCAACAAACTAAACTCCAATCATACCTGTAAGGAGGTTTAACTAAATAATAGATCTCATCTATAGCTCGCCATTCAAACATAATACATTGTTGAATCGAAGATTTCAAAGTCGTATAATACTTAAGCATGAGTTTCTTACATGAAATGTTAAATACTTGTTGTTTAGTTTTGAATATTATTCACCTTTTTAGGCTACCTAAGGATAAATAATATTATCGTTGTTTTGATCAAATAACGCGACGTGTTGTTAGAGCAAATCATATCTCGACCGTTATATAATGGTGTGTTGCCGAGATGTTGTTTGTCCGGAGCATTCACAACTACTTCAAATACTAGCTGACCGACTTTTACACCTGCCAAAACTCGACAAAAACTAAACACAAAAAACTCCTAGGTGTGGTTTATCCATCTAGAATCCGTGGAAATTAATTTTTCCCGGATTCTAGGTGGTCCATATAGACTGGAAATCAAAAGTCCAGTTTTTGCTTAGGTTTGGATGATTTTGGCCGGTTTCGTCATTTTTGGTTGTTTTGGCCGTTTTTTATCAGTTTTCAAATGGTTAGGTTGCTTTTGACCAAGGGTTGCTGAGATAAAACGTAATCCTTGTTTCAAGCTTTCATTTGCTTAGTCGTGGTCTTGAAACGGAGTCATGTAGCACATGTCATGGCCTTTTTATTTCAACCCATGTTTTCTGAAAATTACAATCTAAATTTGTTCCGTGTGTTAGCGATTATGTTTGGGACTTTATTTCTTTACCATATGGAATTAGTAAAACTAACTCCCTTTTGTATGTTTTTTTATATGTATGTTGTATAAATGTATGTTGTATATATATGAAGTCGAAGTACAATACATTGTAAGTAACTCTACAAATACATACACAAGTAAAAAAAGAAAAACGAGTTTAATGTGAAGCCAAGAGCAAAGATCAACAAACTAAACTCCAATCATACCTGTAAGGAGGTTTAACTAAATAATAGATCTCATCTATAGCTCACCATTCAAACATAATACATTGTTGAATCGAAGATTTCAAAGTAGTATAATACTTAAGCATGAGTTTCTTAAATGAAATGTAAATACTTGTTGTTTAGTTATGAATATTATTCACCTTTTTAGGCTACCTAAGGATAAATAATATCATCGTTGTTTTGATCAAATAACGCGACGTGTTGTTAGAGCAAACTCATATCTCGACCATTATATAATGGTGTGTCGCCGAGATGTTGTTTGTCCGGAGCATTCACATCTACATCAAATACTAGTTGACCGACTTTTACACCTGCCAAAATCGACAAAAACTAAACACAAAAAACTCCTAGGTGTGGTTTATCCATCTAGAATCCGTGGAAATTAAGTTTTCCCGGATTCTAGGTGGTCCATATAGACTGGAAATCAAAAGTCCAGTTTTTGCTTAGGTTTGGATGATTTTGGGCGGTTTCGTCATTTTTGGTTGTTTTGGCCGGTTTTTATCAGTTTTCAAACCGTTCGGTTGCTTTTGACCAAGGGTTGCCGAGACAAAACGTAATCCTTGTTTCAAGCTTTCATTTGCTTAGTCGTGGTCTTGAAACGGAGTCATGTAGCACATGTTATGGCCTTTTTATTGCAACCCATGTTTTCTGAAAATTACAATCTAAATTTGTTTTTGTGTGTTAGCGATTATGTTTGGGATTTTATTTCTTTACCATATGGAATTAGTAAAACTAACTCCTTTTTGTATGTCTTTGTATATGTATGTTGTATATATGTATGTTGTATATATATGAAGTCGAAGCACAATAGATTGTAAGTAACTCTACAAATACATACTTAAGTAAAGAAAGAAAAACGAGTTTAATGTGAAGCCAAGAGCAAAGATTAACAAACTAAACTCCAATCATACCTGTAAGGAGGTTTAACTAAATAATAGATTTCATCTATAGCTCGCCATTCAAACAGAATACATTGTTGAATCGAAGATTTCTAAGTCGTATAATACTTAAGCATGAGTCTCTTACATGAAATATCAAATACTTGTTGTTTAGTTTTGTATATTATTCACATTTTTAGGCTACCCAAGGATAAATAATATCATCGTTGTTTTGATCAAATAACGCGAAGTGTTGTTATAGCAAACTAATATCTCGACCGTTATATAATGGTGTGTCGCCGAGATGTTGTTTATCCGGTGCATTCACAACTACTTCAAATACTAGCTGACCGGCTTTTACACCTACCAAAACTCGACAAAATCTAAACACAAAAAATTCCTAGGTGTGTTTTATCCATCTAGAATCCGTGGAAATTATGTTTTCCCGGATTCTAGGTGGTCCATATGGACTGGGAATCAAAATTCTGGTTTTTTCTTAGGTTTGGATGATTTTGGCTGGTTTCGGCATTTTTGGTTGTTTTGGCCGGTTTTTATCTGTTTTCAAACGGTTAGGTTGCTTTTGACCAAGGGTTGCCGAGACAAAACGTAATCCTTGTTTCAAGCTTTCATTTGCTTAGTCGTGGTCTTGAAACGGAGTCATGTAGCACATGTCATGGCCTTTTTATTTCAACCCATGTTTTTTGAAAATTACAATCTAAATTTGTTTTTGTGTGTTAGCGATTATGTTTGGGACTTTATTTCTTTACCATATGGAATTAGTAAAACTAACTCCCTTTTGTATGTTTTTGTATATATATGTTGTATATATGTATGTTGTATATATATGAAGTCGAAGCACAATAGATTGTAAGTAACTCTACAAATACATACACAAGTAAAAAAAGAAAAACGAGTTTAATGTGAAGCCAAGAGCAAAGATCAACAAACTAAACACTAATCATACCTGTAAGGAGGTTTAACTAAATAATAGATCTCATCTATAGCTCGCCATTCAAACATAATACATTGTTGAATCGAAGATTTCAAAGTCGTATAATACTTAAGCATGAGTTTCTTACATGAAATGTTAAATACTTGTTGTTTAGTTTTGAATATTATTCACCTTTTTAGGCTACCTAAGGATAAATAATATCATCGGTGTTTTGATCAAATAACGCGATGTGTTGTTAGAGCAAACTCATATCTCGACCGTTATATAATGGTGTGTCGCCGAGATGTTGCTTGTCCGGAGCATTCACAACTACATCAAATACTAGCTGATCGACTTTTACACCTTCCAAAACTCGACAAAAACTAATCACAAAAAACTCCTAGGTGTGGTTTATCCATCTAGAATCCGTGGAAATTAATTTTTCCCGGATTCTAGGTGGTCCATATAGACTGGAAATCAAAAGTCCAGTGTTTGCTTAGGTTTGGATGATTTTGGCCGATTTCGTCATTTTTGGTTGTTTTGGCCGGTTTTTATCAGTTTTCAAATGGTTAGGTTGCTTTTGACCAAGGGTTGCTGAGATAAAACGTAATCCTTGTTTCAAGCTTTCATTTTCTTAGTCGTGGTCTTAAAACGGAGTCATGTAGCACATGTCATGGCCTTTTTATTTCAACCCATGTTTTCTGAAAATTACAATCTAAATTTGTTTCCGTGTGTTAGCGATTATGTTTGGGACTTTATTTCTTTACCATATGGAATTAGTAAAACTAACTCCCTTTTGTATGTTTTTGTATATGTATGTTGTATAAATATATGTTGTATATATATGAAGTCGAAGTACAATACATTGTAAGTAACTCTACAAATACATACACAAGTAAAAAAAGAAAAACGAGTTTAATGTGAAGCCAAGAGCAAAGATCAACAAACTAAACTCCAATCATACCTGTAAGGAGGTTTAACTAAATAATAGATCTCATCTATAGCTCGCCATTCAAACATAATACATTGTTGAATCGAAGATTTCAAAGTAGTATAATACTTAAGCATGAGTTTCTTACATGAAATGTAAATACTTGTTGTTTAGTTTTGAATATTATTCACCATTTTAGGCTACCTAAGGATAAATAATATCATCGTTGTTTTGATCAAATAACGCGACGTGTTGTTAGAGAAAACTCATATCTTGACCGTTATATAATGGTGTGTCGTCGAGATGTTGCTTGTCCGGAGCATTCACAACTACATCAAATACTAGCTGATCGACTTTTACACCTTCCAAAACTCGACAAAAACTAATCACAAAAAACTCCTAGGTGTGGTTTATCCATCTAGAATCCGTGGAAATTAATTTTTCCCGGATTCTAGGTGGTCCATATAGACTGGAAATCAAAAGTCCAGTTTTTGCTTAGGTTTGGATGATTTTGGCCGGTTTCGTCATTTTTGGTTGTTTTGGCCGGTTTTTATCAGTTTTCAAATGGTTAGGTTGCTTTTGACCAAGGGTTGCTGAGATAAAACGTAATCCTTGTTTCAAGCTTTCATTTGCTTAGTCGTGGTCTTGAAACGGAGTCATGTAGCACATGTCATGGACTTTTTATTTCAACCCATGTTTTCTGAAAATTACAATCTAAATTTGTTTCCGTGTGTTAGCGATTATGTTTGGGACTTTATTTCCTTACCATATGGAATTAGTAAAACTAACTCCCTTTTGAATGTTTTTGTATATGTATGTTGTATAAATGTATGTTGTATATATATGAAGTCGAAGTACAATACATTGTAAGTAACTCTACAAATACATACACAAGTAAAAAAAGAAAAACGAGTTTAATGTGAAGCCAAGAGCAAAGATCAACAAACTAAACTCCAATCATACCTGTAAGGAGGTTTAACTAAATAATAGATCTCATCTATAGCTCGCCATTCAAACATAATACATTGTTGAATCGAAGATTTCAAAGTAGTATAATACTTAAGCATGAGTTTCTTACATGAAATGTAAATACTTGTTGTTTAGTTTTGAATATTATTCACCTTTTTAGGCTACCTAAGGATAAATAATATCATCGTTGTTTTGATCAAATAACGCGACGTGTTGTTAGAGCAAACTCATATCTCGACCGTTATATAATGGTGTGTCGCCGAGATGTTGTTTGTCCGGAGCATTCACATCTACATCAAATACTAGTTGACCGACTTTTACACCTGCCAAAATCGACAAAAACTAAACACAAAAAACTCCTAGGTGTGGTTTATCCATCTAGAATCCGGGGATATTAAGTTTTCCCGGATTCTAGGTGGTCCATATAGACTGGAAATCAAAAGTCCAGTTTTTGCTTAAGTTTGGATGATTTTGGCCGGTTTCGTCATTTTTGGTTGTTTTGGCCGGTTTTTATCAGTTTTCAAACCGTTAGGTTGCTTTTGACCAAGGGTTGCCGAGACAAAACGTAATCCTTGTTTCAAGCTTTCATTTGCTTAGTCGTGGTCTTGAAACGGAGTCATGTAGCACATGTTATGGCCTTTTTATTGCAACCCATGTTTTCTGAAAATTACAATCTAAATTTGTTTTTGTGTGTTAGCGATTATGTTTGGGATTTTATTTCTTTACCATATGGAATTAATAAAGCTAACTCCTTTTTGTATGTCTTTGTATATGTATGTTGTATATATCTATGTTGTATATATATGAAGTCGAAGCACAATAGATTGTAAGTAACTCAACAAATACATACTCAATTAAGAAAGAAAAACGAGTTTAATGTAAAGCCAAGAGCAAAGATTAACAAACTAAACTCCAATCATACCTGTAAGGAGGTTTAACTAAATAATAGATTTCATCTATAGCTCGCCATTCAAACAGAATACATTGTTGAATCGAAGATTTCTAAGTCGTATAATACTTAAGCATGAGTCTCTTACATGAAATATCAAATACTTGTTGTTTAGTTTTGTATATTATTCACATTTTTAGGCTACCCAAGGATAAATAATATCATCGTTGTTTTGATCAAATAACGCGAAGTGTTGTTAGAGCAAACTAATATCTCGACCGTTATATAATGGTGTGTCGCCGAGATGTTGTTTATCCGGTGCATTCACAACTACTTCAAATACTAGCTGACCGGCTTTTACACCTACCAAAACTCGACAAAATCTAAACACAAAAAATTCCTAGGTGTGTTTTATCCATCTAGAATCCGTGGAAATTATGTTTTCCCGGATTCTAGGTGGTCCATATGGACTGGGAATCAAAATTCTGGTTTTTTCTTAGGTTTGGATGATTTTGGTTGGTTTCGGCATTTTTGGTTGTTTTGGCCGGTTTTTATCAGTTTTCAAACGGTTAGGTTGCTTTTGACCAAGGGTTGCCGAGACAAAACGTAATCCTTGTTTCAAGCTTTCATTTGCTTAGTCGTGGTCTTGAAACGGAGTCATGTAGCACATGTCATGGCCTTTTTATTTCAACCCATGTTTTTTGAAAATTACAATCTAAATTTGTTTTTGTGTGTTAGCGATTATGTTTGGGACTTTATTTCTTTACCATATGGAATTAGTAAAACTAACTCCCTTTTGTATGTTTTTGTATATATATGTTGTATATATGTATGTTGTATATATATGAAGTCGAAGCACAATAGATTGTAAGTAACTCTACAAATACATACACAAGTAAAAAAAAGAAAAACGAGTTTAATGTGAAACCAAGAGCAAAGATCAACAAACTAAACTCTAATCATACCTGTAAGGAGGTTTAACTAAATAATAGATCTCATCTATAGCTCGCCATTCAAACATAATACATTGTTGAATCGAAGATTTCAAAGTCGTATAATACTTAAGCATGAGTCTCTTACATGAAATATCAAATACTTGTTGTTTAGTTTTGTATATTATTCACATTTTTAGGCTACCCAAGGATAAATAATATCATCGTTGTTTTGATCAAATAACGCGAAGTGTTGTTAGAGCAAACTAATATCTCGACCGTTATATAATGGTGTGTCGCCGAGATGTTGTTTATCCGGTGCATTCACAACTACTTCAAATACTAGCTGACCGGCTTTTACACCTACCAAAACTCGACAAAATCTAAACACAAAAAATTCCTAGGTGTGTTTTATCCATCTAGAATCCGTGGAAATTATGTTTTCCCGGATTCTAGGTGGTCCATATGGACTGGGAATCAAAATTCTGGTTTTTTCTTAGGTTTGGATGATTTTGGTTGGTTTCGGCATTTTTGGTTGTTTTGGCCGGTTTTTATCAGTTTTCAAACGGTTAGGTTGCTTTTGACCAAGGGTTGCCGAGACAAAACGTAATCCTTGTTTCAAGCTTTCATTTGCTTAGTCGTGGTCTTGAAACGGAGTCATGTAGCACATGTCATGGCCTTTTTATTTCAACCCATGTTTTTTGAAAATTACAATCTAAATTTGTTTTTGTGTGTTAGCGATTATGTTTGGGACTTTATTTCTTTACCATATGGAATTAGTAAAACTAACTCCCTTTTGTATGTTTTTGTATATATATGTTGTATATATGTATGTTGTATATATATGAAGTCGAAGCACAATAGATTGTAAGTAACTCTACAAATACATACACAAGTAAAAAAAAGAAAAACGAGTTTAATGTGAAACCAAGAGCAAAGATCAACAAACTAAACTCTAATCATACCTGTAAGGAGGTTTAACTAAATAATAGATCTCATCTATAGCTCGCCATTCAAACATAATACATTGTTGAATCGAAGATTTCAAAGTCGTATAATACTTAAGCATGAGTTTCTTACATGAAATGTTAAATACTTGTTGTTTAGTTTTGAATATTATTCACCTTTTTAGGCTACCTAAGGATAAATAATATCATCGGTGTTTTGATCAAATAACGCGATGTGTTGTTAGAGCAAACTCATATCTCGACCGTTATATAATGGTGTGTCGCCGAGATGTTGCTTGTCCGGAGCATTCACAACTACATCAAATACTAGCTGATCGACTTTTACACCTTCCAAAACTCGACAAAAACTAATCACAAAAAACTCCTAGGTGTGGTTTATCCATCTAGAATCCGTGGAAATTAAGTTTTCCCGGATTCTAGGTGGTCCATATAGACTGGAAATCAAAAGTCCAGTCTTTGCTTAGGTTTGGATGATTTTGGCCGGTTTCGTCATTTTTTGTTGTTTTGGCCGATTTCTATCAGTTTTCAAACGCTTAGGTTGCTTTTGACCAAGGGTTGCCGAGACAAAACGTAATCCTTGTTTCAAGCTTTCATTTGCTTAGTCGTGGTCTTGAAACGGAGTCATGTAGCACATGTTATGGCCTTTTTATTGCAACACATGTTTTCTGAAAATTACAATCTAAATTTGTTTTTGTGTGTTAGCGATTATGTTTGGGACCTTATTTCTTTACCATATGGAATTAGTAAAACTAACTCCCTTTTGTATGTCTTTGTATATGTATGTTGTATATATGTATGTTGTATATATATGAAGTCGAAGCACAATAGATTGTAAGTAACTCTACAAATACATACACAAGTAAAGAATGAAAAATGAGTTTAATGTGAAGCAAAGAGCAAAGATCAACAAACTAAACTCCAATCATACATGTAAGGAGGTTTAACTAAATAACAGATCTCATCTATAGCTCGCCATTCAAACAGAATACATTGTTGAATTGAAGATTTCAAAGTCGTATAATACTTAAGCATGAGTTTCTTACATGAAATGTCAAATACTTGTTGCTTAGTTTTGTATATTATTCACCTTTTTAGGCTACTCAAGGATAAATAATATCATCGTTGTTTTGATCAAATAACGCGACGTGTTGTTAGAGCAAACTCATATCTCGACCGTTATATAATGGTGTGTCGCCGAGATGTTGTTTGTCCGGAGCATTCACAACTATTTCAAATACTAGCTGACCGACTTTTAAACCTGCCAAAACTCGACAAAAACTAAACACAAAAAAATCCTAGTTGTGTTTTATCCATCTAGAATCCGTGAAAATTAAGTTTTCCCGGATTCTAGGTGGTCCATATGGACTGGAAATCAAAAGTCCGATTTCTGCTTAAGTTTGGATGATTTTGGCCGGTTTCGGCATTGTTGTTTTGGCTGGTTTTTATCAGTTTCAAACGGTTAGGTCGCTTTTGACCAAGGGTTGCCGAGATAAAACGTAATCCTTGTTTCAAGCTTTCATTTGCTTGGTCGTGGTCTTGAAACGGAGTCATGTAGCACATGTCATGGCCTTTTTATTTCAACCCATGTTTTCTGAAAATTAAAATCTAAATTTATTTTGTGTGTTAGCGATTATGTTTGGGACTTTATTTCTTTACCATATGGAATTAGTAAAACTAACTCCCTTTTGTATGTTTTTGTATATGTATGTTGTATATATGTATGTTGTATATATATGAAGTCGAAGTACAATAGATTGTAAGTAACTCTACAAATATATACACAAGTAAAGAAAGAAAAACGAGTTTAATGTGAAGGCAATAGCAAAGATCAACAAACTAAACTCCAATCATACCTGTAAGGAGGTTTAACTAAATAACAGATCTCATCTATAGCTCGCCATTCAAACATAATACATTGTTGAATCGAAGATTTCAAAGTTGTATAATACTTAAGCATGAGTTTCTTACATGAAATGTTAAATACTTATTTAGTTTTGTATATTATTCACCTTTTTAGGCTACCTAAGGATAAATAATATCATCGTTGTTTTGATCAAATAACGCGACGTGTTGTTAGATCAAACTCATATCTCGACCGTTATATAATGGTGTGTCGCCGAGATGTTGTTTGTCCAGAGCATTCACAACTATTTCAAATACTAGCTAACCGACTTTTACACCTGCCAAAACTCGACAAACACTAAACACAAAAAACTCCTAGGTGTGGTTTATCCATCTAGAATCCGTGGAAATTAATTTTTCCCGGATTCTAGGTGGTCCATATAGACTGGAAATCAAAAGTCCAGTTTTTGCTTAGGTTTGGATGATTTTGGCCGGTTTCGTCATTTTTGGTTGTTTTGACCGGTTTTTATCAGTTTTCAAACGGTTAGGTTGCTTTTGACTAAGGGTTGCCGAGACAAAATTTAATCCTTGTTTCAAGCTTTCATTTGCTTAGTCGTGGTCTTGAAACGGAGTCATGTAGCACATGTTATGGCCTTTTTATTGCAACACATGTTTTCTGAAAATTACAATCTAAATTTGTTTTTGTGTGTTAGCGATTATGTTTGGGACCTTATTTCTTTACCATATGGAATTAGTAAAACTAACTCCCTTTTGTATGACTTTGTATATGTATGTTGTATATATGTATGTTGTATATATATGAAGTCGAAGAACAATAGATTGTAAGTAAATCTACAAATACATACACGAGTAAAGAAAGAAAAACGAGTTTAATGTGAAGGCAAGAGTAAAGATCAACAAACTAAACTCCAATCATACCTGTAAGGAGGTTTAACTAAATAATAGATCTCATCTATAGCTTGCGATTCAAACATAATACATTGTTGAATCGAAGATTTCAAAGTCGTATAATACTTAAGCATGAGTTTCTTACATGAAATGTCAAATACTTGTTGTTTAGTTTTGTATATTATTCACCTTTTTAGGCTACCCAAGGATAAATAATATCATCGTTGTTTTGATCAAATAACGCGACGTGTTGTTAGAGAAAACTCATATCTCGACCGTTATATAATGGTGTGTCGCCGAGATGTTGTTTGTCCGGTGAATTCACAACTACTTCAAATACTAGCTGACCGGCTTTTACACCTGCCAAAACTCGACAAAAACTAAACACAAAAAACTCCTAGGTGTGGTTTATCCATCTAGAATCCGTGGAAATTAATTTTTCCCGGATTCTAGGTGGTCCATATGGACTGGAAATCAAAAGTCCAGTTTTTGCTTAGGTTTGGATGATTTTGGCCGGTTTCGTCATTTTTGGTTGTTTTGGCTGGTTTTTATCAGTTTTCAAACGGTTAGGTTGCTTTTGACCAAGGGTTGTTGAGATAAAACGTAATCCTTGTTTCCAGCTTTCATTTGCTTAGTCGTGGTCTTGAAACGGAGTCATGTAGCACATATCATGGCCTTTTTATTTCAACCCATGTTTTCTGAAAATTACAATCTAAATTTGTTTTTGTGTGTTAGCGATTATGTTTGGGCCTTTATTTCTTTACCATATGGAATTAGTAAAACTAACTCCCTTTTGTATGACTTTGTATATGTATGTTGTATATATGTATGTTGTATATATATGAAGTCGAAGAACAATAGATTGTAAGTAAATCTACAAATACATACACGAGTAAAGAAAGAAAAACGAGTTTAATGTGAAGGCAAGAGTAAAGATCAATAAACTAAACTCCAATCATACCTGTAAGGAGGTTTAACTAAATAATAGATCTCATCTATAGCTCGCCATTCAAACATAATACATTGTTGAATCGAAGATTTCAAAGTCGTATAATACTTAAGCATGAGTTTCTTACATGAAATGTCAAATACTTGTTGTTTAGTTTTGTATATTATTCACCTTTTTAGGCTACCCAAGGATAAATAATATCATCGTTGTTTTGATCAAATAACGCGACGTGTTGTTAGAGAAAACTCATATCTCGACCGTTATATAATGGTGTGTCGCCGAGATGTTGTTTGTCCGGTGAATTCACAACTACTTCAAATACTAGCTGACCGGCTTTTACACCTACCAAAACTCGACAAAAACTAAACACAAAAAATTCCTAGATGTGTTTTATCCATCTAGAATCCGTGGAAATTAATTTTTCCCGGATTCTAGGTGGTCCATATGGACTGGAAATCAAAAGTCCGGTTTTTGCTTAGGTTTGGATGATTTTGGCCGGTTTCGGCATTTTTGGTTGTTTTGGCCGGTTTTTATCAGTTTTCAAACGGTTAGGTCGCTTTTGACCAAGGGTTGCCGGGATAAAACGTAATCCTTGTTTCAAGCTTTCATTTGCTTAGTCGTGGTCTTGAAACGGAGTCATGTAGCACATGTCATGGCCTTTTTATTTCAACCCATGTTTTCTGAAAATTACAATCTAAATTTGTTTTTGTGTGTTAGCGATTATGTTTGGGACTTTATTTCTTTACCATATGGAATTAGTAAAACTAACTCCCTTTTGTATGTTTTTGTATATGTATGTTGTATATATGTATGTTGTATATATATGAAGTCGAAGCACAATGGATTGTAAGTAACTCTACAAATACATACACAAGTAAAAAAGAAAAACGAGTTTAATGTGAAGCCAAGAGAAAAGATCAACAAACTAAACTCCAATCATACCTGTAAGGAGGTTTAACTAAATAATAGATCTCATCTATAGCTCGCCATTCAAACATAATACATTGTTGAATCGAAGATTTCAAAGTCGTATAATACTTAAGCATGAGTTTCTTACATGAAATGTTAAATACTTGTTGTTTAGTTTTGTATATTATTCACCTTTTTAGGATACCTAAGGATAAATAATATCATCGTTGTTTTGATCAAATAACGCGACGTGTGGTTAGAGAAAACTCATATCTCGACCGTTATATAATGGTGTGTCGCCGAGATGTTGTTTGTCCGGAGCATTCACAACAACTTCAAATACTAGTTGACCGACTTTTACACGTGCCAAAACTCGACAAAAACTACACACAAAAAACTCCTTGGTGTGGTTAATCCATCTAGAATCCGTGGAAATTAAGTTTTCCCGGATTCTAGGTGCTCCATATGGACTGGTAATCAAAAGTCCGGTTTCTGCTTAGGTTTGGATGATTTTGGCCGGTTTCGTCATTTTTGGTTGTTTTGGCCGGTTTTTATCAGGTTTCAAACGGTTAGGTTGCTTTTGACCAAGGGTTGCCGAGATAAAACATAATCCTTGTTTCAAGTTTTCAGTTGCTTAGTCGTGGTCTTGAAACGGAGTCATGTAGCACATGTTATGGCCTTTTTATTGCAACCCATGTTTTCTGAAAATTACAATCCAAATTTGTTTTTGTGTGTTTGCGATTATGTTTGGGCCTTTATTTCTTTACCATATGGAATTAGTAAAACTAACTCCCTTTTGTATGTCTTTGTATATGTATGTTGTATTTATGTATGTTGTATATATATGAAGTCGAAGCACAATAGATTGTAAGTAACTCTACAAATACATACACGAGTAAAGAAAGAAAAACGAGTTTAATGTGAAGCCAAGAGCAAGATTAACAAACTAAACTCCAATCATACCTGTAAGGAGGTTTAACTAAATAATAGATCTCATCTATAGCTCGCCATTCAAACATAATACATTGTTGAATAGAAGATTTCAAAGTCGTATAATACTTAAGCATGAGTTTCTTACATGAAATGTCAAATACTTGTTGTTTGGTTTTGTATATTTTTCACCTTTTTAGGCTACCCAAGGATAAATAATATCATCGTTGTTTTGATCAAATAACGCGACGTGTTGTTAGATAAAACTCATATCTCGATCGTTATATAATGGTGTGTCGCCGAGATGTTGTTTGTCCGGTGCATTCACAACTACTTCAAATACTAGCTGACCGGCTTTTACACCTACCAAAACTCGACAAAAACTAAACACAAAAAATTCCTAGGTGTGTTTTATCCATCTAGAATCCGTGGAAATTAAGTTTTCTCGGATTCTAGGTGGTCCATATGAACTGGAAATCAAAAGTCCGATTTTTGCTTAGGTTTGGATGATTTTGGCCGGTTTGGGCATTTTTGGTTGTTTTGGCCGGTTTTTATCAGTTTTCAAACGGTTAAGTATCTTTTGACCAAGGGTTGCCGGGATAAAACGTAATCCTTGTTTCAAGCTTTCATTTTCTTAGTCGTGGTCTTGAAACGGAGTCATGTAGCACATGTCATGGCCTTTTTATTTCAACCCATGTTTTCTGAAAATTACAATTTAAATTTGTTTTTGTGTGTTAGCGATTATGTTTGGGACTTTATTTCTTTACCATATGGAATTAGTAAAACTAACTCCCTTTTGTATGTTTTTGTATATGTATGTTGTATATATGTATGTTGTATATATATGAAGTCGAAGCACAATGGATTGTAAGTAACTCTACAAATACATACACAAGTAAAAAAAGAAAAACGAGTTTAATGTGAAGCCAAGAGCAAAGATCAACAAACTAAACTCCAGTCATACCTGTAAGGAGGTTTAACTAAATAATAGATCTCATCTATAGCTCGCCATTCAAACATAATACATTGTTGAATCGAAGATTTCAAAGTCGTATAATACTTAAGCATGAGTTTCTTACATGAAATGTTAAATACTTGTTGTTTAGTTTTGTATATTATTCACCTTTTTAGGATACCTAAGGATAAATAATATCATCGTTGTTTTGATCAAATAACGCGACGTGTGGTTAGAGAAAACTCATATCTCGACCGTTATATAATGGTGTGTCGCCGAGATGTTGTTTGTCCGGAGTATTCACAACAACTTCAAATACTAGTTGACCGACTTTTACACCTGCCAAAACTCAAAAAAAACTACACACAAAAAACTCCTAGGTGTGGTTTATCCATCTAGAATCCGTGGAAATTAAGTTTTCCCGGATTCTAGGTGCTCCATATGGACTGGTAATCAAAAGTCCGGTTTCTGCTTAGGTTTGGATGATTTTGGCCGATTTCGTCATTTTTGGTTGTTTTGGCCGGTTTTTATCAGGTTTCAAACGGTTAGGTTGCTTTTGACCAAGGGTTGCCGAGATAAAACATAATCCTTGTTTCAAGTTTTCAGTTGCTTAGTCGTGGTCTTGAAACGGAGTCATGTAGCACATGTTATGGCCTTTTTTATTGCAACCCATGTTTTCTGAAAATTACAATCTAAATTTGTTTTTGTGTGTTTGCGATTATGTTTGGGCCTTAATTTCTTTACCATATGGAATTAGTAAAACTAACTCCCTTTTGTATGTCTTTGTATATGTATGTTGTATATATGTATGTTGTATATATATGAAGTCGAAGCACAATAGATTATAAGTAACTCTACAAATACATACACGAGTAAAGAAAGAAAAACGAGTTTAATGTGAAGCCAAGAGCAAAGATTAACAAACTAAACTCCAATCATACCTGTAAGGAGGTTTAACTAAATAATAGATCTCATCTATAGCTCGCCATTCAAACATAATACATTGTTGAATAGAAGATTTCAAAGTCGTATAATACTTAAGCATGAGTTTCTTACATGAAATGTCAAATACTTGTTGTTTGGTTTTGTATATTTTTCACCTTTTTAGGCTACCCAAGGATAAATAATATCATCGTTGTTTTGATCAAATAACGCGACGTGTTGTTAGATAAAACTCATATCTCGATCGTTATATAATAGTGTGTCGCCGAGATGTTGTTTGTCCGGTGCATTCACAACTACTTCAAATACTAGCTGACCGGCTTTTACACCTACCAAAACTCGACAAAAACTAAACACAAAAAATTCCTAGGTGTGTTTTATCCATCTAGAATCCGTGGAAATTAAGTTTTCTCGGATTCTAGGTGGTCCATATGAACTGGAAATCAAAAGTCCGATTTTTGCTTAGGTTTGGATGATTTTGGCCGGTTTCGGCATTTTTGGTTGTTTTGGCCGGTTTTTATCAGTTTTCAAACGGTTAAGTATCTTTTGACCAAGGGTTGCCGGGATAAAACGTAATCCTTGTTTCAAGCTTTCATTTTCTTAGTCGTGGTCTTGAAACGGAGTCATGTAGCACATGTCATGGCCTTTTTATTTCAACCCATGTTTTCTGAAAATTACAATTTAAATTTGTTTTTGTGTGTTAGCGATTATGTTTGGGACTTTATTTCTTTACCATATGGAATTAGTAAAACTAACTCCCTTTTGTCTGTTTTTGTATATGTATGTTGTATATATGTATGTTGTATATATATGAAGTCGAAGCACAATGGATTGTAAGTAACTCTACAAATACATACACAAGTAAAAAAAGAAAAACGAGTTTAATGTGAAGCCAAGAGCAAAGATCAACAAACTAAACTCCAGTCATACCTGTAAGGAGGTTTAACTAAATAATAGATCTCATCTATAGCTCGCCATTCAAACATAATACATTGTTGAATCGAAGATTTCAAAGTCGTATAATACTTAAGCATGAGTTTCTTACATGAAATGTTAAATACTTGTTGTTTAGTTTTGTATATTATTCACCTTTTTAGGATACCTAAGGATAAATAATATCATCGTTGTTTTGATCAAATAACGCGACGTGTGGTTAGAGAAAACTCATATCTCGACCGTTATATACTGGTGTGTCACCGAGATGTTGTTTGTCCGGAGCATTCACAACAACTTCAAATACTAGTTGACCGACTTTTACACCTGCCAAAACTCGAAAAAAACTACACACAAAAAACTCCTAGGTGTGGTTTATCCATCTAGAATCCGTGGAAATTAAGTTTTCCCGGATTCTAGGTGCTCCATATGGACTGGTAATCAAAAGTCCGGTTTCTGCTTAGGTTTGGATGATTTTGGCCGGTTTCAGCATTTTTGGTTGTTTTGGCCGGTTTTTATCAGTTTTCAAACGGTTAGGTTACTTTTGACCAAGGGTTGCGGAGATAAAACGTAATCCTTGTTTCAAGCTTTCATTTGCTTAGTCGTGGTCTTGAAACGGAGTCATGTAGCACATGTCATGGCCTTTTTATTTCAACCCATGTTTTCTGAAAATTACAATCTAAATTTGTTTTTGTGTGTTTGCGATTATGTTTGGGACTTTATTTCTTTACCATATGGAATTAGTAAAACTAACTCCCTTTTGTATGTTTTTGTATATGTATGTTGTATATATGTATGTTGTATATATATGAAGTCGAAGCACAATGGATTGTAAGTAACTCTACAAATACATACACAAGTAAAAAAGAAAAACGAGTTTAATGTGAAGCCAAGAGAAAAGATCAACAAACTAAACTCCAATCATACCTGTAAGGAGGTTTAACTAAATAATAGATCTCATCTATAGCTCGCCATTCAAACATAATACATTGTTGAATCGAAGATTTCAAAGTCGTATAATACTTAAGCATGAGTTTCTTACATGAAATGTTAAATACTTGTTGTTTAGTTTTGTATATTATTCACCTTTTTAGGATACCTAAGGATAAATAATATCATCGTTGTTTTGATCAAATAACGCGACGTGTGGTTAGAGAAAACTCATATCTCGACCGTTATATAATGGTGTGTCGCCGAGATGTTGTTTGTCCGGAGCATTCAAAACAACTTCAAATACTAGTTGACCGACTTTTACACGTGCCAAAACTCGACAAAAACTACACACAAAAAACTCCTTGGTGTGGTTAATCCATCTAGAATTCGTGGAAATTAAGTTTTCCCGGATTCTAGGTGCTCCATATGGACTGGTAATCAAAAGTCCGGTTTCTGCTTAGGTTTGGATGATTTTGGCCGGTTTCGTCATTTTTGGTTGTTTTGGCCGGTTTTTATCAGGTTTCAAACAGTTAGGTTGCTTTTGACCAAGGGTTGCCGAGATAAAACATAATCCTTGTTTCAAGTTTTCAGTTGCTTAGTCGTGGTCTTGAAACGGAGTCATGTAGCACATGTTATGGCCTTTTTATTGCAACCCATGTTTTCTGAAAATTACAATCTAAATTTGTTTTTGTGTGTTTGCGATTATGTTTGGGCATTTATTTCTTTACCATATGGAATTAGTAAAACTAACTCCCTTTTGTATGTCTTTGTATATGTATGTTGTATATATGTATGTTGTATATATATGAAGTCGAAGCACAATAGATTGTAAGTAACTCTACAAATACATACACGAGTAAAGAAAGAAAAACGAGTTTAATGTGAAGCCAAGAGCAAAGATTAACAAACTAAACTCCAATCATACCTGTAAGGAGGTTTAACTAAATAATAGATCTCATCTATAGCTCGCCATTCAAACATAATACATTGTTGAATAGAAGATTTCAAAGTCGTATAATACTTAAGCATGAGTTTCTTACATGAAATGTCAAATACTTGTTGTTTGGTTTTGTATATTTTTCACCTTTTTAGGCTACCCAAGGATAAATAATATCATCGTTGTTTTGATCAAATAACGCGACGTGTTGTTAGATAAAACTCATATCTCGATCGTTATATAATGGTGTGTCGCCGAGATGTTGTTTGTCCGGTGCATTCACAACTACTTCAAATACTAGCTGACCGGCTTTTACACCTACCAAAACTCGACAAAAACAAAACACAAAAAATTCCTAGGTGTGTTTTATCCATCTAGAATCCGTGGAAATTAAGTTTTCTCGGATTCTAGGTGGTCCATATGAACTGGAAATCAAAAGTCCGATTTTTGCTTAGGTTTGGATGATTTTGGCCGGTTTCGGCATTTTTGGTTGTTTTGGCCGGTTTTTATCAGTTTTCAAACGGTTAAGTATCTTTTGACCAAGGGTTGCCGGGATAAAACGTAATCCTTGTTTCAAGCTTTCATTTTCTTAGTCGTGGTCTTGAAACGGAGTCATGTAGCACATGTCATGGCCTTTTTATTTCAACCCATGTTTTCTGAAAATTACAATTTAAATTTGTTTTTGTGTGTTAGCGATTATGTTTGGGACTTTATTTCTTTACCATATGGAATTAGTAAAACTAACTCCCTTTTGTATGTTTTTGTATATGTATGTTGTATATATGTATGTTGTATATATATGAAGTCGAAGCACAATGGATTGTAAGTAACTCTACAAATACATACACAAGTAAAAAAAGAAAAACGAGTTTAATGTGAAGCCAAGAGCAAAGATCAACAAACTAAACTCCAGTCATACCTGTAAGGAGGTTTAACTAAATAATAGATCTCATCTATAGCTCGCCATTCAAACATAATACATTGTTGAATCGAAGATTTCAAAGTCGTATAATACTTAAGCATGAGTTTCTTACATGAAATGTTAAATACTTGTTGTTTAGTTTTGTATATTATTCACCTTTTTAGGATACCTAAGGATAAATAATATCATCGTTGTTTTGATCAAATAACGCGACGTGTGGTTAGAGAAAACTCATATCTCGACCGTTATATAATGGTGTGTCGCCGAGATGTTGTTTGTCCAGAGCATTCACAACAACTTCAAATACTAGTTGACCGACTTTTACACCTGCCAAAACTCGAAAAAAACTACACACAAAAAACTCCTAGGTGTGGTTTATCCATCTAGAATCCGTGGAAATTAAGTTTTCCCGGATTCTAGGTGCTCCATATGGACTGGTAATCAAAAGTCCGGTTTCTGCTTAGGTTTGGATGATTTTGGCCGGTTTCAGCATTTTTGGTTGTTTTGGCTGGTTTTTATCAGTTTTCAAACGGTTAGGTTACTTTTGACCAAGGGTTGCGGAGATAAAACGTAATCCTTGTTTCAAGCTTTCATTTGCTTAGTCGTGGTCTTGAAACGGAGTCATGTAGCACATGTCATGGCCTTTTTATTTCAACCCATGTTTTCTGAAAATTACAATCTAAATTTGTTTTTGTGTGTTTGCGATTATGTTTGGGACTTTATTTCTTTACCATATGGAATTAGTAAAACTAACTCCCTTTTGTATGTTTTTGTATATGTATGTTATATATATATGTATGTTGTATATATATGAAGTCGAAGCACAATAGATTGTAAGTAACTCTACAAATACATACACAAGTAAAGAAAGAAAAACAAGTTTAATGTGAAGCCAAGAGCAAAGATTAACAAACTAAACTCCAATCATACCTGTAAGGAGGTTTAACTAAATAATAGATCTCGTCTATAGCTCGCCATTCAAACATAATACATTGTTGAATCGAAGATTTCAAAGTCGTATAATACTTAAGCATGAGTTTCCTACATGAAATGTCAAATACCTGTTGTTTAGTTTTGTATATTATTCACCTTTTTGGGCTACCCAAGGATAAATAATATCATCGTTGTTTTGATCAAATAACGCGACCTGTTGTTAGAGAAAACTCATATCTCGACCGTTATATAATGGTGTGTCGCCGAGATGTTGTTTGTCCGGTGCATTCACAACTACTTCAAATACTAGCTGACCGGCTTTTACACCTACCAAAACTCGACAAAAACTAAACACAAAAAATTCCTAGGTGTGTTTTATCCATCTAGAATCCGTGGAAATTAAGTTTTCCCGGATTCTAGGTGGTCCATATGGACTGGAAATCAAAAGTCCGGTTTTTGCTTAGGTTTGGATGATTTTGGCCGGTTTCGGCATTTTTGGTTGTTTTGGCCGGTTTTTATCAGTTTTTAAACGGTTAGGTCGCTTTTGACCAAGGGTTGCCGAGATAAAACGTAATCCTTGTTTCAAGCTTTCATTTGCTTAGTCGTGGTCTTGAAACGGAGTCATGTAGCACATGTCATGGCCTTTTTATTTCAACCCATGTTTTCTGAAAATTACAATCTAAATTTGTTTTTGTGTGTTAGCGATTATGTTTGGGACTTCATTTCTTTACCATATGGAGTTAGTAAAACTGACTCCCTTTTGTATGTTTTTGTATATGTATGTTGTATATATGTATGTTGTATATATATGAAGTCGAAGCACAATAGATTGTAAGTAACTCTACAAATACATACACAAGTAAAAAAAGAAAAACGAGTTTAATGTGAAGCCAAGAGCAAAGATCAACAAACTAAACTCCAATCATACCTGTAAGGAGGTTTAACTAAATAATAGATCTCATCTATAGCTCGCCATTCAAACAGAATACATTGTGTGGAAACCTTGGTTTCCGGATCTTTGAAGCTACTAGGAATGATCATTGTTCATATGATTAAACAATCAAAGCGGAATTAGAACAACAATCATTAACAAGGTGTTTAGGGCACAAGAACATGAATTAAAACACAATTGGATTGTTCATTATATTAATAACAAACAATCACTAGACGTGTATACATTGAATCCCACGTCTAGTCGACACACGCTTTAGGTTTACATTGAGAATATGAATGATATAAAACCTAAGACCCTTGGTTCCTTTTATAGTGTAAGGATTAGGGTTTACAAGAGATAAAATCAAATAAACAAGTAAATCTTCTATTTAAATAAACTTATGCAAAATATATCTTGCATGTTTATCTAAATAGAAGTTTCCATAAGCTTCTTGTCTACGTTTCTATCAACTCCTAAATTACATGTAACAATGCTTAGATTGTACATGAAAACTCTTGAGCCAACAACGCTTAGTTTGTTCTTGTCAACGCCTAAATTGCTCTTGACAACGCTTAGACAATATCTTCATCTTTTCTTCGTTTTTGAGTTTCTGCCACATCAAATTTTTTACCCAACAATCTTCCCCTAGTTGATGGTGGCAAAACTGTATGTGTATCTCTTGTAAGTTGTACATGATCTTCAAGTTGCTTCCCCTCAAGTGTAGCATGTATTTCTTCCCCTTTTTGTCACATCAACAGGGAAGTAAACAATGTATGCAATCTTTGAAGATTCTCCAAATGTAGCTCTATGTAATGATCTTGAAGAAAAATAACTATAATATTTTTGATGTAGAAGTAGAATAACCCAACCTTGTGTTCCATGTCTTGTACTATCCACGTGATGAAGAACTTATACCTATATCAAATTATAAGTAGACCTCGATCCCTTGTCAATATTCTCATCCTTTGTGAGACACTGAGCACGATAATGTAACTCCTTCAAGTGTTATGACAAGCCTTCATCACCAACCATGTAAAGCACGAACAAGTTACCTTAAAAGTCAATGACTGGGAGTTCATGACTTTAAGATATGACAGAACACAAACTCGCGAAAATCTTCTTCAATCATCAAACTTACCATAAGAATTCTTCCCCTTAAGCTAACACCTCTTCATGATGATTCTTAATCTTCATATCATATGTAAAAGCTATTAGGCGGATAACTCTTTTACAAGGCTACCCGATTACATAATCAAATCCAATAAATTACCTCACGAATTATTGCTAACTCGCATTAAAATCATTAATCCCTTTTAAAAGTATCCGAGCCATAAATATCACCATGATATTCTGAATAAAAACGGAGATTCCATGTACCTTCGTGTGTAAATTCCTCCTTTTTGTGTGCTAAAAACGTACCAATTTTCTCAACAGCAGCAATCCTTGTGTTGTCCAATATCCTCTTATATCCAAGATCTTCATCAGATGTATTGTCCAATATCGGACAATACATGTCAGCGTTTGAATTAACATATATCGGACAACACTGTCAACCTGTCAGCGTTGACTTATTCTGTTAGCATCAAAATACTTTCTGTCAGCGTCAATATCTTCCTGTCAGCGTCTAAAATCAAACATCTTTTATTTTCAAAGCAAATCCAAAGCTTGTTCCATATCTGCCCACGTTACTGTTCTTTAGACGTGATAAGATGTGCATGGAAACATTATTCTCAGGCATAAATTCATTCCTACAAATCAGGAATTAAATATGCTCCAAAACATTCACAACTTTACTCCCCTATGTCTGTAACATAATTATGCGAATTTATAGGAGATATATCCTATTTAAATATACAAACCCAAAAGATCAGGGATGCATATATTTAACTAAAAATATATCCCTATAAATCAGTCATATCCCACGTCTGTTGTAAAAATCATCCGTTGTGAAGACCAAATCTCGTTCAAAAATAAAAAACATGATATCTAAGTCATAATCGTAGAAGCTCATGATGACCAAAATCAGTAACAATCATTACCATTCCATGTTGCAACGTTGAAAAACTTCAGATATCAGACTTTTATCTGCTGCGATAATCATTCATATCTAGGGTCTCAAAAACCCTAATATTTACTTTAACCAGCAAGACATCTTTGAACGACCACAACCTGTCTGATGCGTGTACGTGATCTGCTGTCTGTATATGAGTTGTAAAAACTCATGGATCCGGTGCTGTAGAATCTTGCAGCCATTATGCGCTCAATGAACATCTAGGGTTTATCAACTTAGGCACTGAAACCCTAACTTAGGGTTTGTAAAATAAACCTAGCTTGATTCTTCCATTATAACAGCCACAACTTCATAATGTTTCTTCTTTTTATGGTGATCTAGGGTTTTGGGGATCAAACCCTAAATCGTATGTGATAAAAACAAAAACAGAAAATCTGTACCTTCACCAACAGCCAACTTCAACGAGCTATAACTTTTTCATGAGGGCTCAGATCGAAGATCCCTTCAGTGAGATCCTAGACACAAGTGCCAAGAATCTACAGTTCAAAAACCACGAAGATCCAACGGTTAACGAAGGAGAAAAGGTGTTTTGAGCATGGCTGTTCACAGAAAACTGCATTCACTCACTGCTGACTTTGACGCTTAATAACTTTTCCCTGGGGATAAAACTCGACAATCCCTCCAGTGGATGTTTAGATATATGTATGTAGAACACACATATAAAATTTCGTGACGATCCAACGGTTCAATAAAAAGTTATGACCTTCTGAATACTGCTGCGCACACAAAAACGTCCAGAAAAACCCTAGACGGATTTTTCTTCTTTTCACCATACACTAACACCTTGTTGGTCCTAGCATCACGAGCCACGAGGCTCTGATACCAATTGTGGAAACCTTGGTTTCCAGATCTTTGAAGCTACTAGGAATGATCATTGTTCATATGATTAAACAATCAAAGCGGAATTAGAACAACAATCATTAACAAGGTGTTTAGGGCACAAGAACATGAATTAAAACACAATTGGATTGTTCATTATATTAATAACAAACAATCACTAGACGTGTATACATTTAATCCCACGTCTAGTCGACACACGCTTTAGGTTTACATTGTGAATATGAATGATATAAAACCTAAGACCTTTGGTTCCTTTTATAGTGTAAGGATTAAGGTTTACAAGAGATAAAATCAAATAAACAAGTAAATCTTCTATTTAAATAAACTTATGCAGAATATATCTTGCATGTTTATCTAAATAGAAGCTTCCATAAGCTTCTTGTCTACGTTTCTATCAACTCTTAAATTACATGTAACAATGCTTAGATTGTACATGACAACTCTTGAGCCAACAACGCTTAGTTTGTTCTTGTCAAAGCCTAAATTGATCTTGACAACGCTTAGACAATATCTTCATGTTTTCTTCATTTTTGAGTTTCCGCCACATCAACTTTTTGACCAAACACATTGTTGAATCGAAGATTTCAAAGTCGTATAATACTTAAGCATGAGTTTCTTACATGAAATGTTAAATACTTGTTGTTTAGTTTTGAATATTATTCACCTTTTTAGGCTACCTAAGGATAAATAATATCATCGTTGTTTTGATCAAATAACGCGACGTGTTGTTAGAGCAAACTCATATCTCGAACGTTATATAATGGTGTGTCGCCGAGATGTTGTTTGTCCGGATCATTCACAACTACTTCAAATACTAGCTGACCGACTTTTACACCTGCCAAAACTCGACAAAAACTAAACACAAAAAACTCCTAGGTGTGGTTTATCCATCTAGAATCCGTGGAAATTAATTTTTCCCGGATTATAGGTGGTCCATATAGACTGGAAATCAAAATTCCGGTTTTTGCTTAGGTTTGGATGATTTTGGCCGGTTTCGTCATTTTTGGTTGTTTTGGCTGGTTTTTATCAGTTTTCAAATGGTTAGGTTGCTTTTGACCAAGGGTTGCCGAGACAAAACATAATCCTTGTTTCAAGTTTTCATTTGCTTAGTCGTGGTCTTGAAACGGAGTCATGTAGCACATGTCATGGCCTTTTTATTTCAACCCATGTTTTCTGAAAATTACAATCTAAATTTGTTTTTGTGTGTTAGCGATTATGTTTGGGACTTTATTTCTTTACCATATGGAATTCGTAAAACAAACTCCCTTTTGTATGTTATTTGTATATGTATGTTATATATATGTATGTTGTATATATATGAAGTCGAAGCACAATAGATTGTAAGTAACTCTACAAATACATACACAAGTAAAGAAAGAAAAACGAGTTTAATGTGAAGGCAAGAGCAAAGATCAAAAAACTAAAATCCAATCATACCTGTAAGGAGGTTTAACTAAATAATAGATCTCATCTATAGCTCGCCATTCAAACATAATACATTGTTGAATCGAAGATTTCAAAGTCGTATAATACTTAAGCATTAGTTTCTTACATGAAATGTCAAATACTTGTTGTTTAGTTTTGTATATTATTCACCTTTTTAGGCTACCCAAGGATAAATAATATCATCGGTGTTTTGATCAAATAACGCGACGTGTTGTTAGAGAAAACTCATATCTCGACCGTTATATAATGGTGTGTCGCCGAGATGTTGTTTGTCCGGTGCATTCACAACTACTTCAAATACTAGCTGACCGGCTTTTACACCTACCAAAACTCGACAAAAACTAAACACAAAAAATTTCTAGGTGTGTTTTATCCATCTAGAATCCGTGGAAATTAAGTTTTCCCGGATTCTAGGTGGTCCATATGGACTGGAAATTAAAAGTCCGGTTTTTGCTTAGGATTGGATGATTTTGGTCGATTTCGGCATTTTGGGTTGTTCTGGCCGGTTTTGATCAGTTTTCAAACGGTTAGGTCGCTTTTGACCAAGGGTTGCCGAGATAAAACGTAATCCTTGTTTCAAGCTTTCATTTGCTTAGTCGTGGTCTTGAAACGGAGTCATGTAGCACATGTAATGGCTTTTTTATTGCCACCTATGTTTTCGGAAAATTACAATCTAAATTTGTTTTTTGTGTTAGCGATTATGTTTGGGACTTTATTTCTTTACCATATGGAATTAGTAAAACTAACTCCCTTTTGTATGTTTTTGCATATGTATGTTGTATATATGTATGTTGTATATATATGAAGTCAAAGCACAATATATTGTAAGTAACTCTACAAATACATACACAAGTAAAGAAAGAAAAACGAGTTTAATGTGAGGCCAAGAGCAAAGATCAACAAACTAAATTCCAATCATACCTGTAAGGAGGTTGAACTAAATAATATATCTCATCTATAGCTCGCCATTCAAACATAATACATTGTTGAATCGAAGATTTCAAAGTCGTATAATACTTAAGCATGAGTTTCTTACATGAAATTTCAAATACTTGTTGTTTAGTTTTGTATATTATTCACCTTTTTAGGCTACCCAAGGATAAATAATATCATCGTTGTTTTGATCAAATAACGCGACGTGTTGTTAGAGCAAACTCAGATTTTAACACCCCCAAATTTACACGCAGCGGAATATATCTTTGGGTGCTAAACAATGATACAATAACACATAATTTATAAAGAACGACTCGAAAAGAGACGTTTCAAATTTATCGTTCCTAAAACATTTATCAGAGTAGCGTAGTCCCAAGTAATAGTTACCAAAAGATAAGTTAAAACAACATAGTAGTTTGTTTTAAAAATGGAACGATAAATAAATCAAAGAGTTTGAACAATAAAATCAGTGCACAACTTCATTCCCGTGACCTCCAAGCTTCCACTTCATGATTACCTGAAATACATGTGAGTAAAACAATCAGCAAAAATGCCGAGTGAAATCTATAGGTTTATGTAATCAATTTGAACACAAGCAAATATTATAAGTTTGTGGCATGCTTCACAAGCATCGAATAATAATTTGCATCAACAATAATAATTGTATATAGCATAAATTGCAATAAGCTCATGGAACCGAGCCCTTAAACACTCCTCTTAGAGGTCTGATAAGACAGGAGATTTATTAATTATCAATTACCTCCAGATTATTGGTACATTGCCGTATACCTGACTTCTCAATACAATATGTCCAAATAGTGTGGAGGTCGGGCCTAAGCTTCTGTGACAAGTCCACACAATCTGAACCGGAGCGGCTTCCCCCATAGATCTATTAATTGTACTAGCGGCTAGCCCATCATAAGCTAGTTAACGGTCCATAATTGAGGCTTTAACAAAGGCAATCACTTAATGCAATTTAAAGGCAACCACTGGTCCATTCAAAGAGGGACAAGCATACCATAAAAGACTTGTGTTCTAAGTTTATAAAAACATGTATTCCCCCTCGCGGGTTTAAAATCATTTATTAACTAGTATAAAGCGAGGCTATAGACTCACCTTAGCCAATAGTGGTAATGAGACGATCGCCGACGATAGATGATGTCTTTCAAACACGAGAACCGCAACCTATCAAATAAGGTGCGTTCGTTAATAATAGACTCGAGAAATAAACCATACATAAGAATATAAAACTCGGCTCATAAAATCACGACAAACTCGAGAGAAAACGATACAAGTGATACTATTATACTCTCCTATATATATTCATTTTATTATTCTATGCCTTTAATAAAAATTTGCCAGAACATACCGAATGTCCAAGCCGTTTTCCTATACTTAGACACATCAAAACTTTATGATACTACCTGAGGAACTCACATACTATATGTAGAAAGTCCTCCCAAGAGACCATCAAAAGATTTACTTCTAAAGTTCCCTGCCCGACACATCTTTGATTTACAAAATTAGGACAGTTTAGCGACCTTGACTTACGAAACCATTTTAACCATCCTAAACAACTCCATTTATAAAACCAACCCTTGATTCTAAAAATAGACTCAAAATGCTAAACTTTGAGCCTGAGAACAGCCCTTGAATCCTTTTAAAACTCATTTTATAGTCCCCGAGATTCGATCAAAATATCGACAACAATTTTCGGATTGTGTCAACACTCGTCTCCCGATACACGAAAATCAAACTAGTGTATCTTCCACCTCGTTTGGAGTTGGAAGGCCTACGTTATATCAAATCGAAGCTAACGAAATTCTCTACAACATAATCCAATCATATCATCCTATATTCAGACTTAAGACCCTCGAAAATGGCCTCAAACCTACTGCCCAAAATTGACCATTTGAAAACCATACAAAATCAAGTTTTTGATCAAAACCAACAACTTTTATCATCATTCTAACATCCTAAAATCATCATAAACCAATCTTAACACTTGTATCATCATCAAAATCAAAACCCCAAAAATTAAAAATCAACATTTTAACAAAAACATAGCATAAACATTATTTGATCATCATCTCTCACACATGCATGATCATAATCTCCACCTAACAATCCTAGTTTTTATCAAAAATAAAAACTTAATGCATGTAAGAAAAATTAGTATCATTAGAATCACCTTGAAAAATTAGGAATGGGACTTGTTTTAATTTGGATTGAATCAAACTAGATCATCAAAAATTTTGGTGAATTTGTGTGTGGTGGTGTACGGCTAAAAAAAGAAAAGGGAGGAGAGTGGTGATGATTTTGATGAAAAATTGTTATGTGTGTGTAGTTAGGTGAAAATTGTAGGTTTTATATAGTGCTCCAAGGGCTACTTTTGCCAATATGTGATAGTTTTGGTCCAAAATGGAATAAAATAGTTTAAAAGGGTAGAAAATGTAAATTGTAAATTTTAAAATATTTACGAGACTCTGGTTTCGTAAAAATACTTTTAAAAGTTTAAACGCACACGAAAAATAATAATATAACGACTCGATACGTATTTAAAACGATATCGTCGAAAGTATTAAATATCGAAACGATCGATAATAAAATATAAATTTTGACATCCGTTGGTATCGCGATCACTAGTAGTCCTCGTTACTCGTCAAAATATTAAAATATAATATTTAATATCAGTTTCAACATAAACCGTTAAACATAATAGTATTTAACGTTATAAAATACTTTAAAATAATTGAAAATAGAATTAAATTATGACTATATTTTTACGGGTTTTACATCCTCACCACCTTAAGGGAGCGACGTCCCGGCGCTCGACTCACCTCATACTCTAGTTGTTCACTACCCGAAAGGATGAGGGCATTCCTTATAAAGATTTCCTCACGTTCCCACGTGAATCTCGATCCACGATCTCCACTGGTTCTTTTACAAAACGCAACTTGTCGTCAAGTTGTATCTCACCAAAAAGGAATAAATAAATCCTTATCCTCCAGTCACCCGTCGAGCTCGACACATGAAAATTTTATGAATCACACGAAGCTCATTCGACGACAAGAATAGATGACAGGATTTTCGGGTAAGTCCAGTTAAAAAGAAGGTTGCAAATTAAAGGATATCCATCGGCCGGATAGCCATGGACACACATAAAAAAGAACTAACAAGAAAAACATTTTCGTCATCGGAGGGTGCTCACACGCGGGTCCCTACTCAAAAGATAATACAAAGACACCATCTCACTTTCGCCAACGCGCATTAAAGTCTCAATAAACATCATCGTTGAAAGTCAAAAAGATATTACATAATAGGTGTTCTACATGATCGGACGTCATCAGATGATGCCGTCTCAAGTTCTCACAACTTACGATCATTTGACTAGATCACACACCATATAAGTACATAAAAGAAAAGGTCGAACATAAACATCGAGTATAGATCTCCACCGTTAATCATCGAGAAAACCTTGAACGAACCCTTGATAATAACCACTTGATCTCAAGAGTCTTTCCACTTGCGGTGTTGGCTTCAACACGCTCCTCGAGGTTGTAACGAATTTATTAACTCCATTCATTAAGAGATTCGGTCCTCAATCATTCCACAAGTACACGCATAAATCCTGGTGACACTTATCGTTTCTTCTTATACACTACTTCCCGAGATTCGTTTTAAACTCAGAATAAAATAGTGATCTTCAATACAAGGAACAGAACGAGATAAAAGTGAATTAAATAAACGCATAAACGGACAAGATGTGGTAAAATGATTTAAGGTTAACGATCGACGAGAGATCTTGAATCACGTAACCGTAAAACATGATAATTCACAATACTAGGAAAATGAGGGCGAAGAATGAATTAAATATTAACATTAAAATAACGTTTGTCACAATTATCCGTCCCGGATTTGTATTATCTTAAAACTCAGTTGAGGTACTCTCTTGATAAGGATGATATATCAAAATAGGAGTTAAATAGCTTCATAATTTATTTTGGTTGTCTTAAGAAACTTTGAAAGAATGACATAAATTTATTAATTAAACTCATATTGATGGTTACAATTAGAAAATATAATTTCCAAATTAAATCACTATTTGGAATATAAATTAAACCGGAAATTTCATTACGTTTAAAGTAAAGTATGATAAGTCAATTAGTTCAAAAGATAGAGCATAATTTCATTTTAAACATTAGTTTTAGTTATACAAAATATGATGTATAAAATTGACCTTTTTCTTATCATAGTTATTTAGATAATTGAAAATCATTGGAAAATGTATAAAAGTTCCATAAAAAAAATTATAATACGTTGTAGAAATACATAAAGGTGTTTATTATTTCAAAATAAACATGGGATATATTCGGGTTTCGAAATGTGACAAGATAACAAACGAATACGAATGGGAATAATGGTCAACAATTAGTACGAAATCAACGGTACAAAAGGGGACGAAACAAATGTCGTATTAATTCTTAAAGAGAATAATAAAATAAAGGCATTGATAGTAAGACGATAAGAAATAATAGATTAAACAAGTTGTCAATTTTGTTAGTGCGGTCGGTGGTTCACCAACACCAGCTTGTTAACTTAGCGGCGGTCGATACATGAACGGAAATAAGATCCAAACAAAAATTTTAATAGAATAAAACTCCTAATAATCACTTGTAATTAAAATAAATCAAATGAACGATGTTAGTGTTTAAAGAGAGAAGTCAAAGCATGGTTCACAAGAGTGGATTTCGAGACAAACGAGAGTGACGGACGTCATCACGGATATACAGAAATCACTCTAGTGATAATTCGTTATTCACGTGCGAAGACATTCCAAAGATCTACCCAGTCGCATAAAGAAGATTGGACAAGAAGGAAGGATAAAACATCGAGACTTTCAAGTCATTTATCAATAGTCAATAATTAGACGAACGGTCAAAAGAAATCGGTTATACGACAAAATGAAGTAACAAGGGGAAAAACGATCGTCGAGTAAAAACGTATTCGTAAGCACGTAATTTGTTCAAGAAAAGGTAAGAAAACGTATGCGGATGCATAGAAATTGCGCTACTTGCATAAAATATAAAGGTTTTTAAAACTTCTTTCCACTTTATTTCATTTTATTTATCTTTATCATAATTACAAGTAAAAATTTGATTATTATCAAGATTCTTAAGGTGACTACTACTCAGCCTAGCATGGCTCCTTCTAAATTAGACATAGGTGATCAGGCCATGTATAATGTAGGGCTAGCAATGCCGTGCTCCATTTCGTCAAAAAGTATTACGTTTCTTATATTTATATATAAACCATGCTATTTGTAAAATGGAATTTAAAATAGTTTATAAATTTATAGGATACAAGTAATTGGCGAGATTTTTAAGCAATAACTCAAATGTTATAAAAATTATTTCATAATATCAAAGTAAAACAATTTATGAAAATAATTGTAATAAAATGTCAATTAAAATTATAAGGTGACATTTTGATGAAGTATAAAATAACCAAAGGTTTTGCAAAAAGTTGCAAATAGTAGCTTATAGGAAAATCAATGAAATGGTCACGAGTTAATAAGGTTTCAAAAGGTTATAAGTTTAGACGAAAACGCCATGAGACACGTGATGAGAATGTCGAAGAAGAATGTGAAGGCAAAACTTCAAAACTCAACCCAAATCAGTGGAAGATTAGAAGAAAATAAAAATAAAATAACATCTAATGACAAATGAGTCATATATATAAAAAGAATAAATCGATCCATATGTGTATTCTATGTAAGATACTCGACACAACATGCTTTTAAGAAAATATATTATTCATTTTCAAATTACACCATTAATCCGGTAATTGCTAATCATGTAATGTGTCTATTTTTAAACATTTTCACCTACAACTAGTATTCGTTAGTTGTAAAATAATATTTGTTAATTTTTTTTTTGATCTCAGATGAAATCAAAACTGCTTAGAAACGTTTAAAACCCATGTTCCGAATTTTCTATCAGATTTGACTTTTAAATATGAGCCGATTAATTGACCCGATAAACGACATCTCCAAGACTCGGAGTCTAAAGCATTTTGATGCAAAACGACGTTTCAGACGACTTTCTAGTTTTACCCGAGACCTGAAACCAATAATAAATGACTAAAATCCCCCTGCAAGTTCTGTGCAGGTTTGACTATTTTATTTTAAAAACGCAGGTTTTACTTTTAAGTTTTGACCTGTTTATACACCCCCTGTGGTTTCTCCATTAAATTTATTTTTCGACACTTCCTAACGGCTCAAAAATATATATACACACATGTCTTGTGGATTTTACAACAATGAAAAATAAATCTCATAATGAGCATCAAATAAAAATATAGCATAATGAATGACAGAAGATGCTTCAAGATATTCAACACGAAATTTAGGAAGCAAAACGGTGAATGACGTTCATAATTTAAGTTTCAAGGTGCAAAGTAGGCAAATCTCCTTGGTGCCACGATTGTCCAAAAACACAAAACATAACAAGGAAAGAATGAAACATTCATAAGTTGCGTTCCGGGAGCAAGAAGTTAATGGGAGAGGATAATACGAGTTTATAGATGTAAAATCGTATTCCAACCTAGCGCCATAATCTAGACGATGATTTATAAAATGACGATGACGTTACTGAGATATAAGCGAACAATACACTTCGGAGTCGATACATATAAATGTCAATGAATTAAATCTTCGTATGCCGTGTAAAACGGTGATAAAAATCAACAAAATGTTATGAAAAACCATGATATTATTCAAAACAATTTTAAGAAATGTTTCAAGATGTGTGACTCACACAATGGCGTTTAGTCTTTTCCAGGGCCACATTGAGCTACACAATGGTCAACAGACTACGTTTCAAGACGTCCAAGCACAAACAGCCGGAAGACGATTTGGATATCTATATAGATATCTCAAAGGGTTAAACAATGAACATAGCACACGCAAATGAAGGTATGTAAGGTCATAATATAAATTTTTTGCAATAAAAGCAATTTAAATACTTCAAAAATAAAGACAGAAAGATCTTGAAAATTCATTGTATTCATTTAAGTTAATCATTAATAAATGATAAACTTTTATCGAAAAGTTTAACGACATAAATATATATCGATAAAGGGATCCTAGATATAAATATATGTAACACCCTATTTTTTTGATAATGGAATGTCACGCGTAATTATGGCGTGTTATCAAAGCATACAAGGATAAATGCCTAAAACATTACATGACCATAGGGTTAACCGGAATCAAACATCGGTTCCCAAACATAAGCCCAAAACATAATAAAGCAAAAGAAATGAATGAGAGACTAAACAAGCATACGTATATGAAGGCAAAAAGGAAAAGAAGTCTCTGGCAGCTTCCATCCTATGCACGCCCTCCAAATGCTCGAGTCTTCCCTAGAGTACCTGCCGTTTTGGGGACATGGAAAGGAAAGTAACGGCTGAGCAAAACGCTCAGTGCACGGATATAGACATAGTATGAATGACTAAGCATAATAAAGACTTAATAGCAGCGGAAAAGTATAAGTCCTGGAAAACCTGGAACATGTTCATAAAACTGGTTTTATAGTTTGAAAATCCTTATGTATATCTTATGAAAACTGTTTAACATATTTTACCATTAGCCAATATAGGTCATGAAAATCCACCGTGCATGAATACTTGGAGGGGTGACCTCATCATGTAAATTAGAGGGGCTGCCTCTAATTTAATATACTAGTTTTTGGGTAGGAGGGATCAGCTCCTTGTGAAGGATGCAAGGCACACACCACATTCACCATGAAATCCTGACTGAAAACATGTAACTAGGATGCACCCATACGCCCCACATGATAAATATAAATAAATGGCCAAAAGCTGAAGGGACGCCACGAGCAATCACTCCGCCGTGGTGAAGTCATAACATCAGTGCCTCTAATGTTATGGTTATGGTACCTCCATAACTAGGTGAAACTGGTCATGCATGTATATGGCTATAGGTAATCTTAATTAAACATAAGCAATCAAACACATAACTTATACTACAGGAAAACAGTTGGCTGCATACGGGAAATCCTAATAAGGAAAGAATGTCCATACTGAAAGGACGGGAATCCGTACCTTATGTCCAGTGAACGAAGAAGACGAACGGAAGAGAGTCCTACTTCGGTATCGCTAACGCTACATAAATACATACGTGTATAAGTATCTGATCACTGAGTACGTAACTGGTTTAATGTTTTGTATTAGCTTATTTATAAGTTCATGTCATGTTTTACTGATTTTAACGTTATATTGTATTTATCGTGCATTCTGTATATTCTGTTTAAGTATTACTTGTATTTCTTGTATTATTATACTCGTTGTGTAATAATAAGTAACTTTCTAAAAATAGCAGGTTTCCTAAATAGAAAGTTTCCAAAAATAGAAAGTTACCAAAAATAGAAAGTTTCCTAAAGTAGAATTAATGCTTAAAATAGATAAGTTTCTAAAAAAATAGAAAGTTTCCATAATTAGATTAGCTGCCTTAATTAAATAAGTTTCTAAAAAAAATAGAAAGTTCCCATAAATAGATATAAGCTGGTTACATACGCTAACTATATAAGCTTAAGTGTTTATTAATTAATATTCTAAGTCATGTAGTAAAATAGCATAGTTTATTAATTATTATAAGTAAAATAAATAAACTATAGGTTATAAGATTTAATTAAATATACATGATTTAATTAAATTAAGGTGCATAAATACTTGGTTAGAACATGTATTAATATTAATATTATTATAACCTAAGTCATGATAATTAATTAATTATAAGTAATGTTTATTATTTAATTAATCACTATAATCTAAATTAAATAACTAAAAATACTTAGGTTAAATCATGTATTATTAATTATTAACAATAAACCTAAGTCCATGTTTTAATTAAATTAATTATATAGCAAGTTAAATTAATTTAATTAATCTTATATTAATATGTCATGATTATTAATTTAATTGTCTTGAAATTAATATGCATGTTAGGCTAATTAAACTCGTAAATATAATACCCCGAACCCGTGTATTATTTTATGAAAACGTCTCGAAAACCAAACAGTGAAAACCCGTGTTGTTTTAATTATAAACCGAACCAAACAGCCCTTTAAAATTTTCTTATAAATCTGACTGCCAAACGCACCCTTACTGTTTTCATTAAGCTGTTAACCAAACATCCCCTTAAACTGCCATTTCCCCCTGGCAGTTCTATGTTTTCCCCTGCTAGCTATTAAAATCCCACCGACAGTGGTGGTCTCGGTGCCTACTGCCCGACCAATAATACCACTGGCCGCAGCCAGTGGTTCCCCTTGTCTGGCCTTTGTTTCCACTGTTAGACCAAAAATCAAGCCAAAACCCTAATTAGGGTTGCGGCTGCTGGGATTTGTTTACCACCGAGACACATGAGTGTCTCGGTTTGTGTGCCAAACGAACACAAAAATCAACAAACGACACCCCCTTATTTAGACACGTCATTATTACATGATTTAGATTACCATTGGAGCATTAGTCCAATGGGTGGAGCTCTTGTTCTTGAGTCAAATGACCCAAGTTCAATTCCCATCCTTGGCATTTGTTTCAAATAGGTACCCGCCTCCGTAAAACCTATGGGCACACTGGAGAGACTTTGTGGAATAAGAGATCGGGGGTCGAGTCTCGGCTCGTCTCACTCCAGGTGTTGCTCCTCTGGGCCAGGAGAGTTGCCGGAGCTATTCTTTGTGGGGTGGACAATGGCTGGTGCCAAAAGGCACCCGGGGTTAAGGTGTTCCCGCCAATCTTCACCTTTTGTGGAATTACATGATTTAGATTATACATCCTCGATTCGTGATCTTTTATTAAAAGAAGAAAACAAAAGACCAGATTAATGGAGCCTTACTTGCGTTTTGGTTTAGAAACATACATAAAACGAACACCACCCTCAGCCTTGATCGAATCCATGTGATATTCTTGGTTTGCTGTTTCATACGTCGCAGGAAGGAGACAAAAAAAATGAGCGGCGGCCTCCATTTTTTTATTAGGGTTTCATTAATGTCTTAACATAATAAAAGAAAAAAAACTAACTCCCGTCCTTTTATTTTTCTTCTCTAGCCGGTTTGTAATAAACATGGGCCTCGGCCCATCTCCCTTTTCCTTCTTGTCCAAACCGTCAGCCCAAAACTAATAATGGCCCTTTACTTTGTTTTATTAAATTAATTCGCGACAAGCTAAAATGTTACGCGTCATCATGTCTTTTGTTATGTCGTGTATTTTTATAGTTATCGTTATACGTGTTTAAACGTAAATATTATTTACGTAATTAATTGTCGCGTTAATTTAGTATACTTAATATTAATCGCGTTAAATATTATCGTCGTGCGGTTTAACTGTCGTGAATTATTTTTATTATGATTTTAATTATTCTACGTAAGTTCAGGTCGTATATTAGTAATAATCTACAATATACGTATTTGTTTACCGTACGTAATTAATATACGTAACTACTTGTCGCGTCTATTTATATACGCCAAGCTCATGTTAGATGTTCGTGACTACATGTTCACGATTTATTCGTCATCGTTTAATATTATCGTATAACAACACGTACGAAATACTCATAATTCTTATACGTGAAATGTAAACATGTTATAAAAGGAAAGTTCTGATCCTATACGTACGATCGTAAGGGTATTATGCATGGTAAAAGCATGCGGGTTTTACAACTCTTCCCCCCTAAAAAGAATAATTCGTCCTCGAATTATAGATAACGTAACTGAAGAGAAACATACCCGAATCAACTGAGAGGGTATGTAAGATTAATGAACGTACAGGTGACATGGTAGAAGGAACGTGGAACGTGACATGTCTGGAAAGGACATGGAACGTGACGTGACTGAAAGGACATATCTAATTGATAAGAGAAAACGGATAAGAAGTCCGGATGAGCTTGTCCGTTTCCAAGTGGCCTCCCTCTTGGAACGGTTCCTTTAGAAGATCTTGACACTAATGATAAATCTTGGTCCTCCTTACCTTGACTTGGAATACGAAGAAATTCTTGGTTATCAACGGAAGGTAGATTCCCCTAAATTCGATCGAGGAAAATAAGAGTTAACGTGCAAGGGTAACTGAAACGTTACGATGCCAGACAATCTGACTTAACTGATAATTAGTAACGATGCGCGAGACATAAGGAAACGTAGTACGTGAAAATTTTTGAACGTGATACGTGAAAAATTTTGAACGTGCTACGTGGAGATATGGCGAGTGTAGTATGAGTAAACATATCGTGATCCATGATACGTGTAACATATCTTGATCATGATATAAGGAACGTGGAATGAACATGACATGTGAAACATATCATGATCATAGAATACAATGGCGGTAACGCCAAACGCTACAAGGTGAGACGTGGAGTATGACGTGAAACGTCTATCTGATGATGGAGAGTTATACTAAACTTGGTTCTGGTCTCTCAAGTTCTTGCAAAACTTCCCAGAACGAAATGAACGTAAAATCGTAAGCCCAGATATGATCATGAACGTGAATAGTGTCATGAACGCGAGCGCGAAAGCAAGTCGTGGTATTAGAATGAAGACGTGAAGTAAATAAGGAGCACAATTGTGAATCTTTGTCTGACCCGATAACTGAGGGATTTCCAAGTGATCGGATGAGCCTTGGTTGGAACATGTCCGATCAATCTGTTGGTTCTGAAATCCTTGCGGATGTAAGGATTTCGCAAACTTGATCAAACTGTTTGCAATAACCCAGATAGCATCATGTTTCTTCTGAGTTTGCATTAATCTGGTAACCAAAGACCATGGAGATCTTGTCCCATTTTCAATTCACAATTTTAAATGACGAAAAACATCCCAGTTTGTTGGTGTCCTATCTTAACCTGTTGGTATTTCAGGTACACCAGATATGAACGTAACTGTATCTTGCTTCGTATAACTTGATACATAGGAGTTTGCGAAACTCTGAGTCTCTGAATCTAAACTTCTCCTAGCGTAGGATTTTCTAGAACACCTAATGTAGTGTAGGGTTCTCTCCTTTACGCATAGGCTGAGTCATGGTAAGATTAACCTTTGAAACCCATGTAATTCAGCGTGTCACCGTAATCAAACAAAATTGATGTTGGAAAAATTTCTAGGGTCAAATTTCTCTTGTCATAGAATTTGCAACATAGTGCAGATATGGTCTTCCTGTTCTTCTCTAGGCTTAGAGGAATCAGGTTATCCTCAATGGAAACGCTGATGAATTTGTTTAGGAGTTCATGGAAACTCACTTTATTAAGTCCATAATGCTGTTGGAGCATTGATGAGACTAATTCAAGATCATAAATCTAGCATAACCGAATCGTGAACGAATAGCAGCCATGGACATGTCCTGCTTTTTCACCCGTCACTATTGGCAGCATGATCATGAATCCGATCTTGTCAATACATGGAGGAGAGTAACGGTCGTAAATGGTGATTTGTTTAAAAATCGACGGTAGTCGACACATAATCTTATGTTACCGTCCTTCTCCTTGAAGGTTCTTCTGGAGTGTAAGGAATAATTTTGGAATAATCCGTTGGTTATGCGTAAAAGGACTTTAGTAGTCGTGCCTTACTGACCACTAGAAAATTTAGCAATCATGGCTTAACAAAGCACATGCTTGGGAAGCATAGCTAATTTGTACAGATTTTACTGATGGAAAATCAAGCTGAATGTATTCAGTAGCCTGAACATTACTGTACATAATTATGAATCGTAGCATGGTGTGCTGTTCATAGTACATAATTAGGATAAAATTCATCTCGCGTCTGTCCGAGGAAATGCGTTAGCAGCTTGGATCTCATCATTAAGCTGAAGGAAAACCTTCGTATACGTGGGAATACGAAAGGCGTCCTTCATGGTCATGAATCAATGATTTATGGTTACAAGAATGAAAGTGACATCGGCAACGTGACAGTTCTCACTGATGTGCCGGTAATGGTATTGAAATTCTTGTAGCCTGATTAATACCTGGCACAACAAAATGGATATACCCTTGGAGGGTACCCTAAATTTCTTAGAAATGTTCCATAGTTGGGCATGAGTCATGTGTCTTGACTCGTGTCTTGGAAATATAAGCATGACATATGTCTTGACTGATGTCTTGACATGTGCCTTCAGAAGGTATACGTGAGACATGTGTCTTGACCGATGTCTTGACATGTGTCTCGAGATGTGAAATAAATAGAACTACAAATATTAGGTTATTATGCCAGAATTGGCAGATCGGTTGGACTACTGATCATTTGTATGTCTGATCACGTCCGTGGCCGAGCCTCGGTTGCGATTTCTAGGATAGTTGTTTTCATAGTAGTGGTTACTATCGTTCTGTCTGTCAGTTCCATGATGGTCATTCTCATGACCATGAGATTCATGTAACTATTCAGCTGAGTGGCCGGCTGGTACCGGCTTGCACTTATATGGCTGAAATGACAGCCGAATGACGTGTGACATGTAACTAAGAATTAGGGACAATGATTGATGGGAATCGTCCGATGGTGAAGCATCTTCTCGTCCCATTGCTTTGCTCCGATGCCTTTGTCTTCGTCTTGTAGGATCTCCAGGTTGTGAACAGCATCCGCATCTCGTAGCGTCTCCGAACGTCAGCAGCATCAACCTTTAGTAACATCTCCAAGTTATGAGTGGCATCAGCAATTTGTAGAGTATCAGCAAGTGGAAGTACGCACATGGGATATGGTACATGGAGTACACATGGAATGTACATGAAATGATCAGTATGGGGTCGATCATTTGTCATGATTTAAGGAAAGTATAACGGTTAAACGGTCAGGAAACCATCATGATAACCTGGCAGTATTAGCATAGACATCATTCTGGTTATAACGGAAACGTTAAAGTGTGGTTATACAAAATTCAACGATGATTTGCCTGACAGCATGATCAATGAAAACCAACCATGACTATCATGAAAGCATGATTCAATGAAATCTAACAATGTCTTGCAGGACAACGTAAATAACAAAAGAGGCGTAAAACATAATCAACATGAAGACGGAATTATCATGAAGAAACATGAAACCATCTATCACGAAGAAGTGTATAACATAATCAGTATGAAACTGAAGTTAACCATGACAGTATGAAAACATACTTGACATAAAAACATAATAACTTATGAGGAGGCATGACAAAAAATTATGCCAATTTAAATCATGAGAAAAATTTTATGCATGAAAAACAGTGCATGAGTGCGTAATGTAGTTTATAAAACCTTTATATGTGCGAGCGAACGCCTATGGGTCGGTTCCAAAACAAAAGACATGGCTAGGGGACGCCTATGGGTCGGTCCCAAAGTTAAAAGTTTCGATAAAAGCACATGCGACTAAATAGGGCCAATCCTGTACCAACCATTACTTAGTCATAATCCATGCAACAATGATACATGAAACATAAATAAATGAAACTCATCTGTCAAAACTTATCAGAAAAAAAATATTTATGTGACTAATTATGAACTACTAGGGTTCAGTCCACATAGCCACAGTTCACGAGGAACATTATGCATGAAACAATGACACATAACTAAATATGAATGACGGTTGTCCATCCATATTAGTAAAACAATATTAATGAAAACATCAAGGTTAAAACCTCAAGGTGTTGAAAACGTCATGGTTAAAACAACAATGCGCTGAAAACATCAATACGTGGAATAACAAACGTCGGCTTAGGAAGCTCCTGGTGACTACCCACTAGTCACAGGTCAAGTTTTAGAGCCTACAGGTCGAAGCCTTTGCTCTGATACCGTAATTGTAACACCCTATTTTTTGATAATGGAATGTCACGCGTAATTATGGCGTGTCATCAAAGCAAACAAGAATAAATGCCTAAAACATTACATGACCATAGGGTTAACCGGAATCAAACATCGGTTCCCAAACATAAGCCCAAAACATAATAAAGCAAAAGAAATGAATGAGAGACTAAACAAGCATAAGTATATGAAGGCAAAAAGGAAAAGAAGTCTCTGGCAGCTTCCATCTTATGCACGTCCTCCAAATGCTCGAGTCTTCCCTAGAGTACCTGCCGTTTTGGGGACATGGAAAGGAAAGTAACGGCTGAGCAAAACGCTCAGTGCACGGATATAGACATAGTATGAATGACTAAGCATAATAAAGACTTAATAGTAGCGGAAAAGTATAAGTCCCGGAAAACCTGGAACATGTTCATTAAACTGGTTTTATAGATTGAAAAGCCTTATGTTTATCTTATGAAAACTGTTTAACATATTTTACCATTAGCCAATATAGGTCATGAAAATCCACCGTGCATGAATACTTGGAGGGGTGACCTCATCATGCAAATTAGAGGGGCTGCCTCTAATTTAATATACTGGTTTTTGGGTAGGAGGGATCAGCTCCTTGTGAAGGATGCAAGGCACACACCACATTCACCATGAAATCCTGACTGAAAACATGTAACTAGGATGCACCCATACGCCCCAAATTATAAATATAAATAAATGGCCAAAAGTTGAAGGGACGCCACGAGCAATCACTCCACCATGGTGAAGTCATAACATCAGTGCCTCTAATGTTATGGTTATGGTACCTCCATAACTAGGTGAAACTGGTCATGCATGTATATGGCTATAGGTAATCTTAATTAAACATAAGCAATCAAACACATAACTTATACTACGGGAAAACAGTTGGCTGCATACGGGAAATCCTAATAAGGAAAGAATGTCCATACTGAAAGGACGGGAATCCGTACCTTATGTCCAGTGAACGAAGAAGACGAACGGAAGAGAGTCCTACTTCGGTATCGCTAACGCTACATAAATACATACGTGTATAAGTATCTGATCACTGAGTACGTAACTGGTTTAATGTTATGTATTAGCTTATTTATAAGTTCATGTCATGTTTTACTGATTTTAACGTTATATTGTATTTATCGTGTATTATGTATATTCTGTTTAAGTATTACTTGTATTTCTTGTATTATTATACTCGTTGTGTAATAATAAGTAACTTTCTAAAAATAGCAGGTTTCCTAAATAGAAAGTTTCCAAAAATAGAAAGTTACCAAAAATAGAAAGTTTCCAAAAGTAGAATTACTACTTAAAATAGATAAGTTTCTAAAAAAATAGAAAGTTTCCATAATTAGATTAGCTGCCTTAATTAAATAAGTTTCTAAAAAAATAGAAAGTTCCCATAAATAGATATAAGCTGGTTACATACGCTAATTATATAAGCTTAAGTGTTTATTAATTAATATTCTAAGTCATGTAGTAAAATAGCATAGTTTATTAATTATTATATGTAAAATAAATAAACTATAGGTTATAAGATTTAATTAAATATACATGATTTAATTAAATTAAGGTGCATAAATACTTGGGTTAGAACATGTATTAATATTAATATTAATATAACCTAAGTCATGATAATTAATTAATTATAAGTCATGTTTATTAATTAATTAATCACTATAATCTAAATTAAATAACTAAAAATACTTAGGTTAAATCATGTATTATTAATTATTAACAATAAACCTAAGTCCATGTTTTAATTAAATTAATTATATAGCAAGTTAAATTAATTTAATTAATCTAATATTAATATGTCATGATTATTAATTTAATTGTCTTGATATTAATATGCATGTTAGGCTAATTAAACTCGTAAATATAATACCCCGAACCCGTGTATTATTTTATGAAAACGTGTCGAAAACCAAACAGTGAAAACCCGTGTTGTTTTAATTATAAACCGAACCAAACAGCCCTTTAAAAGTTTGTTATAAATCTGACTACCAAACGTACCCTTACTGTTTTACTTAAGCTGTTAACCAAACATCCCCTTAAACTGCCATTTCCCCCTGGCAGTTCTATGTTTTCCCCTGCTAGCTATTAAAATCCCACCGACAGTGGTGGTCTCGGTGCCCACTGCCCGACCAATAATACCACTGGCCACAACCAGTGGTTCCCCCTGCATGGCCTTTGTTTCCACTGTTAGACCAAAAATCAAGCCAAAACCCTAATTAGGGTTGCGACTGGTGGGATTTGTTTACCACCGAGAAACATGAGTGTCTCGGTTTGTGTGCCAAACGAACACAAAAATCAACAAACGACACCCCCTTATTTAGACACGTCATTATTACATGATTTAGATTATACATCCTCGATTCGTGATCTTTTATTAAAAGAAGAAAACAAAAGACCAGATTAATGGAGCCTTACTTGCGTTTTGGTTTAGAAACATACAGAAAACGAACACCACCCTCAGCCTTGATCGAATCCATGTGATATTCTTGGTTTGCTGTTTCATACGTCGCAGGAAGGCGACAAAAAAAATGAGCGGCGGCCTCCATTTTTTATTAGGGTTTCATTAATGTCTTAACATAATAAAAGAAAAAAAAAACTAACTCCCGTCCTTTTATTTTTCTTCTCTAGCCGGTTTGTAATAAACATGGGCCTCGACCCATCTCCCTTTTCCTTCTTGTCCAAACAGTCGGCCCAAAACTAATAATGGCCCTTCACTTTGTTTTATTTAAATTAATTCGCGACAAGCTAAAATGTTACGCGTAATCATGTCTTTTGTTATGTCGTGTATTTTTATAGTTATCGTTATACGTGTTTAAATGTAAATATTATTTACGTGATTACTTGTCGCGTTAATTTAATATACTTAATATTAATCGCGTTAAATATTATTGTCGTGCGGTTTAAATGTCGTGAATTATTTTTATTATGATTTTAATTATTCTACGTAAGTTCAGGTCGTATATTAGTAATAATCTACAATATACGTATTTGTTTACCGTACGTAATTAATATACGTAACTACTTGTCGCGTCTATTTATATACGCCAAGCTCATGTTAGATGTTCGTGACTACATGTTCACGATTTATTCGTCATCGTTTAATATTATCGTATAACAACACGTACGAAATACTCGTAATTCTTATACGTGAAATGTAAACATGTTATAAAAGGAAAGTTCTAATCCTATAAGTACGATCGTAAGGGTATTATGCATGGTAAAAGCATGCGGGTTTTACAATATATATCCATAAATGGATCATAGTATTTATTTATAAATACTTGCCAATAAGGTATACGTAATAACGTATACTAAAATTGTATTTTCAGAAGTAGCTTGAACCTGAACTCACGCGAAGTCATGTGCACCGACTCTTTGAAAAATAAAATCTGACAGTTATAGTTTAGGTTTTTAAAATAAAGACCTAGTTCTCTATAACTCATGGCTCTGGTACAATTCTTTAACACCCCCAAATTTACACGCAGCGGAATATATCTTTGGGTACTAAACAATGATACAATAACACATAATTTATAAAGAACAACTCGAAAAGAGACGTTTCAAATTTATCGTTCCTAAAACATTTATCAGAGTAGCATAGTCCCAAGTAATCGTTACCAAAAGATAAGTTAAAACAACATATTAGTTTGTTTTAAAAATGGAACGATAAATAAATCAAAGAGTTTGAACAACAAAAGCAGTGCACAACTTCATTCCCGTGACTTCCAAGCTTCCACTTCATGATTACGTGAAATACATGTGACTTAAACAATCAGCAAAAATGCCGAGTGAAATCTATAGGTTTATGTAATCAATTTGAACACAAGCAAAAATTATAAGTTTGTGCCATGCTTCACAAGCATCGAATAATAATTTGCATCAACAATAATAATTGTATATAGCATAAATTGCAATAAGCTCATGGAAACGAGCCCTTAAACACTCCTTTTAGAGGTCTGATAAGACAGGAGATTTATTAATTGTCAATTACCTCCAGATTATTGGTACATTGCCGTATACCTGACTTCTCAATACAATATGTTCAAACAGTGTGGAGGTCGGGCCTAAGCTTCTGTGACAAGTCCACACAAACTGAACCGGGGCGGCTTCCCCCATAGATCTATTAATTGTACTAGCGGCTAGCCCATCATAAGCTAGTTAACGGTCCATAATTGTGGCTTTAACAAAGGCAATCACTTAATGCAATTTAAAGGCAACCACTGGTCCATTCAAAGAGGGACAAGCATACCATAAAAGACTTGTGTTCTAAGTTCATAAAAACATGTATTCCCCCTTGCGGGTTTAAAATCATTTAATAACTAGTATAAAGCGAGGCTATAGACTCACCTTAGCCAATAGTGGTAATGAGACGATCGCCGACGATAGATGATGCCTTTCAAACACGAGAACCGCAACCTATCAAATAAGGTGCGTTCATTAATAATAGACTCGAGAAATAAACCATACATAAGAATATAAAACTCGACTCTTAAAATCACGACAAACTCGAGAGAAAACGATACAAGTGATACTATTATACTCTCTTATATATATTCATTTTATTATTCTATGCCTTTAATAAAAATCTGCCAGAACATACCGAATGTCCAAGCCGTTTTCCCATACTTAGACACACCAAAACTTTATGATACTACCTGAGGAACTTACATAATATATGTAGAAAGTCCTCCCAAGAGCCCATCAAAAGATTTTACTTCTAAAGTTCCCTGCCCGACACATCTTTGATTTACAAAATTCGGACAGTTTAGCGACCTTGACTTAGGAAACCATTTTGACCATCCTAAACTAATCCATTTATAAAACCAACACCTGATTCTAAAAATAGACTCAAAATGCTAAACTTCGAGCCTGAGAACAGCCCTTGAATCCTTTTGACACTCATTTTATCATCCCCGAGATTCGATTCAAATATCGATAACAATTTTCGGATTGTGTCAACACTCGTCAACTAGTGTATGTTCCACCTCGTTTGGAGTTGGAAGGCCTAATTTATATCTAATCGAAGCTAACGAAATTCTCTACAACATAATCCCATCATATCATCCTATATTCAGACTTAAAACCCTCGAAAATGGCCTCAAACCTACTGCCCAAAATTGACCATTTGAAAACCATACAAAATCAAGTTTTTGATCAAAACCAACAACTTTTATCATCATTCTAACATCCTAATATCACCATAAACCAATCCTAACACTTGTATCATCATCAAAATCAAAACCCCAAAAATTAAAAGTCAACTTTTTAACAAAAATATAGCATAAACATTATTTGATCATCATCTCTAACACATGCATGATCATAATCTCCACCTAACAATCCTAGTTTTTATCAAAAACAATAACTTAATGCATGTAAGAAAAATTAGTATTATTAGAATCACCTTGAAAAATTAGGAATGGGACTTGTTTTAATTTGGATTGAATCAAACTAGATCATCAAAAATTTTGGTGGATTTGTGTGTGGTGGTGTACGGCTAAAAATAGAAAAGCGAGGAGAGTGGTGATGATTTGGATGAAAAATTGTTATGTGTGTGTAGTTAGGTGAAAATTTTAGCTTTTATATAGTGCTCCAAGGGCTACTTTTGCCAATATGTGATATTTTTGGTCCAAAATGGAATAAAATAGTTTAAAAGGGTAGAAAATGTAAATTGTAAATTTTAAAATATTTACGAGACTCGGGTTTCGTTAAAAATACTTTTTAATAGTTTAAACGAATACGAAAAATAATAATATAACGACTCGATACGTAATTAAAACGATATCGTCGAAAGTATTAAATATCGAAACGATCGATAATAAAATATAAATTTTGGCATCCGTCGGTATCGCGATTACTAGTAGTCCTCGTTACTCGTCAAAATATTAAAATATAATATTTAATATCGGTTTCAACTTAAACCGTTAAACATAATAGTATTTAACGTTATAAAATACTTTAAAATAATTAAAAATAGAATTAAATTATGACCTTATTTTTACGGGTTTTACCCATATCTCGACCGTTATATAATGGTGTGTCGCCGAGATGTAGTTTGTCCGGTGCATTCACAACTACTTCAAATACTAGCTGACCGGCTTTTACACTTGCCAAAACTCGACAAAAACTAAACACAAAAAATTCCTAGGGGTGTTTTATCCATCTAGAATCCGTGGAAATTAAGTTTTCCCGGATTCTAGGTGGTCCATATGGACTGGAAATTAAAAGTCCGGTTTTTGCTTAGGTTTGGATGATTTTGGTCGGTTTCGGCATTTTTGGTTGTTTTGGCCGGTTTTGATCAGTTTTCAAACGGTTTTGACCAAGGGTTGCCGAGATAAAACTTAATCCTTGTTTCAAGCTTTCATTTGCTTAGTCGTGGTCTTGAAACAGAGTCATGTAGCACATGTTATGGCCTTTTTATTGCAACCGATGTTTTCTGAAAATTACAATCTAAATTTGTTTTTGTGTGTTAGCGATTATGATTGGCACTTTATTTCTTTACCATATGGAATTAGTAAAACTAACTCCCTTTTTGTATGTTTTTGTATATGTATGTTGTATATATGTATGGTGTATATATGTGAAGTCGAAGCACAATAGATTGTAAGTAACTCTACAAATACATACACAAGTAAAGAAAGAAAAACAAGTTTAATATGAAGCCAAGAGCAAAGATCAACAAACTAAACTCCAATCATACCTGTAAGGAGGTTTAACTAAATAATAGATCTCATCTATAGCTCGCCATTCAAACAGAATACATTGTTGAATCGAAGATTTCAAATTCGTATAATACTTAAGCATGAGTTTCTTACATGAAATGTCAAATACTTGTTGTTTAGTTTTGTATATTATTCACCTTTTTGGGCTACCCAAGGATAAATAATATCATCATTGTTTTGATCAAATAACGCGACTTGTTGTTAGAGCAAACTCGTATCTCGACCGTTATATAATGGTGTGTCGCCGAGATGTTGTTTGTCCAGTGCATTCACAACTACTTCAAATACTAGCTGACCGACTTTTACACCTGCCAAAACTCGACAAAAACTAAACACAAAAAATTCCTAGGTGTGTTTTATCCATCTAGAATACATGGAAATTAAGTTTACCCGGATTCTAGGTGTTCAATATGGACTGGAAATCAAAAGTCCGGTTTTTGCTTAGGTTTGGATGATTTTGGCCGGTTTCGGCATTTTTGGTTGTTTTGGCCGGTTTTGATCAGTTTTCAAACGGTTAGGTTGCTTTTGACCAAGGGTTGCCGAGACAAAACATAATCCTTGTTTCAAGATTTCATTTTCTTAGCCGTCGTCTTGAAACGAAGTCATGTAGCACATGTTATGGCCTTTTTATTGCAACCCATGTTTTCTGGAAATTACAATCTAAATTTGTTTTTGTGTGTTAGCGATTATGTTTGGGACTTTATTTCCTTACCATATGGAATTAGTAAAACTAACTCCCTTTTGTATGTTTTTGTATATGTATGTTGTATATATGTATGTTGTATATATGTGAAGTCGAAGCACAATAGATTGTAAGTAACTCTACAGATACATATACAAGTAAAGAAAGAAAAACGAGTTTAATGTGAAGCCAAGAGCAAAGATCAACAAACTAAACTCCAATCATACCTGTAAGGAGGTTTAATAAATAATAGATCTCATCTATAGCTCTCCATTCAAACATAATACATTGTTGAATAGAAGATTTCAAAGTCGTATAATACTTAAGCATGAGTTTCTTACATGAAATGTCAAATACGTGTTGTTTAGTTTTGTATATTATTCACCTTTTCAGACTACCCAAGGATAAATAATAGCATCGTTGTTTTGATCAATTAACGCGACGTGTTGTTAGAACAAACTCATATCTCGACCGTTATATAGTGGTGTGTCGACGAGATGTTGTTTGTCCGGTGCATTGACAACTACTTCAAATACTAACTGACCGACTTTTACACCTGCCAAAACTCGACAAAAACTAAACACAAAAATTTCCTAGGTGTGTTTTATCCATCTAGAATTTGTGGAAATTAAGTTTTCTCGGATTCTAGGTGGTCCATATGGACTGGAAATCAAAAGTCCGGTTTTTGCTTAGGTTTGGATGATTTTGGCCGGTTTTGGCATTTTTGGTTGTTTTGGTCGGTTTTGATCAGTTTTCAAACGGTTAGGTCGCTTTTGACCATGGGTTGCCGAGACGAAACGTAATCCTTGTTTCAAGCTTTAATTTGCTTAGTCGTGGTCTTGAAACGGAGTCATGTAGCACATGTTATGGCCTTTTTATTGCAACCCATGTTTTTTGAAAATTACAATCTAAATTTGTTTTTGTGTGTTAGCGATTATGTTTGGGACTTTATTTCTTAACCATATGGAATTAGTAAAACTAGCTCCCTTTTGTATATTTTTGTATATGTATGTTGTATATATGTGAAGTCGAAGCACAATAGATTGTAAATAATTCTACAAATACATACACAAGTAAAGAAAGAAAAACGAGTTTAATGTGAAGCCAAGAGCAAAGATCAACAAACTAAACTCCAATCATACCTGTAAGGAGGTTTAACTAAATAATAGATCTCATCTATAGCTCGCCATTCAAACAGAATACATTGTTGAATCGAAGATTTCAATGTCGTATAATACTTAAGCATGAGTTTCTTACATGAAATGTCAAATACTTGTTTAGTTTTGTATATTATTCACCTTTTTAGGCTACCCAAGGATAAATAATATCATTGTTTTGATCAAATAATGCGACGTGTTGTTAGAGCAAACTCATTTATCGACCATTATATAATGGTGTGTCGCCGAGATGTTGTTTGTCCGGAGCATTCGCAACTACTTCAAATACTAGCTGACTGACTTTTACGCCTGCCAAAACTCGACAAAAACTAAAAACAAAAAAATCCTAGGTGTGTTTTATCCATCTAGAATACGTGGAAATTAAGTTTTCCCGGATTCTAGGTGGTCCATATGGACTGGAAATCAAAAGTCCGGTTTTTGCTTAGGTTTGGATGATTTTGGTCGGTTTCGGTATTTTGGTTGTTTTGGCCGGTTTTGATCAGTTTTCAAACGGTTAGGTCGCTTTTGACCAAGGGTTTCCGAGATAAAACGTAATCCTTGTTTCAAGCTTTCATTTGCTTAGTCGTGGTCTTGAAACGGAGTCATGTAGCACATGTTATGGCCTTTTTATTGCAACCCATGTTTCTGAAATTACAATCTAAATTTGTTTTTGTGTGTTAGCGATTATGTTTGGGACTTTATTTCTTTACCATATGGAATTAGTAAAACTAACTCCCTTTTGTATGTTTTTGTATATATATGTTGTATATATGTATGTTGTATATATGTGAAGTCAAAGCACAATAGATTGTAAGTAACTCTACAAATACATACACAAGTAAAGAAAGAAAAACGAGTTTAATGTGAAGCCAAGAGCAAAGATCAACAAACGAAACTCCAATCATACCTGTAAGGAGGTTTAACTAAATAATAGATCTCATCTATAGCTCGCCATTCAAGCATAATACATTGTTGAATCGAAGATTTCAAAGTCGTATAATACTTAAGCATGAGTTTCTTACATGAAATGTCAAATACTTGTTGTTTAGTTTTGTATATTATTCACCTTTTTTGGCTACCCGAGGATAAATAATATCATCGTTGTTTTGATCAAATAACGTGACGTGTTGTTAGAGCAAACTCATATCTCGACCGTTATATAATGGTGTGTCGCCGAGATGTTGTTTGTCCGGAGCATTCACAACTACTTCAAATACTAGCTGACCGACTTTTACACTTGCCAAAACTCGACAAAAACTAAAAACAAAAAATTCCTAGGTGTGTTTTATCCATCTAGAATCAGTGGAAATTAAGTTTTCCCGGATCCTAGGTGGTCCATATGGACTGGAAATCAAAAGCTCGGTTTTTGCTTAGGTTTGGATGATTTTGGCCGGTTTCGTCATTTTTGTTTGTTTTGGTCGGTTTTGATCAGTTTTCAAACGGTTAGGTTGCTTTTGACCAAGGGTTGCCGAGTCAAAATGTAATCCTTGTTTCAAGCTTTAATCTGCTTAGTCGTGGTCTTGAAACGGAGTCATGTAGCACATGTTATGGCCTTTTTATTGCAACCCATGTTTTCTGAAAATTACAATCAAAATTTGTTTTTGTGTGTTAGCGATTATGTTTGGGACTTTATTTCTTTACCATATGGAATTAGTAAAACTAACTCCCTATTGTATTTTTTTGTATATGTATGTTGTATATATGTGAAGTCGAAGCACAATAGATTGTAAGTAGAGTAAAGTGCAAAAATCATCCCTGTGGTTTGTCAAAAGTTTGAATTACATCCCTCGTTAATACTTCGCGCAACATACATCATTGTTGTTGTAAAATAGTACACCATACATCCCTGAGGACGGATGGTGCAAATATTTTTCCGTTAAGGGTTAAAAGTGTTTGTTATCTTAGGGGTATTTTAGTCCTTTTACAACCTAGGGATGATTTTTGCACCTAACTTTTCAAAAAAAAAAATTTCCAAAAAAAATTTCAAAAAAATTTCAATTTTTTTATAAAAGTTTCGAAAAAAGTTTTCTTTTTTCGAAAAAAAAAAATTTTCAATGTTTTTTTTTAAGTTTCGAAAATATATTTGAAAAAAGTTTTTTTCAAAAAAAGTTCAATTTTTTTTTAAAAAAGTTTTGAAAAATGTTTTTTTTAATGTCTCGAAAAATGTTTTATTTTTTAAATGTTTTCTTTTTTAAAATAATCAAATTTTTTTTTAAATTTTCGAAAAAAGTTTTTTTTTTCAAGAGTTTTTTTTTAAATGTTTTTCGAAAAAAAAAACTTTTTAAAAAAAAAGCTTTTCTAAAAAACTTTTTTTTCAAAAAAATTCAAATTTTTTTTAATCTTCGAAAAAAAAAATTTCAAAAGTTTTTTTTTATAAAAGTTATTTTTTAAAATGTTTTTCGAAAAAAAAACTTTTTTAAAAAAAGCTTTTTTTAAAAAACAAAAAAACTTTTGAAAAAAAAACTTTTTTCGAAAATTTTAAAAAAAAATTGAAACTTTTTGAAAAAAAAAATTTCAAACTTTTTTTGAAACTTATTTTAAAAAAGAAAACAATTAAAAAATAAAACATTTTTCGAAACATTAAAAAAAAACATTTTTCAAAACTTTTTAAAAAAAAAATTGAATTTTTTTGAAAAAAACTTTTTTCAAATATATTTTCGAAACTTAAAAAAAAACATTAAAAAAAAACATTTTTCGAAAAAAGAAAACATTTTTCGAAACTTTTTTAAAAAAAATTTGAAATTTTTTTGAAATTTTTTTTGGAAATTTTTTTTTTTGAAAAGTTTGGTGCAAAAATCATCCCTAGGTTGAAAAAGGACTAAAATACCCCTAAGATAACAAACACTTTTAACCCTTAACGGAAAAATATTTGCACCATCCGTCCTCAGGGATGTATGGTGTACTATTTTACAACCACAATGATGTATGTTGCGCGAAGTATTAACGAGGGATGTAATTCAAACTTTTGACAAACCACAGGGATGATTTTTGCACTTTACTCTTGTAAGTAACTCTACAAATACATACACAAGTAAAGAAAGAAAAACGAGTTTAATATGAAGCCAAGAGCAAAGATCAAAAAACTAAACTCCAATCATACCTGTAAGGAAGTTTAACTAAATAATAGATCTCATCTATAGCTCGCCATTCAAACATAATACATTTTTTTGAATCGAAGATTTCAAAGTCGTATAATACTTAGAGTTTCTTACTTTTTTTTTCATAAAGGTAAATTTATTAAGAAAATGAGCCACAAAGGCAAAGTAAAACCCGCTTCAAAGCTTACAAAAAATAGATATGGACACACCCCCCACTAACAAGCTTGAGCAAACAAAACATTGGCATGGACAACATTCCATGCTCAATCTCATAAACAACCAAACAATCAATAACAGTAAAGGCCATGGACAAATCCCATGCTTAATACTCAAACAACAAATACAAGCAACTAGATAAAAAAACTAAATACCTAGCTGCTTCCCATATCACATACTACTTGATCCCATTTAACAAAGACCAAGCTCCTTCATATCCATGGCACTTCAAAAAAGACTTGTTCATAAGCTTGATATGGAAAACCACTTCAAAATACATGGTAGTTTTGATTCAACCACAAAGGGAAGCAACCTCCACTACCAATCCATCCCCATGGATATAACCATACCCAAAGCTACGACACATAAAAAGTAAGCATAAAGAGACTTACTCACCAATCGCCATCAGAAACATTGCAAGATAAAAATAGGAGAGGTGCCAGTGTAGCACATCAAGCTTATTGCCTCCTCAAAACCCCCATCTATGTAAAACCCAGTGGGAAACCATAAAAGGGGGAAAGAGTACAACTAAGCCTGAATCCTCTCACAAGATGCTATAAACCTACATATCCATCATCACAACACTTAGCAGATACAAGGTTTACAAGGGTGGACAAAGCTTCACATAAACACAGGTTTGGAATCTAGAAAATTGTACAAAGAGTAAGAAAAAGGCAGAGAAAGAAACCATACCTTGCAAGAAGGCATAGCACCCAACTCCCCTAATACAGACTCAATTGTCCACTAATAGCACATCAAACCTTTCCCAAACAACATCCAAATAACTCCCCACCCAAACCCTCCACATAAGAGGAAAAACAAAATAAATTAACATACCTGATCAGATACCAATACATAGAAAGAAGATCATAGCAACAGACCAGCAGGGGGAATAATCAGCATCTATAACCAGACATCAGCATAACCCAACCTGCAAGAACAAGCCACAATCCCAAACAACAATTCCTGCTAAAGTCGTAGATTAAACATAAATGTACCTAATTCCTATTGCAATCCCAAAGCCCAGTCCCACCAAAGGACCAGCCAAACCAAATCAGATAAACAAACTCACAACACATTAGTTAATCATACCGAATGTCCAAGCCGTTTTCCCATACTTAGACACACCAAAACTTTATGATACTACCTGAGGAACTTACATAATATATGTAGAAAGTCCTCCCAAGAGCCCATCAAAAGATTTTACTTCTAAAGTTCCCTGCCCGACACATCTTTGATTTACAAAATTCGGACAGTTTAGCGACCTTGACTTAGGAAACCATTTTGACCATCCTAAACTAATCCATTTATAAAACCAACACCTGATTCTAAAAATAGACTCAAAATGCTAAACTTCGAGCCTGAGAACAGCCCTTGAATCCTTTTGACACTCATTTTATCATCCCCGAGATTCGATTCAAATATCGATAACAATTTTCGGATTGTGTCAACACTCGTCAACTAGTGTATGTTCCACCTCGTTTGGAGTTGGAAGGCCTAATTTATATCTAATCGAAGCTAACGAAATTCTCTACAACATAATCCCATCATATCATCCTATATTCAGACTTAAAACCCTCGAAAATGGCCTCAAACCTACTGCCCAAAATTGACCATTTGAAAACCATACAAAATCAAGTTTTTGATCAAAACCAACAACTTTTATCATCATTCTAACATCCTAATATCACCATAAACCAATCCTAACACTTGTATCATCATCAAAATCAAAACCCCAAAAATTAAAAGTCAACTTTTTAACAAAAATATAGCATAAACATTATTTGATCATCATCTCTAACACATGCATGATCATAATCTCCACCTAACAATCTTAGTTTTTATCAAAAACAATAACTTAATGCATGTAAGAAAAATTAGTATTATTAGAATCACCTTGAAAAATTAGGAATGGGACTTGTTTTAATTTGGATTGAATCAAACTAGATCATCAAAAATTTTGGTGGATTTGTGTGTGGTGGTGTACGGCTAAAAATAGAAAAGCGAGGAGAGTGGTGATGATTTGGATGAAAAATTGTTATGTGTGTGTAGTTAGGTGAAAATTTTAGCTTTTATATAGTGCTCCAAGGGCTACTTTTGCCAATATGTGATATTTTTGGTCCAAAATGGAATAAAATAGTTTAAAAGGGTAGAAAATGTAAATTGTAAATTTTAAAATATTTACGAGACTCGGGTTTCGTTAAAAATACTTTTTAATAGTTTAAACGAATACGAAAAATAATAATATAACGACTCGATACGTAATTAAAACGATATCGTCGAAAGTATTAAATATCGAAACGATCGATAATAAAATATAAATTTTGGCATCCGTCGGTATCGCGATTACTAGTAGTCCTCGTTACTCGTCAAAATATTAAAATATAATATTTAATATCGGTTTCAACTTAAACCGTTAAACATAATAGTATTTAACGTTATAAAATACTTTAAAATAATTAAAAATAGAATTAAATTATGACCTTATTTTTACGGGTTTTACCCATATCTCGACCGTTATATAATGGTGTGTCGCCGAGATGTAGTTTGTCCGGTGCATTCACAACTACTTCAAATACTAGCTGACCGGCTTTTACACTTGCCAAAACTCGACAAAAACTAAACACAAAAAATTCCTAGGGGTTTTTTATCCATCTAGAATCCGTGGAAATTAAGTTTTCCCGGATTCTAGGTGGTCCATATGGACTGGAAATCAAAAGTCCGGTTTTTGCTTAGGTTTGGATGATTTTGGTCGGTTTCGGCATTTTTGGTTGTTTTGGCCGGTTTTGATCAGTTTTCAAACGGTTTTGACCAAGGGTTGCCGAGATAAAACTTAATCCTTGTTTCAAGCTTTCATTTGCTTAGTCGTGGTCTTGAAACAGAGTCATGTAGCACATGTTATGGCCTTTTTATTGCAACCGATGTTTTCTGAAAATTACAATCTAAATTTGTTTTTGTGTGTTAGCGATTATGATTGGCACTTTATTTCTTTACCATATGGAATTAGTAAAACTAACTCCCTTTTTGTATGTTTTTGTATATGTATGTTGTATATATGTATGGTGTATATATGTGAAGTCGAAGCACAATAGATTGTAAGTAACTCTACAAATACATACACAAGTAAAGAAAGAAAAACAAGTTTAATGTGAAGCCAAGAGCAAAGATCAACAAACTAAACTCCAATCATACCTGTAAGGAGGTTTAACTAAATAATAGATCTCATCTATAGCTCGCCATTCAAACAGAATACATTGTTGAATCGAAGATTTCAAATTCGTATAATACTTAAGCATGAGTTTCTTACATGAAATGTCAAATACTTGTTGTTTAGTTTTGTATATTATTCACCTTTTTGGGCTACCCAAGGATAAATAATATCATCATTGTTTTGATCAAATAACGCGACTTGTTGTTAGAGCAAACTCGTATCTCGACCGTTATATAATGGTGTGTCGCCGAGATGTTGTTTGTCCAGTGCATTCACAACTACTTCAAATACTAGCTGACCGACTTTTACACCTGCCAAAACTCGACAAAAACTAAACACAAAAAATTCCTAGGTGTGTTTTATCCATCTAGAATACATGGAAATTAAGTTTACCCGGATTCTAGGTGTTCAATATGGACTGGAAATCAAAAGTCCGGTTTTTGCTTAGGTTTGGATGATTTTGGCCGGTTTCGGCATTTTTGGTTGTTTTGGCCGGTTTTGATCAGTTTTCAAACGGTTAGGTTGCTTTTGACCAAGGGTTGCCGAGACAAAACATAATCCTTGTTTCAAGATTTCATTTTCTTAGCCGTCGTCTTGAAACGAAGTCATGTAGCACATGTTATGGCCTTTTTATTGCAACCCATGTTTTCTGGAAATTACAATCTAAATTTGTTTTTGTGTGTTAGCGATTATGTTTGGGACTTTATTTCCTTACCATATGGAATTAGTAAAACTAACTCCCTTTTGTATGTTTTTGTATATGTATGTTGTATATATGTATGTTGTATATATGTGAAGTCGAAGCACAATAGATTGTAAGTAACTCTACAGATACATATACAAGTAAAGAAAGAAAAACGAGTTTAATGTGAAGCCAATAGCAAAGATCAACAAACTAAACTCCAATCATACCTGTAAGGAGGTTTAATAAATAATAGATCTCATCTATAGCTCTCCATTCAAACATAATACATTGTTGAATAGAAGATTTCAAAGTCGTATAATACTTAAGCATGAGTTTCTTACATGAAATGTCAAATACGTGTTGTTTAGTTTTGTATATTATTCACCTTTTCAGGCTACCCAAGGATAAATAATAGCATCGTTGTTTTGATCAATTAACGCGACGTGTTGTTAGAACAAACTCATATCTCGACCGTTATATAGTGGTGTGTCGACGAGATGTTGTTTGTCCGGTGCATTGACAACTACTTCAAATACTAACTGACCGACTTTTACACCTGCCAAAACTCGACAAAAACTAAACACAAAAATTTCCTAGGTGTGTTTTATCCATCTAGAATTTGTGGAAATTAAGTTTTCTCGGATTCTAGGTGGTCCATATGGACTGGAAATCAAAAGTCCGGTTTTTGCTTAGGTTTGGATGATTTTGGCCGGTTTTGGCATTTTTGGTTGTTTTGGTCGGTTTTGATCAGTTTTCAAACGGTTAGGTCGCTTTTGACCATGGGTTGCCGAGACGAAACGTAATCCTTGTTTCAAGCTTTAATTTGCTTAGTCGTGGTCTTGAAACGGAGTCATGTAGCACATGTTATGGCCTTTTTATTGCAACCCATGTTTTTTGAAAATTACAATCTAAATTTGTTTTTGTGTGTTAGCGATTATGTTTGGGACTTTATTTCTTTACCATATGGAATTAGTAAAACTAGCTCCCTTTTGTATATTTTTGTATATGTATGTTGTATATATGTGAAGTCGAAGCACAATAGATTGTAAATAATTCTACAAATACATACACAAGTAAAGAAAGAAAAACGAGTTTAATGTGAAGCCAAGAGGAAAGATCAACAAACTAAACTCCAATCATACCTGTAAGGAGGTTTAACTAAATAATAGATCTCATCTATAGCTCGCCATTCAAACAGAATACATTGTTGAATCGAAGATTTCAATGTCGTATAATACTTAAGCATGAGTTTCTTACATGAAATGTCAAATACTTGTTTAGTTTTGTATATTATTCACCTTTTTAGGCTACCCAAGGATAAATAATATCATTGTTTTGATCAAATAATGCGACGTGTTGTTAGAGCAAACTCATTTATCGACCATTATATAATGGTGTGTCGCCGAGATGTTGTTTGTCCGGAGCATTCACAACTACTTCAAATACTAGCTGACTGACTTTTACGCCTGCCAAAACTCGACAAAAACTAAAAACAAAAAAATCCTAGGTGTGTTTTATCCATCTAGAATACGTGGAAATTAAGTTTTCCCGGATTCTAGGTGGTCCATATGGACTGGAAATCAAAAGTCCGGTTTTTGCTTAGGTTTGGATGATTTTGGTCGGTTTCGGTATTTTGGTTGTTTTGGCCGGTTTTGATCAGTTTTCAAACGGTTAGGTCGCTTTTGACCAAGGGTTTCCGAGACAAAACGTAATCCTTGTTTCAAGCTTTCATTTGCTTAGTCGTGGTCTTGAAACGGAGTCATGTAGCACATGTTATGGCCTTTTTATTGCAACCCATGTTTCTGAAATTACAATCTAAATTTGTTTTTGTGTGTTAGCGATTATGTTTGGGACTTTATTTCTTTACCATATGGAATTAGTAAAACTAACTCCCTTTTGTATGTTTTTGTATATATATGTTGTATATATGTATGTTGTATATATGTGAAGTCAAAGCACAATAGATTGTAAGTAACTCTACAAATACATACACAAGTAAAGAAAGAAAAACGAGTTTAATGTGAAGCCAAGAGCAAAGATCAACAAACGAAACTCCAATCATACCTGTAAGGAGGTTTAACTAAATAATAGATCTCATCTATAGCTCGCCATTCAAGCATAATACATTGTTGAATCGAAGATTTCAAAGTCGTATAATACTTAAGCATGAGTTTCTTACATGAAATGTCAAATACTTGTTGTTTAGTTTTGTATATTATTCACCTTTTTTGGCTACCCGAGGATAAATAATATCATCGTTGTTTTGATCAAATAACGTGACGTGTTGTTAGAGCAAACTCATATCTCGACCGTTATATAATGGTGTGTCGCCGAGATGTTGTTTGTCCGGAGCATTCACAACTACTTCAAATACTAGCTGACCGACTTTTACACTTGCCAAAACTCGACAAAAACTAAAAACAAAAAATTCCTAGGTGTGTTTTATCCATCTAGAATCAGTGGAAATTAAGTTTTCCCGGATCCTAGGTGGTCCATATGGACTGGAAATCAAAAGCTCGGTTTTTGCTTAGGTTTGGATGATTTTGGCCGGTTTCGTCATTTTTGTTTGTTTTGGTCGGTTTTGATCAGTTTTCAAACGGTTAGGTTGCTTTTGACCAAGGGTTGCCGAGTCAAAATGTAATCCTTGTTTCAAGCTTTAATCTGCTTAGTCGTGGTCTTGAAACGGAGTCATGTAGCACATGTTATGGCCTTTTTATTGCAACCCATGTTTTCTGAAAATTACAATCAAAATTTGTTTTTGTGTGTTAGCGATTATGTTTGGGACTTTATTTCTTTACCATATGGAATTAGTAAAACTAACTCCCTATTGTATTTTTTTGTATATGTATGTTGTATATATGTGAAGTCGAAGCACAATAGATTGTAAGTAGAGTAAAGTGCAAAAATCATCCCTGTGGTTTGTCAAAAGTTTGAATTACATCCCTCGTTAATACTTCGCGCAACATACATCATTGTTGTTGTAAAATAGTACACCATACATCCCTGAGGACGGATGGTGCAAATATTTTTCCGTTAAGGGTTAAAAGTGTTTGTTATCTTAGGGGTATTTTAGTCCTTTTACAACCTAGGGATGATTTTTGCACCTAACTTTTCAAAAAAAAAAATTTCCAAAAAAAATTTCAAAAAAATTTCAATTTTTTTATAAAAGTTTCGAAAAATGTTTTCTTTTTTCGAAAAAAAAAATTTTTCAATGTCTTTTTTTAAGTTTCGAAAATATATTTGAAAAAAGTTTTTTTCAAAAAAAGTTCAATTTTTTTTTAAAAAAGTTTTGAAAAATGTTTTTTTTAATGTCTCGAAAAATGTTTTATTTTTTAAATGTTTTCTTTTTTAAAATAAGTTTCAAAAAAAATTTGAAATTTTTTTTTTCAAAAAAATTCAAATTTTTTTTTTAAATTTTCGAAAAAAGTTTTTTTTTTCAAGAGTTTTTTTTTAAATGTTTTTCGAAAAAAAAAACTTTTTAAAAAAAAAGCTTTTCTAAAAAACTTTTTTTTCAAAAAAATTCAAATTTTTTTTAATCTTCGAAAAAAAAAATTTCAAAAGTTTTTTTTTATAAAAGTTATTTTTTAAAATGTTTTTCGAAAAAAAAAACTTTTTTAAAAAAAGCTTTTTTTAAAAAACAAAAAAACTTTTGAAAAAAAAACTTTTTTCGAAAATTTTTAAAAAAAATTGAAACTTTTTGAAAAAAAAAATTTCAAACTTTTTTTGAAACTTATTTTAAAAAAGAAAACAATTAAAAAATAAAACATTTTTCGAAACATTAAAAAAAACATTTTTCAAAACTTTTTAAAAAAAAAATTGAATTTTTTTGAAAAAAACTTTTTTCAAATATATTTTCGAAACTTAAAAAAAAACATTAAAAAAAAACATTTTTCGAAAAAAGAAAACATTTTTCGAAACTTTTTTAAAAAAAATTTGAAATTTTTTTGAAATTTTTTTTGGAATTTTTTTTTTTTGAAAAGTTTGGTGCAAAAATCATCCCTAGGTTGTAAAAGGACTAAAATACCCCTAAGATAACAAACACTTTTAACCCTTAACGGAAAAATATTTGCACCATCCGTCCTCAGGGATGTATGGTGTACTATTTTACAACCACAATGATGTATGTTGCGCGAAGTATTAACGAGGGATGTAATTCAAACTTTTGACAAACCACAGGGATGATTTTTGCACTTTACTCTTGTAAGTAACTCTACAAATACATATACAAGTAAAGAAAGAAAAACGAGTTTAATATGAAGCCAAGAGCAAAGATCAAAAAACTAAACTCCAATCATACCTGTAAGGAAGTTTAACTAAATAATAGATCTCATCTATAGCTCGCCATTCAAACATAATACATTTTTTTGAATCGAAGATTTCAAAGTCGTATAATACTTAGAGTTTCTTACTTTTTTTTCATAAAGGTAAATTTATTAAGAAAATGAGCCACAAAGGCAAAGTAAAACCCGCTTCAAAGCTTACAAAAAATAGATATGGACACACCCCCCACTAACAAGCTTGAGCAAACAAAACATTGGCATGGACAACATTCCATGCTCAATCTCATAAACAACCAAACAATCAATAACAGTAAAGGCCATGGACAAATCCCATGCTTAATACTCAAACAACAAATACAAGCAACTAGATAAAAAAACTAAATACCTAGCTGCTTCCCATATCACATACTACTTGATCCCATTTAACAAAGACCAAGCTCCTTCATATCCATGGCACTTCAAAAAAGACTTGTTCATAAGCTTGATATGGAAAACCACTTCAAAATACATGGTAGTTTTGATTCAACCACAAAGGGAAGCAACCTCCACTACCAATCCATCCCCATGGATATAACCATACCCAAAGCTACGACACATAAAAAGTAAGCATAAAGAGACTTACTCACCAATCGCCATCAGAAACAATGCAAGATAAAAATAGGAGAGGTGCCAGTGTAGCACATCAAGCTTATTGCCTCCTCAAAACCCCCATCTATGTAAAACCCAGTGGGAAACCATAAAAGGGGGAAAGAGTACAACTAAGCCTGAATCCTCTCACAAGATGCTATAAACCTACATATCCATCATCACAACACTTAGCAGATACAAGGTTTACAAGGGTGGACAAAGCTTCACATAAACACAGGTTTGGAATCTAGAAAATTGTACAAAGAGTAAGAAAAAGGCAGAGAAAGAAACCATACCTTCCAAGAAGGCATAGCACCCAACTCCCCTAATACAGACTCAATTGTCCACTAATAGCACATCAAACCTTTCCCAAACAACATCCAAATAACTCCCCACCCAAACCCTCCACATAAGAGGAAAAACAAAAGAAATTAACATACCTGATCAGATACCAATACATAGAAAGAAGATCATAGCAACAGACCAGCAGGGGGAATAATCAGCATCTATAACCAGACATCAGCATAACCCAACCTGCAAGAACAAGCCACAATCCCAAACAACAATTCCTGCTAAAGTCGTAGATTAAACATAAACGTACCTAATTCCTATTGCAATCCCAAAGCCCAGTCCCACCAAAGGACCAGCCAAACCAAATCAGATAAACAAACTCACAACACATTAGTTAATCATTTGGTCCCCTATCTCAAAATTAACTCTCTCAATAGAGTTAATACCACTGATCAATTTGATATTCCATATCGCAGCTGCATTAGAGACTTCAACAGAAGGTTTAACCGCAAGACTTAAAAGCTTAAGCCTAATAGTGTTTATAATAATCTTAGTTAGACCATCAACATCTCTAAAAGTCATTCCCATCCTTCTATTATTCCTCTCCTGCCACAAAAAATAAATACAAGCACCAAAAACCAATCTCTGAATTACACTCCATATACTGTTTCTGGCCGGGTAGTTAACAAGACCAGATATAGCATTTGGCCAAGTATTTCCCACATGATCGATTCTAGCCATAGGCTTAAGCCTTTCCCATAGTCTCTTAGAAAACACACAAGAGAAAAATAAATGACAATGAGATTCACTATTATCTCCACATAAAAAACACGAAGTTACACCAACATTAAACCACTTGGCAAGCCTATCACTAGTTTTGAGTCTCTCTTTGACAGCTAACCAAGCAATAAAAGCATGTCTAGGGATTCATTGATTGAACCAAACATGTTTGTGCCATATAACATCAGGACAATCATTCTTAAGCGCTCTCCAAACCTCAGTAGCACTAAACTTCCTTTCTATTCCTTTCTTATCCCACCAAACAGTTAAGTCTTTACAATCTTCTCTAATATCAGGCATCGGGACCTCAAGAATATCATCAAACTCCCCAATCCAGTCAATAGGCCATGCCCAAGATCTATTAACAGTAAGATCACTCACACTACTATTTAAAGATAAACCAGCCCGTTTAATAATAGCATGGCAAATGAACTTACTAATAGGACCCCTAGCATGCCATTTATCATCCCACACATTACAAGATTTACCATATCCTATCTTAACAAACACAAACTCTTTAATCATGTCTCTTTAAGATAACATGTGTTTCCAACACCAAGACATACCTCTCGTAGCTTTAATATCCCAAATGTTTTGCCCCTTTAGCTTATGGAGTTTCACCCATTTAACCCAGACAGAGTCCTTATCACATAGGGCATGCCAAAGGTGTTTAACCATAAGGGCAATGTTCCAACTATGCATCGATTTAAGACCTAAACCCCCTTGACTTTTAGGTTTACAAATATCATCCCATTTTACACTAACAAGGGCACCCGTCTTCCTGTTATTCCCCCATAAAAAATTACTTAAGAGATTATCTATATCATCACATACAGCAAGAGGAAGGATAAATAAAGATCCCCGATACACTTGCATTGAAGAAAGAACATATGCAATAAGTTGTAATCTACCAGCAAATGAGAGACATTTGTTCTTCCAAGAATTTAACTTATTTTGAACAACCTCTAATAGGTAACTGCAGTCCCTCTTAGTAATTCTCTTAGACACCAAAGGAACACCTAAATACCTAATGGGCAACTTACCCTCGGTAAAAGGCATAACCATTAAGATATCATTCTTCACATCAATGGGGATATTACAAAAGAAAACGTTACTCTTACTCATACTAGGATATAAACCAGAAGAAAGAGTAAACTCATCTAAACCCCTCCTTAGTATAGAAGCAGACACCATATCTCCATGACATAGCATAAGCAGGTCATCAGCAAAACAAAGACTATTAATCTTTAATTTCTGACATCCAGAATGATACTTGAATCTCTTATCTAGCCTAATTTGCCTTTTAACCATACGATTTAAAACTTCCATAACCAAAGTAAAAAGGTATGGTGATATCGGATCACCCTGCCTTAAACCCCTTTTAGATTTAAAATATCCGTGAGTCTCTCCATTAATACACACAGAAAATGAAGCAGTTTCAAGACACGTCATAATCCAATGGATCATAAAAAGATGAAAACCAAATTCCTTAAGACAATTTTTTAGAAAACTCCAACTAACTGTATCATAAGCTTTCTGTATATCAATTTTAAAAGCACAATTCCTCATGCCACATTCCTGTATATCAATTTTAAAAGCACAATTTATGTATATCAATTTTAAAAGCAGTTTCATGAGTTTCTTACATGAAATGTCAAATTTTTGTTGTTTAGTTTTGTATATTATTCACCTTTTTAGGCTACCCAAGGATAAATAATATCATCGTTGTTTTGATCAAATAACGCGACGTGTTGTTGGAGCAAACTCATATCTCGACCGTTATATAATGGTGTGTCGCCGAGATGTTGTTTGTCCGGTGCATTCACAACTACTTCAAATACTAGCTGACCGACTTTTACACCTTCCAAAACTCGACAAAAACTAAACACAAAATATTCCTAGGTGTGTTTTATCCATCTAGAACCCGTGGAAATTAAGTTTTCCCGGATTCTAGGTGGTCCATATGGACTGGAAATCAAAAGTCCGGTTTTTGGTTAGGTTTGGATGATTTTGGCTGGTTTCGGCATTTTTGGTTGTTTTGGACGGTTTTGATCAGTTTTCAAACGGTTAGGTCGCTTTTGACCAAGGGTTGCCGAGAAAAAACGTAATCCTTGTTTCAAGCTTTCATTTGCTTAGTCGTGGTCTTGAAACGGAGTCATGTAGCACATGTTATGGCCTTTTTATTGCAACCCATGTTTTCTGAAAATTACAATCTAAATTTGTTTTTGTGTGTTAGCGATTATGTTTGGGACTTTATTTCTTTACCATATGGAATTAGTAAAACTAACTCCCTATTGTATTTTTTTGTATATGTATGTTGTATATATGTATGTTGTATATATGTGAAGTCGAAGCACAATAGATTGTAAGTAACTCTACAAATACATACACAAGTAAAGAAAGAAAAACGAGTTTAATATGAAGCCAAGAGCAAAGATCAAAAAACTAAACTCCAATCATACCTGTAAGGAAGTTTAACTAAATAATAGATCTCATCTATAGCTCGCCATTCAAACATAATACATTTTTTTGAATCGAAGATTTCAAAGTCGTATAATACTTAAGCATGAGTTTCTTACTTTTTTTTCATAAAGGTAAATTTATTAAGAAAATGAGCCACAAAGGCAAAGTACAACCCGCTTCAAAGCTTACAAAAATAGATAGGACACATCCCTACCTAGAAGCTTAAGCAACAAAAACATCGGCATGGAAAAATCCCATACTCAAAAACCAAACCAACAAATACAAAAAGCTAAATACATACTCCTTATACATAAAACCATGACCCATAAAAACCTATACTACTTGAAATCCAGAAAAAGCAACGCCTGGTAATAAACTTCATCAGAATCAATAAACACTTGTCAGCATAAATCTTGGACAAAAGACCAAGCACCTGCAAACAAAGAAATACCAAACTCCTCCTTTGCCACCAAGACAAACCATTCCAGAAATCAATAAGGTACATAATCTTAACCCATGAAGGGAACAAAACATGCACCCATATCCAATTACACTACCAAAAACCAGTCCCACCAATGGACCAACAGAACTAACATGAAATTATGGAACTCATACTTATACAGGTGGTGGTGGTGCAACCATACCATGCATTTGGTTCATATCAGCATCCATACTATTTGAGACAATATTACTCGCCATAAATTGAGAACTCCCACTAAGATCATCACCCACATCTTCCTCCATAAGCCCTCCATTGTTCTTCTTAATAGCATCAATAACCTGATCAAAAGCCTTCACGCCAATAGAAGATTTATAGAAATCAATTTTCTCCTTAGACCATGAATCAAACTCTATAGAAGTAAACAGTTTCCCAGCCTTAAAAAGCTCCACTTCTGCGTATTGCTTCTTTATATCTAACACACTAATCCTTTCTTCTTCATCCTTGTAAGCTTCCTCATAAACTGCTTGGTAAGCCTCATTAACCGATAGATTTTTATCCATCACAACCCCTCTAAATTTCTCATCAGCAATATTTGTAGCTGTGATAGCTATCATGTTGCTGCTATTTTTAATCTGTTTCTCAAACAGACCAATCTTTGAATTAAGCTCACACACTGAAGCCTTCTTAACGACCTCCTTCATTTTCTCTGTAAAATACTCCCTTAGCTCATTATCCCAACACCTCATCTCATCACCCAAAATTTGAGTACCCTTTACACAACACCTATCAATGTTTTTCCTCATTTCCTCCCATTCCACTATTTTCTCAATTCCATTCTCATCGCTTAAACTTGCAAACCTGTTTTGAGAGCTAGATTGCACATCAATGTTACTATCCTTCTTGTTCAGCTTAATTGTCTTCCTTATCTCAACATTATTGTTATTAGAACCCTTTGACTTAATCACTCTCTTTTCATTCACCATGTTTCCACTCTTATCAACCTCAATACTACTAATAATATTTACTTGTGGTTCCACATTTTGTTTATTAATACTGTTATCTCCCACATTACTTGTATTCCTTCCCCCTTTAGCAGATACATTATTACCCCTACTATCGATATCCATCTCACTTACACCCTTCATTAAAGCATCCACTTGATTACTATTACCCGCAACATTGCCATTTTTCTTCACATATACTCTCTGCTCACCACCTTCCCTATTATATCTCGGATCTCCATTCCCTCTACCGCCTCTACCCATTCCACCTCTACCTACACCACCTCTACCCCTAACATTATAACCACCCCTACTCGTACCTTCCCCAAACTCATTACCTGTCCAAAGAATCCCCTACCATTTCCATTAACGGCCTTCCTATTAGTAACCGTCTTCCACTCTCCTTCCTCCTCCAACTGATAACCCTCTGTATCCACAGCCTTACCTTTGCCTTCCACCTTATTGCTCTTCTCAGTTACAACAATAACCCTCTTAGTACACTTGTCATATCTGTGTCCAAAAACCTTACAGTGAGAACATGCAGGTGGCCACCAAGGATACTCCACATCCAACTCCATAGACTTACCCAAGCTTTCATATGTTACTAACACACTTTGAGGCAAACCCCTCTCAGCACTAACCTCAATCAAAACTCTCACAAAACTTTCTCTACCATAAGCTCTATCGCACATGGCAGTGGTCATCCTATCCATCATAATAGGTATACCTATGCAACTTGCAATTCTAACAATCCCCTCGGTACTCCAAGCTTCCAATGAGACATTCATTATCTTAATCCATAGTGGCACCCTAGCTGGTTCCGGCTTAACCGTACACATACCAGGTCCCATTTTTGAACAAACAACGGCACACCATCAACTAGCCATGGGCCATTCTCTAACACAAACTGCATACCTTCATCTGATTTGAACTTAAAGAAGTATAAGCCACAATCATTTGTTATAACCTCAGCAAAACCATAGTTCCTCCACATTCTCCTCAAATGCCCTATAATGTCTTTATACGCCATCTTAATACCCACAAAGTACCCAACTAAAGTCATGACCTATTTTTTACTACCCATTTCTACCACAAGATCTAGATTAGCACTCGGTACCTGTTTTTCATTAATAATAACAGGATATGCTTTCAACATATTGATATTACTCTCCACCATACCCTGCACAGCCTTCACAAACGCACTAGACACCATAGTGTTAACCCCCTCCTCCATAACAGTATCACCCTTAACATTACTACCCTCTACAACATTTCCCTTGCTTCCATTACCATTCAAACTTGGCCACTTCTCACTGTCATCTAAAGATAAACTAGTATCAACTTTATTCCCCCATCAAACATAACCTCACCCCTTCTAACAAACCTAGGGCTATCATTAATATTAATCCTATTCAAAATGGGATTCTCAGCAACAGGAACTGGCATAGGCCCTAATACACTATTCTGACTCATACCATTACTGTTACCATCAACAGAAACAAAGTTAATATTACCTTGTTTCCTTTGAGGATCACTCAACATTTCATCATTCACCTCGTGTTCAATACTAGCATAAACCTCACCTTCAAACAAAACCTCACTTACACTTCTAGAATCCTGACTCTGAGCCTCTGAACACGCCACAGACTCATCATCTCTGCCATCCCCAGCCTCACTATTACCATCAAAATCAACTCCCTCTATATCCTTTCCCCCATAACTTTTCTTAACCCCCTTTTTAAAATTAACATGAGAGGGTTTCGATACCTGTTTTGATTGCGTATTCCCCACAAATAAACCTGTTTCCTTGTTTCGAATCCTGATGCCCTTCTTAGTACGAATCATTTCATCCGAACCCCTAGGTGGAACCTGGTCCGAATTAGAGTTTGGAGGATCTAACTTCACCATGGTAAAACTAGAAAAGATCAATAAACGTGATAGAATAGAAGAACCATGGTGAGAAAAGATGGATTAATGAATGAAATTAATGCACGAGTATGAATGAATAGTATGTGTTCTTATGTGTGTGTAAACGGCTAATCTCAGCACAGTAAAATGAATATTAAAAAAGGATTAAAGAACTTTTTGTGGTGGATTAATATATGAATAGATAGATCTTGAATAGTAGAATCTAATATAAAAATAAAATCAATGATCCAAAGGTTGGATCAAATTTAGATGATATATTTCTTAATAAAATGTCAAGGTTTTTAGAGAGAAGGAAAAAAGAGAGAGAAATCACATAGCATGAGTTTCTTACATAAAATGTCAAATACTTGTTGTTTAGTTTTGTATATTATTCACCTTTATAGGCTACCCAAGGATAAATAATATCATCGTTGTTTTGATCAAATAACGCGACGTGTTGTTAGAGTAAACTCATATCTTGACCGTTATATAATGGTGTGCCGCCGAGATGTTGTTTGTCCGGTGCATTCACAACTACTTCAAATACTAGCTGACCGACTTTTACACCTGGCAAAACTCGACAAAAACTAAACACAAAAAATTCCTAGGTGTGTTTTATCCATCTAGAATCCGTGGAAATTTAGTTTTCCTGGATTCTAGGTGGTCCATATGGACTGGAAATCAAAAGTCCGGTTTTTGCTTAGGTTTGGATGATTTTGGCCGGTTTCGGCATTTTTGGTTGTTTTTGCCGGTTTTGATCAATTTTCGACCGGTTAGGCCGCTTTTTACCAAGGGTTGCCGAGACAAAACGTACCCCTTGTTTCAAACTTTCATTTTCTTAGTCGTGGTTTTGAAACGGAGTCATGTAGCACATGTTATAGCCTTTTTATTGCAACCCATGTTTTCTGAAAATTACAATCTAAATTTGTTTTTGTGTGTTAGTGATTGTGTTTATGAATTTATTTCTTTACCATATACGTCGTTATTCATGCCGGCTGCACCAAAGAAAGCATGTCAAATCCATAAGTCTTGAGATGCGACCGCTTCCAATAAAATAAACGGAGTTGACCTTTGATCACGCCTACTAAATTAAGCTTTGTAGGAAACTAACAATTCTCCCATGACCAATGTGTACAGTCGATACTTCCTATCATCCCGGGAAACTCATGTTTTGCCTCGTGATGAGCATAGAGTTTCTCCAAGTCAGTATAAGTCGGCTTTCGTAAGTACTTTGTACCATATAATTCCATGATGCCGGTACATAACTTTTGAAGACAGTCTCGGGTTGTTGTCGCGCCCATTTGCAAATATTCGTCAAGAGCATCAGGCACGGGTCCGTACGCCAATTGACGAATAGTGAAAGTGCATTTCAACAATGGCGAAAGACATTCTCGATGCGTAGCATCCGTTGAGTTTCAAAAATAAGAGTAGTTATTTTTCAAATCGTTAACAATTTGTAAGAATAAAGTTCGATCCATTCGGAATCGTTCACGAAATGTCTCAGCAACATATTGCGGTCCGACAGTAAAATAAGCAGCTACTAGAAGATTATGTGCACCCTTGTAATCTCTATGTACATACGCTCGTTTTTTTTGATGATTCGTAACCCGCTTCACAAGTTTGCGTAAAAACCTCAAACTCACTTGTAACTTCATCCTCGTCGTCAGAAGAGTCGGAAAAAAATAATTCATAAGTCATTGTATATTAGAGAATTGTGTGTTTAATTTGTGTGGAAAAATGTTGATTTAATAGGGTATTTATAAGGTAGTAGTTTGAAATTTTTATTTTTTTATAACATGTACAAAACAAATCCAAACGATCATATGTTTCAAACGGTTATAAATTTCAAAAGGGTCATGGGTAAGACCTATTTGAGCCCGACCGAAATACGCGATCGATTAGTCATAACGGCGCGACTAGGTCGCGACTCGCGACCGAGTGCGATCAACCAAATGGGCTTACCGTTGTGGGTAGCCTAAGTGAAGTGTTTACTATGGAAATTTACAGGCAATTATAACTTAGCCTAAAAGTTTGATAAGTTATCAGAAAATCGTAACACTAGAGTTGCATACAAATCGATGTGTATCGGTTCGTATTTAAGATACCATACAGAAATGGAAACTTTGATCACAAAAGGCGGAGCTATACTATAAAATCGTCGAGTGCGCAATTTTTTTTAATATGAGTACCTGTATAGTACATAATTTTGAGATCGAGTTCATTTTGAAGAAATAACAAATTTTAGCAATTATATATATTACGCGACAAAATTTTATCGGGTTCCCGTGCATCCACAGAAACCCCTAGCCCCGCCCCTGCGCATAGATAAACGTGAATACATCAAAGTATTACCGCTAATGATTTGATAGAACCCTTACATGAACCCCATTTGACTATTTTCCATTACTCAATCAACAAAAATGAACAAGTTGAATACCATCAGGTTTAATGATTACTTATAATCATTTATATAAGTACCCTTCCAAGACCTTCATCTCCAACTCCAACCGCAACCCAACCCATCATGCATCTACGCAAATTATCAGTACTTCTGACGATTACTAATCGGATCTGCGAATTTTAGTGAGACAAGACTTTCTACATACCCAGAGATAAACGTCCGTACTTCTTGATTAGATATGACGTCTACACTTTTACAGAATGTTTGTTCCTCAAGATCATATATAAATACTTGATCGCCGGTTAGAAACAAAAGTTTTCCGTTGTCATAAAACAATTTGTGGCTTAACCTTAGGAATCCTATCGAATCCATGGATTTCAATCTTTGTCCAAGATTCCATGACGCCGTACTCATTCATCACCCATACCTCACCTTTCACATCATGGAATACAGCAAGCTTTTCAGCAAACTCAACAAGTTTGCAATCAAGATTACACGTCCGCCTGATATTACCTGTAAACAAGTGGGGTGGTAAGGGCACTTCGCTGAATTTCTCATCCGCAAAGCTGAAAGCAAAAACTACTGGTTTATGATCAGAATCGTTGTTAGAAATCCAGTGAATACACCCATTAACATTAACACCTGAAGACCGGTCCCCAAAATAATGAATATAAGGCGAATTACTCAACATCCTCCAAGTACGGCTTCTAAGGCTATAAACATACACATACATTTCATCACGTGGTACCTCATAATTATGCAGTATAGGACAGTGACAGATGGTGACAACCTTGTAATCATCTGTCTTAGAATCATAACCCAATCCAGTCATAAGAAAATAATTGTGGTGTATATGAAACGTGTGCCTAACATTTTGGAATTTCACATACTCTCTAGTAGTTAGATTTAAAACCACAAAGCAAGTAACCCGATGCGCCCTCTCATTAGCTGAAGCTAAAACAAGACCATTAATAGAACCTTCTAAATAAAAATCTTCTGATTCTAGAGGAAGCTTAACTTTAACACTTTTATTTGTAAATCAAATAAATAAAGTTAATTAAATTAACATAAAACAAATAACAGAAAAGTACAGACATAATTATAAACGATAATTAAATAAAACACTAAAATAATAAAAAGACTTACTAAATCACCAGCAAGTCGAGGCACGCGTAAGACACGCTTAGATATAAAGAGCTGAGGCACGTGTTTGACACGCTTCCCTTAAAACAGATTCGTCGTCTGTTTCCTAGGGTACAATAGTCGAAACAGTAAGTCTGTCGGACTTAACAAAACTGCCTGGAATTTCACCTTTACAGATGCGTACTCCATATGTTGGAAATCAATAATAATACTTATACTTATTGATTTTATGTGTGAAAAACTATGGAATTAGGCCTCTATTTATACACAATAGACGCCCTTGCAGTTTACTCATCCCACCGATGTGGGACAAAAAATAAACTATTTTTCCTCTTTAAGCATGGTACCAAATGCCTAATTTTGAGACACGATATCTCATTCACATCACCTTCATTTTGGACACATAAAGTCTCATTGTGAAGCTCTCTTCAAGGAGAACGCGAACCTATAAATTATCACTAATATATATGATACATATATATACATGATTGTATCCACAGTTGGTCAAAAGTTATTTTGCCAACAATATTTTCCAACAATCCCCACATGAATAGAGATCGGTTGTAATACATAAAAGTTTCAATAAAATTCCAACAGTTGAATCTTGCATAGGATAGGTAGGTGTGACCCTTTGAACCTTCCCTTGTGAGATGCACTTAGTCTCCTAGATCTAAGTAGACGCGATGTCTTTGAACTTTGCCTCTGTTTACGTAGACGACAATACACACTCACACAAGACTCTCACTGACATTGTCAAGTCCTCATAGTCGTGTTCGTTATGGTCATGAACACTAGCCTGGTTCTGCAAGAGCTCTTAGAAATTGTGCCCCCACAATTTATTTCGAAGCGACCCCTACTTCTCTCTCACATAGGTGATTTCATCTTGAATCATTAAAAACATATGTTTTATGATTTCATCTTGAATCATCATGCTTTATGATTTCATCCTGAATCATTTAAGCCATATGTTTAACCTCTCAATAAGTCACATTGTTCTAGGAATGGACTAGGAAAGTTATTGTATTAAGTAACTCCCCCACATTGGCGTGACTTCCCCCACATTTCTATGATTAGGTTGTCCTATTGAACCCAGATCTTGGGATCTCCAATCAACTGGGTTAGGTTTTCCTTCATAGAAACTCATTCTTTTAAGGGCTTTAGTCCCATTACTTTAGACGACTCACTAACTAACTCTCTGCTTAAGCCTTTCGTAAGCGGATCCGCGATGTTATCCTTTGACGTTACGTAGTCAATCTTGATAACTCTAGTTGAGAGTAGTTGTCGCAACAATCACAATCTATGATGGATATGTCTCGACTTACCGTTTTACATTTGTGATATGAGCTCTGTCAAATTCTATTGACTATCACACTTTATAAACATGGTCGTTACCGGTATACGCCATCTTGGTATCCCTTTACGAATTAACGTAAACTATCCTGCATATTCTACAAATTTATCTCAAATAATAAATTCATATTTCATCATAAATTTAGCTATAATTGTCTCTTTGAAATACTTTCAAGATTTCTAGGACATAGCTTTCCACTTAGGATAAATACATCCCCTCTAGTGGATTTAGATTCTTATATGTAATAATCTATATTTGCATTACTCAATCACTTGATAGTAGTAGGAGATCTTCCATAATGCAATATTATTAGTATCATAGTACTCAAGTAATACTGATTCAAATGGTCCCCACTTGAATTACTAATATATCTGCTTGCCTGATTATAAGTTCTAAATCAGATTATACACACGTCATTAGACACATAAGATACCCAATATTCTTTGAGTATTCAAAATGGGAAACAATTTTACCTCTATTTTAAATAGATTTAAAAAAATGTCACTGGACTCTAGCTAGGCCGGAATCCCCCACATTGAACCTCTCAATAATATTGTTTTTCTTAATGGTTGACTTCAAAACGAATCCATATGGGTTCAACAAACCCAACAACTAATGAAATTCATGTCAAATATTGACTCCAACAGATCATTAGTGGATTTATTCATCTTGTTATCACTTCTAGTGATAAGTATATTCATGTATAAACACAAGAGTACATATTTACTATTGATCACACGTACATACATCAATTTAGAATCCACATTCTGACATGATATGGTCAAAAAGTTTGATGTCATTGTTTGGTAGCTTGTCTTAAACCATATAATGACTTAATTAGCCTACAAACTTTTCTCTCTAGCATAGGAACTATGAAACCCTCAAGCTGATTCATGTAAAGTTCCTTTTTCTAAATCCCTGTTTAGAAATATCGTTTTCACATCCACATAAGAAACTTCCAAAATTTCTTAATGCGGTCAATAAAGTACCATCATAATGAGGTTTTCCGTGTAACATGAAAATAAGCATCAAAGGAAGATAGGCCTTCTCGTTTATTTTAAAATTATTTGATTACCAATATTTCTTTGCACATGTCAATGGTGACATGCACATGTCATTGGCGACATCGAATTTATCTAGTTTTTTTTAAGATCCATTTATAGCCTAGTGGTTTACAACTTAAGGTACACCCACGAGCTTCTATGTTTACTTTGTAAAATATAATCTATTTCACTTTTGGCTTCTTTTCATTGATACCCTTTCAAAGAAGTTATTGCTTTTCAGTAAGAAGTAGACTCATTTTCTACCATAAAAGAAACAAAAATCAAATCCAACCAATCTCTCGGTTCATGTCATTTTGTTTCTTCTAGGTTCAACCTCTCCTTGGGTCAATCTTGTCTCTCATCTAAGAGATCATATCATCTCGTTGTCTCTAACCTTGGACAACCTCTTCATCTATTCAAGATGATCTTCCAATTTCCTTCATAAACAAGGAAATATATTTCTAAAGAAAGAATCATTCCTTAATTCTATTACTGTGTCTATTTTCGATTCATGTACAATGAAACGATAAGCAATGCTATATGAATTTCATACGGATATCTTAGCTAGATATCCCCCTTATTTGTAAGTACTTATAAGATAGTTTTCTTCCTCACCCTTAGTTCGTTAGAAGTATCTTATTTTATTTACAAGGGATCTTATCTAAAAGATAAGTAATCGATATAATTGCTTTCCCCCACATGCCATGGCTTAAACCTGGACTTAAGAACATGGAATTAACCATTTCTTATATGGTACGATTCTTTTATATAACAAGAGCAATGTATTTGTGTCTTATTCTAAGTTTAGCATAAAAATTTAGAAACAGAGACACATGTTCACCACCAATAACTTCAAATCACCTTATTATCAATAATAAGTTGGTTCTCAACTTAATTATATAGATCATCTTGTCTATATCCTTACTCTCAAGTAAGTGTAAATGACAATATTTTGTACCACAGTCAGCCAATATGATAAACTACCCGATATTCGCTACTTAGTAGGTATCCATTCCAAATCGCATAAAACCATGTGAATCATATCAAGGTTTTCAGTTATTTCTGTTCAACCAAGAGAAAAGACTTGTCAAATTGGCTTCAACACAATTTTTAATTTTGTAGTCTATGTCAATATAAAAATGGGTATCCAATTTGGTTTAATTGGACAACATGTTGAGTAAAATTTAAAACAAGTCAAAGTAAGTTATACCATACATTTAAAAAATAAACAAATATGTCGAATTCACCCTCATTTTTCTAACATGACCATTTGAAAACATAATCAACTTGACCATTTTAAAGGCATAACCCGTATGCACTTAATTTACATTATTCGTTAAATCGATTTTTATTTGATTTAGACACAAATGAAAGCCAAATTTCATTAAGCAACCATCCAGATTCAAGATTCCTACAAATCTCCGACACGCACAACGTTGGTTAACTTAGTTCCTTTTCCAGATGTAAATCACATCTTTTTTCTTTATATTAACAGTTGGAGAGTTGCCGAAACTCGTTCTCTCCATTCTCAACTGCAATATAAGACTTAATCAAACTCTTATCACCATATACATGACATGATACAAAGTGCTGATGCACCATTATCTATGGTTGAGTTCACTCATGATCTCAGTTTTCATGTCATTCTAGCCATTTAACACATAGTTACGGCACAAAAGGTTTCTGAATGCTTTAAAGCATCTATCGTACACATAACTCGAGTATCGGTCTCCCATTTTACAAGTAAGGGAGCAGATCCTTTAGATGTCACTCATGACATTCCAAATAATTTGTTAATCCGATGTCTCATAATTAGTTTGAAACTAATTTTTGTTACTATTAACAACGTTCTAAATCACATAGTGTTTCTTATCCAAAACGAATTAAATCGAATTTTGTTTCAAACCACTAATGTTTTGTACGATCCGTTACACAAAACCACTTTAAAGAAAGTCTTTCGACTAAACAATTAAAGAATGTCTCCTATGACATAATCTTTCTAACAAAACCACATATGTTGTCAATCTTCATCACGAAGATCTTAATAGATCAATTTCATATGATCAATTTCTAAAATAAAACTCAACAAGGTTTCAGTATATCCATTCTTTTAAAGAAACTCAACAAGGTTTTAATAGATATGCCTTTAAACTCAACAATGTTTTTATAGGTATATCTATAAACTCAACAAGGTTTCTATAGGTATATCTATAACTCAACAAGGTTTCTAGAATATATATGGTTTATAATTAAACTCGGCCCAATTTAAAATAAATTACACAAGTCAAACAAACACTTCCACTTATTTAGTAAAATAGTGTATGTAATCTGATATTTAATGATAACTCGTACCATTTTCAATATCTTGTTTCAAAAAAAATTCTTCTTGATTTCATTGAACACGTTCCAAAAATCTAATATAATAACAACTTGCATTTTATGAGATCCATGAATACATTCTAATAATCTCATAAAATAGCAACTTATATTTTACGAGATTTGTGTCAAAGAAACTCCACTTGGTTTCAATGAATCTAAATTCATCATGATTTCAATCATGTTGTAGTTGGCGCACCAATTACATTTACAAGATACACTAGGGTTACAATTGTGTTACCACAAGTTAAGAACTATTAAAACAATTTGGTATCTAATAAACTCAACATGGTTTATATAAACTTGTACCAAATCTGATTCAAAGAAACTCAATCGTGGCTTCAGTAAATCTAGGTTAAAACTATAACATATGTAATAAACAAACTAAACAATCAGTTTGAACGCAAACTCATCATGGTTTCAATACAAACTGATACGATAAACTGTTTTAAAAATCGTTTATAGATCTGTAACACAAGATATGTTAATTAAAATTCTGTTTACTTAAAATTGATTTCCTAAAGAAACACAATCTTTGTTTCGAGAGAATACAGTTTGTATAAAAATAAGTTAATTAAATTAATATGATTTTAGCAAAAAAATGTTTAATTCTGTTACACAGAATCTGTTTTAAGACTGTAGGAAAACGATAACACTTTTATTTATAAATCAAATAAATTAAATTAATTAAATTAACATAAAACAAATAACATAATTAACAGAAAAATAAATACATACATAATTATAAACGATAATTAAATAAAAAATAAAATAATAAAAAGACTTACAAAATCACCAGCAAGTCGAGGCACGCGTAAGACACGCTTAGAACTAAAGAGCCGAGCCACGTGTATGACACGCTTCCCTTAAAACAGATTCGTCGTCTGTTTCCCAAGGTACAACAGCCGAAACAGTAAGTTGTACTGTCGGACTTAACAAAACTGCTTGGAATTTCACCTTTACAGATGCGTACTCCATATGTTGGAAATCAATAATAATACTTATTGATTTGATGTGTGAAAAAACTATGAAATTAGGCCTCTATTTATGCACAATAGACTCCCTTCCAGTTTACTCGTCCCACCGATGTGGGACAAAAAATAAACTATTTTTTCTCTTTAAGCATGGTACCAAATGCCTAACTTTGAGACACGATATCTCATTCACATCACCTTCATTTTGGACACATAAAGGCTCATTGCGAAGCTCTCTTCAAGGAGAACGCGAACCTATAAAATATCACCAATATATGATACATGCATATACATAATTGTGTCCACAGTTGGTCAAAAGTTATTTTGCCAACAATATTTTCCAACAACTAATTCCTGGTTGTTATTAACTGGAAATAAATAAACTGAAACATCTCTTACTGGCCAGAAGATGAGGTGCTTTCGGTTTAGCGATTTTTGTAGATAGGTTCAAATGAATTCGGGATCTGAAAGTAAAGATTGCCATTCCTTTGAAACGCATCGAAACCGGCCTAAAATTTTTACAGGAAGACGGTATAGAATGTCAATGATGATATCGTTTGGGAGTGTGACGTTGCTTTCTTCGCACGTCATTGTTGTTATCTTTTTCTTTTTGAACGAAGTCATTATTGTAATCGATCGACAGAATGAGAGAATGATCAATTAATTATAGTATATATAGAGAGATTGCATACAGGTCGGTTAGGATAAAATTTCAGGATGAGGCCTCAAAATTTATCTTACAATACTTTCTATATATTAATGGATGAATAATATCTACTTACAATACTTTCCATCTTAAGTGTTTGTATGATGTTGTTACTTTAGAGTAAGAGAAAAAGACGAATTTAGTCATTTTTTGAATCATGTATATACATTGTGGTCATTTTTTTTAAACACAAATTTAGTTATACATAAATTTAGTTATACACAAATACTAAGTGTTCAACTCTATTATGTTTTTTGTCATGTGAAAGTAATATATATAATTAATTAGTGGCTTACTGTCTATATGAAAGTAATATATATAATTAATTAGTGGCCCATAAGCTCAACTAACGGCAGACAACTCCACAAATATACTCAACCACTTGATAACAACTTAATTTGTCCCTAATTCTAAAATTGGCCAAAAAATGGTTATAAAATGATCAACTTGACTGTATTAGTCTTTTTCCCTAGAGTATACGCGTCTTAGGGTTTCATCTATATTCATTTAATATATGTAGATACAAGAGGGACCATCATTACAACATATACCCTATATAATACATCGTTGATATGAATTACTAAAAATATACTAAAGATTTATTTTACGAGCTTGAGATTCTCGATAAATGTTCAGATGGGACCTAAAATAAAAAAAAAGATAAGATGGTAAACCTTTCACTCTTTTACTGAAGATATCTGCAAACTTGTGTGTGGAGGATACATGCAAAACACGTACAATCCTTTTAGTGAAGATATCTGCAAACTAGTTTGTGGAGGCGACGTGCAAAACACGAACATGTCAAAAGGCAACACGTTCCTTAACAAAATGTAAATCTATTTCAACTTGTTTAGCTCGTTGGTGATGTACAAGATTAGTGTCTAAATAGCATGCACTAACAATATCACAAAAACCAATAGTTGATCGAGATAAAGGATAGCACAATTTAAGAAAAAGATTACAAAGCGAAGCTAATTTTGCAGCAACATTAGAAGTACTCAGATTCCCATCCGTAGCATCAACAACCGTCTCATTAGGTTTACCACTCGTATCATCTTCCACTTTCATCCGTAAGATCACCACTAACCCTCTTCTTGAAGAGAAGGTTTAAAAAATGTCCATTTTTAAATTTGATGAAATCATGTGATTATGAAGTGTAAAATAAGCATTTATTTAAAATTATCCATGGTTATTTCCTTATTTTGTACACTTTCTCTCAAAATGTTACTATAAACATGCGAGATTGTGTATTTTATTGTAAAACGTATTTACACGTGCGTGCACACAACTATTATCACGAACAGGCCGGGCATATATTTTAATGCAATTTAATGTTTATTCATGCGTTTGACATTAGGTTATTTTTAACTACCTTACCAAACAAATTTTGTAAAAGTATAAGTTACACCTTTTTGGCTCTAAGTCTATAATATAAACTTGAGCTCTAACTTCAAATGCACATACTTTCACTATTCTTATAAGCGACAACTGCCTCATTATAAATTGATTTATGAATTTTACCATTTTAATAAGCGACAACTCAGAAAATAGCCAAAATGGCTGATGATTTAGGACTACACGTATATGATGATGCAAAAAATATCTAGAATAAGTTTTTCAACATACTATAAATTTGCTTATTACATTGATTTGCTATTGGAACCGTTTTATCTTTCACTATTATAGCTTTATTTCAATGATTTATCTCAATGTAAATGGTCACAAGAATACTCCGGTTATCTCGTGTACACGTGAGCTACAAGCCCGCCCTCCCTAAATAACCTCAATAGAGAAAACCTCGTCCAAGCGTATAGCAGGTCAAGAAACCCAGGCTCATATCATCACGTGTTTCTATTTGACATGAAGACACCCTTTGTGACCTCTCTCGTGTCTATAAACATGCCAATGACATTTACCGACTAGAGTATATATACGCATTTAATGAACGAACCAAGAATTACGAAAAAAGCACTCATGTGAGAAAGACAATAACAAAGAAAGTGGTCTTAACGTCCACATTTTCATATCCCATAACTTATATGGGACATGAAAATGTATACATTAGGTACGACCACTTTATATGTTCTTCTCTTTCTCACATGAAAATTTAGTCATGGGCAAACCGGACCTTAAGAAAACCGAATTAGATTTTTTTACGAACCGGATTTAGTCAACCGGTCAACGAACAAGTTTTGACATAAACCAGTTTTGTTAGAAACCGGTTTTTAGGAAATAATTAGAACTGATTATGAACCAGTTTGAGAAAAAATAGTTCGTTAAACCGGTTTGAGTCACCCCTATTGTTCATTGATATTATGTATCATATGCTAAGTTACCCGAACTAATTGAAGAATCCTATTTGCTAGTGTTGTGAATCCAGAACTAATTTAACATCTAAGTAATGATATACTGATAGAATGTGATTATGTGATAGAATCAGTTGATACGAATAGATGGTAATCCACTAATGCAAGTGAAGTGTTTACTATTTACCATGGAAACTTAAAGGCAATTATAACTTAGCCTGGAAGCTAAGTTGCACGGGTACGGAAACGGGGACGGGTACGGGTACCGGGAAACGACAACATCCTAAAATTCAAGATACGGGTATTTGATATACCTTACAGAAATGGAAACTTTGGTGACAAAATTCAGGTACGCATAGATAATCAGATAGAAACCTTACATAATTTAGACATTACTCGATCAACAAAATGAACAAATTTGAATACCATCAGCTTAAATAAATACTTATTATAAATTGATCAACTAAAAAAAAATTGTTCAACGAACCCTACATGCATCTACGCAATTATCTTTACTTTTGACGATGTTAGATAAATCAAACGAACAAACAAGATCAAATAAACGAAGCGGAATCTTTTATTTAATACACAAAATTACAATCCGAAAGCTACAAGAAAAACTAATGACATTAACTTCTTCTTATAAGGAACCAATGACCTAAAACTTACCAAACAAAAACATACTAAAAATAACAAAGCTTGTAAGACAAGCCAAACAAATTTACTAAACAAACCCTAAAGTTTAACTCACTTTCCAACAATCTCTACCGTGAGTTCAACTTCATACGAAACTTCAAAACAAACGAATCTTGGTCTTCAAATTCAAATATCCGAATACCAAAATCCAAACGCCCCTTGAGAGTTTAAGTCACTTTTCGAACAATATCCACCGTGACTTCAACTCTATTCGAAACTTCAAACCAAACGAACATTCCGTCTTAATTCAGAATTCCAAACGAACGAACGAATAACTCGATCGAATAAAACAAACAAACAAACAAACAAATGATCGAACCTGAAAACGATCGAAACAAACAAACAAATGATCGAACCTGAAAACGATCCAAACAAACAAACAAATGATCGAACCTGAAAACAATCTACCAAACAAACGACCGGACCTGAAAACGGTCAACCAAACAAACGACCGAACCTGAAAACGGTCAACCAAACAAACGATCGAATCTGAAAACGATCAAACAAACAAACGACCGAACCTGAAAACGGTCAACCAAATAAACAAATCCGCCCAACCGATCTTCACCAAAGACTATCAAATTCGAGCAACCATCTTCAACAAACCCGACGAACGAAGATCCCAAATTTTCCAAGCTAACAAATTCCAGACGACCCGGTTATTATCAAGTCTTCAAACACCAAACTGATTTTCAAATTCCAAATAATACTCCACCGTAACCAAAAATTCCGATTGATCGAACAATTCCCGAAAAATTCCGAATGATCGAACAATATCAAATTATCGATCATATGTGCCCAAAAAGATCTATCTGATAACAAAACAAACAGGCACCAAAATTCATTACCTAATAATCAAAACAAGCCAATCAAATCTAACCTTCATAAACAAAGTTTGAAGTTAAATATCCTAATATTTCATAGGCCCACTTCAAGAGGCCAATGTCAAATTCCAAACACATGAAAATTCCAAATTATGTCAGAATCCCTCGCATGCAAAAAAGTCGACCAAAACTTCGATCGAACCAAAAAAAATGTCGAACCCTTTTTTTTTCTTTTCTTTTTCCTCGCCATAATAAACGAACCTCGCTCTGATACCACTTGTTAGATAAATCAAACGAACAAACAAGATCAAACAAACGAAGCGGAAGCTTTTATTCAATACACAAAGTTACAATCCGAAAGCTACAAGAAAAACTAATGACATTAACTTCTATTTACAGGGAACCAATGACCTAAAACTTACCAAACAAAAACATACTAAAAATAACAAAGCTTGTAAGACAAGCCAAACAAATTTACTAAACAAACCCTAAAGTTTAACTCACTTTCCAACAGACGATTACTAATCGGATATGCGAATTTTGGTGACACAAGACTTTCTACATAGACAGACATAATCCTCCTTTCATTTTGATCAGATATGACGTCTACTCTTTTACAGAATGTTTGTTCTTCAAGATCATATGTCAATACTTTATCATCGGTTACAATCAAAAGTTTTCCGTTGCCATAAAACATCCGCGGCTTAACGACCTTATGAATCTTATCGAATCCATGGATTTCAATCTGTGTCCAAGATTCCATGACGCCGTAGTCATTCATCACCCAAATCTCACCTTTCACATCATGGAATATAGCAAGCTTTTCACCAAACTCAACAAGTTTATAATTAAGATCAGACATCCACCGGTTAGCACCTGTAAACAAGTGGGGTGGTGAGGGCACTTCGCTGAATTTCTCATCCGCAAATCTGAAAGCAACAACTACCGGTTTATTATCAGAAAACTTCCTAGCAATCCAGTGAATACACCCATTAACATTAACACCTGAAGACTGGCCCCCATAATAATCATCATAAGGCGAATTACTCAACTTCCTCCAAGTACCGCTTCTAAGGCTATAAACATGTACATACATTTTACTACGTGGTACCACCTGCTTAAAATGTATAGAACGGTGACAGATGGTGACAACCTTGTAATCATCTGTCTTAGAATCATAACCGAATCCAGTCTTAGAAAAAGGAGTAGTGCTGGAAATATGCAACTTGGGCCTAAAATTTGGGAATTTCACATACTCTCTAGTAGTTAGATTTAGAACCACAAAGCAATTCGGATAACCTGAAACTAAAACAAGACCATTAATAGAACCTTCTAAATCAACATATTTTGCTTCTAGAGGAAACTTCGGTAGTGTTGATACTGCTTCATGGTTGTTATTAACTGGAAGAGAATAAAGTGAACCATTCGTTCCTGGAGAGAAGATGAGATGATTTCGGTTTAGCAAGTTTTGCTGATAGGTTTTAATGAATCCGGGATCTGAAAGTAAACATTGCCATTCTTTTGAAACACATCGAAACCGGCATACGAGTTTGACAGGAAGATGGTTTAGAATGTCGATGATGATATCGTTTGGGAGTGTGACGTTGCTTTCTTCACACGTCATTGTTGTTATCTTTCTCTTTTTGAACGAAGTCATTGTTATCGATCCTATGAGAGAATGCTCAATAAATTATACGGACTGTGGAATGATACACATGTGCATATCCACAGGAACCATCATATATTTTATTTGTTTAAGATATATCTTTAGTATCCTTTATGTTTTTATGTTAACTAGTATTTAAGGTCTCCCAATGTAATCACTTATCATTCAATCAATCAAAGTTAAACAACAATAAATCTGGTTTTCTCATCTCAACTTCTTAAGGAGCAAGCACACGCTTGAAGTGGTGCTATCTATCCCGATACACCCTAACCGGGTCGTATCAATTGGTGCTTTCATTGAGAGCCCTCAACTCGTTGAGGGTTTTTGATTTAGGGTTCCAATCAATTCAAAAAATATTGTTCATCGTCGCGTGTACTGTTCATCGGCACGTGTACTGTTCATCGAGCACTGTTCATCGTACTGTTTACACGGGTACTATTCATCCGAGAAAAAAATAATTAAAAAAATATTTTTTAATTGTTTTTTCGATTTGCTATGGCATCGGGCAGCACTGACCGAGACGCGTTATCTAATCTATTGCAAATGGGTACGGTGATCGAATACGAGAGTGAGTTTGTGATACTTGCAAGTCGAGTGACAGGAATTTCTGAATCTTTACTTACATGTTATTATATCACTGGACTGAAACCATCTCTATAATGTTTACTCTTGAGGTCAAAGCCCACAAGTTTAGACGAAGCATTTTCATTAGCCCGGGCAGCAGAAACACGGTTCACGAACCTAGAACTCTTAGAACTATTGAGGTCGAATCTTGCAACTTTAGGAGAAACCTTCTTTCGTGCCCGTATAATAGAGGCTCGTTTTGAGGCAATTGAGGAGAATATACTGCCCATTAAGGAGGAGGTCGTTAATATTGTTTGTCATCAAGAAGTTATGAAAAACCTTAATGTGAACGATGACGATGAGAATGGGACAAAAAGGTTTAGTGTGTTTGACGAGTCGGAGACAGAATCAAATGTTAACGAGGTTGTTAATGATGTTGATTTTCACGAACCTATGGATAATGAAAAACAAACTTAGGTGGAGAACAAACTGGTTTGGAGAACAATGTATGTTGGAGTACTACATTTGTATATAGGCTGGAGAACTATACGGGTGGAGAACTGCGGGAGTACAAGACTGGAGTGCGGTACGATTCAAAGAAGATTATGGGATCCTGGAATCACGAGTTTTTCAAGACATCACCTTGAGGGCAAGGTGAATTCGAAGGAGTGGGGAATGATACGCCTGTGATCCACAGGAACCATCATATCTTTTATTTGTTTAAGATATATCTTTAGTATCCTTTATGTTTTATGTTAACTAGTATTTAAGGTCTCCCAATGTAATCACTTATCATTCAATCAATCAAAGTTAAACAACAATAAATCTGGTTTTCTCATCTCAACTTCTTAAGGAGCAAGAACACGCTTGAAGTGGTGCTATCTATCCTGATACACCCTAACCGGGTCGTATCAATTTACCTTTTTTGATTTGAGTAAATCTAGGTTCTTACAAATTGCTTTCCATTTATATCTTTTAAATACAAAAATTGTTTGTTCAAAGCAATTATAGATATCTTTCATTATAAAGATCATAGATAATATTAATGTTATGTATTTAGTCTTTATTAGCCTAAGTCGTGTCTAGGGTATAGTTATCAAGTTTCCTATTAGCATGTAGCAATAAAGGTCGGTTGGTTGCGTCGAAGCCTAACCTGACCCGTAGTCTATGTAACAGTCGGTTCTCCCTCATCTCTATAAAAGGAGGTGAGGGGGAACGAGATTCACAACTCATTCTTTATCAATGTAATAAAACTAATCGGTTCGATTAGGGACATACCTTGTGGGTTTACTTTTCTGTCGATGCATCTTTGATGGTAGTTATCCGCATCTAGTTAACCAGGTTGTAGTCGAATTACTACAAGTGGTATCAGAGCTCGGGTTCGAGGTCTCTTCTGGTTATCTAGGATTGATCGAAGAAGGCACTGGTGTTCAGGTGTCGTGGACATCAAAGGAGAAGCAGAATCGATCAGCATTAAAGGGTTCGTTGATTTTCGGTCATCGAGGATCTGCCATTGTGTGTTCTTTTCTTTTTGTCGTCCCCCAAAAAAGAGAGAAGACAAACAGTGGCTGGTGGTTATGTATTTTGTGTTTCAAAAGTCAACCAAAAATAAAACACTTCAAAGGGTTACGTTTTTTAAATCGGGTTTTAGTTTGGTGGGCCAATATTGGACTATAAGTTTTATTTTCTTTTGGGCTAGAAACTAGTATAAGACTTAAAAAAAAGTTTTTTGTTTTGTTTTTATGTAAAACAAAACGGGTTATTACTTTGAAGGTGTTTTCACAAGGGGACTTCGTAATTCGTGATTGTGAGGTTTAAAATACCACAAGGTTTAGCGAATTATCGAAGGGGACTTTGTTAGTTTGTGATTGTGGGGTTTTTCACAAGGTTTAGCAAACTAATAAAGGGGCTTTGTCGGTTTGTGATTGTGAGGTTTTTCACAAGGTTTAGCAAATCAACAAAGGGATAAAGAAGCGTTCAAGACTTGTCGAGGTTGCAAGATTTCTTAGGTTATTAGAGATTAGTTTGCAAAATTAAAAGTACGACAAGGGTTACTTCAAAAGGCGTCGGGTACTTTCTTGATTTAAGGGTTGTCAATTTGTTGGATAGGTTAATTTCCAAGGTTAAATCGATATTTGAGTAAGAAAGTGTTTTCTTTTGAAGGGTTACTTGGTTTGATCGATTGCTGAGATTTTATCTTAGGGTTATATCGATAAATCAAGGGGTGTTTTATACACGGGATACTTTGCTAGATCGTAGTTTTTGTGTAGGTAAATTCACAAAAGGTTAAACGGTTAGCAAATGGTTAAAATAAGATGACGCTGAGCAAATTTGACATCGAGAAATTCGATGGGAAGAATGACTTTGGGTTATGGCAGGTAAGGATGAAGGCTTTGCTGGAACATCTCGAATTAGATGCAGCATTGGAGGAATTACCCGCCACCACAATAGTGGCTTATGATAACGTCATTCAGAAAAAGGCTTACAGCGCATTGATCTTGTGTTTGGATGATCGGGTCCTACGGGAGATCACCAAGGAGACGACTGCAGCGGGGATTTGGAAAAAGTTAGAGACTTTATACAACACAAAGTCTTTAGTCAACCCTGGTTAACTTGATGCGGATAACACGATCAAAGAAGCATACTGACAGAAAAGTGACACAAGGTACGAATCCCTAATCTTCCTGATTCATTTTATTGATAAAGAAATGTTCAAGACTTGTCGAGGTTGCAAAATTTCTTAGGTTATTAGAGATCGGTTTGCAAAATTAAAAGTACGACAAGGGTTACTTCAAAAGGCGTCGGGTACTTTCTTGATTCAAGGGTTGTCAATTTGTTGGATAGGTTAATTTCCAAGGTTAAATCGATATTTGAGTAAGAAAGTGTTTTCTTTTGAAGGGTTACTTGGTTTGATCGATTGCTGAGATTTTATCTTAGGGTTATATCGATAAATCAAGGGGTGTTTTATACACGGGATACTTTGCTAGATCGTGGTTTTTGTATAGGTAAATTCACAAAAGGTTAAACGGTTAGCAAAGGGTTAAAATAAGATGACGTTGAGCAAATTTGACATCGAGAAATTCGATGGGAAGAATGACTTTGGGTTATGGCAGGTAAGGATGAAGGCTTTGCTGGAACATCTCGAATTAGATGCAGCATTGGAGGAATTACCCGCCACCACAATAGTGGCTTACGATAACGTCATTCAGAAAAAGGCTTACAGCGCACTGATCTTGTGTTTGGATGATCGGGTCCTACGGGAGATCACCAAGGAGACGACTGCAGCGGGGATTTGGAAAAAGTTAGAGACTTTATACATGACAAAGTCTTTAGTCAATCGTTCGTACTTGAGAAAAAGTTATATACTTTTCAAATGCATCAAGGTAGGAGTCAGTCTGAACATATTGATGAGTTTCACAAGCTCGTAGGTGACTTAGCGGCTATAGATACTGCTATATCGGATGAGGATCGGGCATTATTATTACTCACATCTTTATCATCGTCTTATGATAATGTCGTAGAGACTTTGCTATATGGTCGGGATATTTTGAAGCTAGAAGACGTGGTCGCGACACTTAATTCTAGGGAACTTCAGAAGATGACGGAAGCAAAGGGTGATGGTGGTGAAGGGCTGTATGTGAGGGAGAGATCTGGTCAGAGAGATATGGAGCAGGGTGTAAATAGTTCGTGGTCAAGGTCACAAGGAAGGAGCGACAGACTCGGGTGTTATATATGTCAGTCTAAAGATCATTTGAAGATGGATTGTCCCAAGTATAATCACAAGAAATCTCAAGGTTTTGTCAAGATTGAAGATCAGGTATCCGGTTCTGGAGCTGATAGGTATGACAATGCTGATGTTATGATGGCTATGAGTGTTGATGAACTTTTGGACTGGATCACAGATTTAGGGGGCTCATACCATATGACATACAGGAGAGATTATTTGGTTGATTTTAAAGAGTATGACGGTGGTAATGTACTGCTAGGTGATGGCAGGGAATGACGTATACGGGGGACAGGAAAGGTTCGAGTACGAATGAGGGATGAGTCAAGTTTTGTGTTGGACAACGTCGGGTATGTTCTGGAATTAAGTCGAAACTTGATATCGCTGGGCACTATTGAAAAAGAGGGTTTTTCCGTGAAGATGCAGTCGGGCAAGATCAAGGTTATAAAGGGTTCACTGGTGGTACTATCAGGAACAAGAAGGGCTAATTGCGTACATACCCTGAACGGTCAGGCTGTGACCAGGAAGACAATTAAGGGTAGGAAGCAGTTAGGAAAATTTCAGACTGGGTAGAAGGTCAAGACGGGTAATGTTCTTGATTCTTGTAATCAGAAGTCTATAAAACAATGTACGAAGAGTGGGGTCCCCAAACATTTGGATGTTGCAGGGTTACAGGAGCATAATGGGTTGGTTGAGAAGACGAACGTGACACTCTTGGATAAGGTACGTTGTTTTCTAATTCAGTCTGGTCTGTCCAAGGTTTTTTGAACAGAGGATACAACCATGTCTACGTATCTAGATAATAGGTCACCGTCAGCAGCGATTGGATTCAATAATACTATAGATATGTTGGGTTCTTTTGGTTGGCTTGCTAGTATTGAGCAAGGGATGCTTGAACCGGTTAAGGTTAAGTGCATATTCCTGGGATACCGTAAAGGTATGAATGTTTATCAACTTTGGAGGTTAGATGATGTTACTTCAAAGGGAGTGCTTTACATGAATATGGGTTTCAATGGAAGTGGGCAATACAAGAAAACTTTCATTGGTTCTGGTGTATGTACAAGTTCAGTGCAGGTGTTGCAAGGAGTTGAGTTTGAGGTGGAATCTCGGGAGGATAGAGCACTTGAGGTGGAACCTCAGGTGAATGTTGGTCATGTAGTTGTTCCAAAGAAAGTAAAAACTCAAGATTTGATATACAATCATCAACCACGTGATAGGGAGCAACACTTAGCACAGGAAATATTCAAGTATAGAGAAGACAGTAATGAGGCTGCTTTTGCAGTTGCTGCAGTGGAGAAGATTTATGCACATGAGTCATTGACTTTCAATGATACAGTTGCTTGTGAGGTTCTTTCCAAGTGGATGGCTGGATTGAAAGAAGAAATGGATACTCGGTTAGATGTGTATGTGCTCAGCAACGGTTGCCGAAAAAGCAGTGACGACAGATACGGTTATTACTGGGAGTATACACCAGGTTTGTTCACACATCTATTTCTCTATATAGATTGTATGGTATTTTCTTGCGGATGCAAGGCTGAGATCTCGGTTACCAAGGGTTTGCTGGTTAAAGCAAAGGTAGATATACTTAGTATTAAGATCATCAGGAATCAGAGTGGTAATACTCTGAGGGTGTCACGGTCCAGGTTATACAACGGAAAGTTGGTACAGACTTTGTTGAAGGGACACTCCATACTGTCGTTGGAGGATAGTCTATCAGGGGACTGTGATTTGATAAAGAATAGTAAGTGGTCATATATATATGCAGTTGGAAGCCAGGAGTATCAGATGGTCTGCACGAGACCTGACATAGCATCTGCAGGTGTGGGTATGTTGGATAGGTTTGATCGTGGATTACAGACTTACGTACAAGTTTTTGTGGATTTTGACTACACCATGGGTAGATCGATCACTGTCATGGGTAGTTCAATCACAGGGTAACGGGTTGTTGATACATGGATGTGCGAGGAGCTGGGAAGCTAAGTTGCATCACAAGGAGGCTTTGTGGAAAACTAAAGCGGAGTATATGACACTTACAGAGGTTGTGAAAGGAGCTATTTGGCTATGGGGATTCTTGGAAGAGTTAGGTGTGAAGCTTAACACTGTTGCAGTTAGTTGTGATAATCAGGGCGCGATTCAATTATCGCGGAATCATGTTTTTCATGATAGGACTAAGCACATCAATGTGCGTTATCACTTTATCAGAGAAGTCTTGGAGAAGACGGTTGAAGTTCTGAAGGTGAGTACTGAACACAATGCTACGGATGCCTTGACGAAGGTGGTACCTGGACGCAAGTTACAACACTGCTTGAAGCTGCTGAGTGTTGGGATAGGCTAATATAAGCCTAAGGTGGAAATTGTTATGTATTTAGTCTTTATTAGCCTAAGTCGTGTCTAGGGGATAGTTATCAATTTTCCTAATAGCATGTAGCAATAAAGGTCGGTTGGTTGCGTCGAAGCCCAACCCGACCCGTAGTCTATGTAACAGTCGGTTCCCCCTCATCTCTATAAAAGGAGGTGAGGGGGAACGAGATTCACAACGCATTCTTTATCAATGTAATAAAACTAATCGGTTCGATTAGGGACATACCTTGTGGGTTTACTTTTCTGTCGATGCATCTTTGATCGTAGTTATCCGCATCTAGTTAAGCAGGTTGTAGACGAATTACTACAAATAATTATGTTATTTGAGTCGTCCTAATAGTAATTATGGTATGAATCGACGGGTTTCTTCTATTACAGAAAATATTACTATATAGTTAACCTAGCTTGCTAGCTACAATACCTTCAAATACGGATAAGCACGATATCGTCTCGTACCGATCTCGTACGAAATTAGTGGTATCGATCTTTTTTCGAGCGTTGTACCGGTACCGTACCGAACATAATTCGCATATCGGTACCGGAACGGGTATTGGTACCATAAATCGGGGTTTTTTCGTATTTTTGAATTTCTCGGTTTGGTACCGGTCCCGTACCGGATTAGTGGTCCCGATTTTTCACCTTATTTCGTAGTCCCCGTATCGTATCAAACATGATTTGGATACCAAAAATCAGTTTCCGATTTGGTTTCGAGATTTGAATCGAAATGCTTATCCCTAATTTATAGCAAGCTTATAAGACTTGAGAGGCTGTTATGTAAATATATTTACACTAGTCCCTAACATTTGTATCTGTTTGCACATAGTGTTTGGGTGCAGGGGCAGAGCTAGTAGGGGGACTAATGGGTGCTGAGTCACCCCCAATCAACATATTTCACTTAGTATTTATGTGTATTACTGTTAACAAGAATGAGATAAAGAAATATTGATTGTATTGATAGTTTGTAATAATCTACAATGCAGCATATGGCCCCTATTTATACAAGAAATTCTTATGATCTAATTGAGGAAATAATTTCCTTGTCCTTTGATGAGTCTGAAACAGCTCATTTCTTGGTCCCTAATTTTTGTGATTGATTTGGTCCTTGAGTATTCGGGGAAATGATGACATTGTTTTGATCCTGAACTTCTTTCCATTCTAACACTCCCCCTCAAGTTGAATGGTGGGATCTCCAAAATTCAACTGACATTCTTGCATTATTCCTGTTCTCACAGCTTTTGTCAAGATATCAGCTAGTTGATCTTTAGTCCTGACGAATGGCAGTTCAATTATTCCAGCTTCAAGTTTTTCTTTGATGAAATGTCTGTCGATTTCAACATGTTTTGTTCTGTCATGTTGCACAGGATTCTCAGAAATTTGAATTGCCGCTTTATTATCACAGAAGACTTGAGTTGCCCTTTTTGGGCGGAATCCTACTTCTGTTAGAAGTTTGCGTATCCATAAAACTTCAGCAAGTCCTCTGGATATCCCTCTATACTCAGCTTCAGCACTTGATAAGGACACTACTTTCTGCTTCTTACTTCTCCATGTAACTAGGTTTCCTCCTACCAAAGAGAAGTATCCTGACGTTGATCTTCTATTTCCTTTATCTCCTGCCCAGTCAGCGTCTGTGTATACTTGAATATCCAGGTGTCCATTTGATTTAAGCAGGACTCCGTGTCCTGGAGTTCCTTTGAGGTATTCAATGATTCTTTCAACTGCATCCATGTGAGACTTTTGAGGTTGATGCATGAATCGACTCACAACTCCCACAGCGTATGCTATGTCTGGACGAGTGTGGGAGAGATATATCAACTTGCCGACCATTCGCTGGTATCGAACTTTGTATGCCAATTCTGCTTCAGGTTCCATGTACAACTTCTGATTTGCGATCATCGGTGTCTCAGCTGGTTTGCAATCGAGCATCCCTGTTTCTGCAAGTAGATCCAAAATGTATTTTTTCTGGCAGATAAAAATACCATGTTGTGACCTCAGGACTTCAATGCCGAGAAAGTATTTCAATCTTCCCAAGTCTTTCATTTCAAATTCTGTAAATAATCCTTCCTTCAGCTTCTTTATTTCCTGTTCGTCATTTCCCGTGATAATCATGTCATCGACATAGATTATGAGACATGTTACATATTCATGTCTACGTTTCAGAAACAAGGTGTGATCTGAGTTGCTTTGTTTGAACCTGTATTTCTTCATTGCTATGGTGAACCTTCCAAACCATGCCCTGGGGGCTTGCTTCAATCCGTAAAGTGATTTCTTCAACCGACAGACTTCTCTGGTTTTGAAACCACCTGAGAATCCAGGAGGAGCCTCCATGTACACCTCTTCCTTTAAATCTCCATGTAGAAACGCATTCTTTACATCGAATTGATGAAGGGTCCATCCTTGATTTGACGCTATTGAGAATAGTACCCTTAGTGTATCAATTTTAGCAACTGGAGAGAACGTCTCTGAGTAATCAATTCCATACGTCTGAGTGTACCCTTTAGCAACTAACCAGGCCTTGTATCTATCGATTGTCCCGTCGGGTTTGTATTTTATTGTGAAGATCCACCGGCATCCTACGGGTTTCTTTCCATCTGGAAGGGTACATTTCTCCCATGTTTTATTTTTTCTCAAAGCATCCATTTCTTCATTCATGGCTTTTTTCCAGTTTTCTGACTTTAGAGCTTCTTCTGGGTTTGAGGGAATCTTTTCTGAGTAGAGACTGGCACTGAAGGCTTTTGCTTCTGTGGTCAGGCATCCATTGGCTATATTGGCCATAGGGTACCTAGACCCTCTAGAAAACTTCTCTGGAGAATACCGCTTTGCTGGAACTCCTCTATTTGCTCTTGCTGGAAGGGAGTATTTTCTTGATACTTCTTCCAGAACAGGTTCTTCTTGATCTATTGGTCCTTGATTCCCAGTTTCTTCGGACTCTTGTGATTCTGGTACTGTATCTTCAACCGTTTCATGAGAAGAGTTAATAGTTTGAGAGTTATTTGGCTCAGAATTGTTTACCTCAGATATCAGATGGGGAAGGACATCTTGGGTGGCACTGGTATTGTTGACTCCAAGTGATGTGGTATTGTGATTCGAACATGTTTCTTCATCATTCGTCAACCAACTCAGTGAGTCATGTGATGATTCCTCCCCCTGACCACTGTGTTGGGAGGAGTAGAAGTACTTGGTTTCTAGAAAATCACAGTTCATGGTGATGATCATGCGTCGTGTTTTGGGGTTGTAACACCTGTACCCCTTTTGATTTACTCCATATCCAACAAACACACATTTTTCTGAACAAGGGTCGAGTTTGTCCCGATAGGATTTGGGTATATGAACAAAGACGGTGCACCCAAATATTTTTTGTTCAAGTGTGAGAGGTGGGGGAATTTCAGTGAACTTTTCCAGAGTGTTTAGAGGGGTTTTCATGTCAAGGATTTTGGTCGGGAGCCGGTTTAGGAGGTAGGTTGAGGTGGCTAGTGCTTCTGGCCAAAACATTTTTGGAACATGTGATTCAATCATGAGGGCCCTAGTTATTTCGAGGAGTATACGATTTTTTCGTTCCGTGACTCCATTTTGTTCAGGAGTATGAGGACACGTGGTTTGATGAACTATCCCTTTTGATTGGAAAAATGATTTCATTTGTGAATTCACATATTCTCCCCCATTATCAGATCGAACGATTTGAATAGATTTTTGAATTGAGTTTGAACCATAACATAAAATGAAGTAAATTTATCAAATACCTCATTTTTATTTTTCAAAAAATAAATCCATGTCATCCTTGTACAATCATCAACAAAGATCACATAAAATCGAAAATTTTGTCCCCCAATAACTGGAGCAGGACCCCAAACATCAGAATGGATTAATGAGAAGGGTGTGTCAACACGAGTATTATTGTGTCTAAAGGTCTGTCTGTGACTTTTGGCTAAAATTCAAGTTTCACAAGAAATGGGTTTATTTAAAGGGAAAAATTCAGGAAATAAAGTATGTAGATAGCTAACAGATGGGTGCCCCAACCTTCTATGCCACAACCAAGCTTTTCTTTCCGTCGTTCCATGAGCTAACATCACAGTACCACTTTGAGTCACTTCATCTACATAGTACAAACCGCGTTTCTCAGTACCACGCCCAATGATCCTCCCCGTCTTGATATCCTGTAAAAGACAAAAAGTCGGATGCATGAGGACAGAACAATTTAACTCTTTCGTGACATGACTGATTGATAAGAACTTGTGGGATAGAGAGGGAACATATAAACAGTTATGAAGCTTGATATCCGGGTTAATTCGGATAGTCCCTCCATTTTTTACACCCAATTTTTCTCCATTTGCGGTTTCGATGTGAGTTTTCTCGGGTTTGGATAACTTAATGAAGTCAGAGGCTTCATAAGTCATCGTGTCGGTAGCCCCGCAATCAAATATCCATTTATCATTAAACCCTTTAAAATTTCGTTGGGTTATAAGGGCTAATCCATTTTGGGCTGCCTTTGGTTTAAAATTCGGCCCATCCATTCTTAAATTAAAAACAGTATTATTGTTATTATTAGAAATAGGTTTTAAGAAAGGAAACTTATGAGAGAGAGAGAGATTGGATGGTGGCTGCCTTTCTCTCCCTCTGTTACCTTTGAAGGTAAAAGGTCCATCTTCTCCGGCCGCCGGCGCCGTTGCAACCCCTCCAAAACCTTTGCTCGGCTGGCTGGTGGTAGGGGGTTTCTTCTCCTCTGTTCCTGACTTGATGTTTTTCGCACCCTTTTTGTGGCCGTCGGTCCACCACTCCGGATACCCAACGATCCGGAAGCACTGATCTTTGGTGTGCCTAGACATCCCGCATTCTTCACATTTAAGGTGAGATTTGTCTTCTTTGATAAAGGGCTTCCTTTCTTTATGTCGGCGGTACCCGCGGCTTGCTAACCCGACGCCTTCTTTTTCCCCGGATCCGGCAACAAGTCCGGCGGCTATTCCCGGATTTCCAGGGTTAGTTGTTACCAGAATATTCTGGTGAGCGGCTTCCTTGCGAACCGTGGCGTACGCCGTTTCTGCGGAGGGAAGTGTTTCGAGCCGGAGGATTTCTCGCTTGATCGGATCAAACTGTCGGTTCAACCCGTGAAGGAATTGGAAGAGTTTCTGCTCGGATCGTACTTTCGAGTATGTTTTAATATCTTCGGTACATGTCATTGGGTTGGGATCGATTCTTTCGATTTCTCCCCACACGCCTTGAAGCGCAATCCAGAATTCTTCGAGGGTTTTTTCCTCTTGTTTGAGTTCGTTCGCTTTGACATGTAGATTGAAAACTTGTAGCTTGTCTTTTCCACTACTATACGTGGTGGTAAGAGCATCCCACAGTGTTTTTGCGGTTGGGTATTCGGTGAGGTTTCCGGCGATAGTGGGTTCGATGTTTTGGATTAGCCAGGAGAATACAATTAAGTCCTCCTGTTCCCATGTTTCGTAAGATTCATGGGTTGGCTCAGGAGGGTCTGTTGTAAGATGTGAAAGAAGTGCCTTTGATTTTTCCCCGATAGCAACTTGAATCATTCGAGTCCATAACGGGTAATTCTGGTTGTTTAATTTGAGATTTATTTGTAGATTATCTGAAAGTTTTGGTGTTTTTGTTTGTTGGTGGGTAATGTTGGTTTTTAACAGGTTTGCTAATTGCAATGCGAGATCGGGACCGGAGCTGCCCTCTCCTGACATGGTGGCTGCGGGTTTGTTGTCGGAAGATGGGTTTTTACTGGGTAAATGATGAGATCGGTACCGATGGCTCTGGTACCATGTTAACAAGAATGAGATAAAGAAATATTGATTGTATTGATAGTTTGTAATAATCTACAATGCAGCATATGGCCCTTATTTATACAAGAAATTCTTATGATCTAATTGAGGAAATAATTTCCTTGTCCTTTGATGAGTCTGAAACAGCTCATTTCTTGGTCCCTAATTTTTGTGATTGATTTGGTCCTTGAGTATTCGGGGAAATGATGACATTGTTCTGATCCTGAACTTCTTTCCATTCTAACAATTACAAGCCATTTTTCTACTATTTTCTATATTCAGCATCCCTCAACACTATGAACTTTTGCCTTGAGTATGTTAGACTCCCTTAACTAAAAATTCTGGCTCCGCCCCTGTTTGGGTGGGACTATTCCTATTGAAATCTTTTGTAAAAAAAAGTTGTTTTGGTTGTGTTTCCATCATATAAGGTATCCAGTAGTGTAAGTGAAGTGTTTACTATGGAAATTTAAAAGTTTGATGATTTATCGGAAAATAGTAACACTAGAGTTGCATACAAATCGATGTGTACCGGTTTGTATTTAAGATACCATACAGAAATGGAAACTTTGATGACAAAAGGCGGAGCTAGACTATAAAATCGTCGAGTGCGCAATTTTTTTTACTACGAGTACCTGTATAGTAGTACATAATTTTGAGATCGAGTTCATTTTGAAGAAATAACGAATTTTAGCAATTATATATATATATTGCGCGAATTTTTTTTATCGGGTTTCCCGTGCATCCCTGGAAACCCCTAGCCCCGCCCCTGCGCATAGATAAACGTTAATACATCAAAGTATTACCGCTAATGATTTGATAGAAACCTTACATGAACCCCATTTGACCATTTTCCATTACTCAATCAACAAATAGAAGTACCCTTCCAAGACCTTCATCTCCAACTCCAACCGCAACCCCACCCAACATGCATCTACGCACATTATCAGTAGTTCTGACGATTACTAATCGGATCTACGAATTTTAGTGAGACAAGACTTTCTACATACCCAGAGATAAACGTCCGTACTTCTTGATTAGATATGACGTCTACACTCTTACACATTATTTGTTCTTCAAGATCATATATAAATACTTGATCGCCAGTCAGAACCAAAAGTTTTTCGTTTTCATAAAACATTTGTGGCTTAACCTTAGGAATCCTATCGAATCCATGGATTTCAATCTTTGTCCAAGATTCCATGACGCCGTACTCATTCATCACCCAGACCTCACCTTTCACATCATGGAATATAGCAAGCTTTTCACCAAACTCAACAAGTTTGCAATGAAGATCACACGTCCGCCTGATATTACCTGTAAACAAGTGGGCACTTCTCTGAATTTCTCATCCGCAAAGCTGAAAGCAACAACTACTGGTTTATGATCAGAATCCTTGTTAGAAATCCAGTGAATACACCCATTAACATTAACACCTGAACACGGGTCCCCAAAATAATGATCATAAGGCGAATTACTCAACCTCCTCCAAGTACGGCTTCTAAGGTTATAAACATACACATAGATTTCATCACGTGGTACCTCATAATTATGCAGTATAGGACCACTACAACAAAATGTGGGTTTAGGGTCGGACATAATTTAGGGTCGAAATTTTCGACCCTAAATTAAGGTGGGGGCCCACAATTTTTCAACCCAAAAGGGCTGGTCAAAAAGCAGGTGGGCCCAAAAAATTTAGGGTCGAAATTTCGACCCTAAATTTAAAATTATAAATAATTATAATTTTTGTATTATATAATGAATTTTTAATAATTAAAAATAATTTTAAAAGAATTTATTTCTAAATTTAATATTTTAGGGTCGAAATTTCGACCCTAATTTTTAAATTTTAAATAATTTTAATTTATGTATTATATAATATATTTTTAATAATTAAAAATAATTTTAAAAAAATTTATTTTTAATATTTAATAATTTAGGGTCGAAATTTCGACCCTAAATTAAATTTTTTTAAAATTTTCCCGAAAAATTTAAAATTTCACACCAAAAAGTTTCACGAAAAATTTAAAAAATTCCCGGTTTATATTTAGGGTCGAAATTTCGACCCTAAATTATTAATTATATTTTTAAAATTTTCTTTTAGTCTAAATTATTAAAGCTGTGCACTAGCTCTGGCCACTATTGATGATACTAGTTTTAGTGCTTTCATTATGTACCCATTGTGAACAGGAAGATGATAATAGATGTATGTGTGTCATCCATATTGGGTAGTTGTTTTGCTATTTAATGATTTGTAGTTTGCCTCCAATTATCACTCATCTCAGTTTTCCAATACTAAAAAAACAACAATAATGGCCTGGTTAGGAAGGTTAGAAGAATTAAAAGAAGTTGCTGGTTCAGATAATTGGACTGATCGAATGGTAGTATATTTTGAACAATCTGCCGAAGCGGACAAACGTTTTGGTCTGAAACTTTAACGTTTACATGAGGTTTTAGATGAAGCTGTTGAAGAAAGACAACAGTTTATCCAGGAATTAGAACGTGCTAGAGATATATATATCTTAAAGAAATGCGCTAAAGTATTGAAAGATACTCAAAAGAAGGATAAGAAAACCTCAAGTCGGTTGGAAGGTTTAATTAAAGATACAGCAGCAAGAATGACTGAGAAGGAGGAATTCGTTAAGAAAATGAAGGATCAATAAATAAGCATTCGTAAATGCTTAGAAGGAGCCTTTACTTATGAGTTTGAGCAAAGTTTGATGAAGGAATTCGTTAAGACTGTGTCTCTTTTAATCTAATTAATAATTGTTGTTCATATAGAATAAGAACCATACTAACACATGTTGTTGTGTATAATGATGCTTCTGCATCTTTTATAGTTTTTGTGTTTGAAATGTACTTGTATGTTTGTATGAATAAAAAAGGCTCCTTTATTTATGAGTTTGAGCAAAATTTGATTGAAGTAAAATGCTTTTGACTGAACTTTTGACTGCAAAACCTAACACAACAGAATTAAACTAAATTTTGTGACTCAAACAAACTAAATTCTCACAATGATTCAAGCTAGAATACTAATTAATCACAGAACCAAACACTCCTAAACATAATTTTATTCGTCACGGACACTTAAACACGCGCTTAATTAAACATTGATATTACAACGATATTAGACTCGTAAACACGGAAAAAAACACATCACAAACTAGTTCAAACTAAGGTTCCCCATGTCATCGTAAAGGTCGTGAAGTAGTGCAGCTGAATCCAATGTGTGCCTATCGGAGTTGCGGTACAACTCTATCGTACGCTCAAGTACCATTATCATTCCATTCAAGCGCACACAGTTTGCACACGCTGAAGAGCTTGGAGAAGAAACTGGAATCGTTGAAGGTCTGGGAGAAGAGCTTGGAGTCGAAAAGCTCGTTGAAGGTCTTGAAGAAGAGCTTGGAGGAGAAAAGCTCATTGAACCTCCAAGAGAATTGATTAGTAGTTGGACGCGTTCGTCTTTCCACAAAAAAAATTTGCATCCATATGAAACTGGAGGTTGAACCCGTGAACGTGGACAAGCATAGTACAGTCTACCAAAGTTTTCAGTTGTCCACGATTCTCGAAGAACTACATCTCGATGTCCACACCTGCACGGAAAAGCTTCATGCTTCAACATGTACATAATAACAATTTGTTTATGATGATAAGTGTGTGTGATCTGCTGGTGGTTGTGATGATAAGGAGTCATATCATGCAATACGATACCCTATTGACTCATATCATGCAATACGATACCATATTGACTCATATCATGCAATACGATACCCTATTGACTCATATCATGGAATACGATACCCTATTGACTCATATCATGCAATACGATACCGTATTGGCTCATATCATGCAATACGATACCATATTGGCTCATATCATGTAATACGATACCGTATTGGCTCATATAATGCAATACGATACCCTATTGGCTCATATCATGCAATACGATACCATATTGACTCATATCATGCAATACGATACCCTATTGACTCATATCATGTAATACGATACCCTATTGACTCATATCATGCAATACGATACCGTATTGGCTCATATCATGCAATACGATACCATATTGACTCATATCATGTAATACGATACCGTATTGGCTCATATCATGCAATACGATACCATATTGACTCATATCATGTAATACGATACCGTATTGGCTCATATCATGCAATACGATACCCTATTGACTCATATCATGTAATACGATACTCTATTGACTCATATCATGCAATACGATACCGTATTGGCTCATATCATGCAATACGATACCATATTGACTCATATCATGTAATACGATACCGTATTGGCTCATATCATGCAATACGATACCATATTGACTCATATCATGTAATACGATACCGTATTGGCTCATATCATGCAATACGATACCCTATTGACTCATATCATGTAATACGATACCATATTGACTCATATCATGCAATACGATACCATATTGACTCATATCATGCAATACGATACCCTACTGACTCATATCATGTAATACGATACCCTATTGACTCATATCATGCAATGCGATACCGTATTGGCTCATATCATGCAATACGATACCATATTGACTCATATCATGTAATACGATACCGTATTGGCTCATATCATGCAATACAATACCCTATTGGCTCATATCATGCAATACGATACCATATTGACTCATATCATGCAATACGATACCCTATTGACTCATATCATGTAATACGATACCCTATTGACTCATATCATGTAATACGATACCGTATTGGCTCATATCATGCAATACGATACCATATTGACTCATATCATGCAATACGATACCCTATTGACTCATATCATGTAATACGATACCCTATTGACTCATATCATGCAATACGATACCGTATTGGCTCATATCATGCAATACGATACCATATTGACTCATATCATGTGATACGATACCGTATTGGCTCATATCATGCAATACGATACCCTATTGACTCATATCATGTAATACGATACTCTATTGACTCATATCATGCAATACGATACCGTATTGGCTCATATCATGCAATACGATACCATATTGACTCATATCATGTAATACGATACCGTATTGGCTCATATCATGCAATACGATACCATATTGACTCATATCATGTAATACGATACCGTATTGGCTCATATCATGCAATACGATACCCTATTGACTCATATCATGTAATACGATACCATATTGACTCATATCATGCAATACGATACTGTATTGGCTCATATCATGCAATACGATACCATATTGGCTCATATCACGTAATTATTGTAATTTATAAAATAAATTTACATAAATAAAATATATTGGTGATACTTATTAATTTTTTATATAAACAAAATAACTTGTTAATATTTTATATAAATAATTTAGTAATTTTAAACTCTATTTATTAATGTTTTAAAACATTTTAAAATTAAAATTATTCTCGTTTCGAAATTTACTATTTTAAAACGTAATTATTGTAATTTATAAAATAAATTTACATAAATAAAATATATTGGTGATACTTATTAATTTTTTATATAAACAAAATAACTTGTTAATATTTTATATAAATAATTTAGTAATTTTAAACTCTATTTATTAATGTTTTAAAACATTTCAAAATTAAAATTATTCTCGTTTCGAAATTTACTATTTTAAAACGTAATTATTGTAATTTATAAAATAAATTTACATAAATAAAATATATTGGTGATACTTATTAATTTTTTATATAAACAAAATAACTTGTTAATATTTTATATAAATAATTTAGTAATTTTAAACTCTATTTATTAATGTTTTAAAACATTTTAAAATTAAAATTATTCTCGTTTCGAAATTTACTATTTTTAAACGTAATTATTGTAATTTATAAAATAAATTTACATAAATAAAATATATTGGTGATACTTATTAATTTTTTATATAAACAATTTAGTAATTTAAAAACTCTATTTATTGATTTTTTTTAAACATTTTAAATTTAAAACTATTATAGTTTCAAAATTTAGGGTCGAAATTTCGACCCTAAATTTGGCACTAAAACTTTTTATTTTCAAAAAATTTCACGAAAATTTTAAAATTTTATACCAAAATTAAAAAATTCGCGGTTTTTATTTAGGGTCGAAAATTAGGGTCGGAATTTTCGACCCTAATATTTAGGGTCGAAAATTTCGACCCTAATTTTTGACCCTAAATTCTATCCACAACTTTACCCAAAACACTCTTCATTCATTCTATCTTCATCAACAAAAAAAAAACGGGAGCAAGCATCCTTCATCACCAATCCGACCACCACCAATCCGACCACCACCAATCCGTTCGCATCACCACCAATCGCATCACCACTCCTTCGCACCACCACCATTCGCACCACCACCGTTCGCATCACCACCAATCCGCATCACCAATCCGCACCACCACCACCACTCCTTCGCACCACCACCTTCGCACCACCACTCCTTTTCACCACAACCTTCGCACCACCACTCCTTCCCACCACAACCTTCGCACCACAGTCCACCCCGTCACCGACATTCATCACCCACACCATACACCACCATTTTCGCACCACCACAGTCGTATATCCACACTCCGACCCACCACCACAGTCCACCCCGTCACCACTACAGTCCACCCCGTCACCACAAAGTCAGTCCCACCACCACCATCGGCATATAGCACCACCACAGTCCCACCACTTTGTTTTTTTTAATAAATATAAAGGTAATTGATTTTTTGTTTAATATATTAATTTTGTTTAATTTTTTGCTAACTGTGATTGTTAATGTTTTGTTATTGTTAAATTATTGTTAATTTTTTTGCTAGCAACCACCCACCACCACCGTCGGTGCGGCATCAGTAGCAACCACCACTGCCAGCAGCGGTAGCAGTAGCAACCACCACCATCGGCAGCAGCAGTAGCCTCCACCACCACCACAGGTGAATATGATTTCGGCTTAATTGACTTAGGCTTATTTAAGCTTAGTTGAAAGGTGTTTGAAAAGTGTATTTGTTCTGATAAGCTTATCACGATATGCGCTTATTAGTTGATTTCGGATTATATTTAAGCTAATGGTTTCAGATTATATTTAGAGATTAACTGATTTAGGCTTAATAGATTTCAGCTTATATAGGCATAAGTTTAATTTTTTTTTTGATATGTTTGTCGTAGCCGAGACCCGAGTCACAGCCGAGTTAGCGGGGAAGCGAGTCGAGAACCGAATTCCCGAGTCACAGTCGTATAAAAGGTAATGTTTTTTTTTTGAAATTGTTTTAGTGTTTGTTTCCAATTAGATAAAATCTCGGAAACCAACTAATTTAGATTTTTTTATTTTATGTTTGTGTTTGGTTAGCACCGGGACAGTCGGGATAAGTTCCTCATCCGGACCTTTTTTTCTATCTTTCCATCTTTGTTTATTTCAGTCGTGACCGAGGTGTGTAATTAATATTATGCATATGTTTATTATATTATATATTGTTAGTCTTTTGTAGTAAATAATTTTAGGATTGTTTTAGGATTCTAGTTGATTAATTTTAGAAAAGCCCCGTCCGAAATTAATCAACCTTAGAAAACCCGTCCGAAATTAATTTATTAGAAATTAATTTCAGAAAGTCCCCATTTTGGGACTGCTTTTTGAATGTTTTGTCTCAATTAGGATATGAATGCGTATAACTGGTTTATTATTTGAGATGATTTCGACAGCGTTTCTCCTTTACTCCTACGAATATGTCTTTAAACACATATTTGGGGAGTAGAGGGGAAATGCTGCCGAAATATTCTCGAATAGTAAATCAGTTATACGCATTCATATATGAGACGAAACATTCAAAGAGTGGGTTAGGATTGCCTTCCATAGTGCACTAGTAGGTGAAAAAACATTCCTGATTGTTTGTTTTTAATGTGTTTAATTAAATCATTTATTTGAATAATGTTTATTTGCAACGCAGTTATGATAATTGATAAGAGTTGGACAACTATATCCAATCGTAATTCCGATGAATTTTTATATGGTCTTTTCACCTTCCTCGAGCATTGTAAGACATTTGTGCACCCCATCACACAAATGATCCGTTGCCCATGTAAACGTTGTTGTAACTGTGAGAGATTGGTTGACCTCCACACTCTTGAGGTACACTTATCCCAACACGGGTGGGACGAACATTATACCACTTGGAAATATCACGGTGAACCGATTCTTCTGCTTCCTACACCAGTATCACATTCACCTGAACACCTTGACATGAATACGTTCTTAGAAGATATTTCTGTAACTAATGTCGAAACTACACCGACTCAAACTCCTCCGACTCAAACTCCTCCGACTCAAACTCCACCTGATCAAACAACGGGTCCTAATAACGAGTTTGAAGAGTTACTTAGTAGGTCCACCCAAAAGTTGCACACACTTACCAATTTGACTACATTGGAATTTACAACAGAGATTGCACACATCAAGGTTTTAAATAAAATTTGTGATGTCGGGTTTAACCAGATTCTAGCTTGTCTCCAGAAGTTTTGTACCCGTAGTCAAGGTTTCAATTTCCCATCGTCATACTATGAAATCAAGAAGACATACAGAAAGATCGGGTTAGGATACGAATCGATTCATGGTTGTATAAACGATTGCTTTTTATATTGGGGATCAGAGGATAACAAAAAGAGGGATACTTGTCCAATCTGCGGAGAGAGTAGATATAAAGACCCCAAGAAAACAAAGGGGAAGTTGGTTGCAAACAAGGTGGTGCGTTACTTTCCGTTAAAACCTAGACTTCAACGCATGTTCAACACAAAACACATAGCAAAGTGGATGACTTGGCATGCTACTGGACAGTCTAAGGATGGCAAGTTGAATCACCCCTGTGACGGTAAAGCATGGAAACATTTTGACTTGATGGTACCTGATTTCTCTAGTGACCCTAGAAACGTTCGATTAGGGTTGGCTGCTGATGGTTTTAATCCTTATGGCATTATGAGTCAAAATTACAGCATGTGGCCGGTCATATTGACAGCATACAACACACCACCGTGGATGTGTATGAAAGAAACTTCTTTAATATTGACGATGTTAATTCCCGGCCCTAAATCACCTGCAAAAGATATTGATGTTTTCCTGGCGCCTTTGATTAAAGAACTCAAAGATTTATGGAAAGGAGTCAGGACGAAAGACGCTGCTACGGGTACTTATTTCGATATGAAAGCGGCGCTTTTATGGACCATCAATGATTTTCCAGCTCGGGGTAGTCTTTCTGGGTGGGTTGGGCAAGGCTACTACGCATGCCCCACTTGTAACAAGGACACTCCATCGATGGCTATCAAGAACAAAATCGTTTATGTTGGTCATAGAAGATGGTTAAGAACAAATCATTATCTAAGGAGTAAAACTAGGCAATTCCATGGTAAAGCCGAACGGAAGCCTAAACCGGGAAAGTTTACCGAAATGGATATCCAGTTACAAATTAATAGCCTCTTGAGTCGTAAGCCGGGGAAGCATCCAAAAATTAAGAAAAGCAACCCACCTCCTGATAGAAATGTTGAATTGAATTGGACTAAGCGTTCTATCTTTTGGGAGCTTGAGTATTGGCCCTTTCTTCTACTAAAACACAATTTGGATGTCATGCACATCGAAAAGAACGTGCTTGAGGCAATACTGAATATCTTGTTACAAAACGATAAATCCAAAGACACGGCAATGGCAAGGCAAGACTTGGAAAAATTGGGAGTTCGACCCGAGTTGTGGTTAGTTCCAAAAGGAAACGGGAAGTTTGAGAAGCCTCATCCAAAGTACTCTTTCACCAAAGCTAACAGGGAACTTTTTTGTAAATTCATCAAAGGAGTTAGACTACCTGATGGGTTTGGATCCAACTTTAAGCAAAAAGTCACCGCTAATTATGACAATATAACGGGCATGAAATCTCATGACTGTCATATAATGATGCAACGGTTACTTCCTTACGGAGTACAACAATACTTGCCCAAAAACATTGCAGATCCTATAATCCAGCTTTGCTTGTTTTTTAAGCAGCTTTGTTCTAGAATTTTGACGGAGGAGGACATGGTAAAAGCTAAAAACCAATTGATCAGTGTGATGATTAATTTAGAGCAAATCTTTCCTCCTGCGTTTTTTTGACATAATGCCTCATTTGGTTGTACATCTACCCGATGAGGCTATTCTAGGTGCCCTCATTCGCTGCAGGTGGATGTATCCATTTGAAAGATACATGAAAAAGCTAAAGAATTATGTCCGAAATAAAGCAAAGCCCGAAGGTTCTATTGCGGAGGGTTATGTTGCAGAAGAAGCATTAACTTTTTGTTCGCGTTATCTTGCTGAGGATGTCGAGACGAGATTTAACCGTCTTGACAGGAATGACGACGGTTTGCCTGAACAAAAAGATAAATTCCAGGTGTTCCGGTCCGCATGCAAACTGATGGGTAGAGTCAAAGATATTCATATAAGTTTAGATGTTACGCGGGCAGTTGTATGGTATATACTTAACAACAGTCCTGAAATCGAATCAGACATCTTGGCTTACAAAGAGTATGTCTCTTCCTTATCTATATTTTAAAAAATCTTCTTTCGGGATGACTTATCCTAATATCATGAACTTTTGTAGAGAATCACCTGATAACGTGGAAACGAGGTTTCCCACCTGGTTTAGTCACAAGGTAAATACATTAGATATATTACCTTGGAGTTATTGCTCATATATCTAAATATGTTTGTATCTCTTTCGTATATTCGTGAAAAAAAAAAACGACAGGCGACTGTAATGAAGAGTTATTCTCTTTGGCATGTGGACATACTAGTGCATGTACATACCCCGCTTGCGTAGTTAACGGTGTGAGGTTTGTGATACATGAACGCGATAAACTTCACACCACTCAATGCAACGGTGTTTCAACAGCCGGGCTTGATGGAGAGATGTATTATGGTCAACTCGAAGAAATTCTGGAGCTCACTTATATCGGGAACCGCAAGGTTGTGTTGTTTCGATGTAAATGGTTTGACACCATTAACCCCCCAAATTGTACGAAACGCAATAGACGTTCTTACATTGAGCAGGCAATACATCATATTTTGACTAATAAGGAATTTCACAAAAATAACCAATACATTCTTGCGACACAAGTATCACAAGTATTTTACCTTGAAGACCTTGCTAGAAAACCAAAGGGTTGGAAGGTGGTCGAACATGTTTATCATGGCGATGTTGAAGAGTCCGATCAAGATGTTATACATGGTAGCAGTTCATCAAATTTTACGCTGAATGTTGGTTTGACTTGTTTGGAGGATACAAATTTGAGTTTGAATGACGAATCGGCAGAAGTGTCCGCCACACAGGTTAATGAAGACGATGATGATCTAATCAATAATGAAGATGATGACGTTGCACATGCCCTTGATGATGATGATGTTGAAATGTCTGATGATGATGAAGTGAACCCTAATAATGTTGTTGAAGAAGTTTTATCTAGCGATGATTCAGATTGTGATAATTGATCTTAAGTTGTAATTTGAATGAAACAATGATTTAATCTTTAGATGTGTAATTTTTTTTAATGAAATTGTTCTTATATGTTTAAATGTGTAAATTTTTATGAATTTGTGTATTAGCATTAACCGGTCCACGAAATTGTGTGTTCATGTACTTGTTATATTACAGATGGCGTGTGTAGGTGGTAGATCACACGGTGGGGATGGTGGTGGTACTCCACCTAGACGACCTACAAAGTCCGTACCTGGCAATTGCGAAAGTAAGAAATTGTGATTTATTTTTATTTTATGTCAACTCTTATTGTTAATTAAGTGTGTTTGAATTTTCACGAATCAATAACTTCAATAACTAATCTTTGCAGGTGACCCGATACCACATATGGTTACCGTTAATACGAGCCTAAGGAGGAAGCATAGGGCGCATGGAGGACCTTTGCCAGTTACATTTGATGTTTATGATCTTAATAGCTTCCATCCGTTAGGCGATAATGCTGCGATGTTGAGCTCTCTGATGGGGGAAACAGTCCGACCATTTCCACTTGCTTGCGAGTGGGAACAGATACCATTGCACCTCAAAACCCATATCTTTCCTACACTTGAGGTATTAATTGTTTGCGTTACATCTAGTCTTATTAACTGTTTTGGTTGAAAATTGTTTGTTTATTTCAATGCATATGTTTACATGTAGACCTATTTCAACCTGACGGGTTGGTTGGATAGTCGTGATAGTGTGACTTATGGCGGGGTAACATATGTGGTGGGAGAAAGGATAAAAACTGGAATTAACTGTAAGTTGAGGCTACTTTGGCGCAAAAATAGGAACTTGTTAAAGCGTGACTATTATTCTATCCATGATTCGGCCGAGGAAGCGGCGCTTGTACCGCCCCCATCGAGTTCTACATGGGCCAACAGATCAGCAAGGGAGTGGCTTGATTTGTGCCGGTATTGGTCCGACCCAAGACAGGTGAGGAGAAGTGAAGTTAATGCAGTTAACCGCTCGAAAAACAAAGTTTCTACACATCAAGGGAAAAAAATCATTCGCTCAAGGAAGGAACGAATATGTAAGAATCGTTATAGTTTTTGTGATCATTTAAAAGTTTTATATTGTTTATTTGTATCTTGTTATTAATTTTTTTTGGTAAATATCTTGTTATTAATTTATTTGATATTGTACAGAAAGTCAAGCATGGGTCCCACGAGGACCTTATACAAACTTGGAAGAGGGCACGCACAAACAAGAATGGCACTATGTCCGAGGAAAATGCAGACAGATATGTAAGTAATTTAATTTATACATGCTTTAATAACATATTTTTATTTGTTTTTAACTTCTTTTTTTCTCTTTCTTTTTCACAGTCGAGAATGATGGCTATAAAAGAAGCGATTTCTTGCGGTGCAGAGCAGTACAAAAGTGATCAAGAAATAATTGATCTAGTAAATCCGAGCCGCAACACTCAAAATATCGTCGGCAGGGGCAGGAAGTTGCCGGATGGTGGTACCTCATATGGATGCGGGAGTAGTTCTTATAGTGAGGGAGTGACTCGAGAACAACTCTCGGAGGTACTTAGGATTCATGAGCAAGAAAAAGAGCTGTTGAGGAAGCAAACCGAGGAGGCGCAGCAACGGGCTAATTTGGCCCATATGTATGCTAGTGTGGCGCAACAAAATGCTGAGGTAAACAACGCCCGCCTAAGTCATTTGATTTCTCATTATACTTCACATGTGGGTCGAGGGTATACCGGACCTAATAACCCTTTTATACCGCCACCCCAATTCGTTTCTATGCCTGGCATGTCTCAGATCCCTGGTATGCCTCAGTTCCCTGGTATGTCTCAGGTCCCTGTTATGCCCCAGTTACGTGGTATTCCTCCCCCTCCCGGATTTCCATATAATGCTCCACTCAACCCACTCCAACCTCCAATTACCCAAAATAACAGTTACAACAACTGTAATCGACCCGTTGTCAACACCACTGGCCCCTCGAGTTCTAACTCTCGGGAAAGTCCCAACTATACCGTCAGTCTAAATCCTCATCAAAATGATACTCGGACCGTCGACGAGTTGGCTAGAGATCTTGAGAATGCCAACAACATGTCCGATAATGAGCTAATTAACTCGGATGCTGATGAGGGGGATGATGAGGGGGATGATGATCAGGCCAGGGACTATTCAGATTAGGAGTTGTTGTTGGTTTTAGACTTTTTATTTTGTGTAATAACTTAAGACTTGTTAAATTGTGAAACATGGATTTATTGTGATGTGTAATAATTTTAGACTTGTTACATTTGTGAAATAAGGATTTGGTGAAATGTATTCTAACGTTTTGGCTATTTAACGCATTGTAAATTATTAGTATTGTACTGTTTAGTGATTTGTAATATTGTGGATTTGTTGAAATATAGATTTTTTTCCGAAAAAATGCCGGAAAAAAATCTGGAAACAAGCTGCAAAATGCAGTTTTTTTTTTGCCCAGAAACCATTTAGGGTCGAAATTTCGACCCTAACCATATAGGTAGGGTCGAAATTTCGACCCTAAATTATAGCTAGGGTCAAAATTTTCGACCCTAAGTCTTAGGGTCAAAAATTTCGACCCTAGGTTTCGACCCTAAATCCATCCTGCACAAATGATTTCTGGAAAAAAACTAATATAAAATGTTTAGGGTCGAAATTTTCGACCCTAAACTTGAAAAATATTTCGACCCTAATTTATTAAATTAAAAAAAAAACGTTTTCACAAACATTTTTTAATTTACACGTGGATATTAATTAGGGTCGAAATTTTCGACCCTAAATTTGAATCATATTTCGACCCTAATTTAATAAAAAAAAAAAAACTTTTCACAATGTTTTTTAAATTACACGTGGATATTATTTAGGGTCGAAAATTTGGACCCTAAATTACAAAGACCTTCGACCCTAAATTTTGGTCAAAAGGTTTGCTGAAAAGTGGTGGGCCCCATTATTTCGACCCTAAATTACAAAGGGTATTTCGACCCTAGTTTTTTAGGGTAAAAAAGTTAGGGTCGAATATTTCGACCCTAAATATTAAGGTCGAAATCCCTTTGTATTTAGGGTCGAAATTTTCGACCCTAAACCCACATTTTGTTGTAGTGGACAGTGACAGATGGTGACAACCTTGTAATCATCTGTCTTAGAATCATAACCCAATCCAGTCATAAGAAAATAATTGTGGTGTATATGAAACTTGTGCCTAACATTTTGGAATTTCACATACTCTCTAGTAGTTAGATTTAAAACCACAAAACATGTAACCCGATGCGACCTCTCATTAGCTGAAGCTAAAACAAGACCATTAATAGAACCTTCAAAATAAACATCTTTTGATTCTAGCGGAACCTTCCGTTGTGTTGATACTAATTCCTGGTTGTTATTAACTGGAAATAATAAAATGAATCATCTCTTACTGGCCAGAAGATGAGGTGCTTTCGGTTTAGCGATTTTTGCTGATAGGTTTTAATGAATTCAGGGTCTGAAAGTAAAAATCTTGTAATGATACGCGTCTTAGGGTTTGATCTATATTCATTCAATAGATACAAGAGGGAGTATCATTACAACATATACCCTATATGTTGATATGAATTACTAAAAATATACTAAAGGTTTATTTAACACACCCTTCGCAGTACGAGCTTGAGATTCCCGAAAAATGTTCAGATGGGACCTAAAATTAAAAAAAAAAACTAAGATTGTAAACCTTTCACTCTTTTACTGAAGATATCTACAAACTTGTGTGTGGAGGGTACATGCAAAACACGTACAATCCTTTTAGTAAAGATATCTCCAAACTAGTTTGTGGAGGCGACGTGCAAAACACGAACATGTCAAAAGGCAACACGCTCCTTAACAAAATGTAAATCAACTTCAACTTGTTTAGCTCGTTGGTACAAGATTAGTGTCCATATAGCATGCACTAACATTATCACAAAAACAAATAGTTGATCAAGATAAAGGATAGTACAATTTAAGAAAAAGATTACAAAGCGAAGCTAATTCTGCAGCAACATTAGAAGTACTCAGATTCCCATCTGTAGCATCAACAACCGTCTCATTAGGTTACCAGTCGTATCATCTTCCAAATTATCATGAAACATACCCCAATCATGAATCAAACTATACAAGTTAGGTGTAACAGGTTTCAGCGAGTTACCACTTTCATCCTTAGGATCACCGCTAACCCCCTTCTTGAAGAGAGGTTTAAAAAAATGTCCATTTTTAAATTTGTTGAAATCATGTGATTATGAAGTGTAAAATAAGCATTTATTTAAAATTATCCATGGTTATTTTCTTATTTTGTACACTTTCTCTCAAAATGTTACTATAAACATGTGAGATTGTGTATTTTATTGTAAAACGTATTTATAAAAAAACACGTGAGTGCACACAACTATTATAGCTAGTAATATTCAAAACATAATGAATCATCACGAACGGGCCGGGCATATATTTGAATGCAATTTAATGTTTATTCATGCGTTTGACATTAATTAGGTTATTTTCAACTACTTCACCAAACAAATTTTGTTAAAGTATAAGTTGCACCTTTTTGGCTCTAAGTCTATAATATAAACTTGAGCTCTAACTCCAACTACACATACTTTCACTATTCTTATAAGCGACAACTGCCTCATTATAAATTGATTCATGACTTTTCACCATTTTAATAATCGACAACTCGGAAAATAGCCAAAATGGCTAATGATTTAGGGCTACACGTATATGATGATGCACAAAATATCTAGAATAAGTTTTTCAACATACTATAAATTTGCTTATTACATTGATTTGCTATTGGAACATTTTTATCTTTCACTATTATAGCTCTATTTCAATGATTTATCTCAATGTAAATGGTCACAAGAATACTCCGGTTATCTCGTGTACACGTGAGCTACAAGCCCGCCCTCCCAAATAACCTCAATAGAGAAAACCTCGTCCAAGCATATAGCAGGTCAAGAAACCCAGGCTCATATCATCACGTGTTTCTATTTGACATGAAGACACCCTTTGTGACCTCTCTCGTGTCTATAAACATGCCAATCACATTTACCGACTAGAGTATATATACGCATTTAATGAACGAACCAAAAATTACGAAAAAAAAGCACTCATCTGAGAAAGACAATAACAAAGAAAGTGGTCTTAACGTCCACATTTTCATATCCCATAACTTATGGGACATGAAAATGTATACGTTAGGTACGACCACTTTATTATTTGTTGTTCTCTTTCTCACATGAAAATTTAGTCATGGGCAAACCGGATCTTAAGAAAACGAATTAGATTTTTTTTACGAACCGGATTTAGTCAACCGGTCAACGAACCAGTTTTGACATAAACCAGTTTTGTTAGAAACCAGTTTTGTTACAAACCGGTTTTTAGGAAATAATTAGAACTGATTATGAACCGGTTTGAGAAAAAATGGTTCGTTTAACCGGTTTGAGTCACCCCTATGGTTCATTGATATTTATACTAGGATTTATCATATGCAAAGTTCTGTCGTCACCCGAACCAATTGAAGGATGCTATTTGCTATTGCTGTGAATCCAGAATTAATCTGACATCTAAGTCATGATATACTGATAGAATGTGATAGAATCAGTTGATACGAATAGATGGTAATCCACTCATGCAAGTGAAGTGTTTACTATTTACCAAGGAAACTTAAAGGCAATTATAACTTAGCCTAAAGTTTGATGATTCATCAGAAAATTACAGAAATGGAAACTTTGGTGACAAAATTCAGGTACGCATAGATAATCAAACGGCCTTACATAATTTAGACATTACTCAATCAACAAAATGAACAAAGTTGAATACCATCAGCTTTAATAAATACTTATGATAAATTGATCAATTCAAAAAAAAAAAATTGTTAAACGAACCCTACATGCATCCACGCAATATCTTTACTTTTGACGATTAGTAATCGTATCTGCGAATTTTGGTGAGACGAGACTTTCTACATAGCTAGACATAATCATCCTTTCTTCTCGATCAGGTATGACGACACTTTTACAGAATGTTTGTTCTTCAAGATCATATGTCAATACTCGATCATGGGTTACAATCAAAAGTTTTCCGTTGTCATAAAACATCCGTGGATTAATATTAACGACCTTAGGAATCTTATCGAATCCATTGATTTCAATCTTTGTCCAAGATTCCATGACGCCGTACTCATTCATCACCCAAACCTCACCTTTCACATCATGGAATATAGCAAGCTTTTCACCAAACTCAACAAGTTTGCAATCAAGATCAGACGTCTGGTTAGCACCTGTAAACAAGTGGGGTGGTGAGGGCACTTCGCTGAATTTCTCATCCGCAAATCTGAATGCAACAACTACCGGTATACGATCAGAAAACTTCCTAGCAATCCAGTGAATACACCCATTAACATTAACACCTGAAGACAGGTCCCCATAATAATCATCATAAGGCGAATTACTCAACTTCCTCCAAGTACCGCTTCTAAGGCTATAAACATGCACATACATTTTATTACGTGGTACCACATTCTTAAAATGTATAGAACGGTGAAAGATGGTGACAACCTTGTAATCATCTGTCTTAGAATCATAACCGAATCCAGTCTTAGAAAAAGGAGTAGCGTTGGAAACATCCAACTTGCGCCTAAAATTTGGGAATTTCACATACTCTCTAGTAGTTAGATTTAAAACCACAAAGACATTCGGATAACCTGAAACTAAAACAAGACCATTAATAGAACCTTCTAAATCAACATATTTTGCTTCTAGAGGAAACTTCGGTAGTGTTGATACTGCTTCATGGTTGTTATTAACTGGAAGAGAATAAAGTGAACCATTCGTTCCTGGAGAGAAGATGAGGTGATTTCGGTTTAGCAAGTTTTGCTGATAGGTTTTAATGAATCCGGGATCTGAAAGTAAACATTGCCATTCCTTTGAAACACATCGAAACCGGCCAACGAGTTTGACAGGAAGACGGTTTAGAATGTCGATGATGATATCGTTTGGGAGTGTGACGTTGCTTTCTTCACGCGTCATTGTTGTTATCTTTCTCTTTTTGAACGAAGTCATTGTTATCGATCCTATGAGAGAATGCTCAATAAATTATACGGAGTAGTATATATAGAGAGATTGCATAAGGTCGGTTAGTATAAATTTCAGGATGAGAACTCAAAATTTCCATATATTAATGGATGAAAAATATCTATCCTACAATACTTTCTATCTTAAGTGTTTGTATCATGTTGTTACTCGTCTTAGGATTTTATCTAGATTCATTTAATATATACAAGAGGGAGAATAGTTACGGCATATAAAAAAAATATTAGTGGAAAGTTGATTTTTCTATGTAACACAAGTAGGGGAGGGGACCGGGTCAGGTCATCCGTGTTCGGGCCAATTCAGGTCGGATGATGACTAAAAAAATCATATCCGAGCCTATCAGAACTCGGTTCACTCGTGTTCGGGTCAATTTAGGTCGGATCAATTTGGGTTCGGGTCAATTCGGGGTATAAGGAAAAAAATTTAAAAGTGGCTTATTTAAGTATTAATACAATGTAAAATGTGTTATGCAAGTCTGGTTGATCGGGTTCGGGTCAAATCGGGTTGGGTCAATTCTGATCAAGAATAAATAATATAAACCTGAACCCGAGCCTAATTAGAACTCGGGTCAACTCGAATTGACCCGAATACGTTTTTGGACCCGAGTAATCTAATCCAAATAAACTTATTCGGTTTCGAGTTTAAATCGGGTTCAGGTCGGATGAACTTTTTCGACACCCTTAAACACAAGACGTGATATATCATATTTTGTCCATTGTATTAATCAACGCAACGCATGCATTCTCCCATTCAGTCTCATTTTGAGGTTGCTATAAGGGTTCTCAAATATCACAAATCTACATCCGGTGCATGTATAGTTTACACTAAGACTAGTTGCAAATCATCTAGATTGAGATTGGGCTAAATGAAAAATGACTAAGAGATATGTTACACGTTGTTGTGTTTTTATGTTTGGGGTTGGTATCTCGAAAAAGTAAGAAGCAAGCTATCCTTTTTAGATTTTCTGTTGAGGTAAAATATAGATGTATGACCTCTGCCACTTGTGACGTGATGTGGTTAGTCAAAATCTTGAAAGATTTGACTATTGAATAGTTCAGCTAAACAAATAGCAGCAAACCAAGTAATGCACGAGAAACAAAGAATTTTGATATATATATATATATATATATATATATATATATATATATATATATATATATATATATATATATATATATATATATATATATATATATATATATATATATATATATATATATATATATATATAGGGTGAGGTTATTTTCAGAACCAAATAAATGTACAGAACTGCGAGAACCACCTTTTTACTCTTAAAATGCACATGCATATTCATCGGGTTAGTTCATTAGGTAGAAATATATAAAATTTCATTGTCGTAGGTCACTAGGAACATGTATCCAAGGACCATGCACATGTATTTGTTTTGTGTGTACTATAACTATCTTATCGTTGGATAATATGAAAACACATGTGCACTCTTCATATCGATCATCACACTCGAATCTATAACCAATAAAACAATTATTAAATGTTAATTTAAACATAATAATGAAAATACATATGCATTTTTAAGAGTATAAAGGTGGTTCTCACAGTTATGTACATTTATTTGTTTCTGAAAATAACCTTAAACTATATATATATATATATATATATATATATATATATATATATATATATATATATATATATATATATATATATATATATATAGGGGCAAGATATATGCAGAACTCATTTTTAGTGTAGAACTATGCATAACTCCTTTCAACCAATAAGAATTTAGTATAATAACCTTTTTTATTTAATTGAAAAGGGTATAGTTGTAAAACACATTTTAACTTCTTTTTTTGAATTATTTAATTAAAAACTTTTTTAAATTTTTTGATAAAAATTTAAATTATTTCAATTTTATAATGTTTTTTAGAATACAGATTTTAGAAAAAAAAAAGGTGCTTGTCTTTTTAGTGTAATGTTAGATACGTTTCTTTTGTACAACTATTTAGATATGAAGCTTGTTTTTTTACATGATAATTGCATAAATGTTTTTGATATGGACTTTTTAATTCTTGAAATTTATAACCAAAAGAATAAAAGTACACATGTAACCTTTATATTTATAAAGGACCAAAACATAAGTAAATACATTGACATAGAATGAATACCACTAAAATACAAATGTATCTTAAAATATAAATGTGCATGTCATTAAAAAAATAGGTGCACATTTCCAAGAACATAGGTGCGCTTCTGAGAACATATGTGTACTCTTTTGAGAATATAGGTGCACTCTTTCAAGAACATAGGTGCACGCTTCCGAGAACATAAGTGTACACTAAAAACATCAATGCACGGCTTTCAAAAACATATATGCACGGCTAAAATATGTATGCATGTCTTCCAAAAACATATATGGACGGCCAAAAACGTATATACACGTCTTCCAAATAGATATGTGAGCGACTTCTAACAACACGTATCCATCACACAGTCTTTCGCAAGATAAGATCTCACTGAAACAAATACGTAAAAAGAAACCATGTTAGATAAATAAATTACATATGACGTATGGCAGAGAATCTTGTAACAATCAACTATATTATGCTTGACAAAAACAAAACTTGATCTACACATAGCATAAACCTTAGATTAAACAAAAAGCCAAAAGTATTATAGTCCAAATCAAACAAGACGCACAACCAAATTCCAATTATACATTCATTAGTAATGTTTTTTTTGACCAATTTTTTATTTCAAATAATCTGTTACGACTTCTTTTTTCAAAACTATAATGATAAGATAAATAAATCTTAAAAAAGTTTACAAATAAATTGAACAATGGAAAAAAAATAATTAGTATTATACATGTTAGACTATTAAAAAACAACAATGATTAGCCTAGAGATCTTACCTATACAGTTGCAATGGTGGTGGTTTCGGCGGCCTAGAACTCCAAGAAAATAAAACAAAGTTACCCGCGGCTAGGACTCGCGGTGCTGGTAAGGTTGGTCGTCGTGGATGGTGATTCTCATGCGGTGTCTGGTGCAAGCCCATCTCAAATACGGTATTTCATTGCACCAAAAACAACCACTTCAAATATGGTTTGGGATGGTGAAAAAACTATATGAAATTGAAAATGAAGGCCAATATCCGAACGTATATTTAGTGTAGGTGCCGCCACTGTCATTTGGATGATGAAGAAATAGAAATGAAAAAGAAAGTTTTCAGATCTATGACAGTTTTATGGATTAATAAAAATGAATTAAAATGTAATACCGATAATGTCCTTTTTAGCTTTCTGTTTAATTGAAAAGAAACCTTTATTTTTTGTTAATTACATTTTTGGCTCTTTTAATTTTAACCATTGATCAAGTTAATCCAATGATTCAGATTCATTTTAATAGTTCTACATGGTTCTACACTTTAAATGAGTTCTGCATATAACTCTTACCTATATATATATATATATATATATATATATATATATATATATATATATATATATATATATATATATATATATATATATATATATATATATATATATATATATATATATATCGGGTTAATTATAGAAAGAGTTGCATCCAGTCTTACGAAAACTGTGAGAGTGGACTTTGAAAATCAAATAGCATATCCTTACCAAAGGGTTAAGATCTTTTCAGCATATAACTCGAGAGAGGGTGTTAAATTTTATATTCATTTACAGAAAGCTTATAAGACTTGAGAGGCTGTTAAATACAATTACACTAGTCCCTAGCATTTGTATCTGTTTGCATAGTCTTTGGGGAATATTCTTATTAAAATCTTTTGGTAAAAAAGGTTGTTTCGGTTTCGTTTCCATCATATAAGGTATAGGTAAGGTTGGAAGCTTGTAGCATTGTTTCTTAAAAGGATGAATCACAACAAAATAGTTACGACTTCCTCGTCGTCTTCTGATACATAGAGAAGCCCATTGCAAGAACCTCGATATTCGCTTAAAGACAAGAGTATAATGGATTGATCAACTACGTGCAAACGCGGTCTTTTTGGAGGAGTGTTAAGACGGAGCATGATAAGCGTGGGTTCTTCTATTAATCGTTCCCCATGCATGACAATCAGTAATGTACTTATGCCTATTGTTTTTATACACACCGCAAACGAACAAAAAGTTTTATAAAAGAATTATTGACAAGATGTCGAGCATGACGTTTGAACGTATAGACTCCATGGCTCTTCGAGCTTAGGTTAAGCATGCATGCATGCAGCTAGCTAGCTAGGTTAATTTACTGGAATAGAAGATATCCATTGCCAAGATATCAGTTGCTGTTGAATTAGGGTTTTGTTTATATGGTTTAGACAAGGAAAAAAATACATAAGCATCTTTCTAGATTTTAAAAAATTGGATTTCTAAATCTCCAAAGCACCCGCAAAGTGATTAGTACATGAATCTATGTTCCTGATTAACTGAAAACTGTTGTGTAGATATATATACGTTTTTCTTCATCATGTCTTCGACAATTGATGTACTCAATCAATTCGATAAGCTGGTAGCACAATCTGACTCGGAACAAGTCAAGGAAATACTAGAAACCTGTGTATCATCAAAAAGAGGGTCTCTAGAGTCAGCTTCTCTAGTCCCTTAACTTAAGGAACATCTCACTCAACTGCAAATAGAAGAGAAGCGAATCCAATGTATATATTTATACATATATAAGTTCTTATTTCTATGACTATCGGTGATATCCATTCAATCATATGCTTCCTTCAACAGCTGAAATCGGAGCACTCTATCAAGATGAAAAAAAAGCTCGTGAGGCTCTCATCACTTTGCAATATCAGCTGCTTGACCATCAAATGGTGCGTCAATGCAAATCCCATTATAAGTCAATTTTGTCTGCGGAGGTGAGAGGCATTATTTAGACTCATTGGATTTACAAAGCGTATAGCCTGCCATTAATCTGCCACAACTATCATCCCCTTATTATTATTGCAGATGCCAACATTGAGTTTACCACCCGAGGATGACACTTCTGTAGAATTATATTATTCCCCGTATCTCATTATCGAATACCTAAGAATATAAATACGCATATTAATGGGCTAGACCCAATACTAAACAAATACATGGGCCTAATATACCTTATACTAAAAACGTCTAACATCCCCCCGTAGTCGGAGCGGGTGAAGGACGAATGCTCAGACTAGATCGAAAATCATCAAATAACGCATATGGAAGGCCTTTGGTGAAGATATTTGCAAACGAGATGTAACATGAAGGACACGAACAAGACCCGCTGCTACCTGGTCGCGAACAAAATGTATGTTAATCTCAATGTGCTTTGTGTGCTGATGTTGGACGGGATTGGAAGACATACACATAGCACTCACATTGTCACAATAAACCAATGTAGCACGCTCCAATGGGGAATGTAGCTCATGTAATAAGTTACGTAGTCAAGCAGTTTCGGCAACAACATTAGCTACACCACGATACTCAGCTTCCACACTGGAGCGAGAGAGAGTAGCTTGTCGCTTGGAGGACCACGATAACAAGTTATTACCAAGAAACACACAATACCCGAATGTAGATCGACGGGTAGTAGGGCAGCCAGCCCAATCTGCATCGGAATAACCAATAAAAGAAAGCGACGATGCAGAAAACAACTGAAGTCCATAGTCAAGAGTACCCCGAACATAACGTAGAATCTGCTTGAGAGCTGCTAGATGTTGCTCCCGACACTACAACAATCCAGCCCTTCCCCATCGAGGTTTTCCCCAGCGACACAGTGTCGCTGGGGAAACCCCACTAAACGACAAAACGAGTCTGACGTGGCAAACTTGCTCGTAGAAAATTTGACCAAATAAAAAAGAAAAGTTTCCCCAGCGACATGTCGCTGGGGAAACGTTGACTAAGATTTGATCAAACACTTTCACAAAAATGTAAGCGGGAGATTATCCTGCCAAGTTTTCCCCAGCGACATGTCGCTGGAGAAACTTTTTTCACGGACTAATCCGAGTGATTAGTGTTAATGAATTGTTTATTCTATGGTACAAAGTTTCCCCAGCGACATGTCGCTGGGGATACTTTCAGGATTCCCTCCAAATGATTTTCGTTAACGCGGCTTTTTTAACAAACGACAAACAAAAAGTTTCCCTAACGACATTTCGCTAGGGATACGTGCAATGTTTAATATTCTATATGTTTGAACCTCTATATGTAATGTATATTTAAAATTTTAATATATATAAAATATATATATATATAAAAATATAGTTCTTAAAATTTAAAACACTATATGTCTTTTTATGATAAAAAAAAGTGAGACAAATGGTTAAATTTTCCCGCTAATGTTTTCCCGCGAATTTTTTCTCGCCAATGTTTTCCCGCCAATATTTTGTCCGCCAAAAGTTAACATTCACTGATAATTGTTAACATTCATTGTTAATATTAATTAAAAATTGTTAACATTCATTGAGACTTACAAAGAGACTAAACATAGCTTTATTCTACACGGACACTTAAACACGCGCTTAATTAAACATGGATAATAAAACGATAATAGACTCATAAACACGAAAACCGATACATCATAGTTCAAACGAATGTTCCCCATGTCATCGTAAATGTCGTGAAGTAGTGCAGCTGAATCCATTGTGTGCCTATCGCATGTTGAACCCTATCTAATACATTGAACCTCTAATGTTGAACCCTATCTAATACAATGAACCTCTAATGTTGAACCCTATCTAATACATTGAACCTCTAATGTTGAACCCTATCTAATACAATGAACCTCTAATGTTGAACCCTATCTAATACATTGAACCTCTAATGTTGAACCCTATCTAATACATTGAACCTCTAATGTTGAACCCTATCTAATACATTGAACCTCTAATGTTGAACCCTATCTAATAAAATGAACCTCTAATGTTGAACCCTATCTAATACATTGAACCTCTAATGTTGAACCCTATATAATACATTGAACCTCTAATGTTGAACCCTATCTAATACGTTGAACCTCTAATGTTGAACCCTATCTAATACATTGAACCTCTAATGTTGAACCATATCTAATACGTTGAACCTGTCATGTTGAACCCTATCTAATCCATTGAACCTATAATGTTGAATCCTATCTAATACATTGAACCTCTAATGTTGAACCGTATCTAATACATTGAACATCTAATGTTGAACTCTATATAATACAATGAACCTCTAATGTTGAACCCTATCTAATACAATGAACCTCTAATGTTGAACCCTATCTAATACAATGAACCTCTAATGTTGAACCCTATCTAATACAATGAACCTCTAATGTTGAACCCTATCTAATACAATGAACCTCTAATGTTGAACCCTATCTAATACAATGAACCTCTAATGTTGAACCCTATCTAATACAATGAACCTCTAATGTTGAACCCTATCTAATACATTGAACCTCTAATGTTGAACCCTATCTAATACAATGAACCTCTAATGTTGAACCCTATCTAATACATTGAACCTCTAATGTTGAACCCTATCTAATACAATGAACCTCTAATGTTGAACCCTATCTAATACAATGAACCTCTAATGTTGAACCCTATCTAATACAATGAACCTCTAATGTTGAACCCTATCTAATACAATGAACCTCTAATGTTGAACCCTATCTAATACATTGAACCTCTAATGTTGAACCCTATCTAATACATTGAACCTCTAATCTTGAACCCTATCTAATACATTGAACCTATAATGTTGAACCCTATCTAATACAATGAACCTCTAATGTTCAACCCTATCTAATACATTAAACCTCTAATGTTAAACCCTATCTAATACATTGAACCTCTAATGTTGAACACTATCTACTACATTGAACCTCTAATGTTGAACCTTATCTAATACATTGAACCTCTAATGTTGAACCCTATCTAATACATTGAACCTCTAATATTGAACCCGATCTAATACATTGAACCTCTAATGTTGAACCCTATCTAATACAATGAACCTCTAATGTTGAACACTATCTAATACATTAAACCTCAAATGGTGAACCCTATCTAATATATTGAACCTCTAATGTTGAACCCTATCTAATACATTGAACCTCTAATGTTGAACCCTATCTAATACAATAAACCTCGAATGTTGAACCCTATCTAATACATTGAACCTCTAATGTTGAACCCTATCTAATACAATGAACCTATAATGTTGAACCCTGTCTAATACATTGAACCTCTAATGTTGAACCCTATCTAATACATTGAACCTCTAATGTTGAACCCTATCTAATACAATGAACCTCTAATATTGAACCCTATCTAATACATTAAACCTCTAATGTTGAACCCTATCTAATACATTAAACCTCTAATGTTGAACCCTATCTAATACATTGAACCTCTAATGTTGAACTCTACCTAATACATTAAACCTCTAATGTTGAACCCTATCTAATACAATGAACCTCTAATGTTGAAACCTATCTAATACATTGAACCTCTAATGTTGAACCCTATCTAATACATTGAACCTCTAATGGTGTACCATATCTAATACATTGAACCTCTAATGTTAAACCCTATCTAATACAATGAACCTCTAATGTTTAACCCTATCTAATACATTGAACCTCTAATGTTGAACCCTATCTAATACATTGAACCTCTAATATTGAACACTATCTAATACATTGAACCTTTAATGTTGAACCCTATCTAATACACTGAACCTCTAATGTTGAACCCTATCTAATACAATGAACCTCTGATGTTGAACCCTATCTAATACATTAAACCTCTAATGGTGGACCCTATATAATACATTGAACCTCTAATGTTGAACCCTATCTAATACATTGAACCTCTAATGTTGAACCCTATCTAATACAATGAACCTCTAATGTTGAACCCTATCTAATACATTTAACCTCTAATGTTGAACCCTATCTAATACATTGAACCTCTAATGTTGAACCCTATCTAATACAATGAACCTCTAATATTGAACCCTATCTAATACATTGAACCTCTAATGTTGAACCCTATCTAATATATTGAACCTCTAATGTTAAACCCTATCTAATACATTGAACCTCTAATGTTGAACCATATCTACTACATTGAACCTCTAATGTTGAACCCTATCTAATACATTGAACCTCTAATGTTGAACCCTATCTAATACGTTGAACCTCTAATGTTGAACCCTATCTAATACATTGAACCTCTAATGTTGAACCCTATCTAATACGTTGAACCTCTAATATTGAACCCTATCTAATACATTGAACCTCTAATGTTGAACCCTATCTAATACGTTGAACCTCTAATGTTGAACCCTATCTAATATATTGAACCTCTAATGTTGAACCCTATCTAATACATTGGAACCTCTAATTTTGAACCCTATCTAATACATTGAACCTCTAATGTTGAACCATATCTAATACATTGAACCTCTAATGTTGAACCCTATCTAATACAATGAACCTCTAATGTTGAACCCTATCTAATACATTGAACCTCTAATGTTGAACCCTATCTAATACATTGAACCTCTAATGTTGAACCTTATCTAATACATTGAACCTCTAATGTTGAACCCTATCTAATACAATGAACCTCTAATGTTGAATCCTATCTAATACATTGAACCTCTAATGTTGAACCCTATCTAATACATTGAACCTCTAATGTTGAACCTTATCTAATACATTGAACCTCTAGCAGGTCGAGAAAACCCTGGCTCATATCATCACGTGTTTCTATTTTATATGAAGACACCCTTCGTGACTTCTCTCGTGTCTATAAACATGCCAATGACATTTACCGACTAGAGTATATATACGCATTTAATGGACGAACAAAAAAATACGAAAAAGCACTCATGTGAGAAAGACAATAACAGAGAAGGTGGTCTTATGTCCACATTTTCATATCCCATAACTTATACGACATCAAAATGTATACGTTAGGTAAGACCACTTTATTTGTTGTTCTCTTTCTCGAATGAAAACTTTAGTCATGGGCAATCCGGATCTTAAGAAAAATCGAAATAGATTTTTTACGAACCGGATTTAAACGAACCAGTTTTAACATAAACCAGTTTTGTTAGAAACCGGTTTTTAGGAAATAATTAGAAGAGTCTGATTATGAACCGGTTTGAGAAAAATTGGTTCGTTAAACCGGTTTGAGTCACCCCTATGGTTCATTGATATTTACTAGGATTTATCATATGCAAAGTTATGTCATCACCCGAACCAATTTAACATCTAAGTCATGATATACTGATAGAATGTGATAGAATCAGTTGATACGAATAGCTCGCCATTCAAATAGAATACATTGTTGAATCGAAGATTTCAAAGTCGTATAATACTTAAGTATGAGTTTCTTACATGCAATGTCAAATACTTGTTGTTTAGTTTTGTATATTATTCACCTTTATAGGCTACCCAAGGATAAATTATATCATCGTTGTTTTGATCAAATAACACGACGTATTGTTAGAGCAAACTCATATCTCGACCGTTATATAATGGTGTGCCGCCAAGATGTTGTTTGTCCGGTGCATTCACAACTACTTCAAATACTAGCTGACTGACTTTTACACCTGGCAAAACTCGACAAAAACTAAACACAAAAAATTCCTAGGTGTGTTTTATCCATCTAGAATCCGTGGAAATTTAGTTTTCCCGGATACTAGGTGGTCCATATGGACTGGAAATCGAAAGTCCGGTTTTTGCTTAGGTTTGGATGATTTTGGCCAGTTTCGGCATTTTTTGTTATTTTGGCCGGTCTTGATCAGTTTTCGAACGTGTAGGTCGCTTTTGACCAAGGTTGCCGAGACAAAACGTACACCTTTTTTAAGCTTTCATTTGCTTAGTCGTGGTCTTGAAACAGAGTCATGTAGCACATGTTATGGCCTTTTTATTTCAACCCATGTTTTCTGAAAATTACAATCTAAATTTGTTTTTGTGTGTTAGCGATTATGTTTGGGACTTTATTTCTTTACCATATAGAATTAGTAAAACTAACTCCCTTTTGTATATTTTTGTATATGTATGTTGTATAAATGTATGTTTATTATGTGAAGTCGAAGCACAATAGATTGTAACTAACTCTACGAATACATACACAAGTAAAAGAAATAAAAACGAGTATAATGTGAAGCCAAGAGAAAAGATCAACAAACTAAACTCTAATCATATCGGTAAGGAGGTTTAACTAAATAATAAATCTCATCTATAGCTCGCCATTCAAATAGAATACATTGTTGAATCGAAGATTTCAAAGTCGTATAATACTTAAGCATGAGTTTCTTACATGAAATGTCAAATACTTGTTGTTTAGTTTTGTATATTATTCACCTTTTTAGGCTACCCAAGGATAAATTATATCATCGTTGTTTTGATCAAATAACCCGACGTGTTGTTAGAGCAAACTCATATCTCGACCGTTATATAATGGTGTGCCGCCGAGATGTTATTTGTCCAGTGCATTCACAACTACTTTAAATACTAGCTGACCGACTTTTACACCTGGCAAAACTCGACGAAAACTAAACAAAAAAAATTCCTAGGTGTGTTTTATCCATCTAGAATCCGTGGAAATTTAGTTTTCCCGGATTCTAGGTGGTCCATATGGACTAGAAATCAAAAGTCCGGTTTTTGCTTAGGTTTGGACGATTTTGGCCGGTTTCGGCATTTTTGGTTGTTTTTGCCGGTTTTGATCAATTTTCGACCGGTTAGGTCGCTTTTGACCATGGGTTGCCGAGACAAAATGTACTCCATATTTCAAGCTTTCATTTTCTTAGTCGTGGTTTTGAAACGGAGTCATGTAGCACATGTTATGGCCTTTTTATTGCAACCCATGTTTTCTGAAAATTACAATCTAAATTTGTTTTTTTTTGTGTTAGCGTTTATGTTTAGGACTTTATTTCCTTACCATGTACGTCGTTATTCATACCGGCTACACCAAAGAAAGCATGTCAAATCCATAAGTCTTGAGATGCGACCGCTTCCAATAAAATAAATGGAGTTGACCTTTGATCACGCCTACTAAATTAAGCTTTGTAGGCAAGTAACAATTCTCCCACGACTAATGTGTACAGTCGATACTTCCTATCATCCCGAGAAACCCATGTTTTACCTCGTGATGAGCATAGAGTTTCTCCAAGTCAGTATAAGTCGGCTTTCGCAAGTACTTTGTACCATATAATTCCATGATGCCGGTACAAAACTTTTGAAGACAGTCTCGGGCTGTTGTCGCACCCATTTGCAAATATTCGTCAAGAACATCAGGCACGGCTCTGTACGCCAATTGACGAATAGCGGAAGTGCATTTCAACAATGGCGAAAGACGTTCTCGATGCGTAGAATCCGTTGAGTTTCAAAAATAAGAGTAGTTATTTTTCAAGTCGTTAACAATTTGTAAGAATAAAGTTCGATCCATTCGGAATCGTTCACGAAATGTCTCAGCAACATATTGCGGCCCGTCAGTAAAATAAGCAGCTACTAGACGATTATGTGCACCCTTGTAATCTCTATGTACATACGGCCCTTTTTTTGATGATTCGTAAGCCGCTTCACAAGTTTGCATAAAAACCTCAAACTCACTTGTAACTTCATTCTCGTCGTCAGAAGAGTCGAAAAAAAAATTCATAAGTCATTGTATTTTAGAGAATTGTGTGTTTAGTTTGTGTCGAAAAATGTTGATTTAATGGGGTATTTATAAGGTAGTAGTTTGAATTTTTATTTTTTTTACAACATGTACAAAACAAGTCCAAACGATCATAAGTTAATTTCAAAAGGGTCATGGGTAAGACCTATTTGAGCCTGACCGAAATACGCGATCGATTAGCCACAACGGCGCGATTAGGTCGCGACCGAGTGCGATCCACCAAGTGGGCTTACCGTTGTGGGTAACCTAAGTGAAGTGTTTACTATGGAAATTTACAGGCAATTATAACTTAGCCTAAAAGTTACTTTAGAGTACGAGAAAAAGATGAATTTAGTCATTTTTTAATCATGTATTCATTTTATCATCACTTTTAGTTTTAAGCACAAATTTAGTCATACACACATACTAAATGTTCAAGTCCATTATTTTTTTTTCATGTGCCCATATAAAAATACTCCGTAATATATAATTAATTAGTGGCCCACAAGCTCAACTAATGGCGGACAAACTCCACAAATATTCAACCATGATAACGACTTAATTTGTCCCCAATTTTAAAACTGGCCAAAAAGTGGGTATAAAATGATCAGCTTGACTATATTAGTCTTTTTCCCCTAGAGTATACGCGTCTTAAGGTTTCATCTATATTCATTCAATATATGTAGATACAAAAGGGAGCATAGTTACACCATATACCCTATACAGTACATCGTTGATATGAAGTACTGAAACTATACTAAGGGAATATTTAATAAACCCTTCGCAGTACGAGCTTGAGATTCCCGAACAATGTTCAAATGAGACCTAAAATCAAAAAATAGCTAAGATGGTAAACCTTTCACTCTATTACGAAAGATATTTGCAAACTTGTGTGTGAAGGGTACATGCAAAACACATACAATCCTTTTAGTGAAGATATTTGTAAACTAGTTTGTGGAGGCGACGTGCAAAACACGAACATGTCAAAAGGCAACACGCTCCCTAACAAAATGTAAACCTATTTCAACTTGTTTAGGTCGTTGGTGATGTACAAGATTAGTGTCTAGATAGCATGCACTAACATTTTCACAAAAACCAATAGTTGATCGAGATAAAGGAAAGTACAATTCAAGAAAAAGATTACAAAGCAAAGCTAATAATGTAGCAACATTAGAAGTACTCACATTCTCATCCGTAGCATCAACAACGTCTCGTTAGGTTTACCACTCGTATCATCTTCCAAATTATCATGAAACTCCCCAATCATGATTCATGAATCAAACTATTCAAGTTAGGTGTAACAGGTCTCAGCCAGATAACACTCTCATCCTTAGGATCGCCACCAACTCCCTTCTTGAAGAGATAAGGTTTAAAAATGTCCATTTTCATAATAGCTGAAATTATGTGGGCTCAAACCCCGTGGATTAGTCGGCCAATGAGTCGGAAATGACGGTTAAAAAAAAAGTATATAAATAAGCATTTATTTAAAATTATCCATGCTGTTTCCGTATATTGTACACTTTCTCTCAAAATGTTACTATAAACATGCGAGATTGTTTATTTTATTGTAAAACGTATTTAATAAAAACACATGCGTGCACACGACTATTGTAGCTAGTAACATTTAATAAATACACATTAAAACATAAGGTATAATAAAAACTAATTAAATACACTAATTAATGTTAACATCATAAAACTAAAATATAATATTTTCTTATACATATTGTACAAACTAGTAAAACACATAAATTTTCATGCAGTTTATATATCACATTGTTGGTTCAAATGGTTTTATCGGGGAGAACAGGTGCATCACATCGAATTCTAATCAATTTCTTTTTTTTCAACTAATCAAATCGTTATTGTTATTTTTTCGCCCGGGCATTGAATACTGAGTACCCATAGCTGCAAAGCACGGCTACCCTGTTATTTTACGCTTTAAAAGTTTAAACTTATTTTTTAACTAACAAACATTTATACACAATGTACATTTTTTAATATATTAACACAATACACACTTGAAAATAAAAATTCATATTAATACTACTATTAAAATATCCACTTACTTAAAAATACAAATATTCATGCAATTTGTACAATTGAATAATGCACAAGCACACATCTTTTAACTGGTCAACACATTTAAAATTATTTTGAAAACATCATTCAATCTATTAAACACACTAAATAATATGAAATATAATTCCAAAACACTAATAAAAAGCAAAGTACATGTTATTATGCACATTGTATACCTAAATAAAACACACAAAACTTCATTCAATTTATATGCTAATAGATATATTTTTAAAACTAGACCAATTGCAGTGGGTTCAACCGAGAGAACATGAGTGACTGGTGCCACCAGTTCAGTTAGCAAACAAAAACCATTAATGAATCGAAAATACCCATTTGGAACCTATAAAATTAACGAATCAGACCTGATTGGGATCATTTACTTTTTGTTTAATTCGGTTTATCATAAGATACCTGCCGCCGCATCGCGCTGGAAACTAAGATTAGATAACTACTATACAATGCATAATATGTACGATACATAAATAATTAGCGATAGACAATAAAGTCTAGAGTATATAGCCTTCTTGTGAAAGTTTTGGGTTTGCCATGGCATACCCATTGGAATTGGGTATGAACGCGCGATATCAATTGATACGATCAATTTATTTGTTTTTCTCTTTCTCACATGAGAACTTTAGTCGTGGGCAAATCAGATTTTAAGAAAAACCGAACTAAGATTTTTCTTCGAACCGGTTTTATTTAACCGGTCAACGAATCGGTTTTGACATAAACCGGTTCGGTTAGAAACGGTTTTTTAGGAAAAATTTAGAACCGGTTATGAACCGGTTTGAGTCACCCCCATGGTTTATTGATATTACTATTTACTAGGATTATCATGCAAAATTCTGTCATCACCCGAACCAATTGAAGGATCCTATGGTTTTAGTTAACATCAAGTGATACGAATAGATGGTAATCCACTAATGGAAATGAAGTGTTTACTATGGAAATTTAAAGGCAAATTATAACTTAGCCTAGAAGTTTGATGATTCATCAGATAATTACAAATCGATGTGTACCAGTTCGTATTTAATATACCATACAGAGATGGAACTTTGGTGACAAAATTCAGGTACGCATAGATAATCAAACAGCCTTACATAATTTAGACATTACTCAATCAACAAAATGAACAAAGTTGAATACCATCACCTTTAATAAATACTTATGATAAATTGATCAATTCAAAAAAAAAAAATTGTTAAACGAACCCTACATGCATCCACGCAATATCTTTACTTTTGACGATTAGTAATCGTATCTGCGAATTTTGGTGAGACGAGACTTTCTACATAGCTAGACATAATCGTCGTTTCTTCTCGATCAGGTATGACGTAAACACTTTTGCAGAATGTTTGTTCTTCAAGATCATATGTCAATACTCGATCATGGGTTACAATCAAAAGTTTTCGGTTGTCATAAAGCATCCGTGGCTTAACGACCTCATGGGTTACAATCTGATCGAATCCATGGATTTTAATCTTTGTCCAAGATTCCATGACGCCGTACTCATTCATAACCCAAACCTCACCTTTCACACCATTGAATATAGCAAGCTTTTCACCAAACTCAACAAGTTGGCAATCATGATTAGACGTCCGCCAGTTAGAACATTTAAACAAGTGGGGTGGTACGTGAGGGCACTTTGCTGAATTTCTCATCCGCAAATCTGAATGCAACAACTACCGGTATACGATCAGAAAACTTCCTAGCAATCCAGTGAATACACCCATTAACATTAACACCTGAAGACCGGTCCCCATAATAATGATCATAAGGCGAATTCCTCAACTTCCTCCAAGTACCGCTTCTAAGGCTATAAACATGCACAGACTTTTTATCGATTAAAGAACGGTGACAGATGGTGACAACCTTGTAATCATCTGTCTTAGAATCATAACCCAATCCAGTCATAATAGAAGGATAACTGCCGTAAACCTGATACTTGCCCCTAAAATTTAGGAATTTCGCATACTCTCTAGTAGTTAGATTTAAAACCACAAAGTTCATAACCCCATTCGGATGAGCTGAAACTAAAACAAGACCATTAATAGAACCTTCTAAATAAACATATTCTGACTCAACAGGAAGCTTCGGTAGTGTTGATACTGCTTCGTGATTGTTATTAACTGGAACTGAATAAGGTGCACCATTAGTTACTGGCCAGAAGATGAGGTGATTTCGGTTTAGCAGTTTTTGCTGATAGGTTTTAATGAATTCGGGGTCTGAAAGTAAAGATTGCCATTCCTTTGAAACGCATCGAAACCGCCCTAAAAATTTGACAGGAAGACGGTTTATAATTTCGATGATGATATCGTTTGGGATTGCGACGTTGCTTTCTTCATACGTCCTTGTTGTTATCTTTTTCTTTTTGAACGAAGTCATTGTTATCGATCGTATGAGAGAATGCTCAATAAGTTATAGTATATATAGAGATATTGGTTACAGGTCGGTTAGGATAAATTTCAGGATGAGGCCTCAAAATTTCCATATATATTTGTACTTTCCATAGATTAGTCGATGAATAATATCTAACCCTACAATACTTTCCATTTTCATATATGTAGATACAAGCGGGAGAATAGTTACGGCATATACCCTAGGAAAAAAGATCTCATATACCTTTATTTACCATATACTCAATCAACCAATCACAACCCGTCATTTTTATCATGTAACAAATAAACTCATTTTTTAAAAATTAAATACCTTACAAAGTTCATCGTTACGTAAAACAAAACAAACATATCATCGCGACGTGAATTAAATCATCTATCTATCGAGGGGTAAATGTGTATACTTTCGACGAATTTTTTTTCGACTTTTTTATTAAATCACGTCTGAGAGGAATCATATATGATTCGTCACGAAACATATATGATTTTCATAAAATCATATATGATTCATATCATGAATCATATATGATTTTCTGTAAATCATATATGATTCGTGACGAATCATACATGATTCCTCTCAGACGTGAATTAAAGAAAAAAAATTCGAAAAAAAGTTCGTCGAAAGTATATATATATATGCCCTCGATAGATAGATGATTTAATTCTCATTGCAATGGTGTATTTTTTTCGTTTGACGATTTACCGTGAGTGAGATATTTAATTTTTAAAAAACTGGTGGGAAGTAGGTTTTTTTTTAAATGAGTGATTATGATTGGTTGAATATACCCTATACAATACATGGTTCATATAAAGTACTGAAAGATATATTTAACACACCGCTCGTAGTCTATCAAGATAAAAAAAAGCTCGTGATGCTCTCATAACTTTGCAATATCAGCTGAAATCGGAGCACTCTATCAAAAAGATGAAAAAGAGCTCATGATGCTCTCATAACTTTGCAATATCAGCTTCTTGATCATCAAATGGTGCGGCAATGCAAATCCCATTATAAGTCGATTTTGTCTGCGGAGGTGAGAGGCATTCATTAGACTCGTTGGATTTACGAAGTGTATAACCTGCCATATAATTTCTATAATCTGCCATCCCCTTATTGTTATTGCAGCTGCCAACCTTGAATTTACCACCTGAGGATGACACTTCAACACGTTTTCGCTCCATAATGGCTAACTTAGATACATCTATATTAAGAGAAGAGGAGGGGATTAATAAGTTTACGGCACTCATCAACCATTCAAATGACGAGGTTGGTTATTATTGTCTGTAATATGGACTTTAGATTATTGGTTAAACCATCAAAACTAAATGCTGGATCAAATATTGTCTGTTTCAGTACATGCGTCTCAGATTGAAAGCAAGCTAGCGAATGCAGTTGATTCACTGAAAAGGAAGCAGAATAACATGGCGAAGATTCAAGAGGTGACAAAACTCGTCTCAAAACATCCGCTCGAGTACTTTGATCCTTATAATGACTAAAATTCTTACCATGAAAATGATACAAATTATGTATACACGTAGCTTGTAAAACTGATCCATTTTTATGTAAATGCCTAAATGGGTACAACCACACTGATGTTGTTCCCCAATATATAGGACATTGATGATACCAAGTATCAGATCAGGCTTAACCAGCGTACAAGTCGCGCATTCGTACGTGACGCAATGGAGGCTGAAAGGGAGTAAAAGAGCGTGTTTCAGTTGTTAGTTTTGGTGGGTGGTAATAATCAATAATCCTGATATATTCTCTGAATCGTGTATAAATCACTTTCAGATTGAAGTATTTCGACCCTATATGCCTCGGGTATCACGAAATCCTCAATTGGATAAGACAGAGAATTAACACTTAGTCTCTAAGGCACGAGATATCTTGTTCTATTCTGGAAAAGATCAAGTTTCTGTTTCTATCAAGAAACTAAATGACAGTTACAAACAGTTTCATAAACTGTTGCAGGGAAAAGACACACCTTTTCACCAAAGGTTATGTCTGTTGGAAAAAGGGGAAAACCGAATTTTTAAGCAAGGGGCTCTGCCCCTTGACCCCGCAAGGGGGCGCGGCCCCCTTGACCCCCGCATTTGTTCGTGGCGACATCAAGTTAGCTAGAACGAGCATGCACTCCGTATTCTCCTTACTCGCCTGTAAGCTATACTTGATTAAGCCCTTGATCTCAAGTATATCACAATTACACAAAATATATGTGATGACACTAAAATCACCAACATTCCTCCCCCATTTTAGTGTAATCCTTAACATACTAAAATGAATAAAACAAACCAAACTCATGCATAAATGAAAATGTCGCAACGATTGAATTTTCACTTAGTATATTACGCATTTCAAATATTCGAGAATCTGGGTGTCCCACGGATTGAACCCATCAACTCGTTTGAATACTCGAAGATAATATACACATAAGTTTCTACAAGTTTCTAATGTACAAATACTTGACACTATTACAAAGCCATGTGTCCATATCCTTCATGAGCATATGAAAGCCAAGTCCTAGCTTCTTGAAGCGGCGACACTCCATGCTGCAATTTTTCAAAAGAACTATTAAGAAGTTAAACTTCAACCTAACCTACTTGCAGTCTGAACACATACCTTGGGATGTTATGATGTGTTTCAATCTTTAAATGTAAGCTTTCCACATTGAATTCAGCTTCTAACGTTGTATTAGAAGGGAATTGGGTATCTCACAGTTAGAGATTTAAATGGACTTTAAACCCATCCCGATAGCTGACTTGTGCACTAAGTCTCTAGCTAATCCTTTTGTCAAGTGATCCGCCAAGTTTTGTTGAGAACGAACAAAATCCACAGAAATCACTCCATTCATGATTAACTCACGAACCATGCTATGTCTAACACCTAAGTGTCTTGACTTACCATTGTAAATTTGGCTATATGCCTTAGCCAAAGTTGCAGCACTATCACAATGCATAGAAATAGGAGAGATTGGTTTTGGCCACAAAGGAATCTCATAAATAAGATTCCTTAACCATTCTGCCTCCTTTCCTGCAGCAGCTAAAGCTACAAATTCACTTTCCATTGTCGAATCAGTGATGCAAGTTTGCTTCTTAGAAACCCATGAAATGGCACCTCCACCTAGCAAGAATACCCAACCAGTAGTAGAAGTATGATCTTCACTATTGGTAATCCAACTTGCATCAGAATATCCTTCAATAACCGAAGGAAATCCGACATAAGACAAACCATAATCCATTGTCTTTTTCAAGTACCTGAATACTCTAATTATTGCTTCCCAATGATGATTACTAGGATTACTAGTAAATCTGCTTAATCTTCCAACAGCATAAGCAATATCTGGCCTTGTGCTTGTCATAGCATACATCAAGCATCCAATAGCCCTTGAATATTCAAGTTGATTCACAGGTTTACCCTTATGGGGCATTAGTTTCAAACCTGCTTCCATGGGAGTACTAACCGGACCACAATCTTCACAATTAAACTTCCTGAGAATTTTCTCAATGTAGTGAGATTGTGTAATCACAAGACCCTTGTTGTCTCGCTTGATTCTTATTCCAAGAATCACATCCGCCTCCCCCATATCCTTCATAGAGAAGTTTGAGGACAAAAACTCTTTAGTTTTATCAACTTGATTTTGGTCAGTGCCAAAAATCAACATGTCATCAACATACAAGCAAATGATGACTCCTTTACCAGTTTCATCAAATTTGCAGTATACACATTTGTCTGATTGATTCAACACAAATCCATTTGACAAAATAACCTCATCAAACTTATGATGCCACTGTTTAGGTGCTTGTTTGAGTCCATACAACGACTTAATTAACTTACACACTTTATGCTCATTACCTGGCATAACAAATCCTTCTGGTTGCTTCATATATATTTCCTCCTCCAAATCACCATTTAAAAATGCTGTTTTGACATCCATTTGATGGATCACTAGATTGTGCGTAGCTGCTAAGGCTATCAACAATCTAATAGTGGAGATACGAGCAACAGGTGCATAGGTATCGAAATAATCGATCCCTTCTTTCTGTCTAAAGCCTTGGATAACCAATCGTGCCTTAAATTTGTCGATTGTTCCATCAACTTTCATCTTCCTTTTGAAGATCCATTTGCACCCTAAAGGTTTACAACCCGGTGGCAGATCTGATAAGACCCATGTATTATTTTCCATTATTGATCCTATTTCATCATCAACAGCTTCTTTCCAGAAAGCAACATCTCGGGATTTCATAGCTTCATCAAAAGTCTTTGGATCCTCTTCTATACTGTAACAGTAAGAATATTGAGTTCCAATTTCATCTCTTGATCCCTCAACTAAAAATAGTTGAAAATCAGAGCCATATGATTTAGCTACCCGAGCTCTTTTACTTCTCCTGGGTTCATGGGTTTCATTTGGAGGTTCACTTTCTAACTCTCCAAATCGAGTTCCATTAGAGCTAGATGGTATGTCCTTTGGTCTAGGTATTGAGGAGAAACGGTTCTCATCAAATATTGCATCTCTTGATTCTATAACTGAATTAACAGATATATAATCATTAGGTTCAATAACATAAAACCTATATGCCTTGGAATGCTCAGCATATCCAATGAAGATGCAATCAATACCCTTTTCACCCAAGTTTTTCTTTTTGGGTTCTGGAAGTCTTACGACTGCCCGACAGCCCCAAACTCGCAAATAAGACAAGTTAGGCCGTTTCTTATACCAAAGTTCATACGGAGTGATCTTGTTATTTTTGTTTGGAACCCTGTTCAACAAATAACAAGCCGTTAACATGGCCTCCCCCCAAAATCCTTCACTCAAACCCGAGTAGGATAACATGGAATTGACCATTTCTTTTAAAGCTCTATTTTTCCTTTCGGACACACCATTTTGTTGTGATGTATAAGGAGCCGTAGTTTGATGAATGATTCCTACAGACTGGAAATAACTAGGATCATAATATTCACCACCTCTATCTGTGCGTAAAGTTTTAATTAAACTACTTTGTTGTAACTCTACCTCAGTTTTATAGATTTTAAATTTATCTAAGGCTTCATCTTTAGCATGCAATAGATAAACATAACAAAATCTAGAGGCATCATCTATATATGTAACAACATATTTCTTGTTTCCTATTGATGGGGTTGCATGGAAATCACATAGATCACTATGTATCAATTCTAGCAATTCAGAATTCCTTTTTATATCTCTAAAAGGTTGTCTAGTGATCTTTGTTAACATGCAAGTATTACATTTTTCCAAGTTCATGTCAAAGGAAGGTATTAGACTATCTTTAGACATATCATGCAAGCGTTTATAATGAACGTGTCCTAGACGAGCATGCCATAATTTTGAATCAACAATATGGGAATAAGCCATATAAACAGAATTAATGTTACTAGGAACTTTATTAAGATTTAACCTAAACATGCCATTATTATAATATCCGAAACCAATAAATACACCATGTCTTGATAAGATATACTTATCAGATTCGTAGACCTGTTTGTAGCCACACTTATTCAACACAGGGCCGGACATTAGGTTCTTCCTAAGCCCCGGTACATACACAACATTAAACAAAGTAATTATTTTTCCAGAACTAAATTCTATTACAACATTTCCACGTCCAAGTATTGGTTTGGTTGACTCGTCGCCCATATGAAGAACGGTTCCATCATCTACTGGATGAAAGGTATCAAACCAGCAACGATCCTTGCACGCATGACAAGTTGCACCCGAGTCAATCCACCAAGCGATTTCATTATCCTGTACATAACATATTTTAGAAATATGTGATACATAATTAGTAACAGGAATTATAACATGATCAAAATTTACATGATCAACAATCAGACCTTGTTGTGGATTTGGGTCCTTAGACCCTTGTCCCGATCCAGAACCGCTTAAACCATTGTTCCCCTTACCCCGACAATCCCTCTTAAAATGACCAGGTTTGCCACACTTCCAACAAGCCCCCTTTGGCTTTTTGTTGTTGGAATCGTTCTTATTATCATTGAACTTTCGTTTGTTACCCTTGGACTTTTTGTTGTTTTTCTTATTCTTATCATCTTCAACCATATTCACAGAAGATGATCCAGCAATTTCCTTGCCCTTGCCTTTGCCACTGTCTTCCATCCTTAGAGTTTCCTCTATACGGAAGTGGCTACCAAGTTGTACAAGAGACAACTCTTCTTTGTTGTGTTTTAACATGTGTTTAAAATCCTTCCATGATGGTGGAAGTTTGTCTATGATACTAGACACCGAGATAGACTCGTCCATGTGCAAACCATGTTGGGTGTATTGTCCCAGAATTCGAAGGAGTTCGTGATATTGTTCCATCACGGACCTTGAATCAACCATTCTGTAATTGTTAAAATTACTAACCAGAAACTTCTTACTAGAAGAATCTTCAGCCATGTATTTTGACTCAAGTTGATCCCATAACGCCTTCGCAGATTCCACGTTTTGGTATACATCAAATAAAGCATCAGACATACCGTTCAAGATGTACCCACGACATATGTAATCATCGTTCTCCCACTTGCATCGCTTCCTTGTCTGTTCCAGTGTCTCCTCTTCAACAAATTCAGGCATAGGGGCACTCAAAACATACACAACCTTCAAGGTAGTGAGAAGGAAATGCATCTTCTTCTACCAGCGCCTGAAATCACTGCCCTCAAACTTGTCTAACTTTCCAAACTTCGTAGTCATATCTTTCACCGAATCAGCCATGATTAAAACCAGAAAAATACTTCAATCTTTGTTAGTTTTGGTGGGTGGTAATAATCAATAATCCTGATATATTCTCTGAATCGTGTATAAATCACTTTCAGATTGAAGTATTTCGACCCTATATGCCTCGGGTATCACGAAATCCTCAATTGGATAAGACAGAGAATTAACACTTATTCTCTAAGGCATGAGAGATCTAAGCAATACACAGAAAATCGTTATGTTTGTTCTATTCTGGAAAAGATCAAGTTTCTGTTTCTATCAAGAAACTAAATGACAGTTACAAACAGTTTCATAAACTGTTGTAGGGAAAAGACACACCTTTTCACCAAAGGTTATGTCTGTTGGAAAAAGGGGAAAAACCGAATTTTTAAGCAAGGGGCTCTGCCCCTTGACCCCGCAAGGGGCGCTTCCCCTTGACCCCGCAAGGGGGCGCGGCCCCCTTGACCCCCGCATTTGTTCGTGGCGACATCAAGTTAGCTAGAACGAGCATGCACTCCGCATTCTCCTTACTCGCCTGTAAGCTATACTTGATTAAGCCCTTGATCTCAAGTATATCACAATTACACAAAATATATGTGATGACACTAAAATCACCAACATCAGTAGGGAACGTTGATCAGTTGACTGCTAGCAGAAAATACTAAAAGGTAAGCATATATCACTATTAGTGTTTATTAAGGTTTATCATTAAGGGGCACTTTCTTATCCTGTATTTTTTTGGTTCGTGCTAGCTGATACATCAAAAACACTAGAATGAGCGCTAAACGTTGAACAATACTTGGCATGACTGGGATCGGGGTGTTTCTTTTGTTGATTTTATACTTTATCGATGAATCAATGCAATGCAATGTTTTAGTATTCTTTATATGGTTTAGAATTTCATGTTTTAGACTATAGAAATACAAATTGCCAAGCTTAAATGAAACATCGTCCTAGGAAATCTGAAATATATGAACCATCATATTTAAATTAACCGATAACCACAATAAGCTATAAGCTCAAGTTGATAAAATCTGTCAAAAACGAGCTTATCGAACAATAAGTTCACATTATCAACCACAAATCTATCAACATGTCCTAATCATGACTTGAACCCACAACAATTTGGTTGGGGAGCTTGAAAGTTTATGGACTTAAAATTAATAGTCGTGAGATAGGATCGAACTCGAGATTACGGGATTGCACACATTACGTAAAGGGTTAATTTATTTATTAAATATATTTATTATATTTACTAAATCAAACCAAAGCTTAACTAACGATTGTTAATAATTAAAAGTTAAGTATAAACGACCGTTATGGAATTAAATAGAAGCTAAAAGAAGGAAAAAGGAAAAGTTCCGGAAGCCCTGGGTGGGCTTGGGGAACCGGTGTTGTGATGGAAAGAAAACGTTCATAAGAATGAGAATTCGCAATGAATGTTTTACGTTCTTTAGAGTAGTCGACTTAATTAAGTTACTCAGTAAGAACTAGAAACTTAAGGCGTAAAGTAGGGATGAAACATGTTTACAGTGCATATGATTTTGGCAATGTAAATCCTTAATATATCTAGAAATTGCAAATTTGTTTGTCAATTATTGTTCGACAAGTTACTGTGTGGAATACATTTGTCACTAGCAGATCAACTGATGTGATGAGTCTATGTCAATATGGATTCTAGTTTCAAGGAAAATACTATGGTTTTTTATTACTGGGGTAATTTTATTTTCTTGAATGGTATTATCAAAAATACTAATATTTGAACTTATTTCTGTAGAAATGGCTCAACCCAAAAACAATCTGACAATAAGTTCGGCGTTCAAAGCTTTCTTTGACCGTCCTGAACTTACTGGCCATAACTTCAATGATTGGTATCGCTCACTAAGAATTGTTCTGAGAGCAGCCGGTACTATTGATATCTTGACTACTCCTTTTCCAGAGGATCTTGCTGAGGGAGCATCTGATGCGCAAAGGCTTGAACACGCTGCTAATGTTAAGAAGCACCATGAGGTGGCTGCTGTAATGTTAGGGAGAATGGCTTCTACACTTTAACGGAAGTATGAGCTATTTTCACCTCATTAAATGATTGATGAACTCAAGGTTGTGTATGAAAAGCCGCAAGCTGTAGAGATCTATGATTTGGTTGATGCTCTACATAGCTCCAAGCAAGCTCCTGGAAAGTATGTAAGTGCCCATTATATGGAAATAAGGGGTTATATGGAACAACTCATTGCACTAGGACAACCCTATGATCATAATATGGCTATCAACTTGATCAATAGGTCCCTCAATAAGGACTTCAATGATTTCGTTCGTAACTATAATATGCATTGCACGGGGAAGACAGTTAATGATCTGCATGCAATGCTCATTGACTTTGAAAAGGGCTTAAAAGATAAGGCATCCACTTCTACTCCTCAAGTACTTAATGTGCAAAATGGTAGAGTGAATAAGCCAAAACCGCAAGTGAACAAGAAGCAGAAAGGCAAAGGAAAGGTTGATAAGAGCAAACAAGTTGTGACTCCATCAAAACCAAAGCAGAACTTTGTCAAGAAGAATCAATCTCAGAAGGATGAGACTTGTCACCATTGCAAAATGACTGGACACTGGAAGAGGAATTGCTCTCTCTACCTCCATGAGTTACAAGAACATAAGAAGAAGGCTGAGCAAGGCGTTGCAGCACCTTCAGGTAACTTATTTATGATAGAGTTATTTAATCTTACATACAAATCAAACTCCTGGGTATATGATACGGGATGTGGTATTAACATTTGTAATACCCTGCAGGGATTTGAGTTGAAGAGGAAGCTTACCTATGGGGAACAATTTCTGCAAGTGGGCAATGGCGCACAAGCAGCGGTTGAAGCTATAGGAATATTTAATCTAGTTTTACCTTCGGGTTTAATACTGATTTTAAATAATTGTCATTATGCACCTTCAATTGTTAGGGGTGTTATTTCCTTTTCTTGTATGTTGGATCTTGAATTTATTCACACTATTGATAATAATAGAATTTCTGTTTTCAAAGATGGTTTATTCTATTTTGATGCAATTTTTGTTAATGGTGTTTTTGAGATTAACATGCATGATAATAATTCCAAGAGGAAAAATAATTCTGTTTTTAGCATGAGTAAGAAGAGAAAGTTAGACAAGAACTCTTCTTATCTTTGGCATTGTAGACTTGCCCATATTGGGAAGACTCGCATACAAAAGCTTCAACGTGATGGTGTTTTGGAAAATATCAATGATGAATCATTTGATAAATGTGAGTCTTGTATCTCTGGAAAGATGACCAAGAAACCTTTTAATAGCAATACTAAAAGGGCTACAGAACTACTTGGTTTGATACATACTGATGTGTGTGGACCACTTCGACATGTGTCAAGGAAAGGTGCTAGCTACTTCTTAACGTTTACGGATGATTATAGCCGTTATGGTTATGTTTATTTACTTAAGCATAAACATGAGGTATTTGAAACATTCAAAATGTTTAAAGTAGAAGTAGAGTTACAACTAGGAAAGAAGATTATAGCTCTTCATTCTGATCGAGGTGGTGAATATTTAAGTCTTAAAGATTATTTAAGTGAGAACGAAATTGTTCAGAAACTTACTTCTCCATATACTCCACAACAAAATGGTGTATCCGAAAGGGGAAATCGTACATTATTAGATATGGTGCGATCTATGTTTAATCTTACAACTTTACCTTTATCCTGTGGGATTATGCTCTTGAATCTGTTGTTCGTATTCTGAATATGGTTCCCACAAAGAAGGTTGATAAGACACCATATGAACTATGGCATGGCAAGAAGCCATATTTGTCTTATTTGAAAATTTGGGGTTGTGAGGCGTATGTGAAACATGACTCTGGAGATAAACTCCAACAATGCTCAGTAAAATGTATCTTTGTAGGTTACCCTAAGGAAACTTTGGGTTACTACTTTTATTATCCGATTGAGAACAAAGTAGTTGTAGCTCGGTATGGAGACTTCCTTGAAAGTGATCTTGTAAATCAAGAATTCAGTGGGAGAAATATGATCTTGAAGAAATTCAAGAAGATACATTGCCTTATGAAAATACTAGCGAAGAAATTTCTGTAGAACCAGAAAGTCTGGGAGTTCCACCGGAATTAATTCCTCCACGTAGGTCTAAAAGAACCGTACGTGCGCCAAGCAAACTATGTCTTTACATAGAGGATGATGAGGAGGAAGTAGGGGATCTTGGTGAACCTGCTAACTATCGATCCGCAATGCTTGATCCAGAAAAGTCAAAACGGATAGTTGCGATGAATGAGGAAATGAAATCCATGGAAATCAACGATGTTTGGATTCTTGTAGACGCGCCTAAAAATGCTAAAGTAGTGAAAAATAGGTGGATCTTCAAGAAGAAAACTGACATGGATGGTGAAATACAATCCTATAAAGCACGTTTAGTAGCTAAAGGTTTTAATCAAACTTTTGGCATAGACTACAAGGAGACATTTTCTCTTGTAGCAGACTTACGAGCTGTTAGGATTCTCATAGCTATAGCAGCATACTATGACTATGAGATATGGCAAATGGATGTTAAAACTGCCTTCTTGAACGGTCGCTTAGATGAAGACATCTATATGCAACAAACGGAAGGGTACGTTGATCCTAAATATCCAAAACGTGTGTGCAAACTTCAAAGATCTATTTATGGTTTGAAGCAAGCATCACGTCAATGGAATAAGCGATTTGATGAAGAAATCAAAAAGTTCGGATTTATTCAAAATCGTGATGAGCCATGTGTATGTCGCAAAGCTAGTGGGAGTAATGTAGTGTTTCTAATTTTATATGTCGATGACATATTAATCATGGGAAGTAACATTCCAAGACTTAAGGAAGTTAAGGTTTATCTTGGTAAATGTTTTTCTATGAAGGATTTGGGAGATGCTGCATATATTCTGGGAATTAAGATATATCGAGATAGGAGTAGACGGTTAATTGGTCTTAGTCAAGATGCTTATATTGATAAGATATTGAATAAGTATAACATGCATAACTCTAAGAAATGTTTTCAACCAATGGAGGTTAAGCATGAATTAAGTCATGAGAAAGATGCATCAACACCCGAAGAGGTGGCTTACATGCGAAAGGTGCCTTATGCTTCGGTTGTAGGATCTATTATGTATGCTGTGAGATGTACAAGGCCTGATGTGGCGTTTGCTCAGAACTTGGTCAGTAGATACCAATAGAATCCAGGAAAGTTCCACACTACAAGAAAACAAAGAACAGATGACGGGGGTTTCCCTGGCGACACAATGTCGCCAGGGATAACACCTTTTCCCCGGCGACATCGTAGACGTGGCGTTAAAGCAGATTTACTTTTTGGTCAAAGTTTGACTAGGGTTTCCCTGGCTACATGTCGCCAGGGATAATCCGTCCAAAATCAGATACCAAGTGAAAGAGCGCGAAATTTTCCCTCCACAGTTTCCCTGGCGACATGTCGCCAGGGAAACTTTGTCCCAACTTATCCCTAGCGACATGTCGCCAGGGAAACTTCGTCCATCATATTTAACAAAAATTAATTTTGCTAATAACCTGTCAAACTTATCCCTGGCGACACGTCGCCAGGGAAACCTTTGCCATACGTGATTAGTTTCAAAGTTAAACACAAAATGTGTGGCGGGCTTTTACCCGCCAAATCCCAAATGTTTCCCTGGCGACATATCGCCAGGGAAACTCCCTGTCATATATTTAATTAGTTTTTGCTTGTTATGAAAAAGTATTAATTATTCCATATAATTATTATTTTAACTATCGATCCGATGTTATTTTATTTTTGCGACGTTTATATAATAAAAATGAGACATTTGTAAAACAAATATTTATTTATTCCAAATAATTATTATTTTAACTATCGATCCGATGTTATTTAATTTTTGCGACGTTTATATAAGAAAAATGAGACATTTATAAAACAAATATTTATTTATTCCAAATAATTATTATTTTAACTATCGATCCGATGTTATTTTATTTTTGCGACGCTTATATAATAAAAATGAGACATTTATAAAACAAACATTTATTTATTCATAATATTATACATAGCCCTTGTGGAATCAAATGGAAAACTTAAAAACAGACATTACTAATCAACTTAAAGTTCGTGAAGTAGTGCAGCCGATTACTACTCAACGCTAAGATTTTCCATTTCATTTAAAAGATCATGAAGTATTGCAGCCGATTGACATGCGTGGTTATACGTTTGATGTTCAATGGATGATCCGGTTTGTTATGGTTATACGTTTGATGTTCAATGGATGACCCGATTTGTTATGGTTATACGTTTGATGTTCAATGGATGACCCGGTTTGTTATGGTTATACGTTTAATGTTCAATGGATGACCCGGTTTGTTATGGTTATACGTTGAATGTTCAATGGATGAGTCGGCATGTCTTGGTTACATGTTAGATGTTCAATGGATGAGTCGGTATGCATTTGTTAAACATTAGATGTTCAATGGATGAGTCGGTATGTTTTGGTAACACGTTAGATGCTTATTGGATGAGTTGGTATGCATTTGTTAAACATTAGATGTTCAATGGATGAGTCGGCATGTCTTGGTTACGCGTTAGATGTTCAATAGATGACCCGGTTTGTTATGGTTATACGTTTGATGTTCAATGGATGATCCGGTTTGTTATGGTTATACGTTGGATGTTCAATGGACGACTCGACATGTGTTGGTTACATGTTAGATGTTCAATAAATAAGTCGGCATGTCTTGGTTACACGTTAGATGTTCAATGGATGAGTCGGTATGCATTTGTTAAACGTTAGATGTTCAATGGATGAGTCGGTATGTTTTGGTTACACGTTAGATGTTCATTGGATGAGTCGGTATGCATTTGTTAAACATTAGATGTTCAATGGATGACCTGGTTTGTTATGGTTATACGTTTGATGCTCAATGGATGACCCGGTTTGTTATGGTTATACGTTTGATTTTCAATGGATGACCCGGTTTGTTATGGTTATACGTTTGATGTTCAATGGACGACTCGACATGTGTTGGTTACACGTTAGATGTTCAATAAACGAGTCGGCATGTCTTGGTTACACGTTAGATGTTCAATGGATGAGTCGGTATGCATTTGTTAAACATTAGATGTTCAATGGATGAGTCGGTATGTTTTGGTTACACGTTAGATGTTAATTGGATGAGTCGGTATGCATTTGTTAAACATTAGATGTTCAATGGATGAGTCGACCTGTCTTGGTTACACGTTAGATGTTCAATTGATGACCCGGTTTGTTATGGTTATACGTTTGATGTTCAATGGATGATCCGGTTTGTTATGGTTATACGTTGGATGTTCAATGGACGACTCGACATGTGTTGGTTACACGTTAGATGTTCAATAAATGAGTCGGCATGTCTTGGTTACACGTTAGATGTTCAATGGATGAGTCGGTATGCATTTGTTAAACATTAGATGTTCAATGGATGAGTCGGCATGTCTTGGTTACACGTTAGATGTTCAATGGATGACCCAGTTTGTTATGGTTATACGTTTGATGTTCAATGGAAGATCCGGTTTGTTATGGTTATACGTTGGATGTTCAATGGACGACTCGACATGTGTTGGTTACACGTTAGATGTTCAATAAATGAGTCGGCATGTCTTGGTTACACGTTAGATGTTCAATGGATGAGCCGGTATGCATTTGTTAAATGTTAGATGTTCAATGGATGAGTCGGTATGTGTTGGTTACACGTTAGATGTTCAATAAATGAGTCGTCATGTCTTGGTTACACGTTAGATGTTCAATGGATGACCCGGTTTGTTATGGTTATACGTTTGATGTTCAATTGATGACCCGGTTTATTATGGTTATACTTTTGATGTTCAATGGACGACTCGACATGTGTTAGTTACACGTTAGATGTTCAATAAATGAGTCGGCATGTCTTGGTTACACGTTAGATGTTCAATGGATGAGTTGGTATGCATTCGTTAAACATTAGATGTACAATGGATGAGTCGGTATGTTTTGGTTACACGTTAGATGTTCATTGGACGAGTCGGTATGCATTTGTTAAACATTAGATGTTCAATGGATGAGTCGGCCTGTCTTGGTTACACGTTAGATGTTCAATGGATGACCCGGTTTGTTATGGTTATACGTTTGATGTTCAATGGATGATCCGGTTTGTTATGGTTATACGTTGGATGTTCAATGGACGACTCGACATGTGTTGGTTACACGTTAGATGTTCAATAAATAAGTCGGCATGTCTTGGTTACATGTTAGATGTTCAATGGATGAGTCGGTATGCATTTGTTAAACGTTAGATATTCAATGGATGAGTCGGTATGTGGTGGTTACACGTTAGATGTTCAATAAATGAGTCGGCATGTCTTGGTTACACGTTAGATGTTCAATGGATGACCTGGTTTGTTATGGTTATACGTTTGATGTTCAATGGATGACCCGGTTTGTTATGGTTATACGTTTGATGTTCAATGGACGACTCGACATGTGTTGGTTACACGTTAGATGTTCAATAAATGAGTCGGCATGTCTTGGTTACACGTTAGATGTTCAATGGATGAGTCGGTATGCATTTGTTAAACATTAGATGTTCAATGGATGAGTCGGTATGTTTTTGTTACACGTTAGATGTTCATTGGATGAGTCGGTATGCATTTGTTAAACATTAGATGTTTAATGGATGACCCGATTTGTTATGGTTATACGTTTGATGTTCAATGGATGACCCGGTTTGTTATGGTTATACGTTTGATGTTCAATGGATGACCCGGTTTGTTATGGTTATACGTTTGATGTTCAATGGACGACTCGATATGTTTTGGTTACACGTTAGATGTTCAATAAATGAGTCGGCATGTCTTGGTTACACGTTAGATGTTCAATGGATGAGTCTGTATGCATTTGTTAAACATTAGATGTTCAATGGATGAGTCGGTATGTTTTGGTTACACGTAAGACGTTAATTGGATGAGTCGGTATGCATTTGTTAAACATTAGATGTTCAATGGATGAGTCGACCTGTCTTGGTTACACGTTAGATGTTCAATTGATGACCCGGTTTGTTATGGTTATACGTTTGATGTTCAATGGATGATCCGGTTTGTTATGGTTATACGTTGGATGTTCAATGGATGACCCGGTTTGTTATGGTTATACGTTTGATGTTCAATGGATGACCAGGGTTGTTATGGTTATACGTTTGATGTTCAATGGACGACTCGACATGTGTTGGTTACACGTTAGATGTTCAATAAATGAGTCGGCATGTCTTGGTTACACGTTAGATGTTCAATGGATGAGTCGGTATGCATTTGTTAAACATTAGATGTTCAATGGATGAGTCGGTATGTTTTGGTTACACGTTAGATGTTCATTGGATGAGTCGGTATGCATTTGTTAAACATTAGATGTTCAATGGATGACCCGGTTTGTTATGGTTATATGTTTGATGTTCAATGGATGACCCGGTTTGTTATGGTTATACGTTTGATGTTCAATGGATGACCCGGTTTGTTATGGTTATACGTTTGATGTTCAATGGACGACTTGACATGTGTTGGTTACACGTTAGATGTTCAATAAATGAGTCGGCATGTCTTGGTTACACGTTAGATGTTCAATGGATGAGTCGGTATGCATTTGTTAAACATTAGATGTTCAATGGATGAGTCGGTATATTTTGGTTACACGTTAGATGTTAATTGGATGAGTCGGTATGCATTTGTTAAACATTAGATGTTCAATGGATGAGTCGACCTGTCTTGGTTACACGTTAGATGTTCAATTGATGACCCGGTTTGTTATGGTTATACGTTTGATGTTCAATGGATGATCCGGTTTGTTATGGTTATACGTTGGATGTTCAATGGACGACTCGACATGTGTTGGTTACACGTTAGATGTTCAATAAATGAGTCGGCATGTCTTGGTTACACGTTAGATGTTCAATGGATGAGTCGGTATGCATTTGTTAAACGTTAGATGTTCAATGGATGAGTCGGTATGCATTTGTTAAACATTAGATGTTCAATGGATGAGTCGGCATGTCTTGGTTACACGTTAGATGTTCAATGGATGACCCGGTTTGTTATGGTTATACGTTTGATGTTCAATGGAAGATCCGGTTTGTTATGGTTATACGTTGGATGTTAAATGGACGACTCGACATGTGTTGGTTACACGTTAGATGTTCAATAAATGAGTCGGCATGTATTGGTTACACGTTAGATGTTCAATGGATGAGCCGGTATGCATTTGTTAAATGTTAGATGTTAAATGGATGAGTCGGTATGTGTTGGTTACACGTTAGATGTTCAATAAATGAGTCGTCATGTCTTAGTTACACATTAGATGTTCAATGGATGACCCAGTTTGTTATGATTATACGTTTGATGTTCAATGGATGACCCGGTTTGTTATGGTTATACTTTTGATGTTCAATGGACGACTCAACATGTGTTAGTTACACGTTAGATGTTCAATAAATGAGTCGGCATGTCTTGGTTACACGTTAGATGTTCAATGGATGAGTCGGTATGCATTTGTTAAACATTAGATGTACAATGGATGAGTCGGTATGTTTTGGTTACACGTTAGATGTTCATTGGACGAGTCGGTATGTATTTGTTAAACATTAGATGTTCAATGGATGAGTCGGCCTGTCTTGGTTACACGTTAGATGTTCAATGGATGACCCGGTTTGTTATGGTTATACGTTTGATGTTCAATGGATGATCCGGTTTGTTATGGTTATACGTTGGATGTTCAATGGACGACTCGACATGTGTTGGTTACACGTTAGATGTTCAATAAATGAGTCGGTATGTCTTGGTTACACGTTAGATGTTCAATGGATGAGTCGGTATGCATTTGTTAAACGTTAGATGTTCAATGGATGAGTCGGTATGTGGTGGTTACACGTTAGATGTTCAATAAATGAGTCGGCATGTCTTGGTTACACGTTAGATGTTCAATGGATGAGTCGGTATGCATTTGTTAAACATTAGATGTACAATGGATGAGTCGGTATGTTTTGGTTACACGTTAGATGTTCATTGGACGAGTCGGTATGTATTTGTTAAACATTAGATGTTCAATGGATGAGTCGGCCTGTCTTGGTTACACGTTAGATGTTCAATGGATGAGTCGGTATGCATTTGTTAAACATTAGATGTTCAATGGATGAGTCGATATGTTTTGGTTACACGCTAGATGTTCATTGGATGAGTCGGTATGCATTTGTTAAACATTAGATGTTCAATGGATAAGTCGGCATGTCTTGGTTACACGTTAGATGTTCAATGGATGACCCGGTTTTTTATGGTTATACATTTGATGTTCCATGGATGATCCGGTTTGTTATGGTTATACGTTGGATGTTCAATGGACGACTCAACATGTGTTGGTTACACGTTAGATGTTCACTAAATGAGTCGACATGTCTTGGTTACACGTTAGATGTTCAATGGATGAGTCGGTATGCATTTGTTAAACGTTAGATGTTCAATGGATGAGTCGGTATGTGTTGGTTACACGTTAGATGTTCAACAGATGAGTCGGCATGTCTTGGTTACACGTTAGATGTTCAATGGATGACTCGACATGTCTTGGTTACATGTTAGATGTTCAATGGATGAGTCGGTATGCATTTGTTAAACGTTAGATGTTAAATGGTTACCGAATTAGAATAAATCGAGAAACTAAACGGAATAAATCGGAATGAATTTAGAAATTAAACTGACCAGGATGATATTGTTATTTTATAAATAATAATAATTATTCTATAAATAGTAATAATAATTATTATTATTTTATAAATAATAATAATTATTATTATTTTATTACTAATTATAATAATACATAAGTAACAAGAAATTTTATTTTCACAAAAATTATCCCTTGCGACATATTAGACTATCCCTGGCGACATGTCGCCAGGGATAGTTTCCCTGGCGACATGTCGCCAGGGAAGGTTTGGGAGATACGACAAAACGGTTTAGGTACGTGTATATGCGTTGAAAAGTCAAAGGTATCCCTGGCGACATGTCGCCAGGGAAACTTTGTCACACCCCTCCAAAAACTTTCAATCACGCGTGTGTTTGGCTAAACGACAAAAGTGGATAGTATCCCTGGCGACATGTCGCCAGGGAAACTTTGGACCTTTATTGACTAGATCTCCTTATCTTTTCTCACAACACTTATCCAAAAAAAACCCCTTCTCCTTCGCGTTTTTGCTGCTGTATCGCCTGCTGCTCCCCCATCACCACCATTACCACCATCATTATCATCACCACCACTTATTCATCATCACCACCATCTCCATCTTCAATCCATCACCTCCACTCCTCCACTCCGCCGCCACTCCGCTGCCACTCCGCCACCATCATCACGCCTCCACTGCCACTCCCACGCACCATCATCTAAAACACCATCATCTTCACTAAAGGTTTAATTTTTTATTTCTAGATTAAGATTTTTTAATTGATTTTGATTTTGATTAATATAGTTAATGTTTTGTTTTATGTTATTGTATCCCGAGCCCCAACCGCAGCCAAGCCCGCCCACAGCCGACCGATCCCCGACCACAGCCGAGCTCGACCAAAGCCGACCGAGCCCCGACTACAACGGTATGGTTTTTTTATTTTTTTATTGTAATTTATTATAATACATATTGTTTTTTATTTAGTATTTCATTTTAGATTCCCCGACGACATGTCGTCGGGAATGTATAAACTTGTTAATTTGAGTGTTAAACGTAAATCCAAACACTCGTTATGTTGCATATTTGATGAAAATAAACTGATAAGCTTATCAGAATAAGCTGTTTTCAAACAGCTTATCCTGATAAGCTTATCGCGATAAGCTGTTTTCAAATAGCTTATCCTGATAAGCTTATCCTGATAAGCTGTTTGATAACAGCTTATCCTGATAAGCATACCGGGATAAGCTGTTTGATAACAACTTATCCCGGTAAGCTTATCAGGATAAGTTGTTTGATAACAACTTATCCTGATAAGCTTATTGGAATAAGCTGTTTGATAACAGCTTATCCTGATAAGCTTATCAGAATAAGCTGTTTGATAACAGCTTATCCTGATAAGCTTATCAGAATAAGCTATTTGATAACAACTTATCCTGATAAGCTTATCAGAATAAGCTGTTTGATAACAGCTTATCCTGATAAGCATATCAGAATAAGCTGTTTGATAACAACTTATCCCGATTTATCTTGATAAGCTGTTTTCAAACAGCTTATCCTGCTAAGTTTATCAGGACAGACTGTTTGAAAGTAGCTTATCCTGATTGGCTTATCAGGATAAGCTGTTTGATATAAATGTTTTATTGGACTAAGCCTTAGGAATGTTTTAGGATTTTAGCGATTAATTTCGGAAAATTCCCGTCTGAAATTGATCAACCTATAGAAAACCCGTCCGAAGTTAATTTATTAGGAATTAACTTCGGAAAGTCCCCTGTTTGGGACTGCTTTTTGAATGTTTTGTCTCATTTAGGATATGAATGCGTATAACCGATTTAGTATTTGAGATGATTTCGACAGTGTTTCTCCTTTACTCCTACGAATATGTCTTTAAACACATATTTGGGGAGTTGAGGGGAAATGCTGCAGAAATTTTCTCAAATAGTAAATCGGTTATACGCATTCATATATGAGACGAAACATTCAAAGGGTGGGTTAGGATTGCCTTCCATCGTTGCACTAGGTGAACATACTATTTTCTATACTTGATAATTATATCTTTTAATAAATATTATTATATAATTATATACTTTATAAATAATAATTATATATTTTATAATTATTTTCTATAATTTGATATAATACATATTATTATTTATGAAATATATAATAATTATTTTTTAAAATTCCTTGTGTTAATTAAGTTGCATATAATAACTAAATGTATCGTTAAAACACAGTTATGGTACTCATTGATAAGAGTTGGACACGGTTAGAGCGTCATCAGCCAGAATTTATATTGGGTCTTACGAGTTTTGTCAAGCATTCCATGAAGTTTGTGAATTGTTTGAATGAGATACCATGTCCATGCAAGCGTTGTCGAACAAGACTCCTGGTACATATTGACCTTCTTTCGAACCACGTTATGAAGTCTGGGTTTGACAATAGTTATACAACATGGGTACACCATGGTGAACCGGCTCCTCCTACACCTACACCTCCTCCACCACCACCGCCACCACTGCCAATAATAGATAACACAAGACAACCTTTGATTAGTGACATGACATCGTTACTTGATGATCTTACCTATATGCCTCCGGACTATATTCCTCATCCACCTCCTCCCAACTCAAGTAACAGACGGACTCAAGCTAACGAGTTTGAAGAGTTATATCGCAGTGCCAATGAGTCGCTGTACCCTGGTTGTGTAGAAGCGACTCGATTAGACTTTATGGCAATGTTTACACATTATAAGGCCAAAGGTAAAATCACCGATACCATATTCAATGATATTCTAGAGTGGATGCAAACTATCTTTCCCCCAAGCAGAGGATTCAAGCTCCCACCATCATACTATGCAATAAAGAAGACATTTAAAACGATCGGGTTAGGGTACGATTCGATACATGCTTGTGAACACGATTGTTGCTTATTTCAGGAAGGATACGTCGATTTGGATTTCTGTCCGGTGTGTAATACAAGTAGATGGAAAGACACTAACACGCCGGGGAAGAAAGTTCCTAAGAAGGTGCTGCGTTACTTTTCGATCATTCCTAGACTACAACGTTTGTACAAGTCTAGTAAAAGTGCAAAGGATATGATTTGGCATGCTACTGGAAAGTGTACGGAGCCCGGTAAGATGCAACACCCGTGTGATGGTGCGGCTTGGAAGAAATTTGATGCCAAGTATGGTGATTTTGCAGCAGAACCAAGAAATGATTGATTAGGGTTGGCTGCTGATGGTTTCAATCCATTCGAAAACCTTAGTCAGACTTACAGCATGTGGCCGGTGATATTGACAACATACAACCTGCCTCCGTGGTTGTGTATGAAAGAGAGTTCTTTAATGCTGACGCTGTTAATTCCTGGCCCTAAATCCCCGGGCAAGGACATTGATGTTTACTTGAGACCTTTAATTGATGATCTAAAACTTTTATGGGATGGTGTCAGTACTATAGACCAAGCTACAGGCGAGGCATTCACCATGAGAGCGATGCTTTTATAGACCATCAATGATTTTCCAGCTCGAAGTAGTTTGTCTGGGTATAGTGGGCAAGGTTACAAGGCTTGCCCTACATCTGATGACGACACTCCATCTCTTCATGTGGAAAGCAAAATAGTTTATGTTGGCCACAGAAGATTCTTACCGCCCCGCCATAAATCCAGGACTTCACGTTTATTCAATAGTAAACCCGAACACCAGCCCCGTCCTAGAACATTTACCATGGACCGGATTAACGATCAACACGCTTCACTGCCAAATCGACTGCCCGGTAACATAAGAATTTTGGGGGTGTGAAGATAACACGCAATTTTCGTGTTGAGCCTAACTGGTCTAAACGGTCTATTTTTTACGAGCTTGAGTATTGGCCTTTTCTTTCACTAAGACACAATTTAGACATCATGCATATCGAAAAAAATGTGTTGGAGGCCATCCTGAACACTTTGTTGATGAATGACAAATCTAAAGACACTATCAAGGCAAGACAATACTTGGAAAAGTTGGGCATTCAAAAAAGCTTGTGGCTCACCCAAAGTAAAAATGGGAAGTGCAAGAAGCCTCAGGCTTCGTATTCCTTCACACCAGAGAACAGGAAAAAGTTTTGTCAGTACATCAAAAGTGTTAAACTACCAGATGGGTTCGGATCCAACTTCAAGCACAAAGTGACCGATAACGATACCAATATAACGGGAATGAAGTCTCATGACTGTCATATAATGATGCAACGTTTACTTCCTTTCGCACTTATGGAATACTTGCCTGCTGAGATTGCAAGACCACTGATCGACCTATGTAACTTGTTTAAGCAACTCTGCTCTGCAACTTTAATGGTGGATGACATGTTGACTGCTGTAAAAAAAGGTGGTTGACATTTTGTGCGATCTTGAGCTCATATATCCTCCTGATTTCTTTGACATTATGGTTCACTTGGTTATCCATTTACCTGATGAGGCCATTGAAGGCGGGCCTATCCGCCCCCGGTGGATGTATCCATTTGAAAGATACATGAAAGAGCTAAAAGGTTATGTACGAAATAAAGCTAAGCCAGAAGGTTCGATTGCGGAGGGTTATGTTGCACAAGAAGCATTGACTTTCTGTTCTAAGTATTTTCGGGATGATGTTACCACTAAATTTAATCGTCTCGACCGTAATGTGGACCCCCTCCCCCAACGTGTCAGTTTCAGGTGTTCCGATCGGTATGTAACCCGCTTGGGAAAAAGTCGTATATTCCGTTCCCAATATTCCGTTCCCTTATCAAGAGTTCAAGAAAGTGGAATGGTATGTACTAAACAACAGTCCTGAAATCGACAAGTATATTTCCGAGTTCAAGAGGTACGCGTTTTTTATTTTATTTTGAAACTTCTTTTTCTTAACAATAGCGACTTATTCTAATACCATGAACGTTTTTCAGATTATATCCTGACAAATACACGAAAAAAGAATTCTACGCGTGGTTTGGGAAAATGGTAAACTTAGACTTATCTTGTGTACTTACCTGTAAAAAATAATATTATTATAAATAGTTTTCTGTATCTAATCCTTTATTCCTCATAGATCCGTCAACGTCACGTAGACAATGACAAAGACCCAGAGGTTATCCAAACCAGCGAGTTATTCGCTTTGGCTTGTGGACCATCACCGCATCCAATCTCACTAAACTCTTGCATAGTCGATGGTGTGAGGTATGTCGTGCACAGTCGCGATGAACGTCGTACAACTCAAAACAGCGGCATTTGTGCGCCTGGCCCTGAGAACATAATGGCTTATGGTCAGCTTCAACAGATCCTCGTGTTTCATTATTTGTCGTTCAGTGTTGTGTTGTTCAAAGTTAAGTGGTTCGACACTCGCCCCACATTACGTAAACAACGTCTTATCTATAGAAACAACATGACTCAACTCACTGACACAAGAGCTGAGTTTTGGAAAGATGATCAATACATTCTCGTAACACAAGTCAAACAAGTCTTCTACATTGAAGATAAGAACAAACCCAACTGGAAGGTCGTTGAACATGTTAATCATAAAAAGTTTTCCAACGGGGGTGTCATAGTGTCAGATGTCGTTCCTGATATTATACATTTCGACAACTCATCTGATCTACCACTTTCCACTGATTTGAATTACTTGGGTGATGTGACCTTGAATATAGATGGCCAGAAAACGGAGGTTGATGCACCGCAAAATATCATTGATGTTGATGACGAAGACGATGGTATTACTGATGATGAAGACGTCCCTCATGATTTAAGTGATGAAGAACGTGTGAATGATGATGATGGTGAAGACAGAGTTTATTCCAGTGAAGAAGAAGATTGACCTTTAGTTGTAACTTGCAAAAGACACTTATTTGTTTGAATGAATGAATCTAATTGTTGTGGATTGTTTAAATGTGTATATTTATTTAGATGTGTTGTATTTGGATTTGTGCATGCTTATATTATTTTGTTCATGAATTTGTCTATGTTATGCTAATTGTACTTGTACAGATGTCAGCAGATGTTGCAGGATCACACGGTGGTGACGGTGGTGGTGAGGATGAACCTCCTACGCCAAACATCCGCATTGGTTATTTTGTCTTATTTAGAAATAAAGGTAAGAATATTTGGATTATTGTAACACAATCATAAATTTGGTGCATATATATGTTGCTTGCCTTGAATTTTTATGACTTTGTCACTCACTTGATTTTTGCAGGCAAAGGCAAAAGAAAAGAAAATTTGGGCGGCAGAGAGGCCGGTAAAAAGACTCGGGGCATTACCCGATGTATCGATTTGTTGGAGGAAGTTGGTGAGCATGGCCCTGTCCTGATAGATTTTGAAGAAAAATCTTTCCGGCCTCGCGGCGCGCATGCTCAGCATTTAGCTAATTACATCGGGGATTGTATCAGGAGGCTCGTGCCACTGTACTACCCAAGTTGGAATGATGTCCCTGATGAGATCACGACGTTGGTTTGGGCGAACATAGAGGTCAGTTATCATTTTTATGTTCATAACATTATTATGTTTATTTATTCAATGGTGTATATATTTAAATAAATTTGTTTATTTATTTATATCATATAAATAAATAACAAATTTAAATAAATATACAAATTGTATCTTATTTATTTATATCATATAAATTTTTTTAAATATATATAAAAAATTCGAATAAATATAAAAAAATTAAATAAATATATATTTGATGAGAATAATGTAATAAGCTTTTTTGGATAAGCTGTTTTCAAACAGCTTATCCTGATAAGCTTATTAGAACAAGCTGTTTGAATACAACTTACCTTGATAAGCTTATCAGAACAAGCTGTGTGAAAACAGCTTGTTCTGATATGCTTATCAGGATAAGCTGTTTTCAAACAGCTTGTTCTGATATGCTTATCAGGATAAGCTGTTTTCAAACAGCTTGTCCTGATAAGCTTATCAGGATAAGCTGTTTTCAAACAGCTTGTCCTGATAAGCTTATCAGAACAAGCTATTATCAAAAAGCTTATGCTTATCAGGATAAGTTGTTTTTATTATAAAAAACTAAATAAATATATAAACCATTAAATAAATAAACAAAATAATGTATAAATTATATCTCTAACTCTAACTCTGTGTTTGTTTTATTTGTTGTATATGAATGCAGGATAAGTTTAATTTGACGCCACACAAGAGTGATCATGATAGATGGAAGGGTATACGTGGCGGCATCAATCAAATGCTTACAAAGAGTTACAATTCTCGAAAAAATACGCTCAAGACAAAGCATTGGGTCCGAGACATCGATACCGGCACGGTAGATATCGGCAGAGTCCGCAGCGAGCGTCCAGAGGAAATTACTTCCGAGGACTGGGAAAAACAGATCGCACTTTGGAGTAATCCGGATTATGAGAAAAGATGCAAAACAAACTCCCAGAACCGGTCTTAGCAGAAGACGCCGAGTCGGCAGGGATCCCGATCGTTGGTACGCCTTCGAGACGAAGTGGTGAGAAATTTTATAATTAATTTACATACATATATGTCTTTGATTATATGTTTTGGTGTGTTGTGATTTTTTGTTTTGAATTTGCTTCATTCTATATATGCGTGTCTATGTATGTACAGACGCAAGCTGCAATTGAAGCTGATGTGCCACCCCCGACTGTCATTGATCACTTTTTCATTGCGCACACCGACCAGGATGGGAATTTTTCTTGCGATGCGGACCGCGTTATGTATGTAAGTATTTTTTTTAAATTAATTAATTAATTAATTTTTTTGTGATATGCCTTGGTTTTTTACTATTCCCTGCCGATAAATAATGTACCAACCCGACTAATAAATAATATACTAACTGTCGTTTGTTTTTTCACTTTATTAGGAAAGGATGATTGCGATGAAGGCTGAAGGAAAACATACAGACGACGAGATCAACCGTATTTGCCGAGCTGGAAAGCAGCGAGGCCACATGCCCGGTGTCGGCCAGATAGTGCCGAGAAGGACTGCTCACTATATTCCTCCTCCTCCTGCCATCGACCCACGATTGGAACAAGCGGCTCAAGTGTTTGACTTTATGAGAAGTGACTATAGGTTTGTCGATGCATTCTCAGCATTTCTATCGGGTGGTGCTAGTGGTAGTGGCACGGGAGGCAGCGGTAGTGGCGCCGACGGGTGTAACACCCCATTTTGATAGATGGAATGTCACGCGTACTTATGGCGTGTCATCAAAGCATGCAAGGTAATATGTAGTAAAACATACATGACCATTGGGAAAACCGGAATCAAACATCGGTTCCCAAACATAAGCCCAAAACATAAGAAAGTAAATGAACTGAAAGAAAGACTAAACAAGCATAAATATATGAAGGAAACAGGAGAAGAAGTCTATGGCAGCTTCCATCCTATGCATGTCCTCCAAATGCTCGAGTCTTGGGTACCTGCCGTTTTGGGACATGGAAAGGAAAGTAACGGCTGAGCAAAACGCTCAGTGCACGGATATACAATATAGCATGAAATAGGATAAGCATGTAACATATAACAGCGGAAGACTAAGTTCTGAGTAGACTGGTTACGTATTGAGAGAACTGGTTTTATAGTTTGAAAAGCCTTATGTTTATCTTATGAAAACTGTTTTAACATATATATACCATAGCCCATATAGGTCATGAAAAGGTCACGTGCATGAATACTTGGAGGGGTGACCTCATCATGCTGATTAGAGGGGATGCCTCTAATTAATATACTGGTCTGGGTAGGAGGGATCAACTCCTTGTGAAGGATGCAAGGCACACACCACATTCACCATGAAATATTGAATAAAACATGTAACTAGGATGCACCCATACGCCCCACATGATATAATAATATGGCCAAAACTGAAAGGGACGCCACGAGCAATCACTCCGCCGTGGGGAAGTCATAACATTGGTGCCTCCAATGTTATGGTTATGGTACCTCCATAACTAGGTGAAACTGGTCATGCTTGTATATGGCTATAGATTATGCTCATTAAACATAAGCAGTTCAAAACAATAAAACAAATATTGGGGAATACAGTTGGCTGCATACGGGGAAATCCTAATAAGGAAAGAATGTCCATACTGAAGGACGGGAATCCGTACCTCAAGTCCAGTGAATGAACGGAAGAAAGACTCCTACTTCTGGATCACTAACGCTACATGAATACACACGTGTATAAGTATCGAATTACTGATTACGTACTGGGTTTTATGTCTCATCTTAGCTTACTTGGTATGTTTTAGGTCATGATTTACTGTTTAAAGCCTTAAACTGTGTTTATCTTGTATTCTGATTAATCTGATTAAGTATTACTGGTATTTCATGTATTATTATACTTACTGTGTAATAATAAGTAACTTTCCAAAAATAGCAGGTTTCTAAAAATAGAAAGTTTCCAAAAATAGAAAGTTTCCAAAAATAGAATTTACTGCTTAAAATAGATTAGTTTCTAAAAATAGATCAGTTTCTAAAAATAGATCAGCTGCCTTAATTAAATAAGTTTCCATATATAGAAGGTTTCCATGATTAGATTAGCTGCCAGAAATAGATAGATTTCCATATATAGACGGTTTCCATTAATAGATTAGTTGCCTTATTTAATTAAGTTTCTATAAATAGAAGTTTCCATAATTAGAATTAAGCTGGTTACATAAGATAACATATAAGTTTAAGTGTTTATAAGCTTATTTCTTAAGTCATATGATATAGTGTATAGTTTAATTATTATTTCATATATTTAATTAAACTATAGGTTAAGCATTTTAATTAAGGTATAACATGTTTTAATTAAAATGGAATAAATTACTTAGGTTAAAATGTGTATTATTATGTATTAATAACATAACCTAAGTCATGTCTAAATTAATTAATTATAGGCATGTTTTAAATAATTAATTAATTATAACTTATAACATAAAATACTTAGGTTAAATTAATATCATGCTAAATTAGTAATTAAAATAACCTAAGTCATGGTTTAATTAATATCTCATGTTATTAATTAATTTATATCCTAAGTTCATACTTCATAAAATTAACATGTAGCATAAATCATGTTTTAACCAACGAACCATGAATCGGGCATGAACTCGACACCGTACCCCGAACCAAATCGGGGTTCCCCTTGGTTCCTTGCTGCCGTGGGACCCACACCACCAAACCGGGACCTTATGGTCTCGGTGGTGGTTCCTTGGCCAAGCCGTGACCCCCCCCCCCCCCCCCCCCCCCTTCGGGTACGGTTAGGCGTCGGCCAAACCAACAACCCTAAAAACGCCCTTTTTGATTTTACCCTTTAACCAAATGCATGTTTATTTCATGTTTTTAATTAGGTTTTAAAAACATCATGTTCTTAATTAATTTACTAAATCAAATCAAAGAAATAATTAAAAAGAAAGGTTAAAAAGGTATACCGAATGTGTAGATGAATTAAGGATGAACAAACACTAATACTTGTACAATATTCAAGATCAAAATCAACAAGAACACCCCTCCTAGGTGTGTTATGGGTGGCGGCTACAAAAGGGAAAAGGAAGGAGAGGAGAAAACTTTTTAGGGTTTTTGTTTAATTTCTTGAAAAATGAAAATGACTAGCAAAATTTACCTTAACCCCCTTTCATGTAAATTTTGATGGGCTTGGCCCATCTTCCTTCCTAATTTCGTGGATATGGGGCCCACATAGGGTAACCCAAATGTTTTCCGTGTCCCGATGTTTCATGTTCGTTCGTGGTTAAACGTGTTCGTGTTTAAAGTGTTTCTGTTTATTTTATCATGTAGTTTATCGTAATCCTAACGCTTGTAATTATATTATATGTATTTACGTAATTATTCTAGTTCGTATTTTAAATGGTGATCATGATTTAATTACGTTCACGTGACATATTTATTAACTGTTTATCATGAGTTCGTACGTAATCGATACTTATCATGTCATACACGTATGCACTTGCTTGATTATTAGCACATGAATGTGATCAATACTAAATAAGGTAAGTTTTAATCTAGGACGTACGATCTTAAGGGCACTATTCATGGTAAAAGCATGCGGGTTTTACAATTCTTCCCCCCTAAAAAGAATAATTCGTCCCCGAATTATAGATAAGGTAACTGGAAGCGAAACATACCCGAATCAAACTGGAAAGGTATGCAAAATAACGGAAATGAAGGTGACATGGTAGAAGGGAACGTGGAACGTGACATGTCTTGAAAAGACATGGAACGTGACGTGACTGAAAGGACAATCTAATTGATGAGAAAAACGGATAAAAGTCCGGATGAACTTGTCCGTTTCCAAGTGGCCTCCCTGTTGGAACGGTTCCTTCAGAAGATCCTGACACTAATGATAAATCTTGGTCCTCCTAACCTTGACTTAGAATACGAAGAAATTCTTGGTTATCAACGGAAGGTAGATCCCCTAAATTCGATCGTGGAAAATAAGAGTTAACGTGCAAGGGTAACTGAAATGTTACGATGCAAGACAATCTGACTTAACTGATAATTAGAAACGATGCGCGAGACATAAAGAAACGTAGTACGTGAAAAATTTTGAACGTGATACGTGAAAAATTTTGAACGTGCTACGTGGAGATATGGCGAGTGTAGTATGAGTAAACATATCGTGATCCATGATACGTGTAACATATCTTGATCATGATATGAGGAACGTGGAATGAACATGACATGTGAGACATATCGTGATCATAGAATATAATGGTGGTAACGCCAAACGCTACAAGGTGAGACGTGGAATATGACGTGAAACGTCTATCTGATGATGGAGAGTTATACTAAACTTGGGTCTGGTCTCACAAGTTCTTGCAAACTTCCCAGAATGAGAAAAGAGATGAACGTAAAATCGTAAGCCAAAATACGATCATGAACGTGAAAAGTGTCATGAACGTGAGCGCGAAAGCAAGTCGTGGAATCAGAATGAAGACGTGAAGTAATTTAGGAGTACAATTAGGAATCTTTGTCTGACCCGATAGCTGCGGGATTACCAAGTGGTCGGATGAGCCTTGACTGGAACATGTCCGATCAATCTGTCGGTTCTACAATCCTTGCGGATGTAATGATTCTGCAGACTTGATCAAACTGTTTGCAATAACCCAGATAGCATCATGCTTCTTCTAAGTTTGCATTAATCTGGTAACCAAAATCCGTGTAGATCTTGTCCCATTTTAGTTCACAATTTCAGATGATGAAACATCCCAGTTTGTTGGTGTCCTATCTTAGCCTGTTGGTATGTCAGGTACATAGATATGGACGTAGCTGTATCCTGCTTCGTAGAAACTTGATACATAGAAGGTTGTGAGACTCTGAGTCTTTGAATCAGACTTCTCCTAGCGTAGGATTTCCTAGAACACCTAATGTAGTGTAGGGTTCTCTCCTTTACGCATAAGCAGAGTCATGGTAAGATTAACCGTAGGAACCCATGTGATTCAGCGTGTCACTGTAATGAAACAGAATTGATATTGGAAAAAATTTCTAGGGTAAAATTTCTCTTGTCAAGAATTTGCAACATAGTGTAGATATGGTCCTCATGTTCTTCTCTAGGCTTAAAGGAAATCAGGTTATCCTCAATGAAAACGCTGATGAATTTGCTTAGGAGTTCATGGAAACTCAATTAATTAGATCCATAATGTTGTTGGAGCATTGATGAGACTAATTCAAAATCATAAATCTAGCATGACCGAGTCGTGCACGAATAGCAGTCATGGACATGTCCTGCTCTTTCACCCGTCACTATTGGCAACTTGTTTATGAGTTCGATCTTGGAAAAGTGATTAACACTATACGGTTGATTTGACATGTCGTCAATACGTGGAGGAGAATAACGGTCATGAATGGTGATTTGTTTAAGTCGACGGTAGTCGACACATAATCTCATGGTACCATCCTTCTCCTTGTAGGTTCTCCTGGAATGTATAGAAAGACTTTGGAATAATCAACTAGCTATGCGTAAAAGAGTTAAGTGGTCGTGTCTTACTGACAGCTAGAAAATTTTAGCGACCATGGCTAACAATGAGCCTGCTTGTAAGCGTAGATAATTTGTACGGATTTTCCTGATGGAAAATCAAGCTGAATGTATTCAGGAGCCTGAACATTACTGTACATAATTATGAATCGTAGCATGGTGTGATGTTCATAGTCCATAATTAGGATAAAATTCATCTCGTGTCTGTCCGAGGAAATGCGTTAGCAGCTTGGATCTTATCATTAAGCTGAAGGAAAACCTTCGTATGCTTGGGAATACGAAAGGCGTCCTTCATGGTTATGAATATATGAACTATGGTGAAAGAAATGAAAGTGACCTCGGCAACGTGACAGTTCTCACTGATGTGCCGATAATGGTATTGAAATTCTTGTGGCCCGATTAATACATGGCACAACAACATGGATATACCCTTGGAGGGTACCCTGAATTTCTTAGAAATGTTCCATAATTAGACGTGAGTCATGTGTCTTGACTCGTGTCTTGAGAAATGTAAGCGTAACATATGTCTTGACTGGTATCTTGACATGTGTCCTCAGAAGTATACGTGAGACATGTGTCTTGACTGATGTCTTGACATGTGTCTCGAGATGTGAAACAATTAGAACTACAAATATTAGGTTAATATGCCAGAATTGGCGGATCGTTTGTATGTCTGATCATTTTTATGTCTGATCACGTCCGTGGTCGGAGCCTCGGTTGCGATTTCGAGGATAGTTGTTGTCATAGTAGTGGTTACTATCATCTTGTCTGTCGGTTCCATGACGGTCATTCTCATGACAGTGACTCATGTAAAATTCAGCTGAGTGGTCGGCTGGTACTGGTTTGCACTCATATGGCTGAAATGACAGCCGAACGACGTGTGACATGTACTAAGAAATAGGGAAAATGATCAATGGGAATCGTCTGATGATGAAGCATCTTCTCGTCCAATTGCTTTGCTCCGACACCTTTGTCTTCGTCTTGTAGGATCTCCAGGGTGTGAACAGCATCCGCATCTCGTAGCGTCTCCGAACGTCAGCAACATCAACCTTTAGTAACATCTCCAAGTTATGAGCGGCATCAGCAATCTAGTAGAATATCAGCAATTGAACATACGCCTGAGATGATTTAGAATCGACTAGCGAATACTCGTGAAGTATTGCAAGTGGAATACACATGGATTAAGGTACATGTAATACACATGAAATACGGTACGTGGAGTACACATGGAATGCACATGAAATGATCGGTATGGGCTCGATCATTTGTCATGATTTAAGGAAAGTAAACCGGTTAAACGGTTAGGAAAACCATCATGATAACCTGGCAGCATTAGCATAGACATCATTCTGGTTGCATAGAGAAACGCTAAAGTGTGGTTACACAAAATTCAACGATTATTTGCCTGACAGCATGATCAATGAAAACCAACCATGACAATCATGAAAGCAGAATTCAATGAAATCTAACAATGTCTTGCGTGAAAATATAAATAACAAAAGAGGCGTAAGACGTAATCAACATGAAAATGGAATTATCATGAAGGAACATAAAACGATCTAGCATAAAGGAGTGTATAACATATTCAGCATGAAACCGAAGTTAACCATGACAGTATGAAAACATACTTGACATAAAAACATAGTAACTTATGAGGGGACATGAAAAAAAAATTTATGCCAATAAATCATGAGAAAAATTTTATGCATGAAAAGAGTGCATGAATGCGTAATGTAGTTTATAAAAACCTTCTTTTTTTTTAATGTGCGAGGGGACGCCTATGGGTCGGTCCCAAAACAAAAGACATGGCGAGGGGACGCCTATGGGTCGGTCCCAAAGTTAAAAGTTTCGATAAAAGCACATGCGACTAAATAGGGCCAGTCCTATACCAACCATTACTTAGTCAAAATTCCTGCAATAGATGACATATGATATAAATTCATGGATGCATGAAACATAAATAATTAAAAGTCATTGTCACAACTTAACAGAAAAAATTTTATGTGAAAATTATGAACTACTGGGGTTCAGTTCACATAATCACAGTTCACTAGGAACATCATGCATAGACACTGACACATAACTAAATATAGATGACGGTTGTTCATTCCATATTGGTAAAACGATACTGGTGAAAACATCATGGTTAAAACAACAAGGTGCTGAAAACGTCATGGCTAAAACAAAAAGGTGCTGAAAACATAATGGTTAAAACAACAACGCGCTGAAACATCAATACGTGGAATAACAATCGTTGGCTTAGGAAGCTCCTGGTGACTACCCACTAGTCACAGGTCGAGTTTTAGAACCTACAGGTCGAAGCCTTGGCTCTGATACCGTAATTGTAACACCTCATTTTGATAGATGGAATGTCACGCGTACTTATGGCGTGTCATCAAAGCATGCAAGGTAATATGTAGTAAAACATACATGACCATAGGGAAAACCGGAATCAAACATCGGTTCCCAAACATAAGCCCAAAACATAAGAAAGTAAATGAACTGAAAGAAAGACTAAACAAGCATAAATATATGAAGGAAACAGGAGAAGAAGTCTATGGCAGCTTCCATCCTATGCATGTCCTCCAAATGCTCGAGTCTTGGGTACCTGCCGTTTTGGGACATGGAAAGGAAAGTAACGGCTGAGCAAAACGCTCAGTGCACGGATATACAATATAGCATGAAATAGGATAAGCATGTAACATATAACAGCGGAAGACTAAGTTCTGAGTAGACTGGTTACGTATTGAGAGAACTGGTTTTATAGTTTGAAAAGCCTTATGTTTATCTTATGAAAACTGTTTTAACATATATATACCATAACCCATATAGGTCATGAAAAGGTCACGTGCATGAATACTTGGAGGGGTGACCTCATCATGCTGATTAGAGGGGATGCCTCTAATTAATATACTGGTCTGGGTAGGAGGGATCAACTCCTTGTGAAGGATGCAAGGCACACACCACATTCACCATGAAATACTGAATAAAACATGTAACTAGGATGCACCCATACGCCCCACATGATATAATAATATGGCCAAAACTGAAAGGGACGCCACGAGCAATCACTCCGCCGTGGGGAAGTCATAACATTGGTGCCTCCAATGTTATGGTTATGGTACCTCCATAACTAGGTGAAACTGGTCATGCTTGTATATGCTATAGATTATGCTAATTAAACATAAGCAGTTCAAAACAATAAAACAAATATTGGGGAATACAGTTGGCTGCATACGGGGAAATCCTAATAAGGAAAGAATGTCCATACTGAAGGACGGGAATCCGTACCTCAAGTCCAGTGAATGAACGGAAGAAAGACTCCTACTTCTGGATCACTAACGCTACATGAATACACACGTGTATAAGTATCGAATTACTGATTACGTACTGGGTTTTATGTCTCATCTTAGCTTACTTGGTATGTTTTAGGTCATGGTTTACTGTTTAAAGCCTTAAACTGTGTTTATCTTGTATTCTGATTAATCTGATTAAGTATTACTGGTATTTCATGTATTATTATACTTACTGTGTAATAATAAGTAACTTTCCAAAAATAGCAGGTTTCCAAAAATAGAAAGTTTCCAAAAATAGAAAGTTTCCAAAAATAGAATTTACTGCTTAAAATAGATTAGTTTCTAAAATAGATCAGTTTCTAAAAATAGATCAGCTGCCTTAATTAAATAAGTTTCCATATATAGAAGGTTTCCATGATTAGATTAGCTTGCCAGAAATAGATAGATTTCCATATATAGACGGTTTCCATTAATAGATTAGTTGCCTTATTTAATTAAGTTTCTATAAATAGAAGTTTCCATAATTAGAATTAAGCTGGTTACATAAGATAACATATAAGTTTAAGTGTTTATAAGCTTATTTCTTAAGTCATATGATATAGTGTATAGTTTAATTATTATTTCATGTATTTAATTAAACTATAGGTTAAGCATTTTAATTAAGGTATAACATGTTTTAATTAAAATGGAATAAATTACTTAGGTTAAAATGTGTATTATTATGTATTAATAACATAACCTAAGTCATGTCTAAATTAATTAATTATAGGCATGTTTTAAATAATTAATTAATTATAACTTATAACATAAAATACTTAGGTTAAATTAATATCATGCTAAATTAGTAATTAAAATAACCTAAGTCATGGTTTAATTAATATCTCATGTTATTAATTAATTTATATCCTAAGTTCATACTTCATAAAATTAACATGTAGCATAAATCATGTTTTAACCAACGAACCATGAATCGGGCATGAACTCGACACCGTACCCCGAACCAAATCGGGGTTCCCCTTGGTTCCTTGCTGCCGTGGGACCCACACCACCAAACCGGGACCTTATGGTCTCGGTGGTGGTTCCTTGGCCAAGCCGTGACCCCCCCCCCCCCCCTTCGGGTACGGTTAGGCGTCGGCCAAACCAACAACCCTAAAAACGCCCTTTTTGATTTTACCCTTTAACCAAATGCATGTTTATTTCATGTTTTTAATTAGGTTTTAAAAACATCATGTTCTTAATTAATTTACTAAATCAAATCAAAGAAATAATTAAAAAGAAAGGTTAAAAAGGTATACCGAATGTGTAGATGAATTAAGGATGAACAAACACTAATACTTGTACAATATTCAAGATCAAAATCAACAAGAACACCCCTCCTAGGTGTGTTATGGGTGGCGGCTACAAAAGGGAAAAGGAAGGAGAGGAGAAAACTTTTTAGGGTTTTTGTTTAATTTCTTGAAAAATGAAAATGACTAGCAAAATTTACCTTAACCCCCTTTCATGTAAAATTTGATGGGCTTGGCCCATCTTCCTTCCTAATTTCGTGGATATGGGGCCCACATAGGGTAACCCAAATGTTTTCCGTGTCCCGATGTTTCGTGTTCGTTCGTGGTTAAACGTGTTCGTGTTTAAAGTGTTTCTGTTTATTTTATCATGTAGTTTATCGTAATCCTAACGCTTGTAATTATATTATATGTATTTACGTAATTATTCTAGTTCGTATTTTAAATGGTGATCATGATTTAATTACGTTCACGTGACATATTTATTAACTGTTTATCATGAGTTCGTACGTAATCGATACTTATCATGTCATACACGTATGCACTTGCTTGATTATTAGCACATGAATGTGATCAATACTAAATAAGGTAAGTTTTAATCTAGGACGTACGATCTTAAGGGCACTATTCATGGTAAAAGCATGCGGGTTTTACAACGGGAGTGGCACGGGAGGCAGCGGTAGTGGCGCCGGTGGGAGTGGCGGGAGTGGTAATGATAATGTCGACGGGTAGAAGGGCAATAATGGTTAGTATGCTTGTCTTGTTTTTCCTACCTTAGCATGCAAGTTTAATAATTGTAAACCCCGAATTACAAGTTTAATAAGTGTAACTAGGAACTTTGTACTCAAGTTGTGACATATGTATTTGTATTGATCGAGAGGTAACATGTTATTGTGTTTTGGTACTAGATTCGTGGTAGATTTTTAGTATTTGTATCTTCAGGTTTTGTATTTGTATTCCCAGGTTTTGGTAGATTTTTTCCGGAAAAATTCCGGAAAAAATCTAGAAATAGCCTGCTGTGCAGGCTGCTAAAAAAATGTCAAAGTTTCCCTGGCGACATGTCGCCACGGAAACCATACACCCGCTTGACTTTCAGAAAAGTCATCAGAGTTTCCCTGGCGACATGTCGCCAGGGAAACTGGGGCTCACTTGACTTTCTAAAAAGTCAGCCAAGTTTCCCTGGCGACATGTCGCCAGGGAAACTCTAGCACAACGTTGACTTGTCAACGCTTCGAATAGTTTCCCTGGCGACATGTCGCCAGGAAAACTCAAGCACAACGTTGACTTGTCAACGCCAGGCAGTGACTTGTCAACGCTACGAATACTTTCCCTGGCGACATGTCGCCAGGGAAAAGTGAGGTTTAATAATCATATTTACTTAAGTTTGTTAATCAGCCAACTTTTCCCTGGCGACATATGTCGCCAGGGAAACCATCCCGCACGAAATCCAGCGTGGCACCAATTTTTGAACCAAAGAGTTGTGGGGCCCACTTAGTCGTCAGGGAAACCAAAAATAGTCGCCAGGGAAACAATCCCGCACCAGCCTTCGTTGGCGACGTTTCCCTGGCGACATGTCGCCAGGGATTCACTTTCCCTGGCGACATGTCGCCAGGGAAACCTCATGAATTTGGCCAGGGAAGGGGTCGAATATTGTAGTGCCACTGGACTGTTGTTAAGCATATTCTAAAGTATTTGAGGAGTACGAAAGATATTTTTTGGTATTTGGGGGTAAACCAGACACATAATTGAAAGTAACAGGATTTTGTGATGCGTCCGGGCAATGTGATAAAGACGATACGAAGTCTTAGACGGGTTACGTGTTTGTCATCGATGGAGGAGCAGTTGACTGGAAGAGCAGTAAGCAGAAAACCATTGCTATGCATGCAACTCAATCGGAATACATAGCCGCTTCAGAAGCTGCAATAGAAGCTGTTTGGATTAGGAAGTTTATTGGAGATCTTGTAGTGATGCCTTCAATTAAAGAACCTATTGATATGTATTGCGACAATTCTGCTGCAATTATATTCGCCAATGACCCTGGAGTCATGAAAGGCGCCGGACACTTTAAACGTAGATATCACTACGTTCGAGAACAAGTGGAAGCTCGAGAAATAAAATTAATAAAAGTTCACACAGATGATAACGTAGCTGATCCTTTTACTAAGGCTTTATCTAGGCCTAAGGTAGTTAAGCATGCCAAGGCAATTGGGCTGCAACTAGCTAGCGAATTCATGCAATAAATCTGTTGATTAGTATTTGGATAAAGGATGTAAGACATTATTGAATTGATGAAATAAAGATTGGATTTTGTTTATTTTTCTGTTATTTGATTTTGTATCCGTTGTTTCTAATCTATGAGCATTATGATGTTTCTAAATGTCCGTTGTCGATTAATAATATGGGAGTATTATTAAATTAAGACAATTCAATAATGACAGAGTATACTTGAAAGTATATTGGTCAATTTTAGATGATATTTGATGGATCAAATATTGGACTTATCCCAACTATATGATTTTACTTTATGGATCTTTGTCATTAAGTAAATCATAAATAGTTATCCTTAGACCTGAGATACCATGAAACTGCATTGAATGTAGTGCATTTCTGTAAGGTAACCTAACGCTAAACGTAATTGGTAGCTATAAGGGTTATTTTCAGAAGTGTTGCAAAGTTCATGTGTTTTGCTTGTAGTTAAAAATGGGATTTGTTTCCTTCAAATTATTTTGAAGTATAAATACAGCTGGGCCCCTCGGGGGAGTAGTAAGATGTTTGTGTGGCCACACTCAAATGTGTTTTGGTAATCTTGGTATATCCATAAACGAGAAACAGAATGGTTAATGAAAGGAATGACTGAGATCCATATCCTTATTAACGTTGTATTTGAAATAAAAGGATAATAATAATGATAAAATCATTAAAAGGTTCTTGTCCAGGAGACCTTACCTGAGTTGTACTAAGGGCATTGCTAGTGTAACTAGACGCTAGTCAATGTAATCACGTTATTCGAATTTTGTCCAAGTGGGAGCTGAAAGTTTATGGACTTAAAATTAATAGTCGTGAGATAGGATCGAACTCGGGATTACGGGATTGCACACATTATGTACAGGGTTAATTTATTTATTAAATATATTTATTATATTTATTAAATTAAACCAAAGCTTAACTAACGATCGTTAATAATTAAAATTTAAATATAAACGACCGTTATGGAATTAAATAGAAGCTAAAAGAAGGAAAAATGAAAAGTTCTGGAAGCCCTGGGTGGGCTTGGGGAACCGTCGGCCTAAGGAGAAAAAGGGAAAGGGAGAAAAGATCTTCTTTCCTAATTTGTGTTTTTGCTTGGAGACCAAGATTTGTCAAGTCTATATAAACACCCAAGGCCTTCATAATTTTTCACCCCACTCTCTCTTTTTGCCTCTCTTGATCGCCGGCCAAACACCCCTTCCTTAGGGTTTTGGTTTTCAGTTTTTACTATTTAATTTATCTAGTCCTAACCCCTCTCTAGGGTTGTTGGGTAGATATTCCATAAGCGTGGAAGCTCGGTTTGTTCGTGCTAGAATCACAATTAGCTCGTTGTATTACGTGTGTACAAGAACGTAATATAGTCTTACTTTAGGCTATATTTTGGTGGTGTTCGTGGTAAACCCTAATTGGTGATTGTTCCGTTATCTTGTGGATCGTTGCTAGGATAAAGGTATGTAACCCTAATTCGATTAATTATAATTGTGTTATTGATTATGATCTTGTTAATTTGCTTCCACTATGTGTGTTTTGATCTTGTTTAGGGTTTTAAATAATTGTTATGAACTATATATAAACCTTCAGAGCTTCACACACAACATATGGTACCATTTCGAAACAACCCCTTTGGTTGCGTCGATTTTATAAGTTGGTTCACCAACGGTCACCGTTTATTCTCGAATAATGGTGGTTCTAAATTTGAATACTATATCAACAAAAACGATCATTGTGTAACGGTCATAAAAGTAAAAGCTCTCTTGGTTCACCAACGGTCACCATTCATTCTCGGATAAAGGTGATTTAAACTATATCAACAAAAACGACCGTTGTGTAACGGACATAAAACCAAAAGCTCTCTATATATGATACTTTCTATGATTCATTTTCTTGCTCATAACTTCTTTATATCCTTACACATTTCTCTCAATCTTACACCATCAATTGTACTCTATTGTTTTACATGGTCGTTTTCGCTAATGTTGTACCTTCATCAACATATTAGTCAAGATCATTATGTACATTACTTATCCTTGTTTCAAGATTTTGATTTTTACTCGATATAAATTTTGGAAATATAGGTCTTGCTTAGGATTTGGCATTCACTTCCGGCTAAGAAAGTCTCTAAAGAAATTGGCGCACCTGCACACTGAGATCGATTCTCCAACGTAAATACTTATCTTCACATGCGGAGTGATCACTATGTACGGTGGGAGAGATAATAAGGCAGAGAATGAGAGGTTCCAGATGTGAACACCCAGACTCCCAGAGTGTTACAACGTAAAGGATCTCCACTTATATAAAGCATATTAATCCGTTAATCTCATCGTATACTTAGATGATTTACCAATCATCTTGAGGTTAGGGTCTTCTAAAAGTACCTTGGGGTTGCTGTAATCATTCCAGAAAATAATTCTATCAAGAAAAAATCTATAGTACGAATCTATGTTCCTCCCACATATATCAGCTTATTCTTTCAAAGGATCAAAAGAACTGTGAAACTGGATCAACAACAAGGAGACGCTCTCAAGAACAAAAACGAGCTATTGGAAAATGAAGCTAAAGTTTCTATGTAATTTATGCAAGATACTTCTTTTCATCATAAAAACGAGTATCAGGCAATAATTCATATTAGCGTCTATGTAAACTAGGTAGAACTTTATAATATCAGTAAATTGAACATATTATGTGTCAATGACTGTTCTAAAATACATAAATCCTGATAGATTTTTATATTAGCCCATAGTAGCAATCTGAGCCTTGTTCATGCTCCAAGCATTTAGACTCGAGATAGTCAGGTTTTTTGTTCCATTGTTGAATACATAAAGCTTGCCTTGTTCATTAATAACTAGCTTTGGCTATATTCTAGCTGCAATACAAGCTAGTCCTTTACCACCAAAACGTTCGACAATCGAATGATCAATCTGTAAAATTATGAGAAACTAATAATGTAAAGAGCAAATGCAAATATCTACTACACGAGCATGTGTACTTGTTGTTAATGTATTGTAGTGTGCCTGTCTAACAAGTATAGATAACGATTAGTGACATACCAAACTTCTTAGTGAGATTTTATCATAAAGAGGGTCCAAATCAAGCAAATTAAAGCTCTGTAGATACTTTCTGAAGACCTGTTTTTGAAAGCATGTACGTGTAAGCTTGTTAAAGATTGACATATGCCAAAATAATAAGTCTATTCATAATTGAGTATCAGTGGATCATTTAGAAAAGAGGATTCGCTAACCGGCTTTGATCACTATACATGAGCACTAAAAACATGCTAGGACCTTTAAACACTCGAAAGAAAACCGCAGTGTGTTCTGTCAAGTAGTTCTTTTGATGCCAAAACCATGAAGGCAAAAGGACTAAAACTTCCGCTCACAGAAGCATATTATTTATGTCCAACTCCAACCGCACATACCCAAAGTACTTAGTAGACTAGAAACGACAACTACCTCATGATTTAATCAAATCAAAACAAATTGTTCAATGCAAGCTTATAAAAGTATACTAAATATGCTTGAACCCTACAATCATATCTGCAAATCATCTTTACTTTTGACGATTACCTATCGGATCAGCAAAGTTTGGTGAGACAAGACTTTCTACATAGCTAGACATAATCCTCCATTCTTCTCGATCAGATATGACATCTACACTGTTACAGAATGTTTGTTTTTCAAGATCATATGTCAATACTTTATCACGGGTTACAACCAAAAGTTTTCCGTCGTCATAAAACATTACTGGCTTAACCTTAGGAATTTTATCGAATCCATGGATTTCAATCTTTGTCCAAGATTCCATGACGCCGTACTCATTCATCACCCAAACCTCACCTTTTAGATAATGGAATATAGCAAGCTTTTCACCAAACTCCACAAGTTGGCATCACACCAGATATGAGACCACGTAAACAAGTGGGATGGCGAGGGCACTTCGCGGAATTTCTCATCCGCAAATCTAAATGCAACAACTACCTATCTCACATTATCAACCACAATTCAATCTCGCATGTCCTAATCGGGACTTGAACCCACAAGCATTTGGTTGGGGAGCTTCACACACAACATGCGTGGTACCATTGGGAAACAACCCCTTTGGCTGTGTCGATTTTATAAGTTGGTTCACCAACTGTCACCGCTTATTCTCGATTAATGGTGGTTCTAAATTTGAATACTATTTTAACTAAAACGATCGTTGTGTAACGGTCATAAAAGTAAAAGCTCTCTTGGTTCACCAACGGTCACCGTTTATTCTCAAATAAAGGCGATTTAAACCATTATCAACAAAAACGACCGTTGTGTAACGGACATAAAACTTAAAGCTCTATATATACAATACTTTCTATGACTCATTCTTTCTTGCTCATAACTTTTTTATATCCTTACACATTTCTCTCAATCTTATACCATCAATTATACTCTGTTGTTTTACATGGTCGTTTTCGCTAATGTTGTAGCTTCATCAACATATTAGTCAAGATCATTATGTACATTACTTATCCTTGTTTCAAGATTTTGATTTTTACTCGATATAAATTTTGGAAATATAGGTCTTGCTTAGGATTTGGCATTTACTTCCAGCTAATAAAGTCTCTAAAGAAATTGGGGCACCTGCACACTGAGATCAACTCTCCAACGTAAATACTTATCTTCACACGTGGAGTGATCACTATGTATGGTGGGAGAGATAATAAGGCAGAGAATGAGAGGTTCCAGATGTGAACACCCAGACTCAAGAAAATAATTAGATGATTTACCAATCATCTTGAGGTTTAGGGTCTTCTAAAAGTACCTTGGGGTTGCTGTAATCATTCCAGAAAATAATTCTATCAAGCAAAAATCTATACTACGAATCTATGTTCCTCCCATATCGATCAGCTTATTCTTTCAAAGGATCAAAAGATGAACTGTGAAACCGGATCGAGAACAATGAGGAGACGCTCTCAAGAACTAAAACGAGCTATTGGAAAATCAAGCTAAAGTTTATATGTAATTTATGCGAGATACATCTTTTCAGCATAAAAAACGAGTTTCCAACTATAATTCATATTAGCACCTATGTAAACATAGATTACGTGACTGTTCTAAAATACATAAATCTTGATATATTTTTATCTTAGACCATAGTAGCAATCTCAGCCTTGTTCATGCTCCAAGCATTTAGACTCGAGATAGTCACGCTTTTTGTGCCATTGTTGAATACATAAAGCTTGGCTTGTTCGTTAATCGCTAGCTTTGGATATACTCTAGCAGTAATACAAGCTAGTCCTTCACCACCAAAACTTTCGACAATTGAATGATCAATCTGTAAAATTATGAGAAATTATGTAAAGACTAAATGCAAATATCTACTACACGAGCACGTGTACTTGTTGTTCATGTATTGTATTGCTCCTGTCTAACAAGTATAGATAACATTTAGGAACGTACCAAGCTTCTTAGTGAGATCTTATCATGGAGAGGGTCCAACTCAAGCAGCGCTCCATAGATACTTTTATCGACTTCTGATGCAATTGAAGACCTGTTTATGAAAGCATGTGTAAGCTTGTTGAAGACTTATATATGCCAAAATAATAAGTATATTCAAAATTTAGTATCAATGGATCATTTAGAAAAGGGGACTCGCTAACCGGCTTTGATCACTACACATGAGCACTAAAAACTTGTTAGGACCTTTAAACACTCGAAAGAAAACCGCAGTGTGTTCTGTCAAGTTCTTTGATGCCAAAACCAAGAAACCAAAAGGACCAAAACTTCCGCTCACGGAGGCATTCTTTTGTGCACAAAGAAGTTTTGGATCAACAAGTTCCGAATCTATGAATTCTGCTTCTTTCAGATCCAATATACTAAATGACACTTCTACATCAGCCTGTGAGGCTGAGATGCTTGGTACTTCGATTCGTGTCCCACCCTTAAGTTCGTGATTCGCAATGTTTACTTTTTTTGCGCGTAAATTCTCAATTTCCTTCACTGGCCACTGAACCAGCTGTTTCTTATTATCACTAAGCCAAATGCTTCTAGGAAACGACTGCAACAAAAGAAATCATTATAAAAACATATGCATTGCATTTTCGGATTGAAACATTTTGATAACGACTTACCTGAAGACCAGACCACCCTTTTTTTCTAGCATCTGATGTGCTATCGCCTTCATTAACCCATCCCCATAACACCCTTCTTTGTTTAGCCATGTCGTAAAAAGACTTTGATGCATAAAACCTCCCATAATCATACTGAAATCGTGTATTGCTAACCTTGAAATCGTCACCAACGACAACAAATAGATCCATTTTCGGGTCATACATCCCAAGAACATAATACTCTTGACTATTAAAACTCGCTTTAAGAACATGTATTGTGTTATTTCCTTGATAAGACGTGTCAAGACCATTTTTGTCACTCGAACTAACAGGATAAAAATCCGGACACTCCCACATACCGGTCTCTTTAGACAAATGTAACGGTTTTTTGGACCTAGTCCACTTTACACCATTCGTGCTATAATACAAAAGCGCGGCTCCTTGACCATTTGTCAAACCTCCGATCACAATCCTCCATTTCCCATCAAGACCCTTCCAAGCAGTTGATGGGTCTCGGAACTGGTCATGGATTATGTCGTTGTCCGGGGTTAGGAAAGGGTTACCGGACCATTTGACCCATTTTTTTAATAGAGGGTCAGATAGGTTTTTCGGGAAGGCTATGTTTTGAACCTGGCTGCTGTTTACATCAAGCCCGGTGTATAAGATCGCGGGTTTTGGACCAGGCAGGATTGTGGCAGAACCGGACAAGCAGCCTTGGATGTCGTAAGAGTCGGTTGGACTGAGAGCAGGTTCCAAAATGAGCCAGTTCACTAGATCATGTGAAATGGAATGACCCCATGTAATGTTGCCCCATAATGGACCATATGGGTTGTATTGGTAGAATAGATGGTACACTCCTTTGAAATACATTGGACCTGTAACAAATTTCACATTAGTAACAAAAAATCTGTAAAAAAATTTACTGGCGTAAATATTTTTCGTCTGTCTCAAAAAAAGAAAAACTTACCATTAGGATCTGTGATTTTATTAGCAGCCAGTTTAGTCAAATAACATGCCATGGTATGAACAAAACTGAATTAGCATATGTAAAAAAATGAATCGCTAATAATTCAAGTAAAACATATACCATTGATCCAGTTTTTGGGAGGCTGAAAGTGAAAACCAGTTCTGTAAGGCTGCAAATCGTCTTGAGTAGATGCACGAACCGTGACACTGTTAAGAGCCGAAACTAAACAAAGAGAAACAACAGCAGCGAAAACTATTTCTTGTATACATCTTTTCATCCACATAGCTCGCTCGTGTTACTTAGTTTAAGCGTAGGCGTATGACTTTGTATTTATAAGGAAGGTTTGTATGTTGTAATCAGAAGAAAAGAAGAATTTTGATTACTCAAAGGTGGAACAGTTTCATCCACAATGAGTGCATTTCATCATATGTTAGAAGAAGGAAACTATCGTTGTCGAGCACTTTAGTGCTGAGGACACCAATGATTGAAACTAATCGACATGAGAAATGTCGATGATTTGCTACATTCAAAAGAAGATGATGCATGCGGACGACAGTGCGTAAGTGGGGACTGAGACACGACACGAAGAAGCTAGTCAAAATGGCTTATGATTTAGGTACATGATAATGCACAAAATATCTAGAAAAGCTAATAAACCTACTTTACATTTGCTTTAATTTGTTTCGTCATATGTTCTATACGAACACAACCTTAGTTTACCTCTCCCTCGTGTCGATAAACATGTCAGCGTGACGTTTACCCACTAGAGTATATATGCATTTAACGAATGAACCAATAATTGTGGAATAAAGTTCTCATGTGAGCAAGACAACAACAAAGAAAGTGTTCCTAACGTACACATTTTTATGTCGCGTCATAAATCATAACTTAGCCTAGAAGTTTGATGATATTTCAGAAAATTGTAACACTAGAGTCGTTTACAAATCGAAGTGTACCACTTCATGTTTTATATACGATACAGAAATGGAAACTTTGACGAAAGAATTAAGGTGCTAATAGATACCAATATTTCAAACAAAAACCCAAAAACCGCAAATGCTAAACGTGAAAACCAGGTATACCTCTAATGGTTTGAAAGAAACCTTACACACAATTTAGATTTTAGATGTACTCGACTAAACAAGTAAACATATAGACGTACAAAAGAACAGGCTCGAAAGCAACTGTGCATTTGACCATAGCAATTTGAATACTATCAACTTTAATAAATACTTAAAATCTTTTATATAAATACCCTTCCAAGACCATAATATAATTATGACGGATTAAGGGTTAAAGAAAGTATTCATACAGATGTTAACGGCGCACACCATGGAACCGAATAACTATCTCCAAATGAAAGAATTAACACCTCTCCGAAAGTGTTTAAAAATCAATAGCCACACGAAGATACGTAAAAATCAATATTCACACCTGCACACTTTTTATCAGCCAGGATTTCCATCAATAATGCAGTTCTGAGCTCAATGCTGCTGATTTAAATTGGTTTTTACGCCCAGACACTTCACTGCATTTACAAGATGATAGACGAATGAGTATATAATGTATGAGATCGAAAAACAAAGTTCAACAACGCAGATGGTATAACCGTACAAGAACATATAATGGTCTGAAATGCTACAGTATTAGTTATATTGTTTATAATGTACCGGAATTGTAAGATGGCTCTGACATATAAGGTCCTCTATGTAATCATTACAATTTAATTTAATCCTAATATATATAAAATGGTTATTAAAATTAAATCCTAATATAAAAAAACAATTTTTATATTTAAAATAATTTCTTTTTGATAAATATCTATATAATTGTATACTTTTTAGAAAAATTTGGATAATTCGGGTCAGCCCGAAAACCGAACCATATTCAAATTCGGTTTTCGCTTCGCTTGAAATCTAATTTGGTTTGGTTCGGTTTTCGGGTTGACCCCCAAAAAAAATTACCCAAATAAACCGAACAACCCAAGGACCGAACCGATGGGACACCGAGCAGTGTTGTAAATATCGGTCATGGCGGCCGATATATCGGTGATATATCGCTTGGCGGCGGTTATATCGGCCAAGCTTGGCGTTTTGGTCAATATCGGTCAATATCGGCCAAAAATCGGTCCAAATCTGTCGAAATCGACCGGCTTGACGTTTTGGTCAATATCACTCGATATCGGTCAATATCAATGAGATTAATCAAAATAAATCAAAAATCACACATAATCTGTATATTTGCAACATATATTATAAGATAAACAAAAATAATAATAAGAGTAATAAACTTAATAATAACATGTAAATTTTGTAAAATTTATATCAAGTAAATATTAAATTTATTAAAAATAATGATCATTGATAGTACCTCCGGGAAACCGATATATCGCCACCAAGACGATACATCGCTTGGCGGTGGTCGACCTAGGGGCGGAGGTGCCTGGTGTGGCACGGGCTACACCCGTTTTGATGTCCCGAAGTGTAAAAAGCTTTAAAAATGTTGTTTTTATGGTTTGTGCAACCCCTAAAAATTTTTGTGCTACCTTAATTTCTTACCATATAAATTCAATTGGCAAAAAAAAATTGTGCAACACCCCGTTAAAAATTCTGGCTCCGCCCACCGTCGAGACCTTGCCGAGCGATATTTACAACCTTGGTAATGAGTCAATATAGATAAATTTTTTATTCCGGACAAAACCACAGGGTTGTAAAATTTGGGTCCATTTGACCTGTTTCCTCCGTAGCAAAGTACTATTTTTTTTATCCATTTAAGACGTTTGAGATAAAAAAAAATAGCCCAAATAGACCCATTCACAAGTGATAGGTCAAAATTAGGGGTGACGATTGGGTCGTGTTGATCCGAACCCGATAAGCCTTATAGCGTCGGGTTTAATCAGGTTGAAAAAGCTTCTCGGGTTAATTTAGCCCGAACCCGATAACCCGATATTGTTATAAGGTCGGGTCAGGTTGAGTTATTAGACTAAAAATTGCCATCTCTAGAAAAGAAAAGTGGCTCAAACAAGTTTTGAACTACAAATCTACTAATTTAACCTGGTCCATTTGAAATTTTGAACCTAATATGTACTTACTGAAAATTATTAGTGAGTTGGTAATTACCTTTTTTTTAGTGTTTACATCCTCTTCATCCTCGTCTTCATCGTCGTCGTCATCATCGTCTTCAACTTTATCATCTTCGTCGTCGTCATCTTCGTCGTCATCGTCGTCATCATCTTCAATGTCATATTCATCATTCTCAGCAGCCTCGCCAGTAAACCACGAGACGGCATGAGGAATGATCTTGTCTCGAATGGTTGATCTAAAAAGTAAATATTTATCAGCATTTAACACAAAATTTTGCTTTCACCCCTAAAGGCTTAGTTGACATAATAACACAAAATTTTGCTTTCACCCCTAAAGGCTTAGTTGATACAATTAGGGGCAGAACACGAGATATATAAAGAAGCAAACGCATATCTTTAGTCTTCACTAAATTCGTTATTCTCAGCTCGTTAGTTCTACAAATGCACAAACGGAATACCTACCCAATGTCATAATCTTGTTCCATTTGATTCTGAAGCAGTTCAGCCTGTTAAACATCGTGGACGAGATGTTAGAAAAAGCAAAAGAATTGACCATCTAAACCATTGTCTACCCAATAACGCATGAAAAACAAAGAGTGAAAGTCGAACTTGGGTATAATTGACCAAACCATAACGATATGTGATAATCCAGATATAAAGTAGAGCCAAACTTACAGTATCCTCGTCGATCTCTTCTTCATCATCGGGGATTTGTGGCGGGTTAAAAAAGTTAAAGAAGCTTTCACAATTCTCTGTTTTTGTAATTGGTGGCTTGGGGCTTTTGGTACCCTTTTTAGGTTTCTTTCTCAGAACCTTCTGAGTCAAATTCTTCCCTGGATACCAGTCGATCTCCGTCCTATAATAAATCTGATCTCAGAAATGATAATCAAAGCTAAAGTTTCCAAAAAGAATGGGGCTTAGAGATAGTTCGAAATACCCAATTGCTTTCTCTAAGATATGTTCCTCCTCGTTGATCATCTCATATGTTTTCGTCAGCACAGAGTTCTTAAAGTAAGGATTAGGGTCAAAGAAGAATTCAAGCTTAAAACCCTTTGCACCAGGAACTCTAGACCACTTAACATCTTTGAGATACTGTAATGCCCCTTCATCAGATTCGGAAATCTATAGAACAGAAAGACAGTAATTAGTAACTATATATGAGATTTCAATAAACAGTTTGGAAATTACAAAAGTTTGAAACTTATTCGATCACCTCGTCAGCTAGCACGTCATTAGTCTTCATTGCAGTGAGCCAGAAATTTGGCACGCCTTTATCTGTTTGTATCATTAGTGACTTCATGCTTAGATATTTATCAAACAGATTAAAAAGAAAAAACTGTATTGAAAAAGGGGTACCTCCTGTTGACTCGTTGGTTTCCTTATCCACGACATTATCATTTGATAGACCTTCAGCTTCAGTCAGACCATTGACGATTTCATATCTCTGCGAGTAAGGGCATGAAGCTATGTTATCAACCAAAAAAGCAACCGCCACCATCGACCAAAAAGAGCTACATGACTTTGTGCAGCCATATGGGGCTCGTTGCAGGGTTCAAATTTACATAGATTTTCTAATTTGTTTCAACTTTGCTACGATAATACCAAAACGTATATCCATATAACAAATCAATAAACATTGGTTATATTCAAATTTGTGACTGTTATGTAATCGACGTCATGTCAATACGTAGACCCTTTGAGGGATTATGTAATATGCATATGAAAACTCTATAGAAATTGGAAAGCTTATAAAGCCATTCCCGAACCCAAAATACCTTAGCATACAGCGGCTCATACAGCTTCAAATATTTTGCTTCCAATTCTGCCTTTTCTTCCAAATACTTGGCCTCCAACTCATCATGTTGATTCTGAATAAAGAACATGTTACAAGAAATGCTCATTACGTGAACTAACTAAACTGGCATTTACCACAAAACTGAGTTTTATATAATTTCGTAGATTCAAAATTTGTGAACATGTCTAAAGCAATTGAAATACAGCCAATATTAGTAAAAACAATATTATTAGTAAGTGAGTAATTAGATTAACTAGACAAGTGGACAACCCTCGTATTACAGCTCCATTTCAATACCATTTTTCTACTTATCTTTTTACCAACCACATGCCAAGAGACGGCATAAAAGAATGTTTTTAATCAATTTAGTGAGGACTAGTTCTGCCATAGGGCTAATACACTTCAATTTATCCGAGATACTTTTCACTAGACTATTATGACGTCACAAGTGGCGTAACCCTAAAGATTGCCTAGCTCACAGCTTAATATCCCCATTTCTAGTTTTTCTAAATGAAAGAAAAAGAATCGATGTCACTCAAGATATTGCTCGAACAGAGTACCAAAATGGGATTACTAATAAACAACATTCACATAACTAGTTCTGATATTTGAAACCAAGCAAACAGATGCAGCGCAGTAAACACATAACAAAAAGTCGATACCTGAAGATCCTTAAGAACACCAACACGATGCATAACATTGGCCGAGAGTGTATCCAAGAAATCCGGATGTTTTCCACTCAAATTGTTAAGCTTGTTCTGTACAAGAAAAAACAAAACAATGCATCAATAAACATACACTTAGGATCCTGTAACTAATCTTCGATAATACACAACATCTACAAATATGCTTAAATAAATGTTAAAATTGTGAGATCAATGCACCATTTATCACACTTCCCATGAACACCGTGAAAATCCTGAAAACAACTTTCGGTAAGGTTGTGCTACTGCTATAATGAACACTTTGTCACACTTCTCATTAAGGTACATGTGAAACATGAGAAGCTGTGCACCAGCTTTAGTTGGTCACACCTTTCGCTAATATAATGTACTAGTGTCCAACTATGTACCACCGAATCGCCTAAGTGGTAAGGCACCTAACTTCCTCACAACAGTTATTAAGTTCAAACCTCACTAGTTAGACATACAGGAGTGGCCAGGGAAAGCGTCATGGCGATACCTAGGTTAGGGTCACGTAAATCTGAGTTGAAGACTCGGCCTCCCCGCGTAACTTGAACAAGGGAAACCTCGCCTTTTCAAAGGTAATAGTGTCCACAAGACCACGACGTATAATGAAAAGTTGAAGCATCATCATATTTACAGTTTGACAACTTTCGCGGATTGCTAGATAAGTATAACGTTGTGAGATCCATGCACAACTCTCACAAGTGTCAGTGAGAAGTTAGGCATCTGGTTCACAACTTTCATTAATATACTAAATATACTTAACATTATAGAATCGATGCGGAAACTATGAAAAATCTACACAGAGTCACAATATGTGCTAATACTCTAAAGGCAACATTTCACTACCAACGCATAACTTATCACACTTGTCGAGTTGTCGCAAACGTTCATTAAAAGGACAAGAGACTAAAAATCTAGTAACTACTACACTCGTGATTCAAGCAGCATATCCACGCACACAGCTTATCACATCAACACAAACAAAACTAAAATATAAACAAAAGTAGTAGAAAGCCAGTATAACAAAACACAAGAAGCGCAAGAAGCTTGCATTAGGGCGTGTTTGGAAAAACTATTGAGCAATTAGTAGTTTTCTATAAAAATATTTAGTAACGCAGTTTGTAGTTGTATTATAATGTGTAAAACAAGGTTCAATGCTCGTAAATGTTACTTGATGGAGAGTTGGAAAAGGATCTGATACGAACCTATCCCCTACTAGGCTCGTATCGGTTCATAAGTTCAACTGTAGAACTCACTCAAAAAGCTAGCTTGTAAGAGGAGGGTAGACACATAGACTTTATAAACCATCAACCAATCCCATACTTGGCCAATGTATGATTGTAACAGTAGACAACCAACTTCACCACCCAAATATAACCCACATAAACAAAGTAAACATCTCACACAACTCGGCCTTGGGGACGACCGAGTCCTCCATTTTCTGCCCCAGGACGCGTGTGACACGGGTCACGTTAATAAGGAGCACGCGTGGTCGATGCCTACAAGACGCGTCCAACTACGCTTATTATACCAATAGTCTTATGTATACTAATTTCACAACTTGTATAAACCTAGCAACTAACTAACTAAAGACGTGTGTATATACATAAAAAAAAAAAAAAAAAAAAAAAAAAAAAAAAAAAAAACTAATCACAAGTACGCAAACAAAAGGATAAACGTGTTTCTCGCAGCATATATATAGGTTAGCAGTTAGCACATCTATATACACAAACGAAACTAAAACTGGAAACAAATTATATAAATAAGGGGGTGTTTGGTTTAGCGTAAGTACATTTCAGGTTATAACTTTTTAGGCTTATTTGGAGAGTTAATAAACTTATATAATAAGCCCATAAAAGTGTCCAAATAAGCCACAAAAATTGAGGCTTATGATATATAAAAAGCAGAAATGGGCGCTAACGGTATATAAGCCAAACCAAAAGTAGAATGAACCTTGAGGACGTTAACAAGGCCAGCACGATCTTCAGCACTAAGAGCTACAGTATTTAACAAAATAATAAAATAATTAAAAAATAATAAGATATAAATAGATAGATATATGAATGAATAATTATTAAGATGAATTGAGAGTACCAGAAGATAGATCGGACATGTTGAATTCACCTCCTTCTACTTGTTGATTATCACTCATTTTAATTTTAATTCGAACAAGCCCTAGAAATATTTATATGAGATACTTAGATGATCAAGTACTGGCAACTGGCTGGTTGGTTGGGTGGCTGGCGTGTTTAAGTGGGACTAGTTACTACTTTTTATGTGTCATGTGTTGTGTTGTGGTGTGCTGTATTATTATTATTTCACTCACTCTGTCCGTGTGTTTTTGTGTTTGGTTGTTCAAACGGTATATTCTATTCTTCTTTGGTCAGTCACTCAAACTTTGACCATTCCTTCTAGTGTTGAGACGGCACGGTACGGATGAGCCGTCGTGCTTGTGTCATAAGCAAAAAGTGATGTCATATCACCTTTTTCTCTTATTACTAGAATTTCCTATAACCCCACAACTTCTTTTACTGACGAACACTAATATTCTCGTATCGTTGTTACCTCGTTAATTTTTTTTTTCTTTTTACTCAACAATTAACTAACATAAACTTAAATTTTTCATTAATAAAAAAAAAATACAATCACTAATTTATAAAAAAAACACGAAATTAAAAAAACACAACATAAAAAAATACCGAACTAAAAAAAAATACAACTTAAAAATTAAAATATTCCGCGCGCGCCGCGTCTTTGAGCTTCTCGATTCTCGCCATGTCTTGTGCACTCAATCCGGTAGTGTCGTATCGAAGGATTTGCAATTCTTCGATTCTTTTTTGAAGCTCAACCACTTCTAGTATTGTCGCCACCTCTCGGACCAATCGGTCCTTTTTAGCTTCACGATCCGAAACGGTCAAAAAAAAGTCAAAAAAAAAAAAACTAGTCGTTATTCAAACGGTAACTTTTCAAATTTTTATTTTTTAAAAAAAATTAAAAAAATTAAAATAAAAATGAAAACGCAGCCCCATGGCGCGAGCCACGGTGTGATTGGCTACGCCGTGGCCTCGCGTCGTGGGTGATAACATCGGCTGAAGATAGTCAGCCCAAACTCGACGATGCCACCAACAGTACGGTTGGCGGCACCATGGCGTCGCACCGTCGTGGCCAACCGTCGTACCGTGCCCTCTGAGTGTCATCGCTCCTTTTGTGTCGTGTGCTTTTTACTTTATGCACGAGTTTGTACTAATTTATATTTATTTTAATATTTTATTAATAAATATAGTATTTTATCCATTTTAAAATAAGTATTCATTATTGTAAATATTTTTATTTGTATTATAAAAAGTAAATTAATGCAAATACATTTAAAATTCTATTCATTTATATAATTTGCATCAACTATTATATAACACATCTAAAAATAATGTTTTAAAACCCGGGTTTTAAATTGACCCGGTAAAGTCACCGGATCACGATTCAACCGGGTTTCGGTCAAAACCAACGTCCGATTACTCGATCGGTTCACGGTTCAGCCGGTTTAACCGGTCAAGTCAACTGAGGTTTAAAACACTGCTTAAAAATAATTATGGTCTAAACTGCGAAAAAAGAAGAAAAAACAAACTTCAAACGTCAAATGTGACATTTATTTTGAGACGAAAATATTAGTATTTTTAACTCATCTTAAATAAAAATAATAATTTTATATTAAATTAAGAAATAATACAAAATACATTACAATGTTGTCAATTAACTGAGGTTCTAAAAATTAATGTTAAAAAATGTTTTGCTTTAGAGTATACATATCACTATGTTATGCAGACTAGCAGGATATTTGCGCGTTGCGACTGCATGTATTATAAAACTAAAATTCTGCGATCGTAATGTTATATGGGTATACATGTTTTTCGATATTAACTTTATAATTAATGATGATAGTTCTAAGTTGAAACATAATTAATGAATAATAAACCATTTCATATAAAAATATTATTACGAAATTATGATAATTGATCATGAAAAGTATTTGTTAATTTGTGTAACATTCGTTATAATATTATATAACATGTAAATATGGAAAATCTTTGTAGTTTTTATATGTTTGCAAGTTTTGATATATTATAATAACCTTAAAATCTTTCTATTTTAAAATGTACGATTTAATCTAATAAATTATCAAAATGATTAGTATTTTATTAAATTTGTACTAAAATACATACATAGACGAGATATGTTTTGCAATGTGAGAATTTATAAAAATTAAATGGTTCAAATCAACAAGTTTAATATTAAACTTACATTAGTGAAAATTTAGATAATTGTATGTAAAAAAATTATTTTATAGCAATAATTAGTTGTACAAGTTGCATATTAATTTCTATTTATTTTTTAACTAGTTATAATACCCGTGCAAGGACAGGTTTTTTTCTAAAAAATTTAATTATGTGTTCTCGTCAAATAATGTACACATAATTAACAATAGCTAAATAATTTTACTTTTGTGAGATTTTCTATGATTATTAATTCATAATTGTTTAATCAATGTCTGATTTTTAGTAACAAACAATAAACATCTTTTGGTTTTTTTAGCAACATAAGTGTTCCATTCTCATGACCAAGAAAAATTACGATGATATGTAAATTATAGTTTCTTTATGTTTGTTGTTTTATACTACCTCCGTCTCATAATAAGTGTCCACTTTGATTTTTTCGGCCTTACTTATTCAACTTTGACTATAGATATTTTCATTTTTGTTATATAATATTAGATGAAAAATATATGTATAGATTGATATTTGAATGCATTTTCATTAAATAAAATTTTCAGCCGTTATTATATAACACAAATGAAGATATTTACGGTCAAAGTTAAATAAGAAAGACCAAGAAAAGTCAAAGTGGACACTTATTATGGGACGGAGGGAGTAGTAGTTGCAACCCACCGTCTTATATTACTTCTTTGAGACACTTTTATGGCCATTGTTGTTCTGCAAAAGTCAGTCATGTGAGTTACCGGTTATACATATGTTTATTTTGGTCCCTAATGACTTATGGAATTTTCGACATTTATTTAGTAATCTTCGACTTAAGAACATCATTTTTATATCTTCCGTGATCATATCAAATTGTGAAAAAAACATGACTTAATAACATCATTTTCATGGTTTTCGTAATTACATCAGACTATGAAAAACATTGAATCGAGATTATAAATAATGTAGCCCGATAATGTGTTTGAGAACACTGAACGCTAATTAAGAAATCAAGATACACGCTTCCATTTACAAACAAAATTCCACAATCATATGTCCACTTTCAAATACAAACTTACCACTCCTTTATCACATTCCAAACCCATTTAGTTTTATAAATAATGTAGACTGATAACTTGTTTAAAAACGCACTCAACTACCATAACATCTAAAATGATTCAGCACGTTCTACCGTGCTAGCATCCTGTTAACCGCGTCAGTATTCTTGAACAGAAAAGTAAGAAGCTTAAGACGAACCGTAACCAACACTCGATCCCGAATAATATTGTGTTCTCTTAATTTTGCTATTTAAACACAACCACAAATCAGAATCGTGTTTCCATTTATATCATCTACTAAATTAAAATACTTTGTTCTGACTGAATCAACAAAAAAAATCATACCTATTACTTGTATTTCAAAATCAAGTTGAAACATATGGAGACCAAACCACCAAATATTTAGATGGTGTACAACTTCCTATAATTTGGTTTATATAGCATGTTTTACATACTAAAAGTGAGTGCTCGAATCACAAAGCCTCCTCCATAGACCACGTGACAATAGTACCCATTAAGACAAATAAAAACTCGTCAAAATAACTAACAATTTAAAATAACGTACACTAAGATTTGGCGAGAATGTTGTAGTTGGGCAATGTTGGTTCCATCCATGATTTTGTATGCTATCATCAAACTGATTCCGTCCATTACCTTCCCATGATTCCGACAGCTTAATGTTGTTATCCTGTTGTGTATATATAAATAAGGTCATGGATTCTAAAAAAGTCAAGCACATGAAAATTGTAGGGAATCCATATAACTGCGATTAACAAAAAAGTTGACTGAAAAATTTGAGCACAAATTTTCATGAAGTGAAACATAATAATAAAGAGTGTTGCTCAACACATTCAAACTGAATATTCAGATAAAAAATATTTCAATGTTCACCTGTACATGTACTTATCTTCGGTAACTCGCTGAAAAATTACCGATAATGGATTTTGGAATAAAGCGACCCCTATAAAAGGTTTAAGGGCTTGCAAAATAGGTTAATGAGCATACCCAGATAGCTATGGTAATTGTTGGATCTCGTTTATAAAATAAGTTAGGATATGGGCCTAACCTGAGTTGTACATCAGCTCACACCTGTTTTGTCATGTTATCCTACCCGTTTGACCCGTAATTTTGTCACCTATAATTAATCAATTTCAGGTCACCCATTAGACCAGGAGAATGTTTTCATATTACTGTTGTACTATGGTGAATGCATTCGGACGATCAACCACAGGTGCATAATTCTGTTCACCTTTGGTAGTTCCTCAAGTAGCCATTGGTATTTTGGTGTGTACGTGCCTGCATAAGTCATACTTATATCTTTCATATATACTCATTTGTTACTACGTAATAAATTTAAATGGTAAAAAATTTGTGAGAATTTAGTACTTACCACAAGCCTAGTAGGAAAACAATATAATAGTGTATTTTGAAGCTCGCTTGATTGAATACCACTATATTAAAAGTAAGCAAATTTATAGTTTAGAGTGTCAACTTCCCATTACCTGTCAGTGCAAGCATACATTATATAAATCATGAAAACATGTTATTATGACAACCGAAAATTGCATTATAAAATTATAAAGTTATCTAATCAATAATGCTCAAGTCATAACTATTGAATTCAAGTGTTTCAATAAGTTTATCCTAATTTTTAATTATGATTTTCAGATTGCGGCAAAAAACTCAATTTCATACCTACTGCACAAAAAAAAGATGTACTCACTGAAATTTTTCAATTTTGATCTTTTAAGTAGATGGTGGTTAAGGTTAGAGCTATCAAGACCCACTCGGTTAAAGAATCATAACAAAACAACCTGCCTTCAAATAAGCATAGTTACATATAAGCCACTTGACTGGATCCAATTATTACTATATCCCTACTACTTATAAAGGGTATAGGACTAATTTTTTCCGTACATCTAATAGGGGAAATTAGGAATCTAAATAGGAAAGTATAGGAATCTTTTTACTATACTGCCTTATTTAAATTTTGATTTTTTTTAACTTTCATATAACTCAAACATAAAACACACACCCTCTCACGGTTCTGCCACCATGTCTGTAAACCCTAAATTAAAATACACAGCCGCCACAATCATATTACCTCTTGATCTGCCGAATCCACCACCATCTTTTTATGATTTGGGTGGTTTCGGGTAGTTCTGATTGAGGGTATTATTTGTTGGTTCTGTTTCTCTAAAAATTACAACTGCCACGACAGCCACCAGATCCACCATTGCCATCATCGTCGCCATCAAAGATGGTTGATTGATGTTTCTGGTTGATGGTTTGAGATACTTAGGAGGTTTTGTGTGCGGTTGTTTTTGTGTAAGAGGAATAGAAGTTTCATCCATATTCTGGTTTGGGTGGTTTCGAGACCCTGGTTGCCGCCATTGATGGTGTCTATCCTTGGTCGTCGGTTGGCGACGATGGCGTGTAGCTTGGTCGTTATTCATCTTATGGTACTTAATCTTTATATTTTTTTAAAATTCTTATAGTCGATATTTGGATGTCATATTTCTTATTGGTTAAAAACAACAGCTTTCTCTTTTTTAAAGTTATTTTTGATGGGAGAGTTTGAGGAAGATTATTTGTTTTCTTAAAGGTGTGGATGAGAGCCTCGATTCGAAACAATATTTTGTTGATTAATCAAGTAGGACTAATTTCTTGACTTTTATAGCTTATGTGCAACAAGAGTTATTTAAGTTGTGCTTTTATTAGATTGGTATCCTTGAAACCTTCTTGTGTTGGTGTTGTGATTCTTGTTGCCAGCACAGCCGCTACCACAACTACCAATATACTAGATTGGTATCTTTTACCGGACCATCAAAGACTGTTGGGACTTTGTTCAAGTGAGTATTTCAGATTATATAGTCGGTTTATAGGTTATTTGGTTTTACCTTTTTCTTTTAATGTGTCTTAATGAACTTATATTAGCTGAAATGTTTCAAAACAAGCACAAAGTGAGCTTATTAAACATAAGCCCAAAATCATATAAGCATATAAGGTCAAAACAAACACCCGTTAATTTATAATTGTTGATGGTTACTTTTAATTGTGTAATTTTATATACATATTGTTTGGTGAATATCTGGTACATAGGTATCGGTTCAATACGGTTGGCTTAGCCGTGAAGGGGATTAGAGTTTAGTGATACTGATTTGGTTACTTAGGACATCATTAAGCCTGCAACAAAGTATTGCATCGCGTTTCCCGTTGAGGTATATTTATGAATGATTGTGATCTTATTATTGGTTTCATATAATTATACTTGATCAAATTACGACTCTTGTTAATTTACGATAATGAAACTGAGTTGGGTGCATGCTTTGTTAAATTATTTATGTATTTGTTGACAACATTTTTTCTTATGCTTCAGTTATAATGACAAAGGATCTGATATTGCAATTAGTCAAAAGGTTCAAATCTACCTTCTCTTGTTTTACTCACCATTAGCATCACACGAGACTTCCAGACTTTTGACCTCTTATTTTATTTTATTTTTTATGTTTATAGGATTTTGTCAGCTCCAAAGGCTCAGACTATATTAGTGAATGGTGCTGTTAGCAAGGGTAGGCGATTGCTAATGTGAGGAACCAGTTAGATGAGAATGTCCTCGTGGCTTGGTAAGATCTTGTTTATTGTTATTCTTTTTGAAAAAGTTTGAATCTTTCGTGCTGAATGCTGGTCTTGCTACGTTTGAAGCGCGAATGCTGGTCTTGTTACGTCATGTATGTGGTTGCTTACTGTAAGTACTTATTTTGAAGAAAAATGGCAAATAATTAAAAAAACAATCATAAACAACCTTTAAATACATGGAGTTATTTTGATAGCAATAAGCAGTTTTGAGTCTTTGATCACTATCTGCTTATTGCATCTCTATACAACAAAAAAAAGTTGTTTTGGGTGTTTGGGTAGAAGCGAACTGCATACCTTAATCTGTTTATTTGAAGCGAAAATAAGTAATTATGAATAAGCAATCTAGAGTGTGTTTGGGATTGTTTTTTTAAACTACTTATACTTTTTTTAACTAAAAATATATCAACCAACATATTTTAAGTAGGTATTCTGATATAAGCTGATACACAATCATCAAAACACACAAAACTGCTTATCGACTTATAAATAGGCTAATGAGCACTTACATAAGCAATCCCAAACACCCTCTACGGATTGATTATGCCGACGTCTTTACCGAATCATATCATTTTTCATATTTTCTCTCTAATAAGCACAATTGTAAAACGCTTAAGAAATTACTTATCTCATGATCGGCCATCTCGACAACATAAGCAAGATAACATATGGGTGTTTGTGGTTGCTTGTTGAAGTGCCTATCTGTTTCTTGCGTTTTTGAGTCTTCATAACACTGCTTATATAGTCTATATGGGAGAGTTAAATAAGCACCTAAAATCTGTAGTTTATGTATGTACGTAGTAAATAAGACCTTACAATTAGGCAGTTTGTTACCATTATTCTTAAAACAAATTAGCAGACAATCAAAAGCTTGTAACAATCTGTAAGTATCTTTTTGCGTGTTGTCCACCTTTGGGCGGCTTCAGGAAAACTGCATGCGATGAAAGCCTGTGTATTCTCCAGATGTCGATTTAAGGGGTTAAAGAATCATTCTCATGAACTGTTACATTCAGGCCTTGGGCTTGAGGGTCTTGACGGTCTCCCAGGTGAAGTCGGGGTCTTCACGTCCAAAATGACCGTAAGCAGCATTCTTCTGGTACCTGTAGTTTCCACCTCTCTTCAAGTCAAGATTGATGGCCATCATTCCTGGCCTAAAGTCAAAGTTCTCCTTGATAAGAACAAGGATATCCTTGTCGGGGATTGTTCCGGTCTTGTATGTGTCAACGAAAACAGATAGAGGCTCAGCGACACCAATAGCGTATGAGACCTGAACGATGCACCTGCGTGCAAGTCCAGAAGCCACAATACTCTTGGTTGCTTGCCTAACGATGTAAGCACCACTCCCGTCGACCTTGGTTGGGTCATTGCCGGAGAAAGCACCACCACTGTGAGCTCCCCATCCTCCATAGGTATCAATAATAATCTTCCTTCCAGTAAGACCTGCATCTCCATGAGGACCACCGATCACGAAACGACCTAAGGGGTTCAAGTGGAAGATGGTGTTGTCATCAAGGTACTAAGCTGGGATGACAGGCTTGATAAAGTGCTCCTTAAGGTCAGCAACAATCTGGTCGTTGGTGACAGTCTCGTCATGTTGGGTGGAGATAAGGACGGTGTGAACCCTGGTAGGAACCATAGAACCGTTCTCGTTGATGTACTCAACGGTGACTTGGGTCTTACCGTCAGGCCTCAACCATGGGCAAGTGTTGTTCTTCCTCACTTCAGTAAGCTTGGCACCAAGCTGAGTTGCGAGGACATGGGTAAGAGGCATAAGCTCGGGTGTCTCATCAGTAGCATACCTAAACATGTGACCTTGGTCACCAGCACCAATCTCCTCAGGCTTCTTGGTCAAATGACCGTGAACACCCTGAGCAATGTCGGGACTCTGTTGCTCAATGTTGACCAAGACCTTGCAGTTGTTAGTGTCAAGACCGACATCAGCAGATGTGAATCCAATTTCTCTGCAAGTGTCACGGACAATCTTCTCGTAGTCCACAGTAGCCTTGGTGGTGATCTCACCAAAAACCATGACCATGTTGGTCTTCGTGCAGGTCTCACACACACTCTCATACAAACCATCCTCCCTAAAACCCCATTATCTCTCTCCGGATTTGAATCTTTCATTCTAAACCCAACATTCAGATCAGAGACTTTCCTATTCACATCTGAGTCTGTCAATTGTTACCATTATTCTTAAAACAAATTAACAGTTTCAAATAAGCAACCCAACACACCCTTTATACTTTGAACATATAAGTTATAGTGTTTGTAAAATATATACTGACTATCTGTTTTTTCATACAGGTTTACTTTTTGGTGTTGTAATTTTTTGGTTGTAAACACCATGCTAGAGGTGAAGGTAAATTTTTGACAAAAGAAAGTAACGCCCCGATGTTGGACTCTCGGTCTCCTTTTCGGTCACACCAGCTACGTTCATCAAGTGCAAGGTTAGTAAAATAGTGCTTGCCGTTGTCCACTTTTTAACCATTAACTTAATTTTTGTAACATAAGAATGCTAGATCCCGTGAACCTTGCTACGAAATGAATTAAGTAGACGCACGCCAATCACTAAACCAAAACTTTTACACCAAACTTTTACAAACACGCATTATTTCAATACGTCTTATACAAACATTCTGCCCCGAAATGCGGGTTTAATTCCTTGTGTTCATCATCGTTTAATTCCATGTTACAATTGTTTGTTGTTTCATTGCAGGTATTTTGATCAACTTAGCAGTTCTAATCCTCAGAGGTAATTGTCATTTTTAGAAATTTGTTCAAAAACTTATACAACAACTAATTTCATAGAAGAATTCATACATTTTAGATTTTTTTCCCATATTATACATGAACATAGCTAACATGAAGTCTTTTTAATAATAATATATTGTTAAATATAATCCAACTTTATTTGTTTATTTGTAACTTTATTATTATACAAATGAATTAGTAATAGCTAAACTTCTTTAGAGCATGCCATTATATTTTCAGAATAAACAAATTGAGGAACAAATAGAGTAGCACAATAAAAATTCTTTAATTTTATTAATTTATTGTTATAGGTCTTAAGAAGGGTTTGAAGTGCAAAAATGGCACAATCTTGTTCATGGTTTTTGATGATCAGGTCTGAAACAAAAAGATATTCCAGCTGTTTCTATCCCTATATGCACAAAATTGGGTTTGGCCCAGTCCAATGAGGTTGTAAGCTACGCATCAATGTTTTGTAATATACAGAGCTCGAGTGGTAAAATGAGTTACATCTTGCACAAAAGGATTGCACAAATGGCTACAAAAAACATTATTACCAATGTAACTTCTAAGTTTTTCTTATTTAAACAATCAGTTTAAGCTATTCTTAAGCCTAAGCATTTTGTAGATAGTTTACCAATACTATTATGTCCTATATTAACACTATTATTAACGTGATTATTTTAATTATTTCTGTAATACATTATGGATGTTCTTATATATCTGCCAAAAAGTATTAGGAGTTCTATTGTTAGTATTTTATTTATCGCAACTACATTTTGAACTGTTTCATATAAGAAGTTGATGGAAAATTATAAATGCTCAGTAGTAATATAGATGATCACTTATAAATGTGGTGAAGTGTTATGTATCATACAGTAACATATAAACAATTGATGGAAAATTATAGAGCCTTTATTCACCGTCAAATCGTTATGCGTTCTTGATCGGCAAGGGCGGAGCTATAGCTGGACTGGGGAGGGTGCTGGCCCCCCTAGAATTGGGCCTGTTAATGTTTAATGTTTACATTTTATGCTATAAAAAATTGATTTCTTGGTTTGGCCCTCTTATAACATAAAACTCAATAAATAACTAACATACTTAAACCCCAATTATTATTTAGATAGTACGGAGTATCAAAACTCAGCTCCATTTTGTGTTTAAAAATTTGAATTGTTTCGGCCCTCTCACGAAAAATCTTCTAGCTATGATCACCGATGAATATGTCTAGGAAAATATTGAATGTTTAACTTATTTGTTTGTTGACTCTTGATCACCGGCGTAAATATTTATTCGAAGAAAATTTTAAAGCTCGACGTTCAATGGAGGGACCTTTAAGCTAGATGGTTATTTGAGATTTTGTCTCATAATAATTGATGTAATGTTTTAATTTATGTTTTACCAAATGCTTTCTACGTTAGTGAAGATACATGGTAATTTGAGAATAAATTTAAATTTGAATTATCTATGAGACTTTTCACTGAATTTTAGTCTTACCTTGAAATATCGTATCGTTAATTATCTGACACCGAGCAATTCTGCAGCTATGCACGGGGAATCCTTTTTGTTGAAAAGTTTCAACATTTCCTAATATATATTTCATAATTTTTTCACACAATATTATCGGGTCACGGGTTCGAACAATGGGTTGCGCAATTGCGCGATTCTACTATAATGTTTCCAAGTGTCATTCAATACGAGGATGTTTTTTGCTCGATTTTTATGTTTTTTCTCGAACTGAAAGAAGGACCGCATGAAAAATCCATTATTTTGATTTATTTGAGATTGTTCAACCCGCTCGAGTCATCGGATCACGTGATCAACCACCGGGTAAACACGATTGATTCACCGAGTCACAGGTTCGACCACCAGATCAACCTTGTCGAGTCATTGGTTCATGGGTTCGACCACCATGTCAACCCAGTCGAGCCACCAGATCCAATCGGTCGAGCTACCGGGTCAATTCGGTTCGACCACCGGGTCAACCGGGCGAGTCTCCTGTTCACTAATTCGACCACCGGGTCACCCGGTCGAGTCACCGGGTCAACCCGTCCGAGTCACCAGTTCATTGATTCGACCAACAAGTTAACTCAGTCCAGTCACCCGATTACCGGTTCAACCACTGAATCAGTTAGCATATCGTTAAATATATGCCGCTCGTAAAATTTCGCAGCTATGCGCGGGTACACATCTATCAGGATAAACCGCAGAATGTCTTGTTTAAGTTATTTGCATTCTTTTAGTATGACATTAAAGTATACATTTTTTTCTCGCATACTTTATAGTGTATGATGTTAAGACTTGTATCTCATATGGTGCGAGACTTTCCATTACATTTTAGTTTTATCTCAAAATATCGTATCGTTAATTATACGCCGCCAGGTTATCCCGCCGCTTGGCGCGGGTATTCGTCTAGTCAATATAAAGAGGTGTGTCATTTTAGGATGCTTGGGTCAAATTACCATTAATTGCCCCTATTAATACTATATCAATATAAAGAGAAATATTTTTTTAAGTAGATGATTCCTGTTGAATATTTTGGTCCACTGTGAGTATGTAACAATAGAGGTTTTTATAATCACATTTAACATCATAATTATCTATCAGATAATTAAATCATGGTGCAGCACCATCTTCAATGGCTTCATGAACAAAACAATATTTACAAACAATGCCTTTATCACATGCTATAAATAGTTGTTGGTGATCTACCCGACTAAAATAATATAACTGAACATATGAGACATTGAAACTAATTCTACCCAAATAATAAAACCCATAAGTAATAGCAGCCAACATGTCAACTAAATCACAACAACCCCTAATTTAATTACTAAAAAACCCTAAATTATAACATATAAATCAATTAGTCATAGGTTAATATACCTTAAAATTATTAATCGGATACATATCTTTCAATTAATTCGATTAAGCATAAAACATTAAAATTTGAGGAAAATTAAAGAAACCTATACCAGATCACATCATAAAATCACACCAAGATTCAATCATTATACAAAACCCATTATCAGATATTGGGAAATTTAAGTTTCATGATTTAGAGTTATAATTTAAAAACAAAATAATACGTGAGCCCCAAAATCTTACCGAATAATTACATTGATCGTATTTCCAGACTTTACTGTGGATGTTGCCATCGTTTTTTTCTGGGTGTGTCGGGTTTATATATCTGTGTGTGTTGACTGCTGAGTATTATTCTTTTTAATTTACGGTTTTAGCCAAAAGTATGAAAGAATAGTTATATGGTCCATGTGTACTCTTTAGTTTTTTAAATATCGCCACAACTTTAAAAATATCATGTCCGTTTTTTCCAAGTTTGTTTCTTTTTGTTTTTGACACATATACTTTTGGGTATATTGTTTCTTTCTCAATTATAAAAAACGAACTTTTATCTTTTTTTCTAAATTAAGAAATAATTAATTTTTTTAATTAAAAAAGTTAATAATAAAAGGAATAAATCAAATGATTATTTCCTATTAAGGAAAGAATCTCTTAAAAAAGTCTCTACTTTAGGTTTTGCTTTACAAAGAAAAAGATTTAATATGTGTTACTCCCAACTAATACATAAATAAATCTATTAAGTTTTTGAGTTGTAAAGTTTGTACCAAAAGCTTGTAAGTTGTACTACTTTAAATATTGGAGAGGGAGTGCAATTCTTTTATAAATAGTACATATTTATGTGTCGTTAAAAATAATACATATCTATGTAATATGCTTGTTTTTATTGGTTTCGACGAGGTCTTTTCGGTTTGTATTCTGACAGCTTTTTGGCTAGCCGAATTGATTGTGATTTTGGTTCCCAGTTGAACTCATCATTTTAGGGAGACAACATATTTATAATTTTATAGATATAAGCTTTTAATGTTTTTAGTTGTTTTATAATGTGCATATATATTGTAAGTTAATTTTAACATTTTTATTAATAAAAATAGTTTTTTAATAAGTAGCATAGATAGCATGATATGTGAAATGACGGTGATCAACTTAAAAAATTTACGTATTTTAAGTATATTAAGATATTATAAAATATAAAAATATATTTTATATTATATTGAGTTTTAAAAAATATTATATTTAATAAATAAATTTAAAAAAATTGTATTTTCACTTTTTAAAAAAGAATTGTCAGAGTTGAATTCAAAAAGTTCGTCACGTTTCACGCATTATCATATATTTTCACCATTTCACGTTACATTTAAAGCCAATTTCTTGTTTTTTTGGTGCAGGAAGCCAATTTCTTGTTGCGTATCACATAACACTATAGTTATGTTCTCGAGTTTATGTTTTGGAGTGAAAGAGAAAGATTTGGAGTGATAATATAAAAAGTTTGTGTTCTTGAGATTATTATGGAGAAGAGAGAGAAGTAAATGATACTAAATTACACTCAATTTACTCTCCTAATCTTTTTCCTAAGTCAGAGTAAAAATGAGTGAAGTTTATTCTTTCTAACTCAAGAACACACAATAAAAAATTATTTATCTTCCTCTCCTCTTTAGTTCTTTTTACTAGTACTTTTCCCCCTCTATCCAACAGTGTGTCTATCCCTTCTGTTTAAAATATCATTTGGGCTTTTATCTTCACTTTTATTCTTACATTTTCTGCAAGTCTTGTTTCAAAACTTATTCGAATATTTTAATAAATTAATCTTGGTCATTTGATTTTTTGTCAAATAGAAAATCTCATTTCACTTTTTGCCTTAAAATTTAATTTTTTATAAATGAAAAATAGTTAAGCAACATAAATCTATCATCACAATAAAATAAATTCGTCAAAAATATACAAAATGTCTCTTTATAAAAACACAATTAAATTCTTGTTGCGATAGTATGATTTTTTTTTAATTTTTTTGTAATGATTAATGTTTTGTAAATACTTAACATTAAGAAAAGATGATGAAGATGAGTTTATTTAGTCTAGTGTGTCCATTTATCGTTCGTCCTTTTGTTATTAAAGATAGCTGGCTCAAATGTGTGGCGTGGTGTATTTATTTATCGGTTTGGTTTTCGGTTTGTTTGTTTTATTCGGCTCGGGTTACTTGGTAAAAAAAATTGTGTCGACTCGAAAATCAAATTTATAGTTCGATTCAATTATGATCTAAAATTCGAATTCTGTGTTCGAACCGATTTTAATTTGGGTTCAATTTGGTTTTGGTTTCTAGTTTCTATGAGACAGACCCAAGTTATGGATAATTGGACACCGTGTCTCGTATTTTCAGTAAAGGTTTCTAATCCTTTTGTTTTATAACAAATTTTTGGCCCAAATAATATGTCCAATCATTTGGGCTTCCCATTTCACATTTACATTTCACTCATTTTCTTTTCGAGTTATGATATTGAGGCATATAAATGGTGTGTTTGTTGAATTGAGCAGTAAATATGAGCAAGAACAGTGAGCAAAAGCTGCGAGCACTAGCTGTCATCACTCATCACACTCATTTGTTTATCGCTCTTTGTCACCGCTCCTTAAAAAAAGCACTGAAAAATTAGCATTGCTAAAAAGTAGCACCGCCCATCGCTCCTTTGTCAAACGACTGAAAAAAATATAACGCTCACAATGCCTTTTGCCAAACAAGCATTAAAAATCAAAATGGCTTTTTCACCGCTCACCGCTCTAAAAAGATTCACCATCACTCCTTGCCAAACACGGGCAAAATAGATTTATAAATAAACATACTCCATTTATATTTTACCAAGTATTAAGCACTCATTTTTCTTCTAATATTAACTAATTAAAATTTGAACTTCCTTAATCATATTTGTAAATTTATTTTTAAGCATATAAATTAAGTTTACAAATTATTTTTCTTTTCTCTATGCCTTGTTCTTCAGATCTTTACTTCTTTAAATATTTTACATTCACATGAGATTAGATCAATATATGTGACACGCTTTCTAGAGATTTAACAATAAATGATGATTATTATATTTTCATCAAAAAAAAATAACTTTTTTTTTAATTACAATCTTTTATAAATGGTAACAGTAAATCAATAAGCGAAAAAAATTACATCACCATGACAAAAATGTTTTTTTTTTCTTTTAGTAAACGATCACTTCACTATATTTTCGAATATATTTTTTTTCGAAGTTTTTTCCCTGTAATTTACGCCCTTTTCAAAATGGTAAATGAGTTTTTCACATTAGATAATTTTTTTTTTTACAAATAGTCATGATGATTTTTTAGATCTTCAATAAATTTGATTTATATTTGGCCCAAATAGAAGGAAGTCAAATAATAGGTTCAATTTGGGCTTTCCAATCACATTTAGATTTCAAACTCACTCAATTTCTTTATGCCTTGTTTCCTCAAAGGCTCAAATATACCATTTCGGCAACATACTTAAGATTACGGGTGTCAATATTTTCGACCTGACTCGAATCATCATTAAATAAGCATATTAAATAAACTTCTTATTAATAATAAAACATTTTAGACTTTAGTCTTATATATCGATTATATTCTATCATATCATATCAACCAAACATTATTAATAATGATAATGAATCATTACATTACATCATTTATTTTATGGTTTTGCTAATGACAGCCCTAAGAGTTATCGTTAATAAGTAAAGTTTTATTACATGATTATAATGAATGATTTTGATTGGATGGATATTTCGAAAAAAGTGGAGACAATTTATTCTGATTGGTTAATTTAATTCATTACAACCAATTGTAATAAAAATTCAATTCTTAACGACAACCTTTAAGACTGTCATTAACAAAACCCTTTATTTTATTATGTAATTTATTCCATTCATTTAACATCTCATTACCTTTTACCAAACGATTCCTTAATTTCTTACATTGTCTCGCCAGCAAGTAATTGCATTTGGACATAAGTAACTGGTATTTAAAGATGTGGAAAAAAAAGTGCCAAATATGGAATTAGAAATGACAACATTATGTACCTTCAAAACATACCAAAATAAACTACACAAAGATATTATTCCCTAAATCATTTCTATAACAGTAAGCAAAGCAAAGAGGTCCAAGCAATGAGGTAGTGGGTGACTAAAAAGATAAAGTGTTAGAATAATAGGTTAAGAAAAAAAAGCCATGAGTAAATGTATCGTGACATGAAGACAAATTGTACAATAATCTTCCCCATTAAGGAAACCAAACAACCCCACAACATGACCTAAAGGTCCGTTTGGTTTAAAGTTGAGTTTTACTTTAGTTGTGAGTTTATAAAGTATTTGATTTAGGATTGATTTGATGTTGGGTTAGGAGAGAGAAATTATATTATTTTAATAAATATTAAATTAAAAATAAAAGTTGATATATTATTAAAAATTTCAGTATTATTATTTTTATACTATATAAAAAGAAAGAGAGAGAGAGTGAAAGTAAACCTGAGCCCATAAAAATCAGAAAACCCACCTCATTTTTGTCTTTGAGAAAACCTTTCTTTTAATAATTAAATATTACAATCCTAAACCTGAAAATTAAACCAAACAATTATCTACAACTTTCACACTAAGCCAACAGTGGCACACCTGGCAACCAAACACACCCTAAAATATTTTTTAGCACAACTTAAAGCATATATATTTAGATCTGAATATGAAGCGAAAATATCTGTATTTGAATGAAATAATATTTTTTGCTTTTTAAAAAAAGTTATAAATAATTTATTAATACAACCAAAATCATTAAGATGCTTCTTCAGTGTCTGATCTATTTAAATGTTTTTAATTTATTTTGCTTCTACAAAAATTCTAAATGATCAAGAGTATTGATTTATTAAGACTTTTTTTTAAAGAAAACACAAAACATCATCTTACTGAAGTAAATTTGGACCGTATTGACATATTCAGTTCGTTCTCAATCGTCTATGGAGAATGTAAGGTGCACACAACTTTACTTTAATCTGAAAGTAGAGAAGATATTTTTAAGACTTTCGACTTCTATGCAAGAAGTGTGTTAGCCTCAAAACAAAGTGAAAATCAAACCTTCGTATCTAACGATTTTCCCAAGAAACTGTCTCTGGCCCAAAAATTTGATTTAGAATGCGAGGTTACTAACGAGGAGATCAAACGGGCTGTTTGGGACTGTGGTACAGATAAAGCACCTGGCCCGGATGGTTTCTTTTTTGTTTTTCTAGGAAATTTTGGTATCTTATAGAGAATGATGTCTGCAATGATATGCTTCATTTTTTACACATGGAGACATTCCAAAAGGTTGTGATTCCTCTTTCATTGCCTTAATTCCTAAAATTCCAGGCGCTAACATGGTTAAAGATTTTCGGACCACCAGTCTTATAGGCAGCTTGTAGAAAATTATCGCTAAGATTCTTGCTAATCGATTGGTTGACAAACTGAGCTTTCTTGTTCATGAGGTTCAATCTACTTTCGTTGCAAATAGGCAGATCTTAGACGATCCGTTTATTCTAGATGAAGTGATTCAATGGTGTAAGAAGAAGAAGAATCAGCTCTTAATGTTTAAGGTTGACTTTGGGAAAGAATTTGATTCCATCAGCTGGGATTTCTTAGATGACATTCTAAATAAATTTAGGTTTAGCGACAAATGGTGCAAGTGGATCCAAACTTGTATCAAATCTTCAAGAGGCTCGATCTTTCTAAATGGGAGCCCAACCGAAGAGTTTTAGTTTTACAAGGGACCCAAACAAGGTGATCCCCTCTCTCCATTAATTTTTATTTTAGCTATGGAAAGCCTTCGTATCTCTTTTCAACGAGTGCAAGACGCGGGTTTGTTTAATGGGATCAAATTAGATAACTCTGTTACCATCTCTCATCTTTTTTATGCTGACGACGTGGTGTTTGTTGGTCAATGGTGCGAGAAAAACATAAATACCCTGGTCCATGTCCTTGAGTGTTTCTTTCGGGCATCTGGTTTAAGAATCAACATGAGTAAAAGTAAAATAATGGGTCTTCATGTGGACAGTAATAAGATCAATGATGCTGCTTCAAAGCTTGGATGTCTCACCTTCAATCTTCCTTTTACGTACCTCGGCTTGACTGTGGGAGGATCTATATATCGGATTAAATCTTGGGACAAAGTGGTGGATCGCGTTACCTTGAGACTCTCTAAATGGAAGATGAAGATGCTCTCAATTGGGGGTCGACTAACCTTGCTTAAATCAGTTTTGGGGTCGTCTCCTATATTTCATATGTCTATACATAAGGTTCCGTTTGGTGTTCTTCAAAAACTAGAATCTATTAGAAGTCATTTCTTCAATGGTAATGCTTCTGATTTCAATAAGGCCTCTTGGGTTAATTGGAAAAAAGCTTTAGCTACAAAAATAAAGGTGGTCTTGGAATTGCAAGTCTCTATGCTTTAAATAGAGGTTTAATGTTTAAATGGTATTGGAGGTTCCATACTCAGGGAGATTTTTCTATGGTCAAGGGTTATCAAGGCTATCCATGGTGATTCTTGAAATACCTATGCTGCTTCTGGCCACATGTTGGACATCCATTTTTAAAGAGGTAAAAAGTTTGGCCTCCAAGGGCATTGACCTACATACCCCTATGTGTTTTAAACTAGGTAATGGAGAAGAGGCTGGTTTCTGGGAGGATAGATGGACTAGTGAGACTTCCCTCAAAACTCGATTCCCACGGGTGTACACTCTGGAACTGTGCAAACACATTACTGTTGCCTCAAAGGTTAGTGATTTTTCTCTTGCTGCTACCTTCCGTAGAATTCCAAGAGGGGGAGTGGAACAACATCAATTCTAAGAACTCAAGTTGCTGATTGGTGATCTTCACTTATCTCCTATGGAAGACAGATGGATTTGGAACCTTTCCAGTTCTGGTGAGTTCTCATTTTCTTCGGTTAGAAATCTTATTGATGAGAAACACTCCCCGACTCAGCCCTCATTACTAGGTGGATTCGCTTTGTGCCCATCAAGATTAATGTTTTCGCTTGGAAGGTAAAAAATAACTCTTTACCTTCTAGATTTAATATCTCGCGAAGGGGCATTCCTATTAATTCTATCACTTGTGCCATTTGCGATATTAGAGTGGAGACGGTTAATCACTTGTTTTTTACTTGTGATTTGTGTTAATGCAGTAATGCCTAAAAACGTTACTTGCATTTTTCGGTCTCACTTTGTTTTGATTACGACAATATATAAAAACAAGAATTTACGAAAACAACGAAAAAACGCATTCCTGAGTTCAAGTATTTTTTCATTTCAACCATTATCACTTAAGGTATGAACAAACAAGTTTTCATCTTAATTAAGTGATCAATGATTTAAGTTTTCTTAAAACTCACCTTTTGTTAAATGTGACAAAGTTTTTTATTAAACTTTATTTTTAAGAAAATGTTTAATTAAATTAAATATTTGAAAATTTGAAATGGTATATTCCATTTGGTTTAGGAATATCCTTTAAGGATAACTATTCCACCAGATGGGACAACCCCACTAAAAGACAAAAGGGCGCTGAGTCTACCTCCACGGTTCCTTAAATGCCTATGTGGTTCCTTATCGATATAGAACCGCGGGCATCAGTAAGGAACCGCGCCCAGAAAGAGCCGTTGGGCCTTTGTCTTATAAATAGTGGACCATTCTCAGATTTTCTCTTCACCTCTTTTGCACACAAATTTCAGATACAAACATACTTCTTAAATCATTCAAATCCTTAGTTATTTGGTTGATTACTACTAGTTTAGAAATGAATCTTTCTCCTCCCATCTCTTCCTCTCCAAGTGCAAAGAGAAGAACACTTTCATCCTTGGAGTGTTGAGTCTACCTCAAGATCTATTGAAGATCAAGTTTTATTCATTCATTTTAGTTGTGTTGTGAAGACCCAAGTAGTTGTGTTATTTGGAAGTTGTGTTGTGAAGATCCAAATAGTTGTGTCTATTTGGAATTTGTGTATGTAGTAAGGTTAATACTTAGTCCTTAAAGTATATTGGTTTAGATTGGTCCTATCTAAGATTACGGCTCGACTTTTAGGTTAGAGTCGAAAATTGGTTAAGCGACGTTGTGTACGGGTTCTCCACCTTAAGGAGTTTGTTGATTAGTGAACTCTCGAGTAAGGAGTACTCAAGGAGTGGAGTAGGGACGAGGACTGAGCTTCGTTGCCGAACCACTATAAATCCTTGGTGTTTGGTTTGATCTTTATTTTCCTTATCTCTTTACATTCATTATTTTTTACTTGCATACTTGTGATTATTAGCTTAGTTGCACTATCCCTTATCCATATTGTGTATAAGAAGATTTCACATATTTTCTCAATCCTGAGTTTTTGAAAAGGATTTTTGAAAACCCATTTTTAACAAGTAAATTTAAGAAACGATTCACCCCCCCTATTATAATTTCTACAATTGGTATCTGAGTGTGGTTGCTCAAGCGTTTTTAAAATATATTGTAATTTAAAACTTGAATCGATCTATGGATTCCAACAAGTACCTAGAAGGGCAATCTATTCAAAGACCGCCTCTTTTTGAAACCGATAGTTTTATTTATTAGAAAAATAGATTTGAGACTTATGTGAAATCAAAAGATTTAGATCTTTGGCATGTTATTACCAATGGTGACTTTTTGCCTTATCAATATAACGAAGTTTCTAAAAAGAAAGAGTTAGTAACTTCTGAAAATTCTAAAGATGACATTAAGAAGAAACTTGCTAAAAATAATGAGGCTAAAATGGTGATTTATAATGCTTTACCTAAGAAAGAGTATGAAAGGATGTTTAATACAAGGTTATATCCAAGTATATAAAAAGTTATCGTCTCGGTCTTTTCGAATTGATTACAACTTATTAGTGCGACTCAGTCGTTCTTGGTGGAAAATAAAAAGGTTTGGTTATCTATTTTAAACTAAAAGTAAATATGAAAATGTCGTTGAGTAAAATAAAAGCTCTAAAAATTAAAATTAAAATTACTAAAAAAACACTTGGTAAAAACAGAGATTTCGGGAAGCGTGCAATTTTTGGAAATTAAAACGTAATGAATTTAAAACTTGAAAACTTTGTAAAACTTAAAACTTTGCAAAACTAAAAACTTAACCCATCGGAATGTGTAGAAAGAAGTTCTGTCGGAATATTTTGTCTGCATAACCATCGGAATGTAACAATTGAAAGCTATCAGAATAAAGATTGAAGTATCGGAATAATAGTAAATTGATTCTATCGGAATACAGTTCTATCTGAATGTGTATATAAGTTGTCGCAATATTTAAAGTATCGGAATAATTAACATGAAAAACTATCAGAATAACACTCTGTCGGGATGTAACTTCTATCGGAATATGGCTAACAAAAAATAGGCAGCGTTTCGTTTTAATATAGCCTTAAGACCCGTCGCAATGTACAATCGCAATGAGCAATCGCAAACACAATCGGAATAAGGGATCTGAATACTTGATCGCAAAGTAAAACCCTAAGGGTTATTGCGATCGCAATGAAACCGTCTGAATAGACCGTCGCAACAATAGAAACCCTATTGTGATGGAAATGGAACAATATTCAGATGGAATTCAATAAGCTAAAACTCGAATAAGCACTAATAAGCAAAGATGAATAAGCTCTTATTTGAATCCCAATCAAATGAAAACAAGCATAAAATTAAAAACTTTTGAGACACGAAATATGCAAACTTTATAAAACAAACTTTAAAAATACTAAACTTTTAAGAAAACTTAAAAAACAATAAGCTAGATACTAAAAACCGTTAATCTTAACGAAAAGAGCCGGCAGCAGCGCCATTTAATACAAGGTTTTAGCCAAGTATATAAAAAGTTATCGTCTCGGTCTTTTCGAATTGATTACAAGTTATTAGTGCGACTCAATCGTTCTTGGTGGAAAATAAAAAGGTTTGGTTATCTAATTTAAACTAAAAGTAAATATGAAAATGTCGTTGAGTAAAATAAAAGCTCTAAAAATTAAACCAAAAATTACTAGAAAAACACTTGGTAAAAACAGAGATTTCGGGAAGCGTGCAATTTTTGGAAATTAAAACGTAATGAATTTAAAACTTTGTAAAACTTAAAACTTTGCAAAACTAAAAACTTAACCCATAGGAATGTGTAAAAAGAAGTTCTGTCGGAATATTTTGTCTGAATAACCATCGGAATGTAACAATTGAAAGCTATCGGAATAAAGATTGAAGTATCGGAATAATAGTAAATTGATTCTATCGGAATACAGTTCTATCTGAATGTGAATATAAGCTGTCACAATATTTAAAGTATCGGAATAATTAACATGAAAAACTATCGGAATAACACTCTGTCGGAATGTAACTTCTATCGGAATATGGCTAACAAAAATTAGGCAGCGTTTCGTCTTAATATAGCCTTAAGACCCGTCGCAATGTACGATCGCAATGAGCAATCGCAATCACGATCGGAATAAGGGATCTGAATACTTGATCGCAAAGTAAAACCGTAAGGGTTATTGCGATCGCAATGAAACCGTCTGAATATACCGTCGCAATAATAGAAACCCTATTGTGATGGAAATGGAACAATATTCGGATGGAATTCAATAAGCTAAAACTCGAATAAGCACTAATAAGCAAAAATGAATAAGCTCTTATTTGAATCCCAACCAAATGAAAACAAGCATAAAATTAAAAACTTTTGAGACACGAAATATGCAAACTTTATAAAACAAACTTTAAAAATACTAAACTTTTAAGAAAACTTAAAAAACAATAAGCAAGATACTAAATAAGCCAAAAAGCATAACAGGCTTTAAGCTTAATCGTATAAAAACTTATATAGGATTAAAAAGATAAACTTTTTAATCACATAAACATCAAATTTAAACAAGGTGCATTAAAATTTCAAATCAAAGATAAATCAAAATCAAGAAAGGTAGAAGAAGATTAAAGATGAAAAGCTTAAACTTGAACTTGTAGATTAATGATTCTAAAATACAAGATTAAACTAAAGCTTAAATATGAAAGGAAAGAAAATATGAAGTTCTAGTGAGAGAAAGTTAAACACTTTCTCTCTCTAAAGATAAAACTAAAGAAAGAAAAAACTAAAAACAATTAACTAACACCCTCCTAATGTGTCATTAGGAGGGTATATATAGGAGGTGGGGAGGTGCATGTGTTGCTTCCTTTTCCTTTCTTCTCGTCTCGACTCGACTTAAATTCTTTGTCTTTCTCGACGTCGTCTCGGGATTTGTCGATATAAATTGAACTTGTCTTATAATTTTCTTCTTCTATTAGACTTGAGTTCTTCGACTTCATTAAACTTCCATCTTTCGACTTTTTCTTCGATAAATCTTCAGAATAGGCCTTGGACTTCCGTTCTTTTTACACTCTTGATCTTTTGACTTCGTCTTTTCTCGTTTTCTTCGATAAAAGCCCATGATAGCCCGTGTTTTCTTCCTTTTTCATATTTTTATCCTGAAACACAATAAAAACACAAACCACGTATAATTCCGACTTTTACGACATAAAATACACGTTTGGTTCTTGTTATTATTGGAAATAAGTGGTAAAAGTATAAGTGTTTTCACACTTATTAAATCCCCTACACTTGACCATTGCAATGCCCTCATGCAATGCATTAATTTTAAAGCACATTTTATATTTTTCATCATAAATAACCCAACCTGGCCTTTATTAAAAAGATACAAATATATACAAAACAAGTAAAGAAATCAAAGACTTACATTGGGGTTTTGGCTGTCATGAATGTTTATCATCCTCAAGTTTCACGTTCCCCATACCAAGCTTAAAAACGAGATTATTGTTATTATAAGTTAGCAAACTAACACGAACTCATGTGGCCCAATTATTTACTTAGACTCCCTTATTCCTAGGTGTATCTCTTATATTTTAATTTTGTCTTGAATGATCACAAGGATGCATTGTTTGACTTATTTCGATAGTTATTTAGGCTGAAAATAAAGTGGGACGATTTAATCAATAGTTAGCTAAAGTAAAAAATCTTTTAAAACTGCTTCTCGAGACCTCTTAAAGTTCATATCTTGGCATAACTCGCTTCACGATTTAAGACCTTTCTCGGACCGATATTTGGCAGCGACTTGATACTTCGAATCTTGAGAGACGTTCTTGAAATTATGGTCTTCTCTTCATTAATAGGAATTTCTTCACTTGAAGTTTTTGAGAGATTCTTCATACTAGGACCACGACTTCTTCATTTTTCTCCAATCTTTATTTTGGACTTTGATATACAACGATCCGCCTCCTTTTAGGACTTGGATATATTTATCATCATACTTTGCTAGGGTCTTTTCGGATAGACTTCTCCATGATCTTTTGGGGAGTGTTTGCTTTTCGTCGTGTGTCTCGATCCTTCATATTGATTTTTGATAAATGATTCTTCACATCACTTGGGATCTTTAGCAACAAAATGTAGCCCTCATGCCTTGTTAGGGCCTTTTCGGACTCACCAATCTTCGCATCCCGCTTCAATAAGTTATGCCTTGGCTATGAACTCTAATTAATACTGAGCAACTTTTAAACGATCTTGTGCTAGAAGCTAAGTAACTTTTCAAATCCTACAACTTTATTTATTGCAAATATATTTATTAACAAGCGATGGGAGAAGAAGCTTATAATCAACTCACATAAATTCGCGAAAGAATACCAAACTTATAATTGACTCTATCATCTCTCATTCTCTACAATTTAAAATCTCAAGGAATGAGACTCGTGGATGCTTAGCCAATTAAATCGAAGTTTTAGGTTTTCAAGTCATCTATAGGATCTTGCAAATTCTTAGACTCTTTCAAGTTTAGAATTCGCATTTTAAAGTTCCCTTGATAAACGACTTTCTAGGATCAATTATAGGAACTTGTGAAAAGTTCTTGTTCTTAACCCGTGAGAGTTAAGACTTTCGCGTTTTAAAGTTCCCTATATAAAAGCCTAGCAAAACTTGACTTAAACACGGTTCGTCAAATGTCATTAAAAGTGCTCTTTGAAGCTTTAATCCCTGCACAACATAAGAAACAAGACAACAAACACCTACGGGGCTCCCCTACACTTATTATGAAAACGGTAAAGGATAGATCAACGGGTTGCCTCCCGAGAAGCGCTTGTTTTTTTTAACCGAGTCACGAGCCTGACTCGACCGAGAACTAATTCAAGGGAAACGTGGTGAGGTATGGAATCATATCAAGAGAGATGTCCTCACCAAAGTGCAGCTTCACACGCTGGCCATTCACTTTAAAATTAGGCCCATTTGGTTGAGAAAGCTCAATGGTGCCATAAGGGAAAACTTTGGCGACGGTGAATGGACCAGACCAACGGCTCTTCAGCTTGCCCGAGAAGATCTTCAACCGAGAGTTAGAGAGTAAAACTTGATCACCAACGTGAAACTCTCGGTTCTTAATCCTTGAATCATGAATGATCTTGGTGTTCTCCTTGTAGATCAATGAATTCTCATAAGCTTCATTCCTCAATTCATTTAGCTCGTTGAGTTGAATCTTCTGAAGATCACCGGCTTTGTTGATATCAAAATTGGCCCACTTCAAGGCCCAGTACGCCTTATGTTCCAGCTCAATAGGGAGGTGGCATGCCTTCCCGTACACAAGACGATATGGAGTGCAACCAGTGGGTGTCTTATATGCGGTACGGAAAGCCCACAAAGCATCATCTAACTTATCGGCCCACGAGGCACGATGCTTTCCCACATTTCACTCTAATATTCTCTTCAATCCACGGTTAGAAATCTTGGCTTGACCATTTTTTTGAGGATGATAAGTGGTGGAAAGACGATGATTGACACCGTACTTAGCCATGACTCGAGTAAACTGATCATTGCAAAAATGAGTCCCGCGGTCACTAATAATAGCACGAGGGACACCGAATCGAGCAAATAATTGCTTCAGAAGTTCACAACCACCCTCGCATTGTTCGTAGGGAGAGCCTTTGCTTCAACCCATTTGGATACGTAGTCAACGGCTACGAGGATGTACTTGTTCCCTTTGGATGATGGAAATGGCCCCATAAAGTCGATGCCCCATAAATCAAAGATTTCACATTCTTGTATGAAGTTTTGAGGCATCTCATCTTTATGTGTGATTTTGTATTGGCGTTGGCAAGCATCACAATTTTTAACCATCTCGTGAGCGTCACGATAAATGATGGGCCAATAGATACCCGAGTCAAACACTTTCTTCGCGGTGTAGTTGGGACCAAAGTGACCACCGGTGGTGTCACACCCCACCATGGCGGAATATGGGGCGCGACGTATGGATATCATCACAACATGGCGTGTCTATAGAGATAACTAAAAATAAAAAATGTCATAAATGGCGACACAAATGTCATGACAATATCTCAACATGCAGGAGTCTAGGTAAGTAGGTAACAGTCCTACCTCTTACCCAAGACAATCAAATATCACAAACAAAACAAACATATAGGTGCCAACAATATCACTTATTAAACAAACAAAAGAAACTAAGAAGGAACGGGGATCTCCTTCTATATGCAATCCTAAGGCATCCAAGTCTAGCCACTTCTATCCTCAAGCTTAAACACTTTCACACCTGAAAGAGACACTAAAACACGTCAACATAAAGTTGGTGAGAGTCATAGGTTTAGACTCCAACGCTAAATCAGTTACAAGCTGTGAATAACAATCATCAACAAAAGAACATATGGACAATGTGTTACAAATATGTATTAACAACTATCAATCAAGATTAATCATACCAAACCAATCCAAGGCTCCTACCTTGCCAAACAACATCATGGTAGCATAGATGATCACACTATGTACCTATCCCAAGGCCACTACCTTGGCAAACCACAAGGCCACTACCTTGTCAAACCTCAAGGCCACTACCTTGTCAAACCACAAGGCCACTACCTTGTCAAACCACAATAACTGAGACGACACGTGTCCCCCGATCCAAATCATACACAATCAAGAATCACATAAGTGTACACACAAGTCCATTACCAATCATAAAACATTCACAGCATAAGTTATAAAACCAAACAGTGTCTCTTCCATCCCATCTGTAAGTCAAAATCATTAAAAGACATGGGACTATGAAACTCACCTGATTGAGCTTCTCCAAATGTCCTCGCACTAGCAAAAAGCTAACAAACCAAAAACACATAATCAAAACATGAACCAATCACTAAAACGGCTCATCAACCTATGATGGACATCTAGCCTCCTCCTATATAATACCTCATTTATATGCTCTAAGCATCTCATTACACCCCTCTATAAAGCCCTTAACTCCTTTTACTTCATAACTCGTCCCGTTAACATTTTACCCAAAACAGTCTCGTTTTTCATACCTTAAACTATGGGTAGATCTCCCCCTTAAACATACCCATGATCTCTGTAAAAGGAATATTCATACTTTTACATATGTTATCAAAAACCTCCCACTTGCCCTAACCTTAAAGCTACTGTTAAGGCCCCGATATATGTGTATATATTGCTACCCATCCAGAATTCACTGATTTTAAACGTATGAAAAGTTCATTACCATTAGAGGGTCTTACCCTAAACCACATTCTTAGCCCAAGTGCAGATACTTACTACAATATATAAACCATCTCTCATGTTCGTGAGAAGATCCCAATGCAACCCTAAGTACCCCAAACAACCCAAAACTTAAAAAGAAAACATGCTGAATTCAAAACTGCTTTGACCTCCGACTGTTGTAACCTGTTTTTTGACCCACTTCCCTACCTCCAATTTAGTTCTCGTTTCTTGCATTGGAAAGCCACTTAAAATACCTTTCCAGGGGTACTTGTATCGTAAAATAAGAGTTTATAGAACTCCCGATATGATCAAAACAATTGACTCAAAAATCTGCCTAGTTTTTAAAAAACGGGTTTAATCAAATTGAACTAATTAATTACCCATAACCCCATCTAATACAAGCCCTAGATTATATGATCATCATATTATGATTATCACATCATTACTTTACTGATTTTATATAACCCTAACCCTAAATCCATCATAAGATGATTATAATAACATTAAAAACAATTTAATTGAAAAGGGATTTGAAGATTTACCTTTGATTTATGAAAACCCCAAAATTTTATGAAGAACCCTAATTTTCTCCATTAAATTCGACCTAAGCATGATCTCTAGGGGATTATGATGTGTTTTTAGTTAATAAAAGTCTTTATATAATTACCATACTAATCCTAGCCCAATACAATGTTTCCTTTTTCTCTTTTTTCCTTTTTTCCTTTTTTTTCTTTTCCAACCGTCTATACCCTCCATATCCATAAAATTTCGTTTTTTTTATTGTTTAATATTATGTTATTAACAATACCTTAATTTACCTTAATTTATTTCAGCTCCTAAAGCCTCCAAAACCCCAAAACCGTAAAACTAGTCAGTTTTTACGCGTTTTACCGTAAAAGACGTAAAATATAAACTTTTATAAAAAATCTCAAATTTTGAAATAAACTTTATAACTAAGTCCTAAATGACTTAAAACCATCCCGAAAAATATCCATATGACTAATTACCTCATCCGAGACCTCTAAATGCTAAACCGTAAATCCTAAAAAAACACTATTACTATAATACTTATACGTATACGTAAACATTTAAAATATCACCATTTCATTCCATAGTCACTAAATGTGAGCTCATGAACATGAAATAACCGTTCCTCGATTTACTTATGAGTACTCTATACTCATAAACGATAACCACACCCACCTCGTTCACACAAAATAAACACGTAAACACACAAATCAAGTTATCACACATAAAATAACCTAAAAATAAGACCAAGTGACGAACCTGAAAACCACGGTTGTCACATCACTCCCTCCTAATAGAAATCTCATCCCGAGATTTACTCCTTAGGATCAAACACACAAACAACCAATCACACGAGGATACTTGTTCTAAACGAACTCCTCTCATTTCCATGTGAACTTTAGTTCAAGTCTCAAATTACCACATATATTAACCAACAATATTTAAATTCATTGTCAAACTCTTGACCTCACAGTCAATAAATCTCACAAATGACTCTTTGATAAAACAAATACTCTTATTAACACAAGTCCCGAATAATCGTACAGGCAAAATGCATTCTCAAACAACCTTTACCAATCCCAATACATGAAATGTATCATGTATACAATTTATTTTCCCCAGGTAATTCTATGCTCATATGCTACTGGTCCGATCTTTTCAAAGATCATAAATGGACCTCCAAAACTCTACGTCAACTCTTCCATTTTACCAAAACATACCACCCGATACTATGGGTGAAACTGCATACACAACTTTGTCACTAACTCTAGTGGTTTCCTCCATCTCTACATAGCATCCCTTGCTGCTCTCATCCCGTCCACAAACACCATTACCACATTAGTAGCATGCTTTGTGCTTTATTCTACTCATTAGGCTCTACCAAAGTTCTACCTTCGATTCCTATCTCGACCTATTTCATTTATGCTTCGCTTATATACACACTTCCTTCTTCCTCCTTAACTCATACCATACATCACGATGTGATGCTTCCCATCGTTTCTTCCCTTGCCATAATCCCTCATAAGGCATTCCATACATATCAGGCTAACTTTTACGTAAAACCCTCTATTCCATCACATCCGTACGCAATCCTTCCAACTTCTCAACTACGTGACTTCTCATTCCTCCTGAAATGTGAGATGAATTAGTCTGTCTATCGACTATCACCCAACTCTCGTCCTACTTATTCCTCCACCGCATTATGTATCCCTTCCACCAACTTCGTCCTTACATCGCCCTTTCTAAGCTACTCCTAACTATGTAGGAAGTATAGTCTACGTCTCTTTTCTTCATATGATTGTCCAAGCCACGCAACATACATGTTGACGCTTTCTCTGCTTTAGACAACTCAACTCGTGCAACCTATATCCTTTATCCAAACCGCCCTAATACATCATCCCTATAGTTCAAGTTCGTCTTAGTTTCGCCTCATCCTTCTTATTTCATGTCTCATCGACCATGCTTGCCTTTCCCAGATGGTACTTGGCCATGCAATTTTCTTTCGTCACTTAACTCCACCCATCACCTTTGTCAAATGTTCAATCAAGATGATTGAATATGTGTTGGAGACGTTCATGATCCGTATAGATCATTCTCCACGTCTCGTACACCAAATGCCTCTAGCATTCTAGGCAGATATAACAGTCCAGCTCCACTAACTAAGTATATCCAGTTCTTCCAAATCTTCAGTTCCTGCAACGTATAAGTGATCGCCTTTCTTTGTCGTCCTCGTACGCGTCCAAATCCTTTCTCCACGTATAGTCATGCTTCGCGGATTCATCCAGTCCTTCCGATAATGCCAAGATCGGCTCATTATCTAATCCACTTCTTCAGCCTCCAAAATGCTTCCTCATCCTTCTTCACTTCGCCCCTTGCTGGTTCCATGATATGTCATCATCTCTAACTACTCATCATGGTAAACTTATTACTAAAACTCACACTCGAAAATCTCACGTATAACTCCACCCCAAAACCAACACATAATTCGCCTCACTCTCCTTCTCAGATTTGAGTTGTTCAAGATGTCATGGCAAAATAACAAACAGGCATCATCGTTACACCAGTATGTAATCAGCGGCTGAGATGATTTCTTTATAGCCACTACAGAATTAAACAAACGAAATTAAGTAAAGGGCAAATTACTCTATTAATAAGGAAAGACAAACCAAGGGCAAAGGGATTATGTGCCACCACCACAAACAGAGAATCAACATTGGCATCGCCGATATAAGAGACTCACGACCTTTCATCAAAATGTGCCAAATTCTAACCGGCCACCTATCATTTACCGTTGCAACTTTTCAAAATAAATAATGTTGTTTCCTTCCATATTTTTTAGGCCAAGACCTAACATTGTCGGCCAATACAGGACACCCGCCATGGCTGCAACCACAGCCTTAGCGCGTCTATCAAGCGAACATATTCTGTAGTTTTTAGCCCCACATAAATGAGCAATCGGATATGAGGTTATGCTCGCTATGGATGCAAGACTTACTAAGCATGCCCCGCGAAGAAGCAGAACACCCGAATAGTAATTGGACTAAAAAGTATCATCATCGGCTTTTTTCATGATATTATCATAGCATTTGTAGAGCATTATCGTTGCGGTCTAAAAACCGTTTCGAAAGGACTTAAGCGTGTTACAACTGGTAACTTCTAACCATGAACAAAACTCGCAGCAATCGATATGAAAACCTATTATTAATAGAGGGGAAACACGGTTTCTCAGGAACAGTGATTCCCCTCACATAGCCAACAAACTACTGTTTTTCCCCTCACAAACACACCTCTCCCTCACAGATTTTACACACACACATCTCACATACCCATTAGCTGGAACACTTAAATCACCCACATGTACTATGGCTGCACAACTATTAGCTTGTCCTGCCAACCTAAGCTTCTTGGCCATGTACGAAACATATGTATGCCGACAACCTTAAAAAGTCGCCCGGACAAAGCCAAACGACATGACCAGAAGTGGATATCAACCACACATCATAAGAACGTTGATACTCATAATAGTTGGTTTTCATACGTTGTCGGGTGTGAAACCCCGATACTCATTTACCAAAATCACAACAGTAAAGGTGAAATTGTTTAAACACCCATTTCAAGGTGGGAACACTAACCCAATGAATGAAGCAGTCGGTAAAAGGAAACAACAACCTAGCCTAACTAAGGCTACCTACCGACAATCAACATCGCCCACCATGAACGGCGGCAACGAAGGAGAAAAAACAGCATCGCAAATTAAGCCATGGGTGCTTGATAACAACAAACTTAACACAAATATTTAACCAGAAGCTCGATAAGAACAAAATAACAGAATTCCTAAACCACATAATCAAAGTGCGTGAGAATGAGGACAACAAATACCGCCGCCTAATATGATAATCGAACCATGGTGTCACCGGATAATCATGATCGTGAGAATCAAACCAACCCAGATTCGATAAAAAGGCAGCGGATCAAATTTATAGGGAAAAACATTGGCAACCGATCTAAAGATCAACGATGGGAGCCAATAATAAATAGGTGAATATATACATGTACCATGAGCAAAGGGTTTTTGTGCCACCACCACAAACAGACAACAACCATTAATCAAAGCCCAAAGGGCAAATTAAAAATATCATGAAAGGGCAGCGGTTAATTAATGGCAACGGGTGAAGGGGCAAACACAACAAACACCCAAAACCAACATTAATGAGAACGGAGAAACGAAGGGCTGGAAAACGGCACGGAACCCCAACGGTATGTGAGATGTGTGTAAAATCTGTGAGGGAGATGTGTGTTTGTGAGGGAAAAAACCAGTAGTTTATTGGGTTTGTGAGGGGAATCACTGTTCCTAAGAAACCGTATTCCCCTCTATTAATAATAGAGTAATAATAAAAGGACTAAACTTGAATTCGATAAGAAAAGAACAAAAACATTAATATTCGTGTCATCTTCTCCGATAGAACCTCCCGTCCACTTTCACTTCCATATCCTTCACCACTCTGACTCAAATCATAATTTTTTAGCATTTTAAAACATGTTTTCTTAAACACATACCATTTACTTAGGTTAAAACATCAAGAATCGAGTATATACTAACACCAAAATTTAAAAATCGGAGGCCCTAAGAAAAATGAGGCCCTGTGCCATTGCACCGCCTGCACTTGCTTAAATTTGGTCATGTATAATTTTCATCAAGTATTATATAACACAAATATAAATATTTATGGTCAAAGTTTAATAAAAAAGACTTAGAATATTCTATTGTGGACACTTAATATAGGACAGATGTAATATTTTTTCTGTTTTATTTTTATCATTTACGTTAAATTACATGTTTTTTTTGTCAAAGTACAAGGTTTTTACGATAGAGAAATATTAAATAGGAAAATGATATATATTTCTACTTGGTTATGCTTACATATCTTCCTACTTGTATGATAATGATAGCGATAACAATAGAATTGTATACACATATAGTAAAAAGAAATAGCAACGCTTAAATATGATTGAAGAAAACTTGTGACTTAAGTTAAGTGTGCCGCTACAAGTGTCAAACATTAACAAGCTTTTTAACTCGACTTTCTGAATTCAAGCTTTTCCCGTTTTGTTACATACTTAAATAGTTAATAAATACAGTACATAATTTTTTTTTCTTTTTTGTCTTTTAGAAAAAAGAAGCTGTGCTTTAAGCTTTGGACATTGGACCATTTTTGTTTATGATCGTGCCTAAAGATCTCTATTATTTGATCGAAATTGTTGTTGGGGTCTACCATGTGTTGTGTTCTCGTTCTATTGATTGACCTTTTACCTTTCTTTCTATTGGTTGTTAGCTTTTGTTGATATATAGTTATACTACTTCCTCCGTCCTACTTTTATTGTCCTCATTATTATTTTAGTTTGTCTCAAAATATTATCCAGTTTTTTAAATAAGAAGTCAGAATTAATTAATTTTCCTGTTTTACCCATGCTATTAATTTCTTAAAAAGAAACTATTAATGTATTTAAAGGATAAACTTGTCTTTCTTAACATAAAATGTCTACATTCAATGTATCTATCATAAATCACAAAAAAATTGTTGGGGGACAAATAAAATGGGACGGAGGGAGTATTAACCAAGGTTTTTAAGATCGGGATCTTACCTAAGATCGGGATCTTACCTAAGATCGTTTTTGCTTTTGCAAGATCGAGATCGTAAAGTAAGATCGAGATCGTAAGATCCTACTATAATGTAATTGTCTTAGTAGTCTTTGTAATATTTTACAAATTTACAAAATTATACAAATATTTTATAAAAATGTGGTCCTAAATTATGATAATGAAGTGTATAAAAAGATTTCCATGTTGTTTTCTAGATTATACAAAATACAATCTATAAATTTGTAAATTTTTTGTTTGTCGCTCGAGAAAAAGTAAGATCGGATCGTAGTAGATCCTAAGATCCTATGATCAAGATCGGGATCCTATAAGATCTTAAGCATGCAAAGATCCTATGTAAGATCCGGATCATTTTTACTTTGCAGTATCGTAAAATCGTAAGATCCTAAGATTAAGATCGGGATCTTGACAACCTTGCTATTAACTATCAAAATTAAATTCACAATATAACTTGATTGAAATACTTAAACATGTATAATATATTATTATATATAACTAGGGAATCAACTGGCTTAAGTCAGTTGACCACCAAAGTTCCACAAAATAGTTTCATTGAGAGAGGTATTTTAGAGGTTTTAGGTTCAAGACATGCTGCCAAGGGCAGATAAGAAGTTTAACATAACTAGACGAGGGTTCGAAGAAGACATTCTATCGTTTGAATGTCATTGCACGACTCGACCCACTAACCTCTAACATTTGTCGTTCTGTCAAAATTAGATTCACAACATGATTTGCTTCAAATACTTAAAAACATGCATAAAAATATCTCACCGAATATATAACTAGGGTTGATCATAGTTAAAAAAACTGAATCGAACCAATAAAAAACTAGACCGAACCAAAAATCGATTTGCTCCAAAACTCCAGGCTTAGGATCATATCAAATGTTCAGACAGATCCAGGTTGGTCTAATCTGATCTGGTTAGTCGGTCTGTCCAGTTTGGTCCGGTTCACCGATCCATCCTATTCAGTAAAGCATAATAGCCGTCTGTACCTATACATCGAGAATCGGCTCGAAATTTTTTTGTAACCTAAAGAAAGATATTATTTGAGAAATGTATGTAACCTAAATGAAAATTTATCAATTACATTTGAGAAAATTCACTAAATGAAAGAACCAATTGGCTTATAGCTCGGTTTTAAGATCTGTCAAGAGTCTTTTCAGATAAACCGGATAAGGAGTTAATAAAACTAGCCGACGATTCGAAAAATATATGTTATTGCTTAGATGTCATTACAAAATTCGACCTACTAACCACTAATATTTGCCGTTTAACAAAAAAAATCATAAAATGAAAGATATTATTCAAAAGGAGAAGTTGAAAAGTGGAAAAATTTAGGAGTAAGTGACATAAGGGGTGGTTTATACTTTATATTTGTTCCCCTAATATTGGCCTCTCCTATCCCATCTACTTTTTGCCTATTTTGGAATTCACTGCCTCCTAAACCCTAGAAAGACTAATATGCTACGTACGGTTGTAAAATATTGAGATATGGTGCACTTAACAACGATAATTACTTGCGACGACTTTAGACTATTTAAAAAGGTAGTTATTATAAAATTAGTCAGCTCGTAATATTGAATTGAAACTTTTGTATTACCCAAAGGTTCTCAAGACATGACGTGCTAAAGTTATCCGTGCTCGTCACCCGTAAGTACCGTCCCTAGATCGACCTCGATGAAGCTTACATGGAATGAGCTAAGCATACATCTTTTTTCCAATAACATGTAAGTGCACTACTTTAATAAAAATCAAGCATACTTAGCTTCAATTGATAAAAGAGTGTCAAATGTTGTTTTCTATTCATATGTGGAGGTGACATCATTGTTGGGAAACTTTAAGGTGACATAACTATGGGTCCCACTGTTCCTAGATTAACGGTTCTCCTGGGAGTCTTTTTTGGTATCATTCGGTGAGATATTTTTATGCCAAGTATGGTCAAAAAGACTATATGTCAAACCCTACTTTTTCACAAGCTTATTATACCAAATTAAGCTTAGTTTAGTCATGAGAGTCTAACTGCAAAATAAGGACTTAAGGAGTAGTAATAAGCTTCTTGAAATCACTTTTGAAGAAATAATATAGATCATTGACAAGGATGGAATCAAGACACAAAACAACCAGATGAACGTACAATAAATTAAACAATAGTACAAATACAATTCATAAAAATCATATGCATTTAACACAAATTTAGAAGAGTGCATGCGGTGCAATTACAAACAGGACATCGCTTGACGAATGCCACCGAATTTCATTCACTTCTATTACTTTGTCTATACAATTTGAGGCTCGTGTTTAATTAGTTCATGCACTACTCATATTAACATATGTTTTTTTATGTATTAAACGACTCTTTCGGATAATCACATTGAGCTACCAAAAAGGCATTTATGAAAACAAAGGTAATTGGTTTGTGCTTATAGGCTTATTTGATTCAATTTAATCCTATCACGTAGCCTTTTTGTTAGATTTTTTTTTATCTAATAATAAGCACTCTTTCTAGTGAGTTTATAATAAGCTCATAAACAAAAGGAAAAAAACTTCGAATTATAAATCGAACCAAATAAGCTTACAATTTTCAAAAAATGAATACAATCAAGCACCTCATCTTCCTATTTTCTTTTCTGTTTTATATACGCCGGTTTTCGGTTTTTCAGAGACATATATACATTTTATCTTGATATATCAAACTATTTGCTATAAATCTTGAACCCGCAACACGTTAGTTAATAAGCAAACTCAAACATCGACGAGCCAAACTCACATTGTAAGCAACTTTTTTCTAGTGATAATAGTGGTCGTGGAGGTTCACATACGTCAACTCTAAACTATTCAAAACGATAGTTGCCCTAAAAATAGTCGGCTCATAATATCGAATTAAAAACTAATGTAAAATAAAAAAGAATCATTGTGTATAAAGCAAAATCCGTACATCTACACATGTAACATCCCTAAAACATTATTAGTAGTTTATAAAGTTTAAAAGATAAAACTTTTATAAATATGCAACTCAATTATTAAAAGAGTATAAACTACGTAACAAGCCTTCTATTTGATGATGTAACGAATCAACTCACTCCCCACATTCATGGGCTATAAATCAACTTCACACAAACCACCATTCATATCACAAAACCACTAGAGATCGATCGATATGCAAGGCCTTCGGTACGTCGAATTCACGCTTCAGCTAACACGAACCACGACCTCTCCTCTAGCAATCGACGTGTTTGAGTCCCCTCATGCACGTATCCAACGTTTGATAAACGAAAACCCTGTGATCATATTTAGCCAACCTTCTTGCTACATGTGTGACGTTATGAAACGTCTTTTTTATTCCATTGGTGTTTATCCAACGGTTATCGAGCTAGAAGGCAGTGAGATCGATGATCTCACTGCCTTTAGTGATGGAGAAGTTGTTGCTCCCGCTGTTTTTATTGGCGGGAGCTGTGTTGGTGGATTGGAGAACCTTGTGGCACAGCATTTGAGCGGTGAACTTGTTGCGAAACTTGTGGAAGTTGGTGCTCTTATTGTGTCGTGACAGTCGATCAGTCAGTGGCGGATTCAGGAAAATCGTTACGGCCACGAAATTAAAGTGGCAAATTAATTACTAGGACAATATTGTAGCTTCCCTTGTTGTAATTTGGTCTTATGTATTTTTATATGATCAAGTAGGTTAAAGTATGATTGATGGTACAATTATTATTGGATCTTGTGAGTACTTGTTAAGTTTGTATAACTTTTTAAGTAGGATATGGAATCCCAATTCTATGGTCAACATCATGTTTGAATACTTTCTGTAATAATAAACTATATGTTGTGTAAGAAATGAAACTTATAATATGATGAATCTTTGTTAATCAGATAATTAGTAAAAATGTTAGTAATGAAGGTTTTTTCATCCAGCTTTCATTGACATGTCTAACTGATGTATGTTTAATTAGTCGTATGTTTAATGATATGACGATGTTATGTTTTTTTTTTTTTTTTTTTTTTGGTAACCGTGATTTCCGACTCATTGGCCGACTAATCTACGGGGTTTGAGCTCACCGCCACACAGACTCAAACCAGGTAAAGCCCTCCCTTTTCAGGAGGTTGGCGTGGATGACGATGTTATGTTGATGACAACGCATGAACGTACTTCTTCACAAACCAATAAACTACTATCACGTCGACTTAAATATAAAATTAGTCACATATTTAGGCCGATCAATCGCTTTTCTTTCTGATTATAAGAAATTCTCAAATGTTCTACAGTTATTTGAAACTGGAAAGAGTATAAATTTCATTTTCTTATAAGGACAATGTTAAATTAATGTGTCTTTAGGGAGGTTGTTGTCGGTGTTTGATCACTAATTATTATTTAAGGCTGGCATGGAGTACTTTCTGAGTAAATACTGTGAAATTGAATAACTAATTTAGTAACTGTCTTAATTCGTCGTTAAAAAAAATTAATATGTAATACTATTGTCTAATGACATCTTAAACATGTTAAAGTATGCTAAAAATCTATGAAAATCTTTTGAACACAAAAGAGTTTTTTTTTTTTTTTTTTTTTTTTTTTGGTAATGAACACAAAATAGTTTTACTTAATTATGATATTAGCATTTGTTTACTATAACATATGCAGATTACATCTAGGTAGATTCTTAAGAATAAAATCTTGTTAAATCTAGATCAAGTCTAAGAATACTTAAAGTGATTGTACTAAGGAAGATTCCGAGCTAGCATCTTTGATCTTTGGCCCAAAGGTTGACATATGCAGAAGGGTCGGAAACGGTTCTGAGATTAACCCGATGATCGAGCATACTAAGATGTACGCAGCAGCCTAACGTAGGTATGGGTTGAGTATATGGTGGTAATCTTATTGACTATGACGAGAACCCGAACACAAACCCAAACAGGCTTATCGGTAGGGTTAAATCAGGTCTAAAAACTTGTCGGGTTGTTTTGTCCCGAACTTGATAATATTATCGGGCCAGGTTAGTGTTAGATAATAGTAAATGTTATCAGGTTAAGCCGATAAGACCCGAAAATCAATATTTGATTTTTTAAGTACCCATTCCATTACACATTTACAGATAGGGGTGATTCGGGTTTGACATATCATATTACGAGTCAATGCAAACATCATGTGCATTGCCAATGCAAACAACCTGATCCTGAGGTTCGCTAGCGGCTCAACAAGTTTCAAGCACTCATGAATCAATGTTAAACAAGAGCATGCATTGTATGATTGTATTGTATCCACAGTGGTTCATGATAGGAGGAAACTTGCTGAGCTGCAACCGAACCTCAGGACCAGGTTGTTTGCGTCACCCAAAGATATCCAAGAAACCAAGAATCAGGTGCATTGATACTGAGCGTCACTAGTGTGCGGCTTTGCTACATGAACCCACATCAGTAATCTACTGTCCTTGCTGTAACCGTACATTTCAGTAACAAAGCCGCTAGTCAAGTTGAGGATCGGAGCTAGGCACTTGAATGTGATGGAACTCGGAAATGTATTCCCTATAGCCTATGCTAAAGATGATCATATCGTGCACCAATACGATAGTTTGGTAACGAATTACTGAAACTTCACTTATGGACAATGAATGTGTAAATCAAGTTCATGTTAATGATGCAGAAGAAAATAAATGCAGGTTCGCTATGTTATGTATCTTAGACTTACCATAACCTACATGTGGTCACTTTTCCATTGTCAAACTCCCGATAAGTACTCTTAGTACTATGTCTTTGATTATAATCGAGACAAATAATGATGTTTTACTAAGAGTTCGTGAATAAGTATCAATCGTTAAAAGGGTCATTTGTATACAGCGATCATACCCGTTAAGTGTTATACTATTCTCCTTAGCATGACGTGTATGGTGTGACCCTCAGGGCCAGATCAGTTCTAAAATGTGCGGTTACAGCAAGGACACTTGATTAATGATACAATATCCCTCTCACTTGATTCATCGGGTATATATGCCCTGATGGCTCAAAGGTTGACACTAACCAACTTAATCATTATAAACCGTAACATTTTCACGACAAGATCTTCATTTTCTTCTTGATAGATCAGCATTTCATATTACGAGTCAAGATGTTCACATGTTTCATACTTGCTAGCAGTGAGTAACACAAAAACAGTGTGAGTTAAGGTAACTCATATTTGACTCGTAATATGATCAAACATCTGCCAATTATGTCATTTGTTCATGATTGTTTTTGAGATATGTTTTTCATAAAGAACATCGTGTGCATTGCCAATGCAAACACCTCATCCTAAGAACCTGTACAGGCACCACGAAATTCCATCCTGCGTGAATCATCATTGATACAGTAGCTGGTACTGAATCCACAATGGTTCATGCTACGGGGAAAGTTGCAGTTGCCACTTTGGAACTACAGCACCAGGTTGTTTGCACGAAGAATGCACCTGATGTTGAAGTCAAGGTTATCATGTACCAAAACGATAGTTGGGAGTATGAATGATGGATAAGTAAAGGTGATGGCCATTAAATAACGAAAAAGGGAAGGTGTACTACCTTGTGTCCTTGTTGAGGAACGATGACGATCACCTTTGCTATTTTGTCAATACTCACTCTCAACTGACGCATTTGTGCATGATCGCCATTTTTTCATCGCACACATTATGTGCATTGCCAATGCAAACACCCTATCCCTAGAATCTGTATCGGCTCATCAAGCTTTTACCACTCATGATTGATACGATAGCATGCATTGTATCCACAGTGGTTCATGCGAGGAGGAAACTTGCTGAGCCACTACCGAACCTCAGGACCAGGTTGTTTTCATCACTGCAAGATATCCAAGAAACAAAGGAAAGATGTTATTGATCCCCCTACAGAATCAGGGCATTGACACTGCGTCGAGCTTCACTAGTGGATTTGTTACATGAACAAGCATTATTTATCCATTTAGACGCGATATGGTTCATTAAGCAAAAATGATTCATGATGCTGATGCACTGTAACTAGTAACAAAGTCACTAGTCAAGTTGAGGATGGGAGCAAGGCACCCGAATGTGATGGAAACTGAAAACGTGTTCCCTATGGCCTATGCACCAATACGACAGTTTGTGACTGAAACTTCACTTATGGACAATGAACTGTTTATCGGGTGGGGTTAAACCAGTTGTTTTGACCCCAACTCGACAATTAGGATCTGGTCGATGGCTTATGCGGCAATATTCTATAATAATTTACTAAAAGCTGCTAAGAACTTTAAATTTATGATGTACAAACTGTCTCTTAATCAACTCAATCATTCAAACCTTAAAAGTTGTACGACAACATCTTCATTTCTTACATGTCATATTGCGACTCGTATATGAGTTACCTTAAGTCACACAATCACATTGTTGTTGTGTTACTCACTGCTAGAAAGTATGAAACATGTGATCACATCTTCATGTTTAACTTGATTAGTTCAGGTTAACTTCATCATCGTAAAGCTAAACATTATGGATCAAATATATGGCTAGCAATGAGTAACACAAAAACAGTGCGAGTTAAGGTAACTCATATTTGACGCGTAATATGATCAAACATCTGCCAATTATGTCATTTGTTCATGATCGTTTTTTATAAAGAACATCGTGTGCATTGCCAATGCAAACACCTCTTCCTAAGAATCTGTACCTGCACCACGAATTTCCATCCTGCATGACTCATCATTGATACAGTAGAATATTGAATTCACAATGGCTCATGCTAGAGGGAAAGTTGCAGCGCCACTACGGAACCTCAGGACCTGGTTTTGCACCAACAATGCACCACCTGATGTTGGAAGGCTCTCATGTACCAAAATGATAGTTGGGAGTACGAATGGTAGATAAGTAAAGGTGATGGCCATCAAACAACGAAAAATGGAAGGTGTACTACCTTGTGGAGGAATGATGACAACCAAACTGACGCATTATGTGCATCGCCCATGCAAACACCCCGTGTCCTTAGAATCTGTACCGGTTCATCAAATTTCCACCACATATGAATCATTGTTGATAGTTGATACAATAGCCTGCATTTTATCCACAGTGATTCATAAGAGGAGGAAACTTGATGAGCCGCTACCAAACCTGGGAACCAGGTTGTTTGTGTCACTCCAATAGACACAAGAAACAAAGGAAAGACGTTTTTATCCCCAGAATCAGGTGCGCGCATTGACACGGCATTGAGGTTTACTAGTGGATTTGTTACATGAATCAGCATCATTTAACCATGTAGATGCGATATGGTTCATTACGCTTAAACGATTCAGAATTTCCATCCTGCATGAATCGTCAAATATACTACGAAAGGTATCAGGACATATAAAATGCTGACAGCAGCAATTAGCAATCATGACGTGTATGGCGTTGACCCTCGGGGTAAGATCGGTTCTAAAATGTATGGTTACAGCAAGGATACTTCATTAATGATACCATATGCCTCTCTCACTCGATTCGTGAGGTATCGTGGGCAATAAAGTAATCACTGATGCTGCCATATGCCCTGTTGGCCTAAAGTATGACAGCAGCCACCCACCCACCCTCAGGGGCGCACAGGCAAATCTGCTTCTCCTACTTACGAATCTGACTAGCTAATATATGACCACTACCCAACGACAATGAGCCTAATCCCACCATAAGTACCTCAGTAGTTATATTAGAAAACTTTCACATTCATGTCTAACTTTCGAGTAAAATTTGTTACATGTGATCACATCTTCATGTTTAACTTGATTATTTCTCGTTAGCTTCTTCATCATAAAGCAAAACATTGTGGATCAAACTTATGACCCAAAAAATGGAACTTTATGATGAAGAAACAAATGAGAAATAATCAATTTAAACATGAAAATGTTCACATGTTTTATACTTTCTAGCAGTGAGTAAAACAAAAACAATGTAATTATGATCATTTATTCATGATCGCTTCTGAGATATGCTTTTCATCAAGAACATCGATATCGTGTGCATTGTGAATGCAAACACCTCACGCTCAGAATCTGTACAAGCACCACGAATTTCAATCGTGCATGAATCATCATTGATACAGTACTATGTATTGAATCCACAATGGTTCATGCTACGGAACCACAAGACCTGGTTATCATGTACCAAAACGATAGTTGGGACTACGAATAGTGGATGTGGAAAAGTAAAGGTGAGGACCATCAAACAATGAAAAATGGAAGGTGTACTACCTATGGACAATGTATGTGTAAATCAAGTAAGTAATTATAAACGGCACTAATGGCGCAGAAGAAAATAAATGCAGAACTAATAATAAAACTAAAAAATACTCCGTAAAAGAGAACAGAAAGATAACAAAAACTAATGATGATGCAAAAGAAACTAAAAGGAAAGGATAATGATTTACCTTAAAGGGCGTGTAGTCACATGAACTCGAGCTCCCGAGGAGGAGAAATGAACTATTTAAACTAAACGATACTCAATATAGGGTGTTCGTGTTTGAATATTGAAGGCGTGAGATACACCGTATTTATAAGCTCGGCTCTTGTAAAGTTTCTTTCATTGGCTCGATGTGGGATAAATTGACATCGTTTTCCGTGTTATATATCTCAGACTTATCATAAACTATATGTCGTCTCATTTCCTTTGTCAAACTCCAAATAAGTACCATTAGTACTATACCGTTGATTATATCAAGATAAATAGCGATGTTTTACTATGAGTCGGTGTATAAGCCTCAATCATAAAATGGGTCATTTGTATACAGTCATAACCCGTTAAGTGTTATACTATTGCCTTCTCCTAGGAACAGATAATTACTCTCGAGTATAACCTATGCTCAATCAAAAGCTAATAAACAAAAGATCTCATGTCATATAACATGCAGACGACAGCAATTGGCAATCATGACGTGTATGGCGTTGACCCTCGGGGTCAGATCAGTTCTAAAATGTATGGTTACAGCAAGGACACTTCATTAATGATACCTTATGCTTCTCTCACTCGATTCGCGAGGTATTTTGGGCAATAAAGTAGATATTGATGCTGCCATATGCCCTGTTGACCCAAAGTAGGACAGTAGCCACCCGCCCAAAGGGGCGCACACGCAAATCTGCTTTTCCTACTTATGAATTCGCCTAGCTAAAATATGACCACTACCCAACGACAATGAGCCTAATCCCACCATAAGTACTAGTTATTTTAGAAAACTTTCACATTCATGTCCAACTCTCGAGTCAAAACTGAGTCACCTTAAGTCACACAATTACATAGTTTTTGTGTTACTCGCTGCTGGGAAGAACAAAACACGTGAACACATCTTCATGTTTAACTTGATTATTTCAGGTTAACTTCATCATCATAAAGCTAAACATTATGGATCAAATATACGACCTAAAAAATGGAACTTTATGAGGAAGAAGCTAACGTGAAATAATCAAGTTAAACATGAAGATGTTCACATGTTTCATACTTCCTAGCACGAGTAACACAAAACCAGATCGTTTCTGAGATATTACTATGTATTGAATCCACAATGGTTCATGCTACGGAACCTCAAGACCTGGTTGTTTGCATCACTGTAACTAACAAAGCGGCTAGTCAAGTTGAGTATGGGAGACTGGGAGTGGCACCAGAATGTAATGGAAATCGGAAACATGTTCCCTATGGCCTCTGCTATAGATTATTATATATCGTGCACCAATACGACAGTTTAGTACCGAATGAACAATGAATGTGTAAATCAAGTATGTAATTATGAATGCAGGAAAGATAACAAAAACTAATAATGATGCAAAAGAAAATAAAAGGAAAAGATAGCGAGTTACCTTTAGGGGCATGTAGTCACACTCGAGCTCCCGAGGAGGAGAAATGAACTATTTAAACTATACGATACCCTATCTAGGGTGCTCGTGTTTGGATATTGAAGGCATGAGATACACCGTATTCATAAGCTCGGCGCTTGTAAAGTTTCTTACATTGGCTCGATGTGGGATAAAATGACAGCGGTTTGCTGAGTTATATATCTCAGACTTACCATAAACTACTTGTCGTCTCATTTCCTTTGTCAAACTCCAAATAAGTGCCATTGGTACTATACCTTGGATTATATCAAGATAAATAGCGATGTTTTACTTTGAGTTGGTGAATAAGCATCAATCATAAAATGGGTCATTTGTATACAGTCATAACCCGTTGTAGAAATGTAAGTTGTTCGAACAACTACTATTGCTGTATTACTGGTCTCGAAAAAGGACCAGATATGCAACTTAGATTTACCTAAATTGAAAAAGGCTAGACTTAATTAAAGGCGATGTCTTACGGTTGAATGAGCTCAACTGAAGTACTAAAACTAGAGTCGCCTCAATTGCAGTAGAATAGCACAATGGAGCGCTGATATATTCTCAACCGAAAGCTAATAAACATCAACTATACTACGAAAGGTCTTGGAGGACATATAACATGCAGACAACAGCAATTGGCAATCATGACGTGTATGGGCGTATGGCGTGACCCTCGGGGTCAGATCAGTTCTAGAATGTATGGTCGCAGCAGGGACACTTCATTTTATAATGATACCATATGCCTCTGTCTGAGGTATGCTAGGCAATATAGTAATCACTGATACTGCCATATGCCCTGTTGGCCCACAGGGGCGCACACGCAAATCTGCTTTTCCTACATATGAATCTGTCTAACTAAAATTACGACCACTACCCGACGACAAGGAGTATTACACAAAGCATTAAGGACCATAGCTATTATTTGGCCGATGGCCTAATCCCAGAAGTACTAGTTACTTTATTGAGACCAAAGTTATGAGTTCAAATACAGAAAACACAAGAACGGGTCCAGATCAGAAAACTTTCACATTCATGTCTAACTTTCGGTTTTACAAAGCAATATGCACAATAAAGTGATACGTAGTAATAAACATACATTAAGAAGATTTATAATAACACTGAGCTCGTGTCTTCATTCACTGCCAATTACTGGATACTGATCTATGAGCGGAAAACCCTTGAATTCCTTCTTGTGCTTCTTTGGTCCCTGAAAAGACGAATTAAACAGGAGTGATAAATCAACGAAGCGCCAAGACATTTGCTCTCACAACACTTGCTGAAATAAAATAAAGTAAAAAGAAAACGGCAAACGACAAAAGGATACAAGAGAACATCAGCTCGGTCTCTTCACAATTCCACAATCTCCCCTTGCTGTATAAAACACAGTACAAACATCAGATGCATATATTTTTATAATCAAACACGCTGACCTAAACATCAAATATCCGAAATTCGCATACCAAATATATAAATCACACACAATAAAAGAAGCATATGCATCTCTGCTTTGTACTTTTACTTTCGAGGAGGTGGAGTTGCAGAGACCGATAGACTCGACGCTATTAAACCCCAACAAGAATCACACTTCAATCTTAATTATTCAAGCATTGGATGACCTTAGATAATCCATCTGATCCACTAGTTCTTGCAAATCCTCATCCCAATCAAGCTGTTGACCATCTAAATCGTCAAGAAAATCATCAGTTGGTTTCTCAGTCGGAAGATCGACATTCAGCAGTTCCTCCCATAAATTATCATGAGAATCGTTCTCCACCAAACCAGCGTTGCTGCTTGAATCCTCTTCAAACGGGGCTGTGATGAACGGGTCGACATTCTCTACTAAATCCTCGACACTTGGTGTCATTGTTAAACGTCTCTTACGCCCAATTTCAATATGTTCTTGCTCCTTATTAGCATACTTATCCATGTATTTCTGTAGGAACTCGGGGTTGCTAAATGCTTTTGCTAGGAATCCCATCATGTTTTGCTGTTTACGTTCAGTTGCTTTCAGCCGGTTTTCCATCGCTACAAGTTGATCTTTTGAATGTTGTTGAAGCTGTCTTAGCCTTACAATCTCTGCCATTAATACACTTCTGTCTCGTTTTAGTCCTTCAAGCTCTTCCTCAATCCCGTATTGGCCTACTTCAATACATGGAACATACTCTTGCTTCGGTTGAACAGATTGCGCCATGTTTCGTCTTCTTCGAATTGTTTTGAGCAAATGTCTTTGACCTCCGAGAAACCCTTCATTCGCAAACTCCCATCTATCTGGATCCACCTTTTTAAAACCCTGCAATATATATAAAATTTCATATTCAGTATCAAATTCAATCAGGGATTCATATGACAGCAAACATCACGAGAACTGCACCATTTCACACCGATTCATGCTAATTAAGAACACATAGACACACAAACTTTATCTACGACAGGAAAAATCAACCATTTAAAAATGCATCATTTCCGACTAAAAACGACACATTAACATAAAACTAATCGACCCACGCACAATCTACCACTAGAACTTTCAATCTAAGACTTTCAGCCTAAAAACGCATATAAACTTAAAATTAATCCAATAACCGGAAGGCACAAACACGCACTACATCCGCTACTAGAACTTCCAATCCAACAATGCATAGCATGGACTCATTTCCACGTATAAATTTTCAATCAACACTTATCACAAACCAAACCTTCAATCTACTACTTGAACATTCAATCAAACACATTACATACAGCACGCATAACACAACACAACTAAACATAACATCGGTCAAACTAAAAACAATCTCGTAATAAAATGTGGAACACGCATATTGAACCTACCACTAAAGCCTAGAACATTCTAAATACTCTGTCCCAAATTGTTTATCTACATTTACATTTAGCATTATCTCAAACTAACTGTGCAGAGGGCTAAAGCATATTAGTGCTCTTATTCGGTCCGCTCCGATTTGGTCTTAAGCAAAACTGGTCATTATGCATTGTTTACGCAAAACTGGTCATTATGCATTGTTGGACCGGACCGACAAACTGAACCCGAATTTTTTTACCAAATCAGTTTTCGGTCCGGTCTAATTTTCGGACCATGATCAGCCATGTATTGCTACAACACAAAGGAAAGTTTATTAGCGTTTACCATATCAGGGGTGTTTGTCCAGGTTTATGTTTCGGCTTATATTTCATAAGCCCCAACTTTGTGGCTTATTTGAAGACTTATTGTCTTATATAACTTTATTATGATATGATAAGCTTAGAAAAGCCTATTAAGTCTCAAAATAAGACAGAAAATTGGAGCTTATAAAATATAAGCCAAATATAAGCCAAATTTCGGCTTATATTTACATAAGCCCCAAATTTATGGCTTATTTGGAGACTTATAGGCTTTTATAAGCTTATCATATCATAATAAAGTTACATAAGACAATAAAACTTGAAATAAGCTACAAGGGCTTATGAAATATAAGCCGAAATGATGAATGTAAAATTTATTAATTAGCTGAATGTAAAGATATTAAGCTAGCTCAGTTGGCCACCAAAGGTAACCTTGAGAAGGTATTGTTTGAGAGGTCTCAAGTTCGAGTCTCACTAAGGACGGCCCGAATTAAACAGAAGCATGAGTGGGGTTTATCGCTAAAGAAAAGTTTCGAGGCTTGCATAAGCTCGAATCACTAACTACTAACTCGCCGTTAAAAAAATATATATTAAGAAGAAAAGCACTTACATAAGTATTAAGCTGCCTGATAAAACTAGAGAAATTACTATGCTTAAAATACTTGGGCAACAAAGCAGTCGAAAACCGATACGAATCCCAAACCACGAAACTATTCCTCGTCTTACTCCACGACACCACCTCGTCACTTGTCGGATCCTCAACCATGTCATAAATCTTTGTCAAAAATGGCGGTGGGCCGATTTCGTTCAATCCTTCTTTGGGATGATGAAGATGAGGAGGAGGAGGAGATTATGGTTATTTCTTCTTCCTTGATTGTCTGCATTTTTTGTGTTTGGTTTTTTTTTTTAAGGTTTGGAAATGGGTAAGTGATAAGTGTTTTTTTTGTGTGTGTGGTGTTTTATATATGTGGGATGGAAGGTTCTAGAGATGTGAAGTGGATGGTTCTTGGATGTTGTGCTTTGGAGATAAGTACTGTACAAGTGTGTGTTGTAACAAGTGTCACTGTCTAAGATATTTTAGGCACATATCAGATATTTTGTCACTGTAAAACCATGAGTTATGGTGTCTTTCAATCTGTGTAGGGCTGAGCATCCGACCACGATCGGACTGAATCGATCAAGATTAGATTAGATCGAGAATTAAAATGGTTCGAAACTCCAGATTGAAATGATCCATTTCTATTAGGCAAAATCGATTAGATTTTTTGTAAAATCGAACTAAACTGAGGTTTGAAATAGTCTAAAACTTCGAATCGAAGATCAGACCAAAATTGTCCGGTCTGAGTCGTTTTAGGCATGCCATGCTCAGCCCTAACCCGACGTTTTAAAACCCAGGTTGACCCGACCGGTTAAACCATGACCTGATCGAGTGATCGGACGCTAGTTTGATAAAAAAAAAACCCGGTTGAACTGTGGCCCGGACTACCACTCAAGGGTGGCCTACTAGCAAAAGGGTTTGTGGCTATCACTTTAAAATAGGGGAGGTCTCAAATTCAATTCCTGATAGGTGCAAACAACCTTGAAGTGGCCACACCAACCTCCTGAAAAGGGAGGGCTTTACCTGGTTTGAGTCTGTATGGTGGTGAACTCAAATCCCGTAGAGTAGTCGGCCAATGTGTCGGAAATCACGGTTAAAGAAGAAAAAAAAAAAAAAAAAAAAAACTGTGACCCGGACTCACTGAATCAATTGAAAACCATGTTTTTAAAACATTACTTTCACTAAATGCAAAGAAAACATAACTTATACTTTTTATTATCGATACTTTTAATTTTTTTAATTGAATCAAACGTTTATACCGCTAAATATAGTGTGAAACTTTAGTCTATATAGTAACGATCGTTTGTAACGTTACTTTTTTCATTTCAATTAATGTTTTTAGATAAAATAGAATTGCAAAAATGGTATACGTGGTGTGTGGTTTGACCAAAACAGTTCGTTTGAGAAACTTAAAGTTTATTTTGGTCTTTTTATAAATTAAAATAATTAAAATACTTCTGTTTTTATACTTCAATTTTTTTACGGACAAGAGTATTTTAATCATTTCAACTGAAAAAAAGACTAAAATTAACTCCAAAATTTTCAGACGGATTGTTTTTGTAGCTTTAAAACTTGACGGATCAAATGTATAATTTAACCAAATCACATGGACCATTTTTGCAATTCTGTGTAAAAGTAAAGTTACTTTTAATTACTACCTCCGTCCCAATATTATTGTCCACTATTCTATTTTGGGTTGTCCCAAAATTATTGTCCACTTCCAAAACTTCCAAAATTAGATAGAGAATTTTGTTTGAGTTTACCATATTACCCTCACTTGAGGTTATTATTACAAACAATAAAGAAGTATAAAATTAACTGATTAAGGGTAAAACTGTCATTCTGCAAAAAGTAAGAGAGAGAAAGCTGAAAAAGTGATGTTTTTCTAAAACTGTGTGTTTTTTGTCTGTAGACAATAATTTTGAGACGGAGGTAGTATTCTTTTTCTTTCCCAAAAGAAATTTGTACATTTTAAGTTAAAAAATAAATTAACTCTTTTTAAAATGAGAAAAAAAAATCAACTTTTCTAAAAAAACTCAGAACTATTTTTTTGGTACAATTTTTTACGAATTATAGTTTTTATTTGTTTTTTTATACTTTTAAAATCTCAAACTTTTAAAATAAGTGGCACTCTACCTTTTTAGAAGGGTGGTTATTGGTCCCCTTCCTAAATGGATTCCAATACTCCCCTTATTTTTTTGATTTTTTTTTTTTTTGATTTTTTTTTTATTTTGTAATTTTGTTTTTGTTATAAAACTGTAAAACGGAAAGTGCGGAATAAAAAATAAGGAACAAATTCTAAAAAAAACTGTAAACTGTAAAAAATTTGGAACATAAACTTAAAAAAACTGTGACATACTGTAAGCAAGGGGACAAAGAAGTTATTTGAAGTGCTTTTTGTACTTTTTGTTCAAAAATGATATTAGTAACATAACCTTTTAGAAAGTAAAAATATTTTTAATTTCTTCAACTTTGAGAATTGAAATATTCTTTTTTGTAAGAAAAAAAGTACACTTGTTTCAAAAAGTTGAATTTCATCTAAAATTTAAAATGTACGAAAAATTATTTTTCTTTCTAAATAAGTTCTAGAAAGTACGGAAATTTTTAATAAATTTAAAGTAAGAAAATTAATAAAAATTTACTTAATTGAAAACGCACGGATTATGTTGTAAACGATTGTTACCTAAAAGGAATAATGTTACCACATTATAACCAACACTATAAACGTTCAGTTCAAGATGAAAAAAAAAGAGACTACATTAGTGGTATGTTTTATTGTGTTAAATTTCAAAAAAATCATTCTTATTTTATAGTTTTTACTTTTTTGTGATTACTAGTTGAAACAAGATTACGAATTGAACTTTTGGTAATTTATTATCATACTTTCTTTCTCAATTCAAAACAATTTTTAAGATGACAACATCCTTTTGTTAACTTTTCAAAACTTTTTTTTCTCTAAAAATAAATCAGAGTTCATATTGAGAAAATGAAAAAAATAACTTTTTTTATATTTAAATATATTCGTATAAAATGAGATATTTTTATAAGTCTGGGTTACTGGTTACCGCAACAAAGCTATTAGATGGGTGTTTTTGAACAAATGGCACACCAATCACCAATGTCATCCAAGCTGCATTGTTATTTATGTTATTGGTCTCCTCTGTTTGACTGTTAACTAGTACGGTGGATTTGAAATGTATAATTTAATAAATGATCCTTAAATATTTAAAAAGATTACTTAAATTAAAAAAACGTTTATATTTTTTTATGCAATAAAAAAATGTATTTAGATTGAAAATAAATTTTAAGTTTGATACTTTTTATGTCACTTGTTATTTTTATAAACAGATATTGAAAGTTTTATTAATTTTATCATATTACTCTTTCTTGCAACTATTATTATAAATTTTAAAAAACATTTTAATTAATTAGCTAGAAGTAATATTTTCACTGTATTAAAAAGTAAAAAAATAATAATAAAAAAATCATGTTTTTAAACTTGTATATTTTTTTATCGAAAAGCAATAATTTTAATATAAAAAATAGTACGGAATAATAAATTTCTTTGTAAAACAAAATCTAAAGTTGAGATTTTTTTAAAAGAATGTTTCTTTAACAAGAAATATTTTTGATTTTTTTTAAATCTAAAAATTTCTTATTTGGTAAAGTTTTTCAAAAAAAATTGATGATGAAATTTGATGGAGAAAAAAAAACCTTAAAATTGTAAGTGTCAAATTTGTGAAAAAAACAAACTTGAAAAAATGCAAGTCATAAGTAGAACTTTAATGGCTAAATTTTAAATAAATTAAATGGTGTGAAATGAAAATTACAAATTCTTACATGTTTTTAATAAAATTAAAAAATCAACAAATATCCTCTTCACTTTATAACATAATACGTAATATTACAATTACAAAATATTAAACTCGAAACTTTTTTATATATTTTTATGTTAAAGTAAAATATTATATTATATATTATTTATTCGTAACCTTATGTGTGCACGAAAGTTATATAACTAAGAGTGTGTTTGGTTTGAAGTCCGATCTAATTTAAAAGTGTGAGTTTATAAAGTACGGAGTTTAGGATTTGATAAGGTTTAAGTTTAAGGTATGATTTATTAAATGATAAGAGCATCTCCAATGCAAGGTTTGCAAAATGACTTTTTGCTATTTGAAAAAGTCTTTATACCACTTTTTTGCATTGGATGAATGACTTGAGGAAAAGCTTTTTACTCAAAGACTTGACAAACTAAAGTCTTTAAGCAAAAGTTTTTTTGCTCTATTCTAGTATTATTTTTTTTCACATTTAATGATTCTTCAAATAAAAGGCTTTTATTAATACTACTTTTTGCATTTGACTAACTTTTATAAATGACTTTGTAACATATAAAATATGATAAAGTTTATTGCAAAAAGTCATCGAATAGATTTGCCATTGGAGATGCTAAGAGCATCTCGAGTGCTCAACTTTTCAAATGACTTTTTGTATTTATTAAAGCATACTCTCATTAATGTTTGAATACCAAAAAACTGTTTTTGTTCATGTTCTTCAATGATAAAAGCTATGTAAAAACTTTTTGTAATTATGAAGGCAACACAATTTAGTGCAAAGTTGATTTCTAAACCGGTTGACAAACTCAAACCTTTTGTTAAAACCTTTACAAAAAGTCTTTAACTCCAATGTTAAAAGGTTTTTCCAAAAGCTTTTGCAAATAGTGAAAAACTTTTAAAAAGAGTACATTAGAGATGCTCTAAGAGAGAAAACATAAAAATTGTCTATTTTAATATTATTTTTTAATATTATTTTAAAATTTCAATAAAATAAAAATGATATAAATTAATAATTTTCTAATTAAATACTAAAGAACATATGATCTAATTTTTTTATTATTATATTTGTTTATTTTTCAGCAAATTCAACCAAAACCAATGAGCCTATAGGTGACATTTAAAAAAGGGCTTTTTGGTTTAAAATCCTGGGCAACATTTGTTAGAATTATACTTCCTCCGTCCCAAATTAATAGTCTCTCAACAAAAAACATATTGTTTTATAAAACATCACAATCACTGCATTCTTTCTTATTTTTTTGCAAAATGACACTCTTACCCTTATACAAATAATTAAAACTTTATACATAATTTGTAATTTCTAATACCACTAGGTGTAATATGGTAAATTCGTTACATTACTTACATATATTATTGAAATGAGAATATAATTTTGAGACGTCCTAAAATGATATAAGGGAGTATAAATTTAGGACGAAGGGAGTACCAAATATTGGATTTTAAAAGGTTTGTGCCTAAAGCAATGAAACCATATACCAAACTGCCCTTAATACTTTTTTGAAAACAAAAAAAAGTCACATGGAAACAGATTATGAACAAAAGCATATTTTCCATTAAATGCAAACATGGCCTGAAGATATTATTGGTGGGATACTTTGTGGCAAATTCTAGTTCAAGTGAATAATTAGGCCGATGAACGTGTGGTGTTGACATAATAAGTTCCAGAATAGTCTAGAGAATTCAACTTCGAATCACCAATAATTTGTTAAGAAATAAAATAAAATCACTTTTTCATTTTACTTTCCTTGACATGATATTATTTAATATATCTTGACACTGACATTATTTATGGACAAAAGAATTGTAATTGTCGTTATTAAAATGTGAGAAAGCCCAAAGTTTAGATATAAACGATTTCAAAAATGTTGCACTAACCTTCTAAATTAAGAAGAAAAAAATTACTATCCGATTTGAGTTTGTGTATCATCGATTCACATGATTAACAGGTAGGGGTGAGCATCGGGAAGAAATCGACCCGTCCCGACCTGATTCCGATTTATCCCGAAACTGAAATCGTGAAAAACTCAAACCGAATCTTGACCCGAGTTAGGCCCGAGTCCGAACCTAACCGAGTTAAGCCCGAGTTACTCCCGATTTGTGTGGTTTTCTTTCGATTCTGAATTAATCCCGAGTCTCGAAATCATGAAAAACCCATCCCAAATCCCGACCCGAATTTGGTCAGTTTGCGCCGGTCAGTTTCGGTTTCGATCGATTTATGTCGGTTTTCAGTTGTCGGTCAGTTTTGCTCACCTATTAAGAAGAGAAGCACATGTTAAAAAAGTGGTTAATTGGGTTGCACAACTTTTATTAGAGATTTACGTATAGTTGAGTTGTTGGTTCGTGCCATAAAAAAAATTGTGTCATATTATTATTTTTTTTTATAACATCAAACTTATCATAATCAATGTATTTAGATCAGGGTAAATCAGATTAGGTCAACCGGTTAATTCGGGTTTAACAAAAAAAATAAGTCATATTGACCCGGGTTTTATATTTTCGAAACTCGGCTAAATCTGCCGGGTTTGGGTGACCCGATTCTCGTAACCCAACCGAATTTCAATTTTTTTGGGTTTTAAAAAAAATGTAAATTTTACGTATTTGCGACGGTGTTTTATTTTCACATATTATATCGGTTGGTAAAAAATTTATATATTTAATATACGGAAGTTTTTATGGTTTTTACATTTAATTTTTGTTAATTATTAAGAATTTTTTTTTTTAGAAAAACGGGTTAACCAGGGTTGACTCGGACCCGATGACTCAACCAGATCAATTTAAAAACCGGGTTTCAAAACATTTATCATAACACCAAAAAGTGACTCTCTGTTTTTTTTTTTGGAACACCACACTTTTTGGTGTATGATGACCTCACCATTTTTTTATAAATTTAATAAGTTAATTTATTTTAAACTAAAAACTTAATATTTTATTAATAAAAGTAATAATTAAATTACAAATAAAAAACAATACATAAAAGTTATAATAATTTTATAACTTCAAAAAATCACTTCTCAATGATTAATGTTCTACAAGTGCTCAACTAGATCGTGTCGAAGGTCATCGTGAACTATCATATCCCGAGATTCTTTGTTTCTCATTCGATGTGTCACACATTGTTCTGTATAAGTTCGTTCAATATTCACATTAGGCGAAGTGTACATATCTCTATACATTAATGTCGAATTTTGGTTTTTGAATATCATGTTATGTAGTATGATGCAACAATATATGATTCTCTTAATCGTGTTGACTTGATAACATCAAGCAGGTTGTTGAATAATTGCGCATCGACCTTGTAAGACCCCGAACGCTCGCTCGACATCTTTTCTTACACTTTCTTGATCTCTTTTAAATTTCATTTTCTTTTCGTGTGTTAGGTCGAGAGTAACGTTGACCGCATAGGTGATCATTATCTCAACTAAGGGTGATGGTCATCGGGTCGGGTTTATCGAGTTTGGATCAATTAAGTCGGGCTGAATTCGAGTCAAGGCTAAAAATAAGTTACTCGAACTTGATCCGGTTTGTACTCAGGTTCACGGGTCGAGTCAATTTGGGGTAAGTTCAACCTGAATTCGAGTCAAGGCTAAAAATAAGTTACTCGAACTCGATCCAATTTGTACTCAGGTTCGCGGGTCGAGTCAATTTGGGGTCAGGTCAACCTGAATTCGGGTAAAATATAAAAAAAAGTTGTTTTTCAATAGAAATTATATTAAATATAAATTAAAAAAATATATTTTCTTATTCGAGTTAATTGGGTTGACCTAAACCCGAATTAGACATAATTTTTCTATCCAATTTCAAACTCGGGTTAGTTGGGTTGACCCGAATTAAAATTTGAACCCAAGTAACCTGACCCAAATATGCTCAAGTCGGATTGAAATTATTAACTCTAAGCGTTACTTCAGTTTTTTCTGTTTTAGATCATACCAAGACTAAATGTTCATTGCAAGTAATGGTGTCAATAGATCTGACCCGACCTGAACTTGACCTGACCTGAACCCGACCTGGGTATATTTGGGTCGGGTTAATCGGGTTCACATTTGAATTCGGGTTAATCGGGTCGACCCGACTAACCCGAATTTGAAATCGGGTAAAAAAGTTATACTTAATTCGGGTTCAGGTCATCCCGATTTACTCGAATAAATTTTATTTAATTTCTATTTAAAAAAATTTTAAAAAAAAGTTTATTATATTTTACTAATACTCGGGTTGATCTGAACCCGAATTCAACTCGAGGCAGGTTTTGGTAAATTATTTTATCTACAACTTGTTTTCGATTCGACCCGAATAATCCGAACTCGACCAACCTGACCCGATTTCCTTAGGTGACAGCACCCACAATGAAAGATAACTACTACCTCCGTCCCAAAATTATTGTCCACACAAAAAAAACACAGTTTTAGAAAAAAAATTACTTTTTCAACATTCTCTCTTACTTTTTGTAAAATGACAGTTTTACCCTTAACCAATTAATTTTATACTTCTTTATTATTTGTAATAATAACCTCAAATGGGGGTAATATAATAAACTCAAACAAAATTTTCTATCTAATTTTGGAAGTTTTAAAAGTGAAGAATAATTTTAGGACAACATAAAATAGAATAGTGAACAATAATATTGGAACAGAGGTGGTAAAAAAAAAAACAATAAAAAAGAGTGACCAATTCAATTGTGTAATGTAATGAAAGGACGCGTTCTATTATTGGAGGTGACCAATCGCAAAATCGACTCCCCGTTAAGTTGTCTTTCCCAAGAAGCTTTCGAAATATTCTTTTTTTTGTTGGGTTCCTCACTTCCCATTTCATATTCAAACTCACTTTCCATTTTCCACATAATTTTCCAACAAAATGGCTTCATCACCACCATTACCATTACAACAACCAACAGTAACAGACCTCATTTCAAACCTCAAAACATGCTTCTCGTCGTTTGATTTCCAAAACGCGGCCAAAATACTCATGAAATTGTGTTTTATAAGAAGAAGAAATTGGAGTTTGATGTTAGGGTTTCGAGTTTGGAGAAGATGTGTAAGGAGTTGACGGGTTCGCGGGGTTTTTCCGAGGTTATAAAGGCGAAAAATGTTGTTGTTCCTGGTATAATGTTTTTTTTTTTTTATTGCTTTGTTGATTTTATGGTATTTGTAGAATGTAGTTAATGTGTTGTGTGTTTAAGTAGTTAGGGCGAGAATGGTGTTTCTTTCGGTTTATATAGCCGGCTTATGGCTTATTTGGTTTTTGGCTTATGTTTCATAAGCTAAACTTTTTGTGGCTTATTGTCAAACTTTTCGGCTTGTATGGGTTCATTATGACATAATTAACTTATGAAACATAAGACGGAAAGTTTCAAAATAAGCCACAAATAGTGAGCTTATGAAACATAAGCCCAAAAACAAATAAGCCCAAGGAGCTTTTAGTTTCATAAGCTTACTTTTTGTGGCTTATTTTGTTTTCGGCTTATGTTTCATAAGTTTACTTTTTGTGGCTTATTTGGTTTTGGACTTATGTTTCATTAGCTTACTACCAACAGTTTATTTCAAACCTCAAAACATGTTTCTCATCGCTTGATTTCCAAAACGTGGCAAAAATACTCATGAAACGTGAACAAGACCTTTTAAACAAGACCCATTTCTTAGAAAACGAAAACAACAACCTTAATGCCTTGTTAAGGGAAAAAGATGCTAAAATAGGGAATTTGGAAAAAGAAAACGATGGCCTAAAAAATGAAATTGTGTTTTTTAAGGGAAAGAAACTGGAGTTTGATGTTAGGGTTTCGAGTTTGGAAAAAGAAAACGATGGCCTAAAAGATGAGGTGAAAAAGAAGCAAAATGAAATTGTGTTTTTTAAGAAGAAGAAATTGGAGTTTGATGTTAGGGTTTCGAGTTTGGAGAAGATGTGTATGGAGTTGACGGGTTCGCGGGGTTTTTCCGAGGTTATAAAGGCGAAAAATGTTGTTGTTCCTGGTATAATGTTTTTTTTTTTTTATTGCTTTGTTGATTTTATGGTATTTGTAGAATGTAGTTAATGTGTTGTGTGTTTAAGTAGTTAGGGCGAGAATGGTGTTTCTTTCGGCTTATATAGTCGGCTTATGGCTTCTTTGGTTTTCGGCTAAGGTTGAATAAGCTAAACTTTTTGTAGCTTATTTAGTTTTCGGCTGATGTTTCATAAGCTTTTTGTGGCTTATTTTGAAACTTTTCGGCTATAGTCACCCACATAAAAAAAGTACAAGCCACGATAGCTACATTCCATAAGCCCACGCCACCGATTGGGTGTTTGTTTCGGCTTATATGGTCGGTTTATGGCTTATTTGGTTTCCGGCTTATGTTTCATAAGTTTTTTTTTTTTTTTGTGGCTTATTTTGAAACTTTTCGGCTCATGTTTCATAAGTTTATTACTGTATTATGACATAATGAATTTATACAAGCCACAAGCGCTAGTTTCCATAAGCCCACACCATCGGTTGGGTGTTTGTTTCGGCTTATGTGCCTTATGGCTATAAGCTCACTTTTTTTGGGGCTTAGTTTGAAACTTTTCGACTTGTATAAGTTTATTATGACATAATAAAGTTATGAAACATAAGCCGAAAAGTTTCAAAATAAAGCCACAAAAAGTAAGCTTATGAAACATAAGCCCAAAACCAAATTAGCCATAAGCCGAAACAAACATCCAACCCGTGGCGTGGGCTTATGGAAACTAGCTATTGTGGCTTGTACTCCTTTTACGTGGGTTACTATGGTTTCCTACCTTTAGGCGTACTAGTCCACGTGGTTTGAAGTCAAACCGGGTAGAGCCGTCTCCTTTTGGAAAGGTTGGTGTGTTCACTTCACGGTTGTTTGTACCAAGTGGAAATTAAACTCGAGACGGTTCACATTTTAGTTATGATAGTCACAAGCTTTTTACCACTTCGCCACCCCTAAATGGTCTGTTACGAGTACAACTTAGTTCAGTAGTTTGTCGATTGGTAGTTAAAACTTCTCTCAATGTCTATAAAAGTAAAGTTTGATCGAAATGCAAATTCAATCAACATTTACATGGTATCACTATCTACCCTAGAGATGCATATCTAAGATAAATATATAAGTACGTAACTACCTGTTATGAGAACTGATTGGTTCTGATTTTTGAAATTACGTGATTGCTTTGAATATACATATATGAACTGTGAACACCCTCATTGTCATGCTTTAAGTTCTTTTAGGCGTAACTAAAGAGGAACGAGTATGGAAAGATATCCTTTATTTTGATGTGTGGGTCAAACTGTTAAACTGATTTGTACTCTTTTGTTCCTGAAGTTGCTGTGTATCGTTTACGTTTCCATGCAAAATTAGTTTTCTGGTTATTTGGAGTGATAGTTACCGTAGTGTTTTAGAATTGGTAAGTTGTGTTTTGTTGCTCTAGACCTTTTTTAAGTTTTCATTTATGCATAGAAATGCTAAATAACGACTGTTTAAACTAAAATTTTAAGAATTTTTATCCGTGACAGAAAGTACTAGACTTCCTCCACCTCAGGGGTTCGTAGAAATACTGGACCCTAAACCCAAAAAGGAAAAAGAATCCAAGATTTCGGAAATCATCGAGATAGATGATGATGATGAAGATGAAGATGACGATGACCCCGGTGATCGCGATTTAATGAAAATGTCTTCATCAAAACGAAAAAGATATGTCAGTGATGATGATGATTATAAATGTATCTCAGTTTTGAGAAGGAGAAATGTTTCAAAAGAAGTTACAAAAGATCATAAAAACGCTAGTTATGCTGACAAAATTCCAAAGAGAACTCAACCGACATCTCATTTGAAAAGTCCATTCTGTGATTCAGATTCAGACGATGAAAAGTGACACATTTTTCCCTGCTTTTAGAAGTTAAGTAGAAAAGGTAAGACGATTAGCATTTAACTCTGAATGGTATGTAAATCTCGGTTCTTCTGTGACGTTCTTGAAGGTTTTTGCGTCATCTGGAAGGTAGGTTTAGCATAATCGATGCATTTGGGATTTTGGGAACAGGTTTATCGTTTATATATAGTAACACAGTCGATTAGAAGCTGTTACTAGTTTTGTGAATCTGTAAGTCGCTACTTTCTCTGCAGAATAATTTTGAATTGTTAAAGCGATTTAACTGTTAAAGTTTTCGGCTTTAATTTCTGTTTACTAGTTTTAATATGCTAGTTACCAAATTGGTTGGCTGTCTTGAAGATTAAATTTAATCAACAAGAGATGCTTTTTGGCGATTTTGTTAAGAACATCTTCGAAACTACACTTGTGATGATCCTCTGAGTGTCTCGAACTCATAAACAGTATGATAAAGCTATATTGCTCACTTAAGGTGTCCAAATATAGGCCTAAGTTACAGGATTGCATGATGGGTCGAACCGGGTAGTTTTTTTATATACGGGTCAAAAGCGGCCTGGCGACCAACTTTTTCTTGTCCAGTTTGATCTTATTTTTGAGATCAGCTAACCGATTTCAATATGATTATTATTAGACTAATAATCTATATATTTTTATCAAGTCGATAGCAGGTTTTAGACATTAGGAAAACGTGAGCGACTTTCTACCTGATTAACCTCTTTGACCCGAGCCAGCAGTTACCAGTCTTAAGCTAATACCTACTATTAGAACTTTTGAAGATAACATACAGCAATAATCCACCCAGTGTTGAGACGACTCAGCCTGGTATTAGCCTCTTACGCCAGATGCATAAAAGCCTGAAAAAAACTCGGTTTAGTGCAGATTTTGGTCATAAAGCCTGAAAGGACGCATCATGCAGATTTTGGTCCTACAAAGTATTGAATTATAAGGTTTTTCAGTTATGGTTATGCATTTGCAACATGGATTTATATTGAGTCATTTGCAGACACTTTAAACACAGCTACTGCTGCTGCAGCAGCAGCAGCAAAATCAGGGAAGTCCTCAGCCGTGTGTGCTGCTGCCGCCGCAAGTGCATTAGCTGGGGAAGGTATGGCACATATGCCTCGGCTTTTCAGCTTCTTATCTGCTATGCAAAAGAACCCGCCACATCAACTATACACACAAATCCTGTTGTATCAACTGGACATCCCAGGTCTAGATAGACATTGCAGCAGCCTGACCATGTTCGACATGTTCAGGATTACTATTGTAAAGGGGGGAAATACATGTGCTAAAAATGTACTTATGCGCCAATGTCATCCCGATATACAAGTTCACAAAAATCACAAGTGGGGATTTGTATCATTTCACTATCAAGTTCACAAAAATCACAAGTGGGGATGAATGATGACATCCCGATATACAAATTTTAAAAACTATGCAACTTTCGCTAATGACAAAATTCTAATCTAAATATAGGTGTTTAATGTATATCTTCTAATGAGAATCGAAACAAAAAGATTGAAATTCTATTTGTATTTCATGTGTCATGTCTTTCTCGGTATGATCGATGGCTAAATTAAAAGAGAATGTGGCTAGAAGTTATGCAGCAGACACTGATTGACCTTTCTGTCGAGGAGGTATACGAAGCCATGACTTCATCATGTCATATGCTGTGAAACCAATAGCAACCGAAGGAACAATCTGCCAAAAAACACAAATCACTGTCAGCATTGCCATAATCTAATGACTCAAATTCCAGGCATGATTTCAACCCGAAGAAAAAAAGATGTTTCCAAAGCCTAACCTTGATGTAATTAATACTTAGGCCTGCAAATAATTGTCTCCAACCTTGTTCAGTAACAATTGTTGTAATCCCCTTCCACGTATTCTTGTGTATAGCACCGCCAGCTTGCATATTCTCAACCTAAAAACAGGAACATTGAAATCATATTAATTAAAAGGAACACGTTACACACATCAGTAGATAACAAAGAAGAAGAAAACGACACAAACCTGCATTTGCCTTCTAACAACGTCTAAAGGGTATGTGACGGTTTGACCAAGTAAACCAGCCAAAGCACCACATGACAAACGCATTGTGATCGACTTTTGCTGGTCCTCGGGGACACGTCTTTTCAGTTCTTCATATATGTAAAACTTCAAACCAGCATATGGCAGAATACCGATAAGAGTTGGACCTAGTTTTAAATAAATGTACAAAACAAATTAGTATAAGATTACACTTCTAGCAACACTAGAAATTTATCATAGAGCATACGGCTTTTTTAAACATAAACTACAAGATTGGTTCCTAGTGGTCTATACCAAGTTATATTTAATAGTCCATATACGAGAAACCTGGTATCACGATGATCTTTGAGTCCGTTTACGTAAACCAGTGTCCGTAAAGGGTACAATAGTTATTTACAAATAATTAGCAGACTATGGTACCACGATGATCTTTGAGTCCGTTTAAGTAAACCAGTATCTGTAAATGGTACAATAGTTATTTACCAATAATTAGCAGACTATGGTTCACGTATATTGACCCAAGGACCATTCATGTACAAGGTTTCCACATTCCGAACCAGCGTGTACTTAGTGAAAGCTAAGAGCCAAAACCCAAGTATAAACCACAAAACCATGTGTGTAATTTACTCTATTCATTACAGTATTAATTAAGCCGCTTACAAATCTGACAAAAAAGGCATATGAATACATACCTACGCCTCGATATAAGCCACGCATCCCACCCTCCCTATAAACACTCTGTAACACGTTCTTAATGCCGCTGTATTGAGGCTGTGCAATAATACTTTTAACACCATTCGCTACACTTGGTTTTGCATCCCCAACCTATAATAAAACCATATGCAGACCCAATTATGAGTGATAGGAAAAAACATATAAAACCATTTTTATACAGACACACGCTACCATATATCTCATGCAATAACTCACTTGATAGGCGAGTTTGGTCCGGGCCAAATCTAGGGGATATGTGCATAAAACGGCGGTTCCTCCAGCTGCTGAACCGGCTAAAAGATCTACAACAGGCCCTGTTCCTAATACAGTGTAGTTGTCCAATAAATAACATCTGTATTGCTCGTATGTCATGAAATGCAATGCTGCATACGGAACTATTCGAAGAACACTAGCACCATTTCCTCTGTAACATAAGAGCGTATAAGGTGTTTAATTAAATTTTCACTACTGATTATTGGCAAAATAAGTTAAACAGCAACTCAAAGACATACTTGTAAAATCCAGGAAGCCCTTCATGCTTTAGAAGTCTTTTAAGCGATTGATAGACTCCAATAGTATGGAAACCTTGAGTACGAGTCTGGGTATCAAACAAGAAATTATGTTACTTCCTATATACTTTTTGGACTTCTAACAATAATGACATTATTAGAAGCTATATATCAATTCACTATACCAACTTAGATTCATTATTTTCCAACTAATCTTGTTCTTCGTGTTCATAGATGTATCAAATCATGTTTCGTAGTGTTCCTAATGACATAAAATGAGGGTATTCACTATACCACATAAACAGCTAAAACACTGTGACTTGTTAGCAGGTATAATATCATAGCATCAATCTCGGAAACTATTGAGTAATAATAAAATTCTGATACTGCCTTGTATAAAGGCTCATTTCAAGTGTCAGGAGCTTAACTCAAATAGAGCTAGTGTCGTTTAAATGTAATTGTTGCTTTGAAGAAATACTTTCATGTATTTTACGTTTTCGCCAAAAATAACAAACTAATAATATAGCCTAAAATTACGGTTTTCAGTTTAACTTGGTCCATACTATCAAAAATAATTTCTTCCATTTTAACGCAATTTAGTTCCTAACATCGTCTTATAGTGGTCCTACAACCCATGTACTCAGTATGCTAACACTTAAACATTGTAAACTACTCGACTTTAAGGATCATAGAACACAAACACACACAAATATATGAGCAAAATATCAATTAAAATCCCACATGCATATAACAGTAAGCCAAATACTGATGATCATAAACTATGTCCATTTCATTATACGGCAACTCGCATTTTTGTTATATTGGTATCACATAAACAACTAAAGCATGTGACGTGTTAGCAAATACGCAGTATAAGATTTCAGCAACAATCTTGCAAACTACGAGTATCAATCAAATTTTGATATTGGCTAAAGTTACAGTAGTTCAAATGTAATTGTTGCTTTGACTATGTTGAAGTAGGGGTGAGCATATCGGACCGTCAACCGGACAGGACCGACCCGAACCGGACGATTTTGGTCTGGGGTTTTGGACCATTTCGGTCTTCGGTCCGCTTGATCTTACCAAACACCTTACAATTATGCCTAATAGGACCGGACCAGACCGGTTTTGGACCATTTTGGTCCTCGGTCCAGGCCTGATGCTCAGCCCTATGTTGAAGAGATACTTTTATATATTTCACGTTTCCGCCAACTAATAAAAAACTGATAATCGAATAGCCTGAAGTTTACCATTTCCAATAACTTAGTGCATACTGTCAAACTTTTCCATATAACCCACTGTCTTTAACGCAATTTATTTCCTAACATCATCATATCCTAAAACCTGCGTACGCATTATGCTAGCACTATGACATTGTAAACTAATCAACTTGAAAAACTATACAACACGAAGAAACACACAAATATATATATACGAACCTGCAATAAAATCTTAATCCTTTCCAATGGAGCAACAGCAGTTTTAGCAAATGCACCCGCAGCACCTCCAGCTATCAACTCCTTAACATACACCGGCAACGAATCAATAGCCGAACCCTCAACCAACCCAGCCACGCCCGTTGAAAAAGACGAACCTTGTGAAGAACCCATATTCACAGAAAACGCTCTCCTAAACCAAATGCCAAAACACCAACTTATTATTTTTTAATAAACGCTAATCAATATTCCTATCCGCCTTGCAATTTGAAATACTCCTTATCCCATCTATCTCTAAGAACTCCCTTAACTAAATCACCACACAAAAACCGTCCGAAGAACACGCACAAAGACACGTTTTCCAGACAATCTTTTTCGACAATGGCAACAACCATATGCACCAAAAAACACTAAAACTATAAACTTTAACAACCTAAGATCATATCACCAATACCCAAATGTTCCAAACTTTATAAAATTTACCAAATAAAAACCTTAAAAAACACTTAAATATTACAGTATAAAATTTACCAAATACAAACCTTAAAAAACACCAACAAAAACCTTAAAAATTATAATATTTAACACAAATAAAAACCTTAAAAAACACCAACAAAAACCTTAAAATGATAAAATTAAACCCAAAAAAAAAGTATATTTTATAAACCAAGAAACTAACAAACACCCAACAAAAACCTTAAAAATTAAAAACCCACAAATATTTTATAAAAACAAAAACACCCAACTTAAAAACTTTATAAAATTAACCAAAAAAAAAATATCTTATACACCAAGAAACCAACCAAAACTCAATAAAAAAATCCAAAATTAAAAACCCACGAATATTTTATGAAAATAAAAATACCCAAATGAGATCTCTTGATAAAATCGCTAAAAAAAATAATTTTTAAATTTTTTTTTAAATAAGGAGAATAGGGTATCTTAATGGATAAAATTTTATAAATTTTTTGAATATCAAGATACCCGAATCTCCTGATAAATTAGAATTATGGATTAGGTTTTATGAATTTTTGGTTTTGATTTTGTAGATCTGTTTTTATTTTATTTTTTTATTTATTTTACAAGTTTTTTTGGAAAAATAAATAAATTTGAAGGGTTTATATAATTTTTGGATTGGTCAAAGACTCAAGTGTTTGTTTGAAGATGACCTTTTTTGTTGACTATGGCTATGTTTGGTAAGAGCTTTTCTAAAGCTTTTATAGAGCTGTTAGCTTTTTTGTTAAAAAAATAATCTAATAGCTCTGTTTGGCACAACATTTTTTTAGAGCTGTTAGCTTTTTATTTTAACCAAATAGCTCTTAAATAAAAAGCTGTTCCATACAGCTTTTTAGATTGTCAAGAGCTGTTAAAGCTATAAATTACTGATATAACCTCCAACTATATTATAATTTATTAAAAGATGTCCTATTAAGTCATTTTACATTTTACCTTTACAGTTAACAGCTAATATACCAAACACTTTTATTAACATTAACAGCTTTTTAGCTAACAGCTTACAACTTACAGTTAATAGCTTACAGCTTACAGTTAACAGCTTACAGCTTACAACTAGTTTTGCCAAACATAGCCTATTAATTTGCATGTTAATGGGCGGGTCAGATCGGATTGAGAACTGAAATGGTTTAAAACTCTAGACTAGGGATGAGTATGGTATTGGTCCCGTCCTGAATCTGTTTCGAATTAATGGGTATCGATTATTTCCTGAGGATAAATTTATGATATCGGTACCGTATCGGTAAGGGTACGGGAATCGGTACCGGCACCGGAAAATCGGGATTTTTCCGTTTTTTCGGGAGTTTCCAGATTTGGTAACGGCCCGTCCCGAATTAGTGGTCCTGAATTTTTTTCACCTTATTTCGTAGTCCCGGTAATCGTACCGAATGGGATTCAGGTATCGTGAATCGTTACGGTTCCCCGAACGGTTCGGGTTCAATTCGGGATTTGGGTCGAAATGCTCATCCCTACTCTAGACTGAAAATGGTATGGTTCAGTTTGAATCGTTCGGTTTGGATCGATATTCGATTAGTTTTGGTTTTATCATGCATAATGACGAGTATTTTGGTAATATCGAACTGGGCTAAATCGACTGGATTGAAAATCGAAATTGTCCAAAACCTCATACTTAGGACCGGACCGAAATTCTTCAAAACCTTGCACCGAGAACCGAAGTGAAATTGTACTGTCCGATTTAAGTCGATTCGATTTTAATGCTCAACCCTATGTGGGGTGTCAATTGCAGACACGAAGTCTAATTTAAAATTTATACAAAAATTAATAGATTTTGGTTGAGTCTATATATATTGAGGCCGATTTGGATCATCATCTAATCTGAAATTGATACAAAAATTAATAAATTTTGGTTGAGTCTACATATATTAAGGCTGATTGGGACCGATGATCTGAAGCAACACCTCTGACTCACTGGTATGGTAAAGCCCCAGGCTAAGGATTGACTTAGGCGCAATAGCCTGTTTAAATAGAATTGTAAACCGCCCTATCGCTACACCTGCATGTTTAGCTTCCCAACTCGTTCCCCAGATCAATGAAAATGGGAGAACTCAAACATTTTTGGTTCGGTCCTGAGTCCGGGGTTTTAGACTAAATCGGTCCTCGGTCCGATTCGATCCGATCCGGTTTGGTCCTACCATAACCCCGTTGATTATGCCTAATAAAACTGGACCAGACCGAATTAGACCGGACCGGTCCGAACTATTTCTGTCCGATCTCGATCCGAGATGGACCAGACCGAAACACGTGAGGTTCATTTTAAGAATAAATTTAGCGATCGACTCGTCAACCTATCGATGCTATTTTTTAATAATTTATCCATATTAGCAGGGTACCCGTGCGATGCGGTCACGGGTACCATGTGACTAAATTCTTCGGTGTTATAATTCGTATTTTTTTAATTTTAAGTTTTGAATCAATAGTTTTCATCTAAAAACGTGATTTGAATCGAGGGATATTATTACTTTTCGCATTATATGTAATATATAGATGAAAATTCAAGTAAAGTTAAGTAAATGATTAAAGGAAAAAAAACTAAATGCGATAAACCAATTTTCAATTAGATTTTTTATTTGATGCATTAGTATACTATAGATGCTCTTTAATGTTTGTACAATGTGCATATAATATTGTATATTTTTATAATGGGGTGTTTTATTAAGAGTATTAATTACTCATAAAAAAATTTGTAATTATTGTATGGTGGGACACTTGTACATTTGACTTATTAAATTGTATTCTTTAAACAATATTTTAGTTTGTTTTAAAAGGAGGTACATCATGTTAATTTAGTGGTACTACTTAATATTTTTTGTATTAATAGCAGAGAGATACTAATCTCAGTGAGTTAGATTATAGTTATGAAAATCAAAGAAAAAAGAGTTACAGAGGCATCTTGCCGGCGAGGGGAACTACGGAAGGTGTTATGTTAAACGGTAAAGCGGTTGATCCGCAAACCCATTATACATAATACTAAAAGTCCAAAACGATGCCAATTTCTGTCGTGTTGATATTGGGTTTCTGATGGGCTGCTTTGGCCTGTTCTTCTATATGATGTAGAAATTAAAATAATATGGTATCATTAGTACTTTTTTGGGCTTTTATTGTTTAGTGCGATAACCTTCAATATACAAGAAAATAAATTAATAAACTAAAAACCACCATAGCAGTAAAACTTTTTAGTAATAAAAAATTGTAACAGTAGCAATCATATACAAAAATTGCATTAAAAATATCATAAAAATTACTATTAAACAAAAAGTTACAATAAAAAAAACATGTGTCGACTACAAATCAGTCGCCGCAACGTGCAGGTGACTTCCCCCCGCTTGTTTAACCTGTGTGTTAAACGTTAGATATTAATGATAATGGGTTTTGTTAAATTTATTTGGGCTAGTCCGCCTATATTGCATCTAAGATACTCTAAAAATACTTATATGTTGTAATTGTGAACGGAATGAATATGTAGCCAATTATATATTCTCAAACGTGGTATCAAGCAAGACTATTTTTTTCTTTTCTTTTGGTGGTCTTCAACTTCCCATGTACTTTTAATTAGGCATGAGAGACCTAACATCGAGCTAAACCGATAAACCAAACCGAATCGGATAATTTTGATCCGGTCTTCGATTCGAGGTTTTAGACCATTTCGATTTTCAGTCCGATCGATCGATTTGATCTTACAAAAAATCTCATTGATTATCTTTAATATGATCGGATCGGACCAAGAACCGCACCAGACCTGGTCAAGCCACACCGAGACGGACCATTTTGGTCCGGTCTCGGTTCGAGTTGTCAGACCATTTTAATTTTCGATCCGATCCAAACCCGATGCTCAGCCCTACTCCTATCACAAAATTTTAGTATGCATCATATTGTCTTGAGATATTACAAAACGAAACCTCACAACCCACATTGCATGGTCTGTTATTAAAGAGAACCCAGTCCACTTTAGCACATGGCCAAGCCCAACAGTCCAAGACAATATTTTAGGCACTGACTCGAGTTCTATGTTGATTATGTTTTAGTTCGAGTTCAATTCTATTTAATTTTTGATTTTTGTACATAAAATCAAAATTATAGATACCTATATACATGTCAGGTCACCAAAGCACTTTTCATGCAAATAGTGTGACGAAAAAAGTTATTTTTAGAAGCATTTTGTAACTCTTTTTTAAAAAGTAGAGGCATTTTTTTTATCCATCTATTATTAATGGGTTCAATGGATAATATCAAACATCAAATTTTTGTCACTCGACGAATCTTTTATATTAAATGTTTTTTTTCTCGACTTTTAAAAAGGTATTATTACTTTTTTTTTACGTTTTTATATATTTTTTTTGCCCTTCTTAGCCTCCACCCGTTTAAACCGTCGCCAAGCTATATATCCAAAACCAAGACTGAACCAAATTTACTCGATTCAATTCGATTCGATTTTCGAGTACATTTGCTCGACCCTACTCCCGTCACCCAATTTTAATATGCATCATATTGTCTTAAGATAGTACAATACGAAACCTCACAACCCAGTCCAGTTTAGCACATGCCTAAGCCTAACAGGCAAGTCAACTTGCCCAACAGTCCAAGACAACAACAATGGGTATTTTAGGCACAGACTCTATGTATGTGTTTCAAAATTAGGGTTCTCTCTTATCACACAGCCCCCTTGGTTGTGTTTGTTGAAATGAGCAGTAGCTAGCAAGAGCAGTGAGCAGTAGCTGAGAAGGAGCAAGAGCAGAGCAGTGAGCTTGAAATGAGCAGTATCTGTGAGCAAGAGCAGTGAGCAGTAGCTGAGAGCAGGAGCACTGGAGCAGTGAGCAGTAAGAGCTGTCGTAGCTCACCGCTCATTTGTTCACCGCTCATTTGTCACCGCTCCTTAAAAAAGCATTGAAAAACTAGCATTCCTAAAAATTAGCACCGCTCACCGCTCTTTTAGCAAAGGACTAAAAAAATCATAACGCTCACCGCTCCTTTTGCCAAACAAACATTAAAAATCAAAATGTTTTTTTTCACCGCTCACCGCTCTAAAAAGGTTCACTACCGTTCATTGCCAAACACAGCCTAACACTCACTCACTCTGCTAAAAAAAACATGCTACCTGTTTGGTCTGTAATCATTTGGTTTGAAAGGAGTGTATGGCACGTGGCATGGGATAATCTTGTTGTGATCTTTGTTGCAACAGATGTTTTCGGAAATTATAACATAAAGGTAGTAGATCCAATTTACAGATTATCTAGTTAACTTACATGATATTCTCTAATGTTGAACTGGCTCATATAGTGTTTGACCAATTATATTAGATCGTTTTGGTAAAAGCTCGTAACGGGATCATCTAACAAACATAAATATGATGCTACTAAGTTGTAGTAAGTTAATGTAAATGAAGTTAAGGTAGGTTGATAGAAAACTTATTGATATTGTTTATGTTTTTGAAGTGAAAATGCTATGAGATTTGGTAAATTTGAGTGGTGTTAATGTGAATCAGGAGAGCCCTGGCTGGAAGAAAGCCTTCGTTGTCGCAGCTGGCCTGGTAGCTCTTTGTAGCTGGTCCTGCTGCAGTGGGCTTCACATCGAGTTAGGATGCGACACAGGTTAGATAAACAATATGGAAAACATGCTACATATAGTATGAAAAAATTGACAACACAAGTGTTTGTGTGTGAACAGCTAGGACCAGACATGCGACAGACATGAGAGCTTGGTGCTAGGGTCGAGGAGCTTTTGCAGTCGGGTAAACATTTTTAACGTGATTGTTCTTGCTATGTCAACAAGTACGAGTGTCGTGGCTCTAAATAGTCCTTTATAACAGGATATGAACAATTTGCAGGTGGGCGACTAAGGTGGATATACAAGCAACGATTGTGACAGAGGTCGTGGTGGGGGCTTGGTGAATGCATTTCAGGCATCAAAGTAAACAAGTTACAAGTGAGTGTATGAGTCGGGGAAACCGAAACAGGTTTTAAAGGGTGAAAGTAATATGAATAGCCTTTATTTTGAGAGTAAAATGTACTATGTAAGTAACTGGTGACCTTTGTAAGAGTTTTATTCTGTGAGGTGCTAATTTCTCTTTTATTGCAAGTAGTTTACTACTATGTAGAGCATAAGCATATAAATATACTTTATATTTGAACAAAAAAAAATGCATCAGCACCAAAAGATGCATAGAATTGCAAATGTACTGCCTTTTTACAACACTCCTTTAAAACCATACCATGTGGCCACATAGATTTTTCCTTACCGTATCATGACGGCGCATAATCTTCAAAGTGTTGGTGGAAGCATTAGAACCAAACCCACATGACTCTCGGAGCATGGTATCATTAGAGGTGGAAGCTCAAAGCATTCTTTCCTTATAGGATGGACCACAACCAAAGTAACTTCAATGTCTACATCAGCCCTTGAAGATTTAGAGAGAGGTTTCTTGCGCAAAAACTCCAAATACGGGTCCTCTTTCAGCTCAAAGACATAAGTATGGTCAGTAGTTCCAGTTTCTGTTTGTTTAGATTCAATTATATGGAAACATAAGCTGCAGGTTATTCTGTTATGATCAAGGTGAGTATGGTGTATAGGATGAGGGTATAGATTCTTCTAGGACTCGTTTGTCATGAACGATCGTAAGGTGACGATCGATCATCAATGATAAGAATTTGCAAGAGACTAGATTATAAATTTACAATCACATCTTATGGTGGATTTGTCAATTCACTCTAAATATTTCATTTATGTTGCTACTGATAATTAATGTTGCTAACATGCCAACGGTTTGACAAGATCCAATAATCACTTAAATCTGACCCGTTTTGATATGATCCGATAATACACTAAGGCTGAAGGGAGTGGCTCTCAAGCCACGAGCGAGTGGGACTAACCCACGGGTTACTTCCATCCCTCCTCTAATAACTCGTGCGTGAGTAAGTGGCACCGAAAAAAAGGGGCAAACTCACCCCAACGAGTTTTATACATGTGGGCCCAAATGTTTTTTATTTTTTTAGGTTAGGTTTAATTTTGGGTGTTTTTTGTGAGTATGATGTATTAAATAATAAAAAATAGATAGTGTGAGTGAGTTTGGGCGAGTGTCAATACCCTCGTGGGTGAGTTTTAGTGAGTTTGTTAAAAGCTGATGTGGATGTAAGTGAGTTTACCCCCACTCCCTCTAGTCTAATTGATAGACTTTGCCTGAATGGAAAGTGTTGGAAAATGTTTTGCAAAATATGGTTTTTGCAATACTTTGGACATGATTTTATATATGTATATGTTATATATATTCGTAGTACTTAGTAGCTTTGCGTTCTCCTCGAAGAGAGCTTCGCAACGAGCTAAAGTATGTCCAATATGGAGTTAATATGAATGAGATATCGTGTCTCAAAGTGAGTCACGTGAAACACAATATTTGGAAAATATTTTGTCCCACATCGCTTGAAACATGAAGTAAAAACATGTTTATAAGGAAATCCTAGTTTCTACCTTACAATATTCATTTGTGGGTTTTTACTCCCACGCCTACGCGCGCGAGGGGTGCAGAAAGTGGGATTTTTAGGCCAAAAACGGGTTCAAAGCTACTGAACTTGTGCACGAATGCAGCTCCGAAATCTGCTTGGGTGCGGGCAAATTCGGTATATTTTTTGCTGCTTATTCGAATTTTTCCTTCCAGGTTTTTTAATCTATTTTAGGAATAGATACAAACTTATTAAATAAGTTTACAGAAATATGTTTTGTGTATTAAAAGATTTGCGAATCTGTGTTAGTAATAACAGATTTTCATGTCAGTTTAATTTAGGAGCAAATATTCTTTCTTGGTAACCAAGGAATATAATGCCTATAAATTAAACTTGAATTTCATTCATTCAGGACATCCAAAAAAACGCAGCTTTTCTGCATCAAAGCTCCATCAATCTTTCTCAGTCAGAAACACACACTGTATCCGTGATCTTTCAGGCAAGTAAGTCAAGTCCGGCTGTGCAACAGCTTTGGACGTTGTACCCTGGGAAACAGACGGTGAATCTGTTTTAAGGGAAGCGTGTTTAACACGTGCCTCGTCTTATTTTAATCTTACTGCTTTTGTTATTACTGTTATTTATTTTCTGTTTTCTTAATTTCTGTCAATTTTATTTGTAATTAGATTTTATATAATAAAAGTGTACACCGTTTCCTACAGAAAGAAGCGTAAGACCTTGTGGATAATATTGAAAAAAGAAGGGGGCAAAGTAGAGGTGACAAATCATTGCTATTTTGGGATTTTTTTGGTTTATTTTTAAAAAATGGTGGGCACTTTTTATTCATCCATTATTATTGATGGTTTAATGAGCACATGTAAAACATTAGATGAGCTTAATGGGTGTATGTAAAACACCAAATTGGACACTCGATTGATTTTTATTTTTAATGTTTTTTTTCCAAAGAATTAAACAAGTATTATTTTTTATTTTTTTTTAAGTTTATATATGTGTCTTTGCCCGTTTTAGCATGCGCTCGTTTAGCTCGTCCGTTTGGTCCGCGCCCGTTTAGCCCGTCGATCCATTTAACCCGTCGCCCGTTTAGCCCATCGTTCGTTTAGCCTCCCACCCTTTACCCGTTCGATCCGCCCATTTTACCACCTCTAGCGAAGTAAGTAAAATAGATATTTGTGCGTATTTAGATGTTAGAGAGTAATTTTCTTACACTAGTCGTGGGCATTCACAACATTAGCTAGACAAATTACTGATTGAGCAAATCGACACCTAAGTAATAATTTCGATTGAGGGTATTCTTACTTATAAATAGCAACTAGATTTATGCACTTACGGTATATTCGCATGTAGATATATACGGTAAAATTGTAAATAAAAGGAACATATTAAGTGTTTGTAATCCAGGCTAAATAAAGATTAGGAAGTGATATTTACACATATCAATTTTATTCATACACATAACAAAATTATGTATAGACCATTATACCTTTTAAATTAAGATACACTTATTACATTCTCTTTTAATTATTACGTCAAACCACCGTCACCAATTAATCCATCACCGATTTATATACAACTGCCTAATTTATCATTTTACATAGTTAAATCACTAAGTTTTTATTATAGTAATACATATATAATTATATATATATACGACATAGGAAAAAACCTTGTAGTTTTTGTTTGTTCATCAAGGAACTACAAATGCATACCATAACCATATAAAGTAGCATATATTTTTTTTGAACGACATAAACTAACATATAGGATAAATAAGATGCTCGTAAATTGCGGCTTAGTACACTTAGAAATTTTGAAAAAGAAATATTTTATATTGTGCAAAACCAGATAGAATTAGATGGATGATGAATGTTGTTGTGTATATATTGCATTATGTACAAAACATCTAATATGCAGTTCAAGGTACAAATATTTTATTATTGCATCATAAAATCGAAGTCGTAGCAGTGAAAGATAATTTAGGCGATCGGAAAAAGTGATCGTTAAATACGATGGTTGTTTTAATTGAGGCTTCTCGAAATATTAATAGTGAGATCGAGTACATCGTTTTTAACATTGTTATAATTCAGGCGGAAAACAACCGAGTCTAATGCAGGTTTGAGAAGGTCAAATGTGTTACTAAAGATAAAGAGAGCATTAATGTCTATTCACGTCTAATTTTATGTGTATGTATCAAATTGTTATGTGTACATATTAATTGCCTAAAGATTATTAGGATGAACCCAACTACCAAACGCACTCCTTAACCGTCGAGATGAATATTTAATTTTCATTACTTTTGCATTAATTGCCTAACAAACTCAACCCTATTTCTAAAAAATAATGTAAAAAACTTGCTTGTATTTAGCCCAGTTATATCAGAATCAAACTACACTACTTCATTAGTCTTTTCTAGAGCAGAGTTCCCAAATACTTATGCTTTTGGCATATAATAATTGGAAGGGGAGATAGTAGTGAATCAGATATCTTTTAACAAACAAAGCAAAGATGGATATGTACATTTATATTTTCATCAATACAAACAACATGAACGAGAATAATATTTTTGATTCAATTCATTGTCATTCCGCTTTGTTTCCGGTTGTGATTCACTGCAACAAAGCAAACGGCACCCTTACGAACATGAGATGCTTGAAGCCTTGAATCACTGAATGTGTACTAAAATTAAAATTCAAACGGAACTTGTGTACTAAATTAAAAAAAACATAAAAAACTTGTACCCTCTCCCTCTCTAATTTTTTTTTACGTTTTTTTATAATTTTGGATTTGAAATGCACAACGGAAAATGCGAGAAAAATAATGTTTAACAAGTTAAAACTATTAAATAACAAAAAAGCGAAATCAAAAGTGATAGAAAATTATGTTAGGGACAAAAGAAAAATAAATTCTGAACATAATTTTTTTTGATAGGTATATGTCAATAGCGCCATCCTAAAAAGTCATTTGTATCTCTTTTTGTTTCTTTAATCTTTTTATTTTAATTATTTTGTATATGTTTTTATATTTCATACGCACAAAAACACTAAAAAATGATAAATAATATACAGTCTTAAGGAGACAAGGCATACCATTCGAGACGAGTTCGAGCTTCAATATACTCGGTTCGAGAATCTCGCGAGCCTTATAAAACTTTACTTAAATTATATTTTTACCCTTTTATATACATAAATTGAGTCAAGACGAGCTTGAAATACCAAGTATTTATCGAGTTCGAGCATAACATGTATGAAATAATCGAGCTCAAGTTTTACATAACGAGTTAAGCTCAAAATCTAAATATAAAACTCACTCGAGTTTAAATCGAGTTTTATTATTCGCGTCTAGCTCGAGCTTAATAGTGCTGGACTCCCCTCAAAATTTTAAGAGCATTTCCAATGTGTAGCCTATATAAAACCACGTCACAAGTTAAGTACTAATGTTTGTTTGTTTCATTCCTGAATTGTATGTAAGACCGGACCAAACCAAAAGTCGAGCATGAAATACAGTGCAGACCAAAGATCTGACCGGAAGAGGTACGTTATGGTCCGGTCATTCCGGTCCAACTACACACCTGCCCACCCGAATTCATTTCTCATTACTTGTTGCTAGGTTTGAGCATCGGTCTAAGACCGAATCGGACCGAAGACCGAAGACCTAAATGGTCTGAAACCTCAGAACCGAAATACTCCGGTCCGGTCCTGGTAGGTAAAATCGACATGGTTTTTTGTAAGACCGAACCGGATCGACCGGACTGAAGGCCGAAATGGTCCTAAACCCTGGATCGAAATTATACGGTCCGGTTCAGTTCGGTATGATTTTTCGGTCTAGGTCGGTTTTGGGTTTGCCAATAAGTTGCACAACTGCTTTATCTACCTACCCTCTGCTATATGATTAATATACATATCAACCTATTTTCATATCAAATATCAAACCCATCAAAATTAGGGTTTCCCACTCAACACATGGTACTTGTTTGTATTTTCGTTAGATCTGTTATTGTTCGGTTTGAAAGGCTTGTGTGGCATGTAGCATGGGATAATCTTCTCGTCATAACATAAAGGTAGATCACAGCTTAGGACTCGGACCTCAAGTAAGGAAAGTTTATCTCGGACGATAACTTATCCTTCTCAACGAGAAATTAATATTTCTTGGTCATGAGCTTCTTATAAAAACATTCCAATTTTTTAAGTTCATAAAAAACGACTTGTAAGAAAATGTCAGCTTAGAACTCGAACTTCAACTTAAGGGAAGTTTATCACGAATGATAACTTATCCTCCACAACGGGAAATTAATTTTTCTCGGTCATGAGCTAGTCACAAAACATTCAATGTTTTGAGCTCATGTAAATTGGAATATATTTTTAAACCGTTGAACACAACTTTTCAAGAATTTCTCTAAAGATATTTCTAAATCTTTCAAAATTGTGTGTTCAAATGTAACATCCCACTTTGATAAGTGGACCGTTACGCGTAATTATGGCATGTTATCAAAGCATGCAAGGAATATGTACTAAACATAATGACCAAAAGGGAAAACCCGGAATCAAACATCGGTTCCCAAACATAAGACCAAAACATAAAATAAGGTAAATGAAATGAAGAATGACTAAACAAGCATAAGTATATGCAGGCAAAAGGAGAAGAAGTCTGAGGCAGCTTCCATCCTGTGCACGCCCTCCAAATGCTCGAGTCTGTCCATGGGTACCTGCCGTTTTGGGACATGGAAAGGAAAGTAACAGTTGAGCAATACGCTCAGCGGATATATGACATAGTATGAATGACATAACGTAATAAAGACTGATTAGCAGCAAAAATGTGTAAGTCCTGGAAAACCTGTTATAAACTAGTAAACTGGTTTTATAGTTTGAAAAGCCTTATGTTTATAATATGAAAACTGTATTTTACATGTAACCAAAAGCCCATATAGGTCATAAAGTATCAACGTGCATGAATACTTAGAGGGGTGACCTTATCATGCAATTAGAAGGGTTGCCTCTAATTAATTAAGTCTGGGTAGGAGGGGTTAACTCCATGTGAAGGATACAAGGCACACACCACATTCACCTGAAAAATACCGCTAATACATGTAACTAGTATGCACCTATACGCCCCACATGATAATATAATAATAAGGCCAAAAATGAAAGAGACGCCACGAGCTATCACTCCGCCGTGGTGAAGTCATAACACTCGTGCCTCCAGTGTTATGGTTATGGTACCTCCATAACTAGACAGAACTGGTCATGCATGTATATGGCTTAGGCATTTAAAACTAAACATAAGCAGATCAAGACATATAAACATATACTTGGGAAAACAGTTGGCTGCATACGAGGAATCCTAATAAGGAAAAAATGTCCATACTGAAGGACGGGAAATCCGTACCTTATGTCCAGTGAACGAGGAAAGATGGAAGGATGGAAAGTCCTACTCCGATCGCACTAATGCTAAATAAATAAGGGACATGTATGAGTTGTATGATTACTGAGCATGTTACTGGTTCTTGTATGTTCTTAGCTTGTTTTATATGTTCTTGTTGTATTTATTGTTTTAAATGATATAATGTATTATTCGTGTATTTCATGTATCCTGATTATATATATTCTTGTATTCTTGTATTATTATACTAGTAGTGTAATAATAAGTAACTTTCTAAAAATAGCAGGTTTCTAAAAATAGAAAGTTTCCAAAAATAGACCAGTTTCTAAAAATAGAAAGTTTCCAAAAATAGAAAGTTTCTAAAAATAGAAAGTTTCTAAAAATAGAAAGTTTCTAAAAATAGTAAGTAGCTATTTTTAGAACTGTAGGGTGACTTATGGATATCCGTGTGAAGTGGATGATAATTGTTTACATGCATAACAAATCAGTGAGGTCGATTTTTTTTAATTATGGTAATTCTCATAGATTATAGTATGTAATTTATGTAACGAGGAAACCACGAACAAGTGAAAAGATGCAAGAAGATAATACTTTGGTTGGCAGCAAACTAACCTGGAAAATTTGATTTGTATAGTTCAAAACATTTAGAACAAAAACAAATTTAAATTGAAATTATCAGAAAATATGGGCTGCAATAAAAAGGTCATAACATGTGGTACATGACTCCGTTTCAACATTATTTGTATGTGAAAGCGTTTGTTCTTTCTCATAATGAATATATTTGAGTCACAATTATACATAACTAAAGAGATATTTTCAACTCATCAGAGCTTCTATATATACATACTTATTATGTATCAATATATATATATATATATATATATATATATATATATATATATATATATATATATATATATATATATATATATATATATATATATATATATATATATATATATATATATATATAGGCGAATTATATGTAGAACCTGTTTTAGTTGTAGAACTATGTAGAACTATTTTAAACCAATCAGAATTTAGAGTTATTATTATTATTTATTTAATTCATAAGGGTATAATAGTCAAAACATATTTTCATTTTTTTATCTAAAAACATTTTTTAAGTTTTTGAAATTATTTTTATTTAATTTTTATACATGTTAAAAAATATGGTGCAATGCTTTTTTTAAATTGTATTTTTACATAAATGTTATACATATGACTTATAAATTTACAAAACACAAATGTTAGATTTGTAATGAGACAAATAACATAAGTGTTATTTAATTTTACCTAAACTGATACACAAATGTTATACATATAACTTAAAAGTTTACAATAAATAATCATTATATTAAATGTGCTTGTTTTCTAGAAGTTATATATAAGGTTTAAAAACATATATATATGCACGTCTTTCAAGAACATCTATGCACATCTTTCAAGAACATCTATGCACATCTTTTAAGAACATCTGTGGACCGCAAAAACATTTATGCTCGACAAAAACATCTATGCGCGACTTCGAGAACATTCATGCACCGCTTCAAGAACATTCATGTACGGCTTCAAAAACATCTATGCACGGCTTCAAGAACATTTATGCATGCCTTAAAAAAAACACCATTGATGATCTTCATCACACCCGTCATTTATATGAATGAGTAATTATCCTGAAACAAATGTATAAAAAGCCATTTAGTTAGATTTTTTTTAACATATTTAGTTGAATTTAGCATCTATAAAAAGAAATAATCGAACAAAGAGGGCCAACATCAGTAGTAACCATTCCACTTCTTATAGCAAAAAAAAGATAAGAACATTGACTTTCCATTGCCAAAAAATCAAGTTATTGCTATAAACTTTGTTATAAAAACGGCTATGTGAATAATGAAATGCATGATTACAAACAAGTTGTGATCTGAGTTAAAGATAGCAATAAGCCAACAAAATCATTACTTATCACACATGTCTACAAAATTAAAAGTAAAAAATTACTGCACTATAAAAAGCTACATAATGAATACAAGTCAAATATAATAAAAATTATATTCTGATAGTATACCTCCAAGATCTATCTGAATGAACCATTACCGAAATCAATTATGTGTTTGTATATTGACATGGTTATATAAGAGAAAACCCACTAGTTTTATTCCGTATTCCAAACAACCCTTACTATATTTTTAATCAAACCACCAACCAGCCATGTTTATTTTTTATAGATTTAAATAAAAAAATAACTTTACATGAACACTTATCATATAAGAGAAAACCAATGGTTTAATCCCGTATTCGAATTGAAGAGTACTTGTTAAATTAATCTTATTTTTAATTCCTATACACAAAACTTAAACAAACGGACTATATTAAACAGATGCAAAAACGATTTATGAACAAACCAGGATAGGTACGGTAATCTTCATATCACTTGACATGTTTGCTCAACTTATTGGATTTTTTTTCGTCAAACAATGATCAGTTTGAGAGAGAGAGGCAATAAGTTTTTAGATGGTTGTTTTAAAGTTTAGAAAAATGGATCTAGAGATGCTATGTGACAGAAGATGGTAAGGTTTTGTTGGTGTTCACACAGGTTAATTGATATAGGGTCGTTTAATTGCAGTCGTGTCGATTCGATCCGCTTGAGTTTTTCGGATTCACGGTATAGGTTATGATGGTGCGGCTAGGGTTTGGTTGGGGAAGAAATTGATATCAAAATTTTTAGATCTGAGACAATTAATGAAAAGATGCAAATGAAATTAAGAAAAAAAACAAATCAAGTGTAATACCAGTTATACCCTTCCTGCTATTTTTTTAGTTAAAATGAAGACCTTTGTCTTTGATGTAATTGCATTTTTTGCACTTTTAATATTAACCTTTGATCAAACTCATTCAATGATCAAGATTCATTTAAATAGTTTTGCATGGTTCTACACTTAAATTAAGTTCTGCATATAACTCTTACCTATATATATATATATATATATATATATAGAGAGAGAGAGAGAGAGAGAGAGAGAGAGAGAGAGAGAGAGAGAGAGAGAGGCGTTATTGTGGTAACCATTCTTAAAATAAAAACAATAGGGACCATTTTGCACCGTTAGATTATTAATAATGATCAAATTTGATTAATATTAGATTAGTGGCATTTTTGTAATAAATTTAAAAACTAGTGGCACATTCTGTCATTAAATTAGTTGACTTATCCTATTATGACTATTAAATGTGAGTAATTAGAAATTTCATTTTAGCATCATTTTCTTTTCTATGAACGTAAATATCCTATTTCATGGATACTGTTTATTACTTGTAAAATTGTTATATTCATATTTGTTTATCATCCAACCATAGTTATATTATTTTAATACTTTTTGAAATGTGTGATACACATTTTTTCTTCACAATAGTCACAACGTGAATAAATCTTATTGGATTGACATCTTTGTATAACAAAATTCCTATTAAATTACATCTTTATTTTTTTATATCAATCTCAAAATGGCCTAATTGGTACATATAAAAAATATTAAGTGATACGTATTAAAAAGATACACTATCAACTGAAAAAGACTCCAAGTGATACATATCCAAAAAAAATACACACCAACTAAAAAAGACCTAAATGATACGTATCCGAAAAATACACAATCAACTAAAAGATATTCAAATGCTACGTATCCGAAAAATACACCACCATATAAAAAAAGACCAAGAATACATATCCGTTAAAATACTAGTAAAATAAAAGACCTAAGTGATACATTTCCTAAAAGTACTAAAAAAAGACCCAAATGACACGTAACCAGAAAATACAAATACACAACTAACTAAGAAAAAGCTCTAAGTGACACATATCCAATAAATATATAACCAACTAGAAAATAATTAATTAATACATATGAGAAACTAACTAAAAGAAAACTAACTATAATACATATCCTAATAGATACATGACCAAATAGAAAAACTCGAACAACCAACTATAATACGTATGAGAAACTAATACACAATGACTACTCCCTATTCCCTAACTAAAATATCATCCTAAAATTGCATTTATTATAATAAGCACCCACGTTCAAATCGTTTTCTTCAAAATATCTAACATATAAGTTTCGATTATCATTTTACATGTTTAGAAAACATAATCAATCAAAAAAGGCGCAAGTGATACATAGCTTAAAAATATACAACCAATTAAAAAAAATACAAGTGATACATATCTTTAAAAAAAATACACAATCAACCAAAAAATCTAAGTGACAAGTATTAAAAAACACAACCAACTAAAAAAACCAATTAATACGTAATAAAAAATGACCAAGTGACGTATCTTAAAAGATACACAACCAATTAAAAAAATTAAATGATACATATCTTCAGAAATATACAACTAACTAAAAGATATTAAGTGATACGCATACGAAAAAATATCAAAGTGATACGCATGAGAAAAAATGGCATAATCAAAAAAGAAAAAAAACCTAATAATACATATGCAAAAAATTATATAAAGTACTGTAACAAAGAAACCCGAATGGCTTCAAAACTAATTGGTGCATGCAAAATAATATAACATTTCTTGATTTTGACAGCGAATCGAAGCATCTAAAGTATTTACGCCATGAAAGAAAATGACAAAAGAAAAGGTAGGTGTTGGTAGTTTTTTTTAACATGGTGTTGGTAGTTTATTGTAAAAAAAATAACTCATTTTTTGTCTAACACTTAAAGACGTGTTTGGCAAGGAGCGATGAAGCTTTTTAAAGCGGTGAGCGGTGAAAAAGAACATATTGATTTTTAATACTTGTTTGGTTAAAGGAGCGGTGAGCGTTTTGATTTTTTTAATCGTTTGACAAAGGAGCGGTGAGCGGTGCGATTTTTTAGAAACACTTGTTTTTCTCAATACTTCTTTTATGGAGCGGTGACAAATAAGCGGTTAACAAATGAGAGATGAGCGATGACACACTACTGCTGCTCATAGTTACGGCTCATTTCAACAAACACACCCTTAGCGACATCTGCTGCAAATAGTATTACATTCTTACAAAGTGTAAAAAAGTATTGCTAAGTTGAATTAATAATGAAAGTTATTTAAAGTAGTTTTCATATTTGAATCCAACATGTCTGGGCATAAAACGAAAGATCTGGTGTACTTTTTGGATATGTTATGACGAGATGAAAAAAGAACGGTTTTAAATTTATACGGGATTTAATAATGCTCAAATTTACTTTTGAAATACCAAATATACCCTTATGTGTTTAGTTTTTGTTTAATTTTATTTAACTACTCATTTAATTAAAAATGGAAAAAATTTCATGTTTGGTCCCTATCGTTTACACCAAAAATCAAGTTTAGTCCCTATTTCAAACTAAGTGCACAGATCATCCCTATCGTTTACATTTTGGATCAAAAATAGTCCCTATCTTGGATGGAGGTTAGTTTTGGCTGTTAAGTCTATTTGTTGGAGGGGTAATTTCGTCTTTTACTTGTTTGTCTACATATACTTCAAATAAACTCACTTAATTTTTTTCTTTTTTCATACTTATCTTTTTATCTCTCTCTCTCTCTCACATCTCTCAGCACCTCTCTCTCCTGCAACATCCTCCTCCTCCATCTAAGATCTAAAATCTGAAAAACAAATCTAACTACCAAAACAATTCACCACGTATAAATCAAAACCATCACCAACAAACAAACATTATTATCGAACTATATTTTGACTATTCTTAATCGTCACATTCACAAATTAAAGTCTGTTCATCATCATCACTTCGTTTATTCGCAGTAGACTTGGATATAGATGAAGAGTTAAAGGAAGATGTCATCCACGAGATGATTTGGGTTTGATTTGCATGGGTTTGGGTTTGTATTTGGATCTGCTTTGGTTTGTATTTGGATATGGCTTGATCTGCACGGTTGTTGTTTCTCATCATCTGCATATTTTGATTTTAACTTGGTCATACAAAAGTACACATGTCGCAAGTCTTGTCGGAATCCACTAGATATGACGGTCGATGTGGTGGTTTAATTGACGGTTGTCATCGTGGCGGTTAAGGTGGATTGGTTTAGTTAGCAGTGGTGGCGGTTTGGTTGTGGATGGCGGCTGGTGATGGTGGTTCTTGCGGTGTTTGTGACCGGATCTTATCTGGCCGGAATGTGTGATTGTAACCGGATCTTAACACAAATATACAAGCTGTGCAATGGATGGTAGATTTTTACAATATATAAGAAAGAAAGAGATTTGAAGATGACTTTAAATGAATTAATAACACCTCATGGGGAGAGAGGTGGAAGATGAATGGGGTCCACGTGGCGTTGGTGAGGAGGGATGTAGTTGGAGTAACGAGGGGGTTTAGCTGTGACTTGGGAGTAGGAAGAAGGTGGTGGTTGGGATTGGGATGAGTTGGAAAATGTGTGTGTATTTTTTGAGTGTATGTTTAGGTGAAAATGTGAAAGGTTGAAGATGATGGGTGGGTATATGAAGAAGGTTAGAATCAAGGATGAATCAGTAGAGACTAACTAGCACATCAGTTTGCCAAATGTTAATGAGATGTTCGATGTGGAGGAGCTACTTGAAATGATAAATAATACAGGAAATGGAATGGATCAAAACGGGTTTGATGAGCCTGTTGTGTCTCAGAGTTAGATAAAAACTGAGCCACAAAGTGAAAATCAGCAAGATACTTATTGGATAGAAGGTCGTTTTGGGTTTGGTTTTTCGATGCCAAAGCAGTCTGCGATGGATTAGGAGCTCGGTGACATGGGTTCGTCCGATCCGGAACCAATGAACCCAGATACTAGACCCAAGTGGGATGATAATTGGGATGTTGGTGATCTTTTGATGCCTGGACGACCTGAAGATGGTAACTTCACATCACAAGAGCTGGGGTTCGATTTTAGAGCTGATTTTGGCGTGTAAGGTGACGATAATGAGCTTGTTACTTTTATTTGCAGAAGCTGAGAGCCTGAGATTGCTGGTCCTTGTTCAATATAGGATTGTAAAACGCCAATTTTTAAATCTTGTTGGCGATCTAGTGGTAGTTGCATGTTTTTTTGTTCTTTTTTCGACTAGTCATTTTAGACCAAATTAAAGTTAGGCTATCTACTTTTAAGTACTCAGTTTAATATCAAGAGGGTTTTGGTATAGGATGTTTAACTTGTTCAAATGGTTTTGATGCATATATTCTTGGAGCAAGAATTGCCATCTTTGTTAATTTATATTTTGGATCTTGTTTAATTTTTGGATCTTTAATTTCTGGGTTTATTTTGATGAAGAATTTATTTGTGGGATGAAAAGGGTGTATGTTTGATCATGTGGGATGAAAATGGTGGGTGTTTGTATTAAATGAAGTCAAAATAAGTAAAAGACCGAAATGCCCCTCCTCTCTCAAGACTTAACGGAGAAAACTAACACCCATCCAAGATAGGGACCATTTTTGATCCAAAGTGTAAACGATAGGGACGATCTGTGCACTTAGTTTGAGATAGGGACCATACTTGATGTTTGGTGTAAACGATAGGGACCAAACATGAAATTTTTTCTTAAAAATGACACATGTCAGTATATAATTGGTTCTTATTATTTTTATTTTAAAAGTGGTGTTTACATGAACGCAAATATATATATATATATATATATATATATATATATATATATATATATATATATATATATATATATATATATATATATATATATATATATATATATATATATATATATATATATATATATATATATATATATATATATATATATATATATATAGAGGAAGGTTAATGTGAGAGCTTTTTTAAAGTTGTAAAAATGAGAACTAATCTAAAACACTAATAAAACATTGATACATAATCATATTACCAATAATACACCAAAATATACATTATTTATACAACTTAACATTCTATTGACTAATAAACGACGACTTAGTGTGTAACGTATTACTGATACACAATTAAAAATGTGATACACATACATCAAAATCTCAACAAGATAATATCATATACATAAAATGGTACATTTGATACACAACCACCACTAAATAACATGATACACGATACCAAGACATGATACAAATCACACCTTAAATCAAGATGTATCACCTAGAATTCGTCAATTTTTAAAAGAAAGTCCATCAAATTATTAAAAAACTTAGTTTTAGTTAATCTCGTTCAAAAATTATTTGAAGCAAAGTGTCATTTGTGAGATTTTAGATGGTTCTTATTTTTTCAACTTAAAAAAGTTCTCATTTGAACCGAAATCTATATATATATATATATATATATATATATATATATATATATATATATATATATATATATATATATATATATATATATATATATATATATATATATATATATATATATATATATATATATATATATATATATAGGTAAGAGTTATATGCAGAACCCATTTTTAATGTAGAACCATGTAGAACTATTTAAATAAATGTAAGTCATTGGATTATTTTAATCAAAGGTGTAGATCAAATGTGCCAAGATTGCAATTAAACAAAAAATAAAGATTTCTTTTTTAATTAAATAAAATGCTAAAAGGACAATTTTGGTATTTTATAGATTCTCCTAAAATGTTGCTATAAACTTAAGTACGTAGTACATTTTTGTCTCTTTAATTTAATTTAATACCTGGCTTTTTCTAATAACCTACAACACATCATCATGCCGTCCCATTCTTAGATCTATCACCATCACTAAAAAAAATAAACACCAATCCATTTAGATCTATCACCATCACGAGAAAAAAATAAACCCCAATCCATTTGGATCAATCAATCATCAAAAAAAACGATTGTGGATCTGTGAAGATTGCCTACGACCGACGAACCAGAAAAACGTTTCATTTGATTTGACGAAAACTAAAAGGATTCGGGTAAGATCTGTAATCGGTTTAACAATTATCTACGTTTTCTATTAAATATCATTCGGTGTTTATCTATGAAAATTGATAAGATTCTTGTCATTAATTTGATATGTGCCTCTTTTTTTCATATGTATCCCTTTCAAAACTGACCACCACTTTTGACGGTGACTATTCATATTAATTAATGCAGTTTTAGATATTTGTTTTTTCACAATCAAACTAGCAGGTTAGTGTTTGTTTGCTTATATCTCACAAATATCTTTTCCTTAATAAATTATTCATATTAATTAGGTGATTGTTTAATTTGTGCATAGATGTTTTGGTTGTTAATGGTTGTTTGCTAGTTGTTTATTCGTCATTAATTTTTAACGTTGATAGAAATGTTTGACTGTCATGGATCACGAAATATTAATTCGGTACATATATGTTTTCGTTTATGTTTTAATTTTTCGACTAGTTTTATAATTAATTTAGCATGTCATAATTTGGTTTAACTAATTCTTTTTTTGTTTTATGTATTTGTTTTCAGTGGGATGGTTCAATCATATGAACGACGGCGTGTGATGAAGATGATTAACGATTGCACTTCCGTTTTTATAAGTCGTGAACATATATTTTAGGAAGGTTGTGCATACATGTTCTCAGAAGTTGTGCATACATGTTCCCAGAAGGCGTGTATACAAGTTTTAAGAGACGTGCATAGATGTTTCTGAAGGCGTGCATACATGTTTTCAAAAACCGTATATATATGTTTTCAGAAGCAGTGAACATATGTTATAATGAATTTGATAATACTTACGTTTTTTATTCGTATTTTTACTTGGTATCCAAATTTGTATATGACATTAATGTTATATATATAATATATATATATATATATATAAATATATAATATATATAATATATATAGTATATATATATATATATATATATATATATATATAATGATATATATATATATATAACTATGTATATATATATTATATATATAATATATAGTATATATATACTATATATAGTAATATATATATCTATAATATATATATACTATTATATATATAGTATATATATATATCTATAATATATATACTATATATATATATATATATATATATATATTCTATATATATATATATATATATATATATATATAATATATATATATATATATATATATATATATATATATATATATATATATATATATATATATATATATATATATATAATATAGATATATATATATATATATATATATATAATATATAATATATAATATATATATAATATATATATATTATATATACTATATATATATATAGTATATATATACTATATATATATATATATATATATATAGATATATAATATATACTATATATAACTATATATATATATATATGTGTAATTTGATTACACGATTGTTTAATGATTATTCTAATACTTATACGAGATATTTATACGACGTAGATTGTCACAAGGAACCCTAACTCTTCTATGCAAATGGTATGATTGCTCAAATTTTAACCTAGACTACGCCTCCTATGACTCATGCATGAGTCACATCGACTCATATATGAGTCAGAGTGACTCATGCATGAGTCACACTGACAACTAAAAATAATCAGAAGCTTCTCATGAACAATCAGAAACTTGACTTCTACCATAAATCGTAAATTAAGGTTACTATCCGCCACTAACAACATATAACCGTGTTTTACTATCCGCCACTAACAACATATAACCGTATTTTTCTATCCGCCACTAACAACATCTAACCATATTTTACTATCCGCCACTAACAACATATAACAACATATAACCGTAAAATTACTAATTAAACATCAAACAACTTCTAGAATAAATCGTAAATTACGATTACTATCCACATAAACTATATCCATAAGACAGTACTATTGAAAATGGTCTAATCCGACTATAAATTTCCATGATTTGTGATAAAACTAAGTGGATTCATTACCTGACTATAAATTTCCATGATTTGTGATAAAACTAAGTGGATTCATTACCCTCAATTAGATTGTTGATGATAGGGGTTACTAACAATTTATGTAGATCTAACAACCTCAAAAGCATTTGAAATGGATTTTACTTCAAGTCTGTTTATACACTAGTCATTGTCGATAAGTTATTTCATCGACAATGACTAGTGTATAAAATTTATTCACTTTGCATTTGGGTTTACTAACACTAATAAAGCCATCAGATGGACAAATCGCATATAAGATACTAGATGGGCTCTCGTAGGCGTATGTAAAACACCAAATTAGACACTCGATGAATCTTTTATATTTAATGTTTTTTTCTCGACTTTTAAACAAGAATTACTATTTTTTTATTTTTACGTTTTTTTACGTATGTTTTTTGTCCATTTTAGTCCGTTTCCGTTTGCCTGCGCTCGTTTAGCCCGCCGTCCGTTTTGCCCCCTGCCCATGCCCGCCCAGCCCGCCCACTTTGCCACCTCTACGGCTCCGGCAAATGTGTGCGCAAGCAAACCGACTTTATATGTGGTGTGTGAGGGTGGGAAAACACAAAGACATAAAAGAAAGCATATGAAAAGAAAAACCATACAAGCGAGCATAAACATATACACATACCGACATAGGGACAACATTGCAAATTATTTATCAAACTTAAACACTATGTCATGTTTTTTGAACGAGTGGGTGTTGACCCAATTCCACATGACCATGCCAACATTTTCTTGGCAAAAAATTTTTGCTAAAACAGACTTCCAACATTCAGCTTTAAGAAAGTATAAAGTCAATGTGATTCAGCGTATTCCATAATTAGTAAAATGGGCAAGATTTGACACCTCCTAGAGGGGTGTGACTGTCTACATCTCACCTCCCCCATACCTCGGCCTGTCGGGATCCAGTATTGTTGTTGTACTTTTGCAAGCTTACCTGTTTACCTGGTAATTGTTACACATATAACCAGCCTTTTAAGTTTTAAGTATCACATTTGTATTTATATACTTTGCAAGCTTAACTGTTTGCCTGGTAATATTGTCTTAAATTTTGTATTTTTAGTGTCATAAATTTGCTGGTCTTAAGTTATCGATCTTTTTATCTTACATCATTTTGTTCTCTGTTTTTCTTTCATGTAACAAATAAATTTACCTTTATTTGGTCTCAATGTAACATGTCTAATGTTAACTGATGCAATTCATTTTGACTATTTTCACTCTCCAGAAATGGGTCTCAATGTGCCGCGGTAAGGGAGGCAACACCTCAAGAAAATTACTGGTGGCTGTTGGAATTTAGTAGTAAACTTAAATATAGTTTAGGGACTTAAGTGTACTTTGTAATATAGATTAGGAATAGACTAGTATTAAAAAGTATTTAGGTTAACTTTCTTAAGTTGGTTTATAGGAAGTTTCGTATTTAACTTAAGACGGTGCCTACCCCCTCATCTCTATAAATAGAGATGGGGGGATCCTAGTTCATTGAATCCTTCTTCCCAATGTAATCTTTATTAGGTTTATATAAAAGGGCAGTTGGGGGTATTTCGTGTGCATATATGTTTGTCGGTTCTTTGTAGTCTCTCGTGTTCGCTACTTGTGCTCGATACAACTCACGATCTAGCGGTTCCGCGATATCGATCTTCGGGTTGTTGTCGGTTTCTTACAACAAGTGGTATCAGAGCTCAAGGTTGGTTGGTCTTCGAAGATCGAGTGCTAGGTCGATGTGACGAGTTCGGCGAGTGTCGAGGTTTTGTTTTCTGTTTTCGAATTCGTTTTACGAATAGCGATCGAGAGGTAGAAAATACTAAAGTGACGTGAGGGGCCATTAAAGTTGGCCATTAATTTCTTTTATTGAATCTCACGTGAGATACTAGTATACTACAAAAGGTGACTTAATTAACTCTTTTCTATTTTATCACTATTGATAGGTAGGAAAAGAGGGTTGATCGATGGTCTTTGGTTTTTAAAAGATCGACTTCTTTTAATCGTTTTTAATTTAAGGTTTATTTAAAGACGATTAAATTGAAGGTTCGTTATTGCGGGGTTATTTTTTACTTCTTGTGATTTAAGTTTAGATCGTGGTTCGCTTAGGTACTAAGCTAGCGATCGGGTTGACTTATTCAAAATCGAGGGTTTAGGGTTTTTCAAATAAATTCGATTGCAAGAAGGATATTTTCTTGTGGTTCAAGTTTGATCGTGGTTTGCTTGTGGTTTCAACTTTACGATTGGGTTTGCTTGTTCATGATCGAGGGTTTAGGGTATATAATAAATTCGATTTGCAAGAAGTGTATTTCTTATGGTTCAAGTTTGATCGTGGTTTGCTTGGGTTTTCAAGTTAACGATCGGGTTGCTTGTTCTAATCAAGGGTTTAGGGTTATCCTGTTTAATTCGATTTGCAAGAAAGGGTTTATGCAACAACGGGTATATTACACACGGCTTGCGAGGCTTGTCGGTAAAGTTGGTTAAGAAATAACTTGACAAGGTTTGTAGCAAGGTTAAAGAAGATTCCAGACTTGTCGAGGTTGCAAGATTTCTTATGTTATTAGAAATCGGTTTTACAAAATTAAAAGTACGAAAAGGGTTACTTCAAAAGGAGTCGGGTACTTTCTTGATTCAAGGGTTGTCGATTTGTTGGATAGGTTAATTTCCAGGGCTCAATCGATATTTGAGTAAGAAAGGGTGTTCTTTTGAAGGGTTACTTGGTTTGATCGATTTCTAAGAAGGTTTCTCTTAGGGTTATATCGACAAAGCAAGGGTTTTCTTTATACAAGGGACTTCGTAATTCGTGATTGTGAGGTTTAATATATCACAAGGTTTAGCGAATTACCGAAGGGACTTTGTCGGTTTGTGATTGTGAGGTTTTTCACAAGGTTTAGCAAACAACAAAGGGTTAAAGAAGAATGACTAGTTCGATAACTAGGTTTAACATTAACATTTTCGATGGGTTTACTGTACGTAAGCATGGAGGTTCTAAACAAGTTGGGTTCAAACAACTTGGTCCTGTCGTTAATACAGGAGTCCATGGAGTACAGGTTCATAAACGTATTTGGTTTGAGGTGGAACTGCAGGGAGCTCAGGGGGATCGTGAAGCTGAGGTTTTCAGGATAGTAACGATCATGTTGCAGTGGCTCAAATACGGTTTGAGGTGGAACTGCAAGCGAGCTCAAGGGGGTCGTGAAGATGAGGTTTTTCATGTTAGTGACGATCATGCTGCAGTGGCTCAAAGACGGTTGGAGGACAAACAACCTGAAGAAAAGACAAACACGGGCTGCTTGGTAAATGAGCAGGAAAAGGTACACCTTGGTATAAAGGTGGGGGCAAACATTACGATAACCGGAGTACCTGGTCAAGAGGGTGCGGAGGGTAATGTTGTCGTCTTGCCGAGAAGAAGAATGTGAAGGAGTCTATGGAAGCTAATCTAGGGAAATTACAGAAGTACAATGCCTGGTCGACAAGGTGGTTCCCGGTTCGAGGTTCCAACACCGGTAAAGGGTGTTGAGTATCGATTATGTTTAAATGTTACTCCTAAGGTGAAAATTGTTGGAATTTAGTAGTAAACTTAAATATAGTTTAGGGACTTAAGTGTACTTTGTAATATAGATTAGGAATAGACTAGTATTAGGAAGTATTTAGGTTAACTTTCTTAAGTTGGTTTATAGGAAGTTTCCTATTTAACTTAAGACGGTGCCTACCCCCTCATTTCTATAAATAGAGATGAGGGGATCCTAGTTCATTGAATTCTACTTCCCAATGATTATTAGGTTTATAATAAAGGGGTAGTTGGGGGTATTTCGTGTGCATATATGTTTGTCGGTTCTTTGTAGTCTCTCGTGTTCGCTACTTGTGCTCGATACAACTCACGATCTAGCGGTTCCACGATATCGATCTTCGGGTTGTTGTCGGTTTCGTACAACAGTGGCATTTTGATTCACAAGACAGTTAACAGAGTAAAATCATTTTCTTATGTTTGGTGAAAGAATTTAGCAACAATTTTGTATAATGGAATCATAGTGTTGCAAGTTGCTACACTTGAATTCAATAATTTTATTCACTTTGTCTTTCTAAAAAGACATCCCTGAATTGATTCTTGTTGATATCTTGCAAAAGGTCATTACCTATTTTGTTTTAATGGATTTTTATGTCTAAATATATTGAGGTCTCTTCGTAGAGTTGCTTCGCGGAGATTACCTGTTATCCTCAATTGGATTCGACAACAGTATGTCTAAAAGGTTGAACACATTTTCGCTCTCATGCATACCGCAAGTCTAATCCGTTCAAGTTGGATTTATTTGCTAATGTCTAGCTTGTATAGCTTTGGTTTCTAAATACTTATATAGATTATTATTAGCTTCCGTCTGTGTAGTTCATATGCAGTGTTTTCATTACCCTGCCAGTTCAACCAGTTTTTCAAGCTGGATGAACCGGAAGTGAACAAACTCTCTTGAACCGCAAAAAGGGTCAGAACCGACAAAAACCAGACCAGAAGTATTCAGTCTCTGAAACTAAGCTGGAAAATCTGCAACTTGCCGGAGAAGATGCCGGAAAGCATGTTTGGAACTAGTAAAAACACAGACAAAAGTATCTTAAATCTTGCCCAAAACCTTTAAATCTTGTTTGAAATCTTAAAATCTCACTTGAAAATCGCAAATTTTGTAAAAGCACATCAGTTATTACGGAAAACCTTTTAAAACTCTGTGATCCAGCCGGTTTAATCGAGAACCGGAGAACCAATTCATCATCATCCTGTTCGACAACCTGTTCAGTTTTAAGAACCTTGTTCATATGTGCGTGTCATTACTACTCTTGGTGGCCGTCATTACTACATACTAATTCTATATCAGTTATTATTATTATTATGCTGTCTGAGTACAAGCACTTGGTTGGTAACTATGTAAACATATGTACACAGCAAAGTTATAATCTCGCATGTTCTAAACATGTTTTGAACATCATTTTGTTAGTGAGCTACTGGGCTTCTCACACAAAATATCATACCATTATAATCATAGACGTAACTTGAATAATTTCTGAAACTATGAACGAAACTACTGAAATATTAAAACTAATACTACACAATTATATTTGAGATGACGGATCAATATTTTTTGGAAGGACTAGATACAAAATTTCTCAAAAATACCTTAAGTTTTAATATAATTACAATATCAACCTTGAATCTTGGGAGAACCACAACCCCGGTTCCCATGAAAGTTCTAATACAAGCTTTTTTATTTCGTGTTCTTTATGATAGGATATCGTGGGATTCTTTGAAGAAGAAGAGTGCATAATATATATTATCTATTGTGGTCTTGTGGATGTACTTGAGTTAGACCACAAACGTGAATATATACTCCATCAGACACACTTTATCATTTGAATTTGAATTGATACCTATGATAAAATACTTAACTTATGTGTTCCACTTTTACCGGTACGTGCTCGCAAGTCGCAACTACTACTAGGATCTGTAAAAGGTTCGTTAGCTTATAAACAAACAATATGAATGTAAGAGAGCTTAGAGACAACCAACACCGTAATTTGTTTTACTACATTAACATATCAACTTACTAGTACGAACATTCATAAATTAATCAAAGCTCATCTTGAAATTAACGTTGGCACATGATCACATGAATTCCCTTCAATTGAATATCTCTGGATTTGTTTTTTCTATATTTTAATTTCTCTTTGCCCAAACGAACAAATGCACATGTACTAGTCTCGATTCGCCCATGCTTTGATTCTTATAAGATAAAATGATAATGAGTTATTAAACTATTAGATTTAGTCACTCCGATCATGCAACTCTTATATTAGGTTTAACCTAACCGAAGGAGCTTAGTTCACTTGATATTCATCTTCGAAAAACTTATGAGTTTATCAAAGAGATTTTGTAGATAAAAAGTCAAGTGTTCGAGTTTCGGCTCCTGCATACTCCAGTTAGTGTCTTATTCGCTCAAGAGAGTTGTCAGAGTTATTCTTTGCAAAATGAACGATGAGTGATGTCAAAAGATACCCAAGATCAAAATGTTTTTGCTAATTCACACATTTTGTATGTAAATTAGGTTTCACCTAAGTTTTGAGTATTAGTTAGCATTTGCAAAAGCTAAAAAAGGAAACACTAGTCTAGTGTATATCTAAGGGTTTTTGAGTCCAAACAAGAATTAGGTTAATAGGACCCCAAGATTCGATATGTAATGGAAATTGCCAAATTTGATAACAGAGTATAGAGAAAATATCATTTCAAATGAAAAAGCTACAAAATTCCAACAATTAACAAAGTATACTCGAACGAAATTTTGATAAATTTTCCTCTAGCACAAGCTAATGCTATTTTAAGAGCTATGATGCATGTGTCACATGAGCTGCAGGTGATAAGGGTCTATATGTTGATGGATCAAATACTCGGCATGTGTGACATAACGTTCTGGTCGTTGAGGAAATGTTGGGGATGATGTTGCGATTTCTGAATTTCCTTTTTTCGTCTTTGCTCAAGCACCTTACGGTGAGAATTGGAGTGTTTGGTGAGAACAAAGGTAGGGCTTGCAACAGGTCGATACTCGGGTACTAGCCGACCTGACTTGTAACTGACACCACAGGCATTGCATAGCGTTCTTGGCCCCATGGGCCAGTGCGCCATTGACGGGTCGTATCCGTGGCACAATGAAGACATTATCGTCCCTCGTCATTATTTCTGGACGAATTATTGTTATAAGTAACCTTTTTCATTGTAGCAGTCATTGCACTCTTTGCAATTGAGTCGGATGTGATATCAGACTCGCAATTAGATGACATGTCAGTAGACATGTCACGGATTTGAGAGGCCCAGTTGCAAGATGATGCACGAGAGCGTTTAGTACGGGCCTTACTTGGGACTGTCATGTTGAATATCGGGTTATTGGCCGGCCTATTGATAGTCATAGTTTGAAACTGTTGCACGTCGGACGCGTATTTGGATCGAGCTTTGATTCCGGATATTAGTTGAAACTTTTGCAAGTCTTCGTTAGAGTATGATTCCTCCACAAAGTTCGAAAGCCACTCGAACTCAGCTAAATCATCATACTATCTAATCGAACCGTCTAGTAGCTGGTTTCCTCCAAAGTTTCCCTCAGGATAGCTGGAGCCCGGGTGCGAGTTCTATCAGGTAAAACGAATGATTAGAGGAATCGGCGACGTAAAGACCTCGACCAATTCTCAAACTTTAAATCGGTAGGACGGCGCGACTGCTTTGTTGAGCCGTGCCACGGAATCAAGAGCTCCAAGTGGGCCATTTTTGGTAAGCAGAACTGGCGATGCGGGATGAACCGGAAGCCGGGTTACGGTGCCAAACTGCGCGCTAACCTAGAACCCACAAAGGGTGTTGGTCGATTAAGACAGCAAGACGGTGGTCATGGAAGTCGAAATCCGCTAAGGAGTGTGTAACAACTCACTCTGCCGAATCAACTAGCCCCAAAAATAGATGGCGCTTAAACGCGCGACCTACACCCGACCGTCGGGGCAAGAGCCAGGACCCGATGAGTAGGAGGGCGCGGCGGTCGCTGCAAAACCTTGGGCGTGAGGCTGGGCGGAGCGGCCGTCGGTGCGGATCTTGGTGGTAGTAGCAAATATTCGAATGAGAACTTTGAAGGCCGAAGAGTGGAAAGGTTCCATGTGAACGGCACTTGCACATGGGTTAGTCGATCGTAAGAGACGGGGGAAACCCGTCAGATAGCGCGTTTCGCGCGAGCTTTGAAAGGGAATCGGGTTAAAATTCCTGAACCAGGACGTGGCGGCTGACGGCAACGTTAGGGAGTCCGGAGACGTCGGTTAGAGCCTCGGGAAGAGTTATCTTTTCTGTTTAACAGCCTGCCCACCCTGGTCAGTCCAATTAATTATAGTTAGACTAATTAGGAATTTTCGAATCAATGGATCATTTCTACATTAAGCAAGAAAACACGTAGTCTAGATGAGGAGAGATTCCCATCTAGACATATTTACCGTATGTTTTAGATCATCACTTAAATTTACACAACATAGAAAGTGTTAAAAGAATCTGATATGATATTACTGTAGGTTCTGGAGCAAATTTAAAAGTGTTACAACAATCTTTTAATAAAACCGAAAGAATTTTGGTTTAACATTATGAAAGTAATGTTACAATCTAAGTGCTATACTGAATTTTAAACAATGTTAACAATCAAAATCACTACTAGAAAAAGGAGCAATAGCGACGGATTTTCCGACGGATAAATATCTGTCGCTAATCACCGACGAAGTTCTAGCACATTACCGACAGATATTTTAGTCAAATTTTTTCTATCATTTTCCGACTGAATTCTGACATATTTCCGAGAGAAAATATTCTCGTCGGAAATCTGTCGGTATTTCTGACAGTTACTGACAACTATTTTTCCATGAGTTTATTTTAGCAAGAGAGAGAATAGTTTCCATAATTTATTGTTCTACTATTATTTATTCCTTGTTTGACCCTTTTATAAAAATACTTTTTAAAATTTAAATAAAAAAACACACATTCAGATCTCATTTCATCATTATCTCATTTCATCATTGTCCCATCCTCATCACTCTTCCATCACCACCGCCCGCAACCGACCGCCGTCGCCACTGTTCCGCCGTCTCCACTGTTCCGCCATCGCCAAGGTTGATTCGTACATCCAATTATCGATTTGATTTTATTTGATCAGTTATCGATTTGTTAAGCTGATTTGATGTGATTTGTTAAGCTTATGTGTTACATATTAAGCGTATGTGTTACTTATTTGATTTGTTAAGCTTATTTGATGTGATTTGTTAAGCTTATTGGTTAAGCTTATGTGTCGAAAGGTATTTGTTACTGATCTGTTAAGTATGTTTTATTAAGCTGATTTTGGGAAGGAGTATAAGCTGAAGTCTATTGATGATGTTGGACCTGTGATTGAAGTTGGACCTGTGATTGAAGTTGGTCGGATATTCGCTTACGCTGCGAAAATCTGGGATGATTCCAGCTTAATTGCTTAGACAACCGAGGTGAGCATTTTTATCTTTGTATTAAGTATATGTGCTAATAGTCCTGTAAACGAACCACTAAATAAATTGGTTTGCTTGTTTTGCTGGGAATGAGAAAAAGTATCGACATATATCTGTGATATATCAGATGAACAACTCGAAGGGGATTTTGTTAACCTTGTCAATTCTTACAAGGTTTCATATTAAATTTGATTTGAATCCTTTTCTTTCCCACTAATTAATGACCTTAACTCTCTGATCTTGTTTCAGTCATTATGCAGCGGCAGGGACAGTAGAATTGTGCCAGGAGCTGGAGCTACTGAAATCGAAATAGCCAGGCGACTGAAGGAGTTTGCTTTCAAAGAACCGGGGTATTGCTATATTCTAGTTTTGAACCTAAAATGCGGAATATATGTTTGGGAATGATAGAAATACATTTGAGTTTGTGATGTATATTAATTTGCAGATTATCCATTGCAATTGCAAAGTATGCTGAGAGCTTTGAACTGATACCAAAAACATTGGCTCAAAACGCTCGTCTACATGTAGAGGGTATCATAGAAACTTTGTATGCGGATCATGCAGCCGGAAATGTCAAAGTTGGTGTAGACTTGAAAAATGATGGTCGTAAGGATGCCTCCACCTTGAATATATGGGATCTTTACACCACTAAGTAAGCAACTAGCAGCGCTCCACACATCTCTAATATTTACATATATATCTTATCTTTCACATGGTGTAGTAGAGCGCTTTCTATACACATATTATCATTTGGATGACTACATTTATGTCCCAAGTACATGCTGGGAACACTCCAATAGTACTACTGAAGTAATCAGTTTCATATCTCAAACTCAAACGCCCCCTTATTAATACTAAAGTTCACGAGTAACACCAAAAGCTTGTAGAGAAGTAATGGAAATAGTTTGTAACCTTGATGAATGCTGCATACTTATCTTTCCTGTTTAATATAAATGACAATGCTAAATCCTAAATCCTGTATCCCTTGGCAAACCTACAATGAGTGCGATTTTAGTTTCTGGTCTAACGTTGTCTTACATGTGTACTTGTAGGTATCAGGCGCTCCAGTATGCTGCTGATGCAGTTTGTCTTACATTGTACCTGATCAGGTATAATGTTAACCTATTGTTCCTGCGATTTCCTGCTGATCGGGTAAAGTGCATACATGTGAAATCTGCTTGAGTTGGAATTGTTTGCATGGCCCGAGTAAGATGTCATATATTTGTCTTAACTGACGCGCAACTTAAAAGTATCCGGACGTGAGTTGAGTATGAGTATGAGTATCTTTGACAACTTTCGCCTTGAGGTTTGCTTTTTACTACTATAACCTTGGCTTTAAGCTGAGTATGAGTACGAGTATCTCTTTTACGACTGGACCTTTGCCTTTTTGGGTTAGTCGGGCATACAAGATATTCATGTACTATATATTCTTATTTTAAAAATTAGAAGTACTAGAGTCGATTTCTGTTTCGAACATCAAAACCATATATGTCTAATTGCAACTCTTACCTGATGCATGTATTTTGTTTACAAATGTTTTTTTTTTTTTTTTTTTGTATTATCATACATTTTGTATCAGCTACGTATAGTTAAAGATGAGTGAGTGAATAACTTTATATACAATTTTATACCTCTTTCTTTGTCGAAACAGGATCAAGAACCTCAGAGTATGTTTGACCGTCTAATGGCCGAATACCACGTTAGCGGTCAATCCATATGGCAAAATGTGGTGCGAACTAAACGTTTACTCGGTATATTTTTAGAAAGCACATGGTATAATAATCTACAACCCAAAAGTGAGATAGAGATGATGGCACTTAAAAGTCACGGAGATAAGCTATATAGGTTATCTCCAGATGGAATGCTATCTTCGATTGATATTAGTTCCAGTGAAGTTTGTTGGTCCATCGCAGCTAACATGGCACTAGATGTGGATTTTTCATATAAAAATTCAGATTGCTCTTATTTTGTTGATTCCTCGCGAGTATTTTTGCATACAAAGGAAACAAAACCAGTGGTGAGCAAATACGATCCACTTTGTTTAAAACGCGTTGATTCGTTTTTTTCTTCCTTAAAAAAATCCGTCTTAAAAATATATGCTAGTTTTTTTCTTCCTTTATTAAAGTTTCAAGGGAGGCCTTCCTGTAAACTTCTCCCTGCTTAGCAAAGATTAGCACGTATGCGCCTTAAGGTTGGGGGGATGAGGTACGCGTATCTTATATGAAAATTGTGTCAGTTTGATTATGGCCAGATGTCACTTCACCGGTATATATTTAGGTAATAAGTTCTAGTGAATTACGTTACATTACAGTAATTAATCTCTACTGTTCTGCAGGTCCTTAATTCCACTTGTCGACCTGTTGACGATGCGGATTCCTGCACCATTTTTGTCAGCACATCAGCGTACTGATGATCTGGATTCCCACACCATTTTTTTCAGCAAGGTAGTGACCCAAGCTTTTTAAGCCGGTCAATTTGTACAGGTCTAATTTACTGCGACATAGTCTTTCTCGGCACTTCAACAAGTTTGGTGATATACTAAAAGGGTTCATTTTTTTTTTACTTTTTGTTTCTTTGCTCAAGGAAAATATAACGAGTCTTATAATCTAGGAGTCAAATAATGAGTCTCGTTCTGGTTTCCAACAATACTCATTATCAAACATTTACTCCCAACAGACTTGGAAACTTATAAATTTGATTCGAGTGTGACTAAAAACAATCAGAATTATACGACAACCTTTTCGAAGAAGAAGAGTGATTATAAAGTGAAATATTTATGAACTATTTATAGTTTAAAACTGCTGTAACTTGTTGGTTTCTTTATCATGTCAGCCTGTTGCTTGACTGTAACTTGTTGGTCTTTCTAGAAATCAAACTATAGCTTGTTGGTAGTATGTGAATGTTAATTCTTAAAGTGACTCTAATTTACCATGAAATGATCTCTTAAATATAGAGATTTATTAGTATTATTTAGTTGTTCGTGTTTTCTAGCTATATGGGAATGGAAAATGGTATAAGCGCCCGTGGAGTCTTCCTTGTCTTTAGCATTCAGGTTTAAGGCTTTGAATAACACTCTACTTTTTTTGTTTGTGAATGCTAGTAAATATTACCTGCATGAAATTCTATGCCCTTTGAAGATAACATATAACATAAGTTAGTAATTAATATTGTAAAGCACATCGGGAATCTAATGTTTACCCTTTTCCTAACTTAGTGCGTGGCTATGTTGTTGTAGGCATGGGGAACCTATGCAAATGCCCGTGAATAAGCTCGACAGAGAGATTGGCAACAAATGATTGATGCCATTATATCGGTGTCAAAGAAGTTTACCGATTCATGTCTTCCTTCTTGGTTGGATAACGTCATTTGATTGTTTTAAATAATTTAAATAATTTGATATTTTGTTATGATTTGAGTACAACTTTTGTAATTTGAATGCTAAATTTTCGCAATAGATGTATTTTATTTTGAGCTATCCATTTAATTTATCATCTCCTTTCAAGTTATTCTAGATGCAGGATTTAATAGATGTTGCTTCAATTAGTAAAACTATTAGTACTTTGCTGACAGAAAAGTGACTATACTGACTACTTTTTCTGACGGATTTCCGACTGACTTTTTCTGACGTTTTTGCGACAGAAAGTTTAAAATCACCGACAGATTTCTGACTGTCTTTTATCAGTCGGTGTTTCCAACTGATTTCCGACGGATTTTTATTAGCTAGGAGGCATTTACCGACACCCATTTTCCGTCACAAATTTGTCGGAAACACCCTTTACCGACGGAATTCCGAGGGAAACGGCCGTCGCTATTGACCTGTTTTCTAGTAGTGAATATTATCTACTAATTTGACAATAGATGTGTGTACAAGCATTGTGGTGTTTCATATATCTAAAATGATCATAAAATATATGTTTTAGCCTAAATATATTAAATATATTTTTGATGATCCAAAATTCTTGAACATCTACTAAAAGCACGATCATTTTAATTGCTCATTTCTTAAAGCAGTAACACATGCTTTAAGAACAGTGTAAACATGGTTCAATGATTGTAATAATATAACGTTAAATGTAAGATATGATTAATTTTTTTCCAATGAAAAGTAAGTAATGATAGGTAAACACCACTTCTGTAGGTTTGGATGATTTCAGCCGTTTACGAGAATATTTTGGCTGTTTATGGTCGATTTTCATCAGTTTTTATCAGGTTTAGTAACTTTTGCCTAGATAAATTTACTCCTTGTTTCAAGGATCCATTTTCTTAGTTGTGGTCTTGAAACGTAGTCATGTATCATGTTGATTATTTTTTGATATAACCACATTATATGACATAACATGTGATACATGACTACGTTTCAAGATGGATGGAACACATATGTATCATATTTGGTGAAAAGCGACTAAACCTATATTGTAGCACATGTGTATCACATTGCAACATGATTCACAATGTGTTATGACGATGTGTTGAACTTCATGTTGTCACATATTGTTTTCTTGGTACGACGTGTTGTTAGACCACACTCATATCTTGACCTTTATAATATTAGGTGTATTTGTCTACAAACGTGGTCTAACAACTAAGAAAACATATTTATAAAAACAATATGTGACAACGTTCATAAGATCAAATAATACTATCTGTAATAGAATATTTTAGTTGTGGTCTTGAAACGTAGTCATGTATCACATGTTATGACGATTTTATTGCATACCACATTGTCAGATAATTTCAATCTAAATCTGTTTTTGTATGTTAGCGATTATGTTTGGCACTCTATTTCTTGACGGGTCTCAATTTAAATAAAAAATATGGAATGTTATAATATAAAGGTCAAGAGTCATATAATTGAATCCACCATATATCTAGGTAAAACACGACCAAAACTAAACAAAGAAAATACATATATGTGTTTCATATATCTAGAATTCGGGCGCAAACATATTGACCGGTTTCTATGTGGTCCATATAGACTGGAATCAAATTTAGAGGTGAATAGTATAAAGCCGACACATTATAAATATATTTGAAATTACCTCAAATATACCGTACGAAAATATCTTTACCTAGTATTATCTGACAACGTAAAGGGGTGACCTCATCATGCAATTAGAGGGGTTGCCTCTAATTATACTGGTCTGAGTAGGAGGGATCAACTCCTTGTGAAGGATGCAAGGCACACACCACATTCACCATGAAAATCGTGTCCGAAACATGTAACTAGGATGCACCCATACGCCCCACATGACATGATAATAATAATAATGGCTAAAACGTGAAAGGACGCCACGAGCAATCACTCCGTCGCGGGGAAGTCAAAACACTGGTTCCTCCAGTGTTATGGTTATGGTACCTCCATAACTAAGTGAACTGGCATGCATGTATATAGCTCGACATTTAAAATATAACATAATCATTTAAACATATAAAATAAATTAGGGAAAATAGATGGCTGTCTACACAGGTGAATAATACACAAAAAGGTACATGTATTTTTTGACATTTCATGTAGGAGGCTCATGCTTCTGTATTATATGACTCTAAAATATTTGATTCCATATTTTTTATATTTAAATTGAGACCCGTCAAGAAATAGAGTGCCAAGCATAATCGCTAACATACAAAAACAGATTTAGATTGAAATTATCTGACAACGTGGGTTGCAATAAAAGCGTCATAACATGTGATACATGACTACGTTTCAAGACCACAACTAAGAATCTGGATCGTTGAAACAAGGAGTAAATTTATCTAGGCAAACATTGGTGAAAAGCGACTAAACCTGATAAAAACTGATGAAAATCGACCATAAACAGCCAAAACATTGCCGTAACCGACTGAAATCATCCAAACCTAAGAAAAAACCTCTAAATTTGATTCCAGTCCATATGGACCACATAATTTGGAAAAAAAATATTTGGACATGTAGTTTGTAGTTTACATAAAAAAGAATACAGTCAAATATTATTCCATATTTTAAAAAGTGAATAATATATTCTAAAATATTTGATTCCATATTTTTTATATTTATTTGTATGAACTATATTTATAAATTATAATATAATATTTTGGTAATGCATACATATTTTCACCAATGATATATACATATGTGATATATTCATAAAAACAAATATTGTATCCTTGAAAAGTATATGTGTATGGTCATGATAATATGTGAAGTGTTTGGCACTAAATCAGTTTTCTAACAATACATCGTATTATTTGACCAAGAAAACAATGATATTGTCTATTTCTTGACAGGTCTATCAAACAGATTTAGTATATATGTTTAAGAAAAACCTCTTTTCACCACGGGCCACATTGGTGATAAGTGACTAAACCTATAAAAACTGATGAAAATCGACCATAAACAGCCAAAACATTGCCGTAAACGGCTGAAATCATCCAAACCTAAGAAAAACCTCTAAATTTGATTCCAGTACATATGGACCACATAGAAATCGGTCAAAATGTTTTCGCCCGGATTCTAGATTTTAGAGTGTGGTCTAACAACACATTATGACCACACTCTGAAATGTGGTCATAACATGTACCCTAATCGAACTCGATTAGTATTGATAAAGAAGCGTTGTGAATCTCGTCCCCCCTCATCTCTTTTTATAGAGATGAGGGGGAGCCGACTAATACAAAGTCCTACAGGTCGGGTTGGGCTTAGAACAACCAACTTACCTTTATTCTATTAGCTTATTTAGGAAACTCAAAACTTAAACCCTAGACACGAATTTAGGCTAATAAAGACTAAGACATAACAATTTCCACCTTAGGCTTATATTAGCCTATCCCAACACTAAGCAACTCCAAACAATGTTGCAACTTGTGTCTAGTTACCACCTTCGTCAAGGCATCCGCAACATTGTGTTCAATACCCACCTTTAGAATTTCAACTGTCTTTGCTTCCAAGACTCCCCTGATAAAGTGATAACGCACATTGATGTGCTTAGTCATTTCATGAAAAACATGATTCCACGATAAGTGAATCGCGCCATGATTATCACAATTAACTGCCACAGTGTTAAACTTCAAGACCACAACCAAGAAAATGGATCCTTGAAACAAGGAGTAATTTTATCTAGGCAAACATTGGTGAAAAGCGACTAAACCTGATAAAAACTGATGAAAATCGACCATTAACAGCTAAAACATTACCGTAACCGGCTGAAATCATCCAAACATAAGAAAAACCTCTAAAGTTGATTTCAGTCCATATGGACCACATAGAAACTGGTCAATATGTTTTCGCCCTGATTCTAGATGGATGAAACAAATATATGTATTTTCTTTGTTTAGTTTTGGTCGTGTTTCACCTAGTATAAAAGCTTGTCAGCTAGTATTTGAGGTAGTTGATAATGAACTAGACAAGGATTATATATTATAATCCTTGTGAGTGAGAATAATATTTTATTCCATAAAATATAGGTGATATGTATTGTTAGATTATGTATTATAATCATCCAAAAGAAGAAAAACCTCTAAATTTGATTCCAGTCAATATGGACCACACAGAAATCGGTCAAAATGTTTTCGCCCGGATTCTAGATGTAAAGGTCAAGATATGAGTGTGGTCTAACAATAATGTTAGTGTATTTTTTAGTCACATGTTATGACGATTTTATTGCAGCCCACGTTTTCCAAATAGTATGTGTAGTTACTTATAGTTTATTTAATATACAACGTGATTATATATTATAATGTATGTGTATCACATACATTATAAAAACATTGTATACATATGGACTGGAATCTAAAAAATATTCTGTCAAGATCACATTTATTTATCAAACATTAGTCAAATAATTTCAATCTGATTAAGAAAACACATATCTGTTTTCTTTTTATATTTAGAATCTGACCAAAAAATTGAGGTAGTTGTAATGTATGCGTATTTATCCTTTATATTATAATTTGTCTTCTATATGAGTGTGAAAGTTGTATTATTTGACTAAACCTGACAACACGTCGTATTATTTGACCAAGAAAACAATGATATTGTTTATCCATCTAGAATATTCTATCACATATATGAAGATTTGATTCCATATCAAACAGATTTAGTATATATGTTTAAGAAAAACCTCTTTTCACCATGGACCACATTGGTGAAAAGTGACTAAACCTGATAAAAAGGTAGTTGAGAATGGACTAGACAAAAATATGTATATAAATATTTCATGAGACAATATGAACGTTAAATATATATATGTATAACAAGTGTTTCACAATATTTGTCAACTACCACAAATAATATAGATATTATTTGTGGTAGTTAACACAATGATATAGGTTATATGTTATACATCTAGAATCCGAGCAAAAATTTAGTGTATTTGTACTAAATTAAATTTAGTATATGGATAAATCATTATTTGTGGTCTCGAAATATGGTGTGAAAATATTTATGGTCGATTTTCATCAAGTTTTTATCAGGTTACGGCAACTATTATAAAAGTAATCTTTGTCTAGTGGTCCATAGTATTTTTTGGATAATATTTTATAACAGGGCAATCACATGTTATGACAAATATATTATGATGATATTATTTATCCTTAGGAAGCCTAAAAAGGTGAATAATATACTAAACTAAACAACAAGTATTTGACATTTCATGTAAGAAACTCATGCTTAAGTATCATATGACTTTGAAATGTTTGATTCAAGATTTTATTCTATTTGAATGGCGAGCTATTTATGAAATCTATTATTTAGTTAAACCTCCTTACCGATTATAGTTCTCTAATATAATGTGGCGTTGACCTTTATATTATTTGACCAAGAAAACAATATCATTGTTTTCTTGGTCAAATAATCCGATGCATTGTTAGACCACACTCATATCTTGACATTTATATTATAATGTGTCGTCGAGATGCTCTTTGTCTAGTGCATTCTCATAATGTGTATGGTCAATTGTATGTTAGTGATTAAGTGTTTAAGATACTTGATCAGAAGCATGAGCCTCCTACATGAAATGTCAAAAAATACTGACAACGTGGGTTGCAATAAAATCGTCATAACATGTGATACATGACCACGCTCCAAGAGTGTGGTCTAACAACACGTGTTTTCTTAGTTGTACCTATTTCTTCACTTGTAGGTATATCGTGTTTAGAAAATATATGTGATATATAAATTTGATTCTTGAAACATATGTATCCTACACATCGTCATAACATAATGTATCATACACATCGTTGTCTAACATGTATTTTCCACTCGATTTTCATCAGTCATATGTTTTGGTAACACACAGATACATGAAAATATAATTGTTATTCCATATTATCAAATACTAAGCCTACACAGGTGAATAATATACTTGCAACCCACGTTGTCAGTAATTTTATCTACGCAAACATTGGTGAAAAGAGACTAAACCTAATAAAAAACTGATGAAAATCGACCATAAACAACCAAAACATTGCCGTAACCGGTTGAAATTATCAAAACCTAAGAAAAACCTCAAATACTAGCTGAACAACTTTTATAATAGGTAAAACACGACCAAAACTAAGCAAAGAAAATACATATGTGTTTCATCCATCTAGAATCCGGGCGAAAACATTTTGACACTCTATGTGTTGTTTTCTTGTTATGTATTTTATCAGGTTTAGTCGCTTTTCACCAATGTTTGTTATTATCTGACAAGCTTTTATACTAGGTAAAACACAACCAAAACTAAACAAAAAAAATACATATATGTGTTTCATCCATCTAGAATCAGGGCGAAAAGTTTTTGACCGATTTTTATGTGTTACATAACCGGTTGTTTAAAATTCCGCATATACAACTAACCTTTAGTCGGATAATCAACATGTTAATGCACATGGGAGAAATAACCTTAGATCAAAATACCAACTTGATTCTTGAAAAATCAATTGTCAACCTTCTTAAAAGTTTTTCTTCTAGACTAGGGTTTATGTATTTATAATCTAAATAATTACACAAGTTAGTATCAGTGGATGTTTGGACATAAGTTTATTCAATGATAAATAAGATTATGTGTTTTAAATCGTCACTAATTATTATCATAATTAGTGACTAGTTTTCTTAACATTTGTGATACGTTATGGTTTTAAATAATTATGTCAACTCACCTACCATGAACATATTAACATGGGTTTTATAGGTAGTGTCACATTCTAGTATGTGGACCTGATTATAAGTGGAGTGATAGGTGTGAAAACACCCATCTTTTTACCACTTATTTCTTACTAAAACAAGACCAAAACGCGTGTTTAATATCATTTGTTTGGAATTATGCGTGGTTTTTGTGTTTAATGTGTTTTCAGAGTCAACCGGATGATTATTGAAGAAAACATGGGATTGCACAGGTTTTATCGAGGAAGAAGACTCAAGACGAAGTCTATTGTCCAAGAGATGTAAAAGATTTGAAGTCATTGTGCCTATTTGAAGATTTATCGAAGAATAGAGCCAAAGATAGAAAATTTACATATGTCAAAGAAACTCAAGTATATTAAACGAAGATATTTAAAGACGAGTTGAATTTAATCGTCGACAAATCCCGAATCAGAATCGAAAACGTCAACTTTTCTGAAAAGACGAGAAGACAAGAAGAAAGGGGGAAAGCCCACTCACCAACCAACCACTTAGCCTATATAAGGGAATCACCCTCACAAAATTTGGCACCTAGTTTTAGTTTTTAGTTACTCTTTTCCTATTTCGGAGGAAGAACCATCTCCCTTAAGGAGTGGTTTGCATCTTCTTTGATTTCTTCTTGAATTGTGTAAGTGTAATCCTTTCATTTTGTTTATTGAATCTTAATCATCAATTCAAGTTTTCATTTAATCTTTTCATTCCTCTTGTTCATCATCATCTTTTTATTCAAAGTTCTTAAGTTCTTATTTAGTTGAGTTTTGATCTTAAAAAGTTGTTGAATTTGTGTTTTTATGATTGGGGTTTGATTCTTATGGTTAATAGATGATTATGGGTTAATTTGGTTAAACTTTTTTGTTTATTTGGCTCGATTTGCATTAAATTCGTGTTCCCCTGTTTTTGAGTTTCTGTTACTGTTCTTCGCCCAGTTTATTCCGGATAGTCTTATTTATTTGTCTCTTATTCGAAATATTGGCATATTCCGAATAGCCTGCTTACTTTTTCCTTTATTCGGAATATTTTGTATATTCCGGATAGTCTGCCTAAGTCTCCTTTATTCGGAATATTTTGTATATTCCGAATAGGCCTTTTATTCCTCGTAATTAAATATTCCGCATGGTCTTAGTTATTCCGCATAACCCAACATTCCGAATAAGCATCGATATTCCGCATAGACTCATTTTATTCCGCATAGTCGAAACTTCCCGCATAGCCCATTATTCCGCATGGTCGTATATTCCGAATAGAGCATATTTTCAGTAAGTTTGTTTTACTGTTTAATTTAACTTCAAGTTTTATTTAAGTAATTGTTTTTGTTTAAATCTTTATTTACTTCATGCATTCACCTTTTTAGTAGAATAGAAAACCAAACCCCCTATTTGTCACCAAGAACAATCATTCCACTTTGAGCTGTGATCAATTCGAGAGGATTCCGAGAAAAATCTAGAACCCCAATGAAAACGCTAGTATCAAATGGCGCCGCTGCCAGCTCTTCTTGTTAAGATTACCAGTTTTTTGTGAGAACTTGGATTTTGGGATCCGTTCGCCGTGAACGTTACTTTTTCATAAAAATTTTCAAAAATCCTAAAAAATATAAAATTTTCAAAAATCCTAAAAATTAAAAAAAACATAAAAATCAAAAATATTTCTGCTTTGTTTTTGCCTTGTTAGTTCTTTTGCAGGTGCATGCGTACACGATCAACGTCTTATCAAGAGCCCGAGCCTCTCGAAGACTTAGACATGGCCGGTGTACAAAACAACAACAATAACCCACCTCAAAACAATAATAATAACAATAACAATCCACCTTTCAACAACAATAATAACAACAACAATGAGCCTCTACCGGATAATCGCCCAATGATTGAACTTCTGCAAGCACATGTAGATGGTAACGATGATCCAATTGTCATACCCGCGTTTGCAGCCAACAATTTTGAGCTCAAATCCGGCTTTATCCAGATGGTCTCTGCTCAACCATTCTTGGGACGTACCATTGATGATCCACATGACCACATCAAGAGATTCTTGCAACTCACTAATACGGTCAAATTCAATGGTGTTCCACAAGAGGTAATCCGTTTACAACTTTTTCTCTTTTCTTTAGAGGGACAAGTCCGGCATTGCCTTGCTAAGGAACTGCCACAGAGTATTCTTACGTGGACGGATTTGGAGACCAAATTTATCAACTACTTTTTCCCACCCTCTCGTACTACCGCTTTGCGGAATGAAATTATCAATTTTGAACAAAAGTGCGATGAGTCTTTTAGTGAATCTTGGGATCGCTTCAAAGATCTTTTAAGAAAATGCCCACAACATGGTTTTACCAAAGTGCACCAAATTAACACTTTTTATAATGGTTTAAGCATGAATGACCAAGATTCACTAAACAGTGCCTCGGGGGGTAATATTTTGGCTAAGACTTCTAATGCCGCTTGGGATATCATTGAGAATAAGTCTCGTGTGCAAACCAAGAGTGTGCAGACCAATGTCGCTAGTGCTAGTACTAGTGACAGCGACAAGCGAATTGACAAAATCACTGCGCTTCTTGAATCGCTTGCTACCCAAACCGCCAGCAACACCAACAGCATCAACGCTAAAAACGCTCAAGTCAATGCTGTCAGCCAACCATGTGAAATCTGCGGGGGTCCTCACTCTTACACCACTTGTACCGCCACCCAAGACTACCCTTCTGAGAATGTGAATACAGCATACGGTACCTATCCTCCGGCCGCTTATCAAGCTCGTCCTCAAGGTGACCGCAACTTGCTTAGCTACCGCTCGAACAATTATCTTTCCCCACCCGGTTTTCCTCCTAACAACCCAAACCAACAACAAAACCTCAATCGCCCTCCTCAACAACAACAACAACCTCGTACACCTTACATACCACCTCACAAACAACCATATCAACCTCAAAGAAACAACCAAGTTTACCAACAACCTGCTTATCAACCACCCGCATACAATGCTCCTCCCAATCCACCCACCGCATTACACCAAGACATTGGAACCTACATGAGGACTAACGATGTGATTGTGGACAATCTCCAACAGGAAGTGCGCAACTTGAAAGCAGACCTGGTGAAACAAGGGAACGATCTGAGAGCTGATATGAGAAACACTTTGGATAGTCAAACGAATGACTTAAAGAACATGATGGCTAGTTTCTTCCAAGGTAATCAACCCTCTTCTTCGGGTACTCTTCCGAGTAACACCGTTGCGAATCCAAGAGGGGAGATGAAAGCAATCACCACTCGCAGTGGCAAAGGTACCAAGGAACCTGAGCTTCCTATACCTCCACCGGTGATTATGACTAAGGAGAACGAGTCACCTGCTCCTATTCCTCATCCTTCTACTTCCCCAATTTCTCCGCCTCTTACTTCTACCCCTCCTCCACCCAAGGATGTGAGTGATCCTATTCTCCCAAAGCCTTCCTCTTCTTCCGATATACCTTATCCATCAAGGTTGAGGAAAGAGAAGCTCAAAAGCAAGGATGATATTCAAGTTTCGAACTTTCTAAAAATGTTTAAACAATTGAGTTTTAACATCTTTTTCGCTGAGGGTCTCGCTCACATGCCTAAGTACGCGAAAATGTTCAAAGATCTTCTTAGCGACAAGGAGAAGCTTCTTGATATTTCTAACACCCAACTTAATGATAATTGCTCTGCAGTGCTCTTAAGGAAATTGCCAACCAAGCTTGGTGATCCGGGTCGTTTCTTAATCCCTTGTAACTTCCCGGGAGTAGAGAATTACATGGCCCTAGCCGATCTAGGTGCCAGTATTAATTTAATGCCTTTAAGTGTTTGGAAGCAATTATCTCTCCCTGAGCTAGTCCCCACCAAAATGACTTTGGAATTAGCTAACCGTACGGTTGCTTATCCAGTGGCGATCGCCGAAGACGTCTTTGTAAGAGTCGAAAAATTCACTTTTCCTGCCGATTTCGTCGTTGTTGACTATGATATGAACCCTCGTGTGCCATTAATTGTTGGTCGTCCATTCTTGAGGACCGGTCGCACTCTCATCGATGTTGAAGCTGGTGAGCTTATCATGAGAGTGGGTGACGATAAAATTGTCTTCAACATGGGAAAGTTGTCTAAACAGCCTTATTCTAACGAGAGTGTTAATTGTATTGACGTTCTTGATGAGGCTTGTGAAGAACACTTCAAAGATGCTTGTAAAAGTATTCCTACCTCTCTTCCCAATGTTGAGACCGTTTCCTCTATCGATTCATCACTATCTCTATTTGGAGAAAGTGATTTCATGTGGAAAGATTTGGAAGCCACCATGCGAGATGTGAACTTAGCTAATGACGATTCTACCACCAATTGGGATGAAGATCTCCGCCTCATTGAGAACCTTCTTAAAGAAGACAATCTTTCTCCACCATCTCCCACGGTTATTGCTATCGATGCTCCGACTTTGAAAACGCCTCCCATCGACAATCCTCCGGATTTAGAACTTAAGGAGTTGCCGCCCCATCTCGAGTACGTGTTCCTTGAAGAAAATAAGATGTCGCCTGTCATCATTGCTAAGGACTTGAAAGAAGAAGAAAAATCTCGCCTCATCGCTGTGCTTAAAGATCATAAGAAGGCAATTGCTTGGAAAATTTCCGATATCCGCGGAATTGATCCGAACTTTTGTACTCACAAGATTAGCATGGAAGATGACTTTAAACCCGCAATCCAGAGCCAAAGAAGGGTTAATCCTCGCATTCATGACGTCATCAAACAAGAGGTTATCAAACTTCTAGATGCCGGCTTGATTTACCCTATCTCGGATTCGCCATAGGTAAGTCCCGTCCATTGTGTGCCCAAGAAGGGCGGAATAACCGTTGTTTCCAATGAACACAACGAGTTGATTCCCACTCGTCTCGTTACTGGGTGGAGAGTTTGTATTGATTATCGCAAGCTCAATGATGCCACGAGAAAAGATCACTTTCCTCTTCCTTTCATGGATCAAATGCTCGAGCGTCTAGCTGGTAATGATTATTACTGCTTTTTAGACGGTTTCTTCGGGTATTTTCAAATTCCCATCGATCCCAAGGACCAAGAAAAGACCACATTCACTTGTCCCTATGGAACATTTGCTTACAAACACATGCCTTTTGGTTTATGTAATGCTCCTGGGACATTCCAAAGGTGTATGATGGCTATCTTCCATGACATGGTGGAAGACACTATGGAAGTATTCATGGATGATTTCTCGGTTTATGGCGATTCTTTCTCTGCTTTCCTTGCCAATTTAGAACGTATGCTTAAGCGGTGTGAAGACACTCGCCTTGTTCTTAATTGGGAAAAATGCCATTTTATGGTAAAATAGGGCATCGTGCTAGGACACAAGATCTCCAAAGCCGGTCTTGAAGTAGACCGTGCTAAAGTCGATGTTATCGCTAAGTTACCTCCACCTTCAACCGTGAAGGGTGTGAGAAGTTTCCTCGGTCATGCGGGCTTCTACCGTCGTTTTATCAAAGATTTTTCTCAAATCGCTCGCCTGATGACCCACCTCTTGGAGAAAGATACTCCTTTTATCTTTTCCAACGAGTGTATCGAAGCCTTCAACTCGCTTAAGGATAAGCTAACTAAGGCACCCGTCTTGGTTACCCCTAATTGGGAGCTGCCTTTCGAGTTGATGTGCGATGCTAGTGACTTTGCTATTGGAGCGGTTCTGGGCCAAAGAGTGAACAAACACTTCCAACCGATCTATTACGCTAGCAAGACAATGACGGGGGCTCAATTGCATTATACGACAACCGAAAAAGAGCTTTTAGCTGTTGTCTATGCCTTTAAAAAGTTCCGCCCCTATCTTGTCCTTTCTACCACAATCGTTTACACCGATCATTCCGCATTGAAGTAATTGTTGACTAAACAAGATTCCAAACCAAGACTTCTTCGCTAGGTTTTGCTACTCCAAGAATTTAAAATCGAAATTCGCAATAAAAAAGGAGCTGAAAACCTAGCCGCGGATCATCTCAGTAGACTTGAGGATCCTTACCAAGGGGAACATCCGAACAAAGAAATCAATGATTCTTTTCCACTGGAGACCTTAATGTCTATCAACTCGACTTCTGATGAAACCCCGTGGTTTGCGGACATTGCAAACTACTTGGCGGGTGGAATTCTCGTTGACGGGCTAACACCCCAACAAAAGAAGAAGTTCTTCAAAGACATTAAGACTTACTTTTGGGATGACCCGTATCTATTCAAACAATATGCTGACTTGATTATTCGCCGATGTGTTGATGGACCGGCAGCTTTAGAAATCCTTGACGCTTGCCACAAAGGACCCACCGGTGGTCACTTTGGTCCCAACTACACCGCCAAAAAAGTGTTTGATTCGGGATTTTATTGGCCCACCATTTACCGTGATGCTCACGAGATGGTTAAACATTGTGATGCTTGCCAAAAACAAGGCAAGATCACACATAAAGACGAGATGCCTCAAAATTTCATACAAGAATGTGAAATCTTTGATGTTTGGGGTATCGACTTTATGGGGCCATTCCCTTCCTCTAAAGGAAACAAATACATCCTTGTAGCCGTTGACTATGTTTCAAAGTGGGTTGAAGCCAAAGCTTTACCTACTAATGACGCAAGGGTGGTTTGTAACTTTTTGAAGTCGCTATTCGCTAGATTCGGTGTGCCTCGTGCCATTATTAGTGATCGCGGGACTCATTTTTGCAATGACCAATTTGCTAGAGTCATGGCTAAGTACGGTGTAAATCATCGTCTTTCCACCGCTTACCACCCACAAACTAATGGCCAAGCTGAAATATCCAATCGAGGATTAAAGCGAATTCTTGAAAGAACCGTGGGAGAGCATCGTGCCTCATGGGCTGATAAACTTGATGATGCTTTGTGGGCTTTTCGTACCGCATACAAGACTCCAAATGGTTGTACACCATATCGTCTCGTGTACGAAAAGGCATGCCACCTCCCCATTGAGTTGGAGCACAAGGCTTACTGGGCCTTGAAGTGGGCTAATTTCGATATCAACAAAGCCGGTGACCTACGCAAGATCCAACTCAATGAGCTGAATGAACTCCATAATGATGCTTATGAAAATTCTTTGATCTATAAGGAAAAGACTAAGCTCATTCACGACTCTAAGATTAAGAACCGAGAGTTCTAAGTTGGAGACAAAGTTTTGCTCTTTAACTCTCGGTTGAAAATCTTTTCGGGCAAGCTGAAATCTCGTTGGTCCTGCCCATTCACCATTGCCCAAATTTTTCCATATGGTACTCTCGAGCTCGCTCAACCTAATGGACCTAATTTTAAGGTGAATGGCCAACGAGTGAAGTTGTACTTTGGTGAGGACATCTCTCATGAGATGATTCCATCCTTCACCACGTTCCCCATGAACTAATTTTGGGTCGAGTCAGGCTCGTGACTCGGTTATCAAAAACAAGCGCTCCTCGGGAGGCAGCCCGAGTATCTATCCTTTTCGTTTTAACCTCCTAAGTGTAGGGAGACCTATATAGGTGTTTGTCTTTGTGTGGTGATGTGATTACATGGATGAATGCACTTTTGGAATCTTTGAAGAACCGTGCTCCCGTGTTATCCGAAATCCGGTTCTATCTCTCAACTATCGTGATTCAATTTTCTTCATACTCACATTTGAAATTGATCACGTTAGTCGTCTCTTCCTTAACTTGAGTTAACCAACGTGCACAATGTCATAAGTGTAGGGGAAACTTTTCCCACATGCTTAAACATTGAGGACAATGTTTATCTTAAGTGTAGGGGGGACTTCTTTCGAAGTTTTAAGTGGACTCTTCCATGAAAATGCCTTCATTTAACCGAAAAATCATCTTTTTCAACATTTTTCAGATTTTTAATTAACTTTGGTCATTTAGTCGTGATTTTTAAATTTTTATCGTTGCTTTCATATGTATATATCTCGTAATAAAGTCAAAAATATTAATAAAGTGGTGTAGCTAGTTTAGAAGTCTCTGACATATTAGGCCCGTTGCGATTATTTTGACTCAACCCGAATAGACTTATCCAAGTTTATTCTAGCTAGTATCCTTAACCATGTAGACCTTAATTGGTTTATTAGGCTAAGCATCCACGAGTCTCATTAATTGAGATTTTAAATTGTGGAGGACGAGAAATGATAGAGTCAATTATAAGTCGGTAATCGTGCACAAGCTCACTTGGTGTAACTATTTGCCTATTCTCCCATCACTTGCTAATAATTTATCTGCAATAAGTAAGGTCGTACGATTTGAAAAGTTACTTAGCTTCTAGCCCAAGATCGTTTAAAAGTTGCTCGGTAATGATAAGAGTTCATAGCCAAGGCATAACTTATGAAGCGGGGCGTGAAGATTGGCGAATCCAAAAAGGTCCTAACAAGGCATGAGGATTCCATCTTATTGCTGAAGATCCAAAGTGATGTGAAAAGCATTATTCCCAAAATCAATATGAAGGATCAAGATTCACGACGAAAAGCAATCAACTCCCATAAAGATCATGGAGAAGTCTATCCGAAAAGACCCTAACAAGGTATGAGGATAAATAGATCCAAGTCCGAAAAGGAGGCGGATCGTTGTATCTCAAAATCCCAATTAGAGATTGAAGAAATAATCATGAAGTCGTGGTCAACAAAGTTGGAGTACCCCTCAAAAGTCTCCAAGTGAAGAAACTCTATTAACGATGAGAAGACCATTATCTCAAGCACGTCTCTCAAAGATATGAAGAATGAAGTACATGCCAAATATCGGCCCGAGAAAGGTCTCAAATCGTGAACCGAGTTATGCCAAGAATATGAACTTTTTGATATCCCGAGAAACAGTTTTAAGAGATTTTGTCCTTTAGCTAACTATTGATCAAATCGTCCTACTTTGCTTTCAGCCTAAATAAACTATCGAAATAAGTCCAAAAATGCATCTTCATGATCATTCTAAGACAAAAATAAAATATAAGAGATACACCTAGGAATAAGGGAGTTTAAGCATTTAATTAAGCCATGTGTGTAAGTGTTTGAATTGCTAACTTATAATAACAATGATCTCGTTTTTAAGCTTAGTTTGGGGAACGTGAAACTTGGGGGTGATAAATCTTCGCAGCACCGAAGCCCTAATGTAAGTCCTTGATCTCTTTGCAAGTTATTTCCATACAGCTATTTTCAAGTGAAAATGGTTTCTATCCTTTATCTCCTTTAAAGTTTTTAATTTCTCTTAGTATTTAAATTTTTGTTTAGTAGTATGTTAATAAGGCCAAGGTTGATTGATTATGAGAAAAATGTAAATTTGCTTTATCACTAAGCATTGCATGAGGGCATGGTAATGGTTAAGTGTAGGGGATTTGATAGGTGTGAAAACACCCATCCTTTTACCACTTATTTCTTACTAAAACAAGACCAAAACGCGTGTTTAATATCATTTGTTTGGAATTATGCGTGGTTTTTGTGTTTAATGTGTTTTCAAAGTCAACCGGATGATTATTGAAGAAAACATGGGATTGCACGGGTTTTATCGAGGAAGAAGACTCAAGACGAAGTCTATTGTCCAAGAGATGTAAAAGATTTGAAGTCATTGTGCCTATTTGAAGATTTATCGAAGAATAGAGCCAAAGAAAGAAGATTTACATATGTCGAAGAAACTCAAGTCTATTAAACGAAGATATTTAAAGACGAGTTGAATTTAACCGTCGACAAATCTCGAATCAGAATCGAAAACGTCAACTTTTCTGAAAAGACGAGAAGACAAGAAGAAAGGGAGAAAGCCCACTCACCAACCAACCACTTAGCCTATATAAGGGAATCACCCTCACAAAATTTGGCACCTAGTTTTAGTTTTCAGTTACTCTTTTCCTATTTCGGAGGAAGAACCATCTCCCTTAAGGAGTGGTTTGCATCTTCTTTGATTTCTTCTTGAATTGTGTAAGTGTAATCATTTCATTTTGTTTATTGAATCTTAATCATCAATTCAAGTTTTCATTTAATCTTTTCATTCCTCTTGTTCATCATCATCTTTTTATTCAAAGTTCTTAAGTTCTTATTTAGTTGAGTTTTGATCTTAAAAAGTTGTTGAATTTGTGTTTTTATGATTGGGGTTTGATTCTTATGGTTAATAGATGATTATGGGTTAATTTGGTTAAACCTTTTTGTTTATTTGGCTCGATTTGCATTAAATTCGTGTTCCCCTATTTTTGAGTTTCTATTACTGTTCTTCGCCCAGTTTATTCCGGATAGTCTTATTTATTTGCCTCTTATTCGGAATATTGGCATATTCCGAATAGCCTGCTTACTTTTTCCTTTATTCGTAATATTTTGTATATTCCGGATAGTCTGCCTAAGTCTCCTTTATTCGGAATATTTTGTATATTCCGAATAGGCCTTTTATTCCTCGTAATTAAATATTCCGCATGGTCTTAGTTATTCCGCATAACCCAACATTCCGAATAAGCATCGATATTCCGCATAGACTCATTTTATTCCGCATAGATAGATTATTCCGCATAGGGTTTTCTTTCCTTTATTCCGCGTAAGAGTTATTTTTCCGCATAACCCTTTTATTCCGCATAGTCGAAACTTCCCGCATAGCCCATTATTCCGCATGGTCGTATATTCCGAATAGAGCATATTTTCAGTAAGTTTGTTTTACTGTTTAATTTAACTTCAAGTTTTATTTAAGTAATTGTTTTTGTTTAAATCTTTATTTACTTCATGCATTCACCTTTTTAGTAGAATAGAAAACCAAACCCCCTATTTGTCACCAAGAACAATCATTCCACTTTGAGCTGTGATCAATTCGAGAGGATTCCGAGAAAAATCTAGAACCCCAATGAAAACGCTAGTATCATGGAGTATTCAAACAAATCTGAGGTAGTGAGCGCGACGTGTTAATACATGTAAAATGGGGACGCCCAACCGTAAGGTCGACCCAATCCAGGTCGTTAGTGTCTATTGTATCGAATGATTGTTAATAGAGAAAGAATTACAAATGGTATTGACGCAATAAACTTGTGTTACCTATTTGATGCACAAATTAATTTAACACTCTAAGCGATAAAAGATAGTCACCTATACAATATATATATTGCAATAAACTTGTTTATTTTTATCTATTTAAACATGTTAGTGTCTATAGTTTTATCACGTTCACCTATCACAATGAATATATTGGACCATTTGTATCTATTTATTGTCAAGAAGTAAGAGAATAATAGATGTTAGAATGTTAGAGACAAACCATGATTAACCTTTTCCTAGGATATTGTGCAACATCCGATCAAATATCCTGGGTCCGCCCATGTTATCATGCACATTTTCGTGCTACGAAGTGTTAACAGTGTCAAGGAAGAAAGCTCACGTCTTTTAGAAAGCGTGTAAAAGGTTTTAAGCAAATGATATGTTTGTTTGTTGTAGCGTGATTAAACTTATATTTCGAGTACACAAGATGATGTTGAAGGACTTGAAATGTAAAAATTGTGAATTGATTCTTCTGAGCTCGAGTAAAATGGTCATGGGAACGCCGGAAAATATATAGGCGTGAATTAATGTAGAGTTGTAATTCCTACCTCTTTTTGGAGTTTAGGCCGAGCATGGATATATATAAGTAACCGTTATATGGATTTTAAAGGTACATATATATTCTACATGAATGATTAACAAACTATTAACTCATTATACTAAGATCGCATTTCGCCGTAGGGTTGTAATGTAATGATGCCAACCAAATGTGCGTTAAGACGTCATAATAAATTGTTTACAAAACAATATATACTACGTTTTATGGCATATCAGCTAATCAAAAGAAAATAATATAAAATTTTGTTGTTTAAGGGTCTCTTAGCGATTGCTGGCTTTGTTTAATTTGGTGAGTACAGAATGTTATTGTTGTTGTTTTTAGCACGACGACCATGGTATATTTTTGTTGGAGTTTATGTGCTTGGATAATTAACGTTAGTGTATTGAGAAGACCATGTGTTTCACAAAGGTTTAGATAACTTTTTGGTTTGCGGCAATTACCCGTGATATAGGCGGACCTTCATGGGGACTCGGGGCTGTGTATGAAAGCTCATAAATTTCACATATATGCTAGTATGTGTTATGATTATATGAATATTAAAATTTAACTTGAAATTATTGTTTTTATGCCTTATTTGGTAAGATGAATTGCTTCTCACAACCTGAACTGCCGTATCAACATATTCCTATATGTTGTAAACACAATGTATATATCAAGTCTAAGTTCTAAAAGTAATCTAATAAATATATTATAAATAAGAACATCTCAATTATAACTATGACGCCCTAAATTTCCTTAAAAAACCCTAGAATCCTTATACATGAGTTGTAAACTCAGGAATGGTGAAGTATGAATGCACAACATCTATGAGTAAGTAATCAAGGATTATAAACAAGTTATAAACTATCATTTAAGAATGGTAAGTACAAACCCTACAAAGCTGAGTACAAGTAAATGTACATAACAGTCTTAATAACCACCTAGAAATCCCTGGTAAACTAATATTTCAAGCAATATAAATACACAATATCTATATATGAATATCAAATACAAATGTACATCTCTTGTATCTAATATATAGAAAGTGACAATTATCAGTTTTGACAGGTCATTTATATTGGAGTAGCTTTCTTGATGTGTGGGGTTCCCTTCGATGAAACTCGCGTATTGTAATATTGGTTGAGAAAGTCGTGATTTCGAATATGGTGAATACATCAGTAATCCTCAACAATTGCAATAAAACATTATGAACTGATTCGACTAAGAACTCGATATCGATAAGGAATCATTTGATGTGTGCGTGTGGGTGCTATTATTTAAGAGTTTAAGATGTCAATCTTAAACACAAATGGTCAAGACGGTTCACATATATTTTGATCCTTTTGGTTTGAAACTAACTGTGTGTGAAGAACAATGTTTGTTTAAGAATACATATTGTGTTTGTAATCCCATTTTGGTAATTAATTAGTGTTTGAAAACACAAAAACAAGACTTGAACACATGATTTTTTGAGGTATACCTCCTAGCTTGATAATTCTATTGATTAAAATGTGCATTTAAAGGCAAAGGTGATAGTAAACAATCTTTATATCTTCTTGGGAAGCCTAAATCTCTATGAACTATTACTTAAGACCAAATTCTCTAATTTTCTTGTTCATAAGGAAGGGTTTCGTTCTGCTGTGTTGAATGGGTGGAATCTTAGTGTTTCGGGTTGTGCTATGTATCGTGTGGTTAAACGTCTGAAACATCTTAAAGCGCCATTTCGTAAGCTGCTTCATGCGAATGGTAACTTTGTACACGACTCCTTGTGCTATAAAAGGAGGTCGTAGGGTTCTTAGTTGAATAATAAGTTTTTACACTTTCATTGTACGGAAGTTTTATTAATTAATCGAAGTGAAAGTTTGGTTTACATTGTTTTGCTTTGTTCTTTGTTCTAAGTGTTAATTCCGCATAACACTTATATATATATATATATATATATATATATATATATATATATATATATATATATATATATATATATATATATATATATATATATATATATATATATATATATATCTATATTATATATAGGTATATTTATGACTTGAAACCACAGTTTTAGATCCCAGTCATATCCCAGTCACATCTTTTAACCAATAGGATTTGAGTATTTGCTAAAAAATCTCACTTTTTTCCTTTTTTAACTCATTTTACACGATTTTGGGCGGGCCGCATTTTTTAAAATCGCGTTTTGAATCAAAATTGCGTTTTCATACCGCCGGTATATATTGTCTATATATTTTTTTTTTTCATTTGTCTTGCCACAACTAACGGGTAAAAACACACACAACCTCCATAATACCTCCATGGATTTTTTTTTTATCCTGCTCTTCATAACCTCCATCAATCATAGATACATAACCCTAACAAAAACACCAAATCAAATCAAACAGCCATCAACTTGATATCCATTTTCTTCCATCCAATACCTATGAAACCGTTTGAATCATAACTCTTTGAAACCTTTAATGAAACAACTGATCCATCATCGTTTTTTCAGTTTGTGTAAGTTTAATTGATTATGAACAAACGAATTAATGTGATTAATGTTTATGTTTATATGTTTATAAACCCTAATTAATTATCAACAGTCGAATTAATATGATTAGGGTTTATGTTTATAAACCCTAATTTGTTAATGACACAAATAAAGTTTAACACTAATTATATTGATCTGTTTTTAAGGGTTTATGTTGAATTAATATGATTAGGGTTTATGTTTATAAACCCTAATTTCTTAATCATACAAATAAAGTTTAACCCTAATTAGATTGATCTGTTTTTAAGGGTTTAAATGAATGGTGTTTGTGTTTAAATAGTTCTGTTTTATATACCCATTTGACGCATTGAAGAATAGACACTGAATCCACTCATTATAACAATTCTGACATCCTGAGTTTCAGGTTGTGGGACTAATGACGTGGCTGAATCTCCAATTAAGGATTCTGAATCGGATGAATGGTGACTCTAATATGATAACTTGGTATAGTTTCAGGAGTCACCTTATTCCTATGTATCTGCTTAATGTACCCTACCCAGAAGTAATTTTTTATAATTTTTAATGATACAGAATAGTATTGGAACATCTCGAATATGGATATGCAACATACTTCTTTGAATTGGTGGATGCATTACCTTTAAAATGACAGATCAAGCGATTGGTCACAACTATGAAACTTACTAGCTGTAAAAAGATTATAAATATAAATAGGAAGACTTGTGTGGTCTGTATATAACTTGTGTTTGTGGTTGTGATATTGGGTGTTTAGTCTGAAATATGTGTTTATGTTTTTTCAATTTGTATGCCTGTTTGACGCTACATACTAAAGCTTTGTTGATCACAACCTACACTCTCTTCTACAAATGACAAATTCAGTAGTTAAGAAATTTCTCATATGTTTTGCTCTCTACTGTGATACTTATATAAACTATCGGTTTCGTGGACAGACAAGAGAAGTTCTAGCCACAAAGAAAATTTGGCTCGGGAAGCAGAAAGAGTTAGTGAATTTTACTACTCTTAGGCTTATGAGATTAGGGACAGATTATGCAAGAGAGGAAATTCGTTCATAAGTATTAACTGGAAGGTTAAAACATTAAAGATTTTAGGCGAAACGTAAGTGAATCTAGCTACTTAATCTATCTACGTTTGGGACCTTGAATCTGTTTTTTTGGTTTTTCAACTGTAACAATGTAACATGCTGTACAATTCTGTTTGTTCTTATATTTATTCAGATTATCGATTATATGTCGTCTTCAAGGTGTTCTCATGATGACGATAATGCTACATCAAAGTAGGACAGAGACTCGAAGTCTCCTATAAATTATTAATGGTGGCTGAGATGTCGCTCTTATTCTCCATCAGCAAGTCGTATAAGAGACTATAGATCTAGGTCACCAGTAAGATCTCGCCCTTACTCCAGTTATGAGTATGAGAGGCGTTTTTTTAGGGACACAAGGGATGGTGGTGACAGAAGTAGGAGACGATAATATGGCAGATCAAATAATCCTCACTTTTGGAGGAATAGGAGCAGGAGGTTGAGCTCGGTTGCTAGGAAATCTTGACATGATGGTTTAGACTCTAATTTAACCACTTCTGATTCACAACTACTATCCTATTCAACTTTGTTTGGTTAAATCTGGATAGCCTGGGTTTGGGTACCAGCAGCATGTCGTTCCAGGTATGAGTCCAGGTGCTGGTCCAATACCAAACTCCACAAGGTCAGCAAGGACCACGTCCTGGAAGGCGTGCTGGTGTTCCTGGGTAGCAGAACCAGCAAATGCATGTTCGTTTCATGCAACGGCGTGCTGGTGTTCCTGGGTAGCAGAACCAGCAAATGCATGTTCCTCTCATGCAACATCAGGTATGTTTTACTCTTTAGTCTTTGCTTGCTGTATAAAGCTTTAAGTTCGTAAAGTAATAAGTTACTCTATGTTAAAACAAGGTGATTGCAATTGCAAATATACAAAATTTTACCCAAACAGTTCACAGAAAATCTGGTCATTGATGCAGCAACATGCAAATAATCTTCATAGTGACTTGATTTTGTGACCTTATGTGACGAAGGAGAAAGGGAAACAACTTGCTCTGCTTCAGCAAAGTCATTATTGACAGCTGTTGCCTTTCTTAGACGGAACGAGCGAGCCCTGAACCCATCCTGTATAAGCGCAGCAGCAAGCACTGATCTTCTCACGGCTGCTACTACAAGTGACTCCTGTTCCTCTTCTCTACTTCTGGAGCCATTATTGATATTCCCAGGCAACGCTGAGTGGTGACTTGTAAGATCCACTAGCGATCCCTTTATGACCATTTATTGAAGCCAAATTGGGTGCTGTTTGGCCACCGGGATTTAACGGTGTTGGATCATCAACAGCACCCGCAAACGCTCCCAACTTTACCAGTGCAACTACTGTTTCTTCTCTGCAAAATAAACAAAAAAAAAATTATTGACCTACCTGCCGTAAAGTGATGCCCAGTGGAGAGCGGTCCTTCCCTGCGTGTCTCATTCCAGCAGCAACAACTGGACTGATGGCCCACTCATAGCCAGTGAGTTGAAAAAAATCCCCCCACTAAACTTTTTTCCTTATATAAGTAAAAATCAAATTAGTTGTAAGCAGGTTATAAAAGCCAAAACAAACACCCCTTTAGTGGAAAGTGAATTGTAGGATGGAATCAACCGAAATGAGCCTGCTGCTTCATTTATGCCAAAAACCCCATCAAGCCCAGAAAAACCATTACTGAATTATCACGAGTATTATTTTAACGTTTTATGAATATTAAAATTGTACAGGATCTGTTGATTCATAGGGTGTCAAGATTAGAAAGCTGTCGTAACTGTCCGTTTCAGACGACAATTGTACTTTACGCAAAAGTCATCGCATAGGGAAATAAATTTACATATTATCCTGGCCACCATCAACCGCACCAGCAGCCATCTTCTATCTCATGTCTCACCCACATTATGGTTCTCCCCTGCTACGGCCAATAGCAAGTTTTTTGGCCATACTATATGATTTTTAGATGAAAGGATAAGAAATTAGGTGTCGCGATAATGAAGTATATTATGGTGATAACTAATTTGTAGCTAAGTTTTAGATATGGCAGAAGCCCATAGTTAGTAGGTTGTGCTTGACATACAATAATCTGCCTAGAATGGGTGTTTGGGATTGGTGATTACATGAATAGCCAAGCACCAGTAAAACATATAATAGTGTAGCAGATTTGATTATGAGTTTAAAATAAGGTAATGCTTCCTAAACATGCCTATTAACCTATGTCGATTTGAAAGGAAAAAACAAAAATAAAAATGGAACAGGTAAGTTCAGGCTTCACTTTACCAAAGATATGAGTTTCCAAGTGTTGTTACTCATACATCGATTGCGATGGACAGTTTCTGTGCAGAAATAAGTTTTTTAGTCCATGCTTGCCCATTCATTTCCAGCTTTATTGGATGTTGGATTTTTCCTAGACCAGCTAACATTGTATGAATATTTACCATGTTTCTATCAGAATTGCTTGGCTTGCAGACGAAAGATGGACGAAATTCCAGTGCCATATGCAGGGAGCATGGACTCAGCCAAGTCTCGACTACAGGTAATAATCTAGCTTATTAATACCGACTACCTTTTATTTAAGCCACTTTAAAGAAGCTTAAAAATCAGTAAAAACTAATTATCTTAATATCTTGCATGTTTGATGACATGGGTCTGGAAAACGAGTTGTACATACGCAAAAGATTTCAGATACGTTGGCCAAATGTGCAATCAAACTTCGTCGTGTATCAAGATTCAATGCTCCTTTTGTAGATAAGAGATTGTGCCGTTCTGCAGGCGTTCCAACAGAAAGACGATTCATGAGTAAGGGGAGGGGGAGCGTTTACGATCCTGTTTTCGGGATTTGCTGCCATTTCTGCAGGTTCTTCTCAACACTTTCACTTTCACTTTAATTATGTTTGTATTTCTTTACTTTTGTTGTGATCATATCACCTTTACATGAACCTAAAGTAGCCGAACCTTCTACTGTGATACCATATTTTCTTATACATATGAAACGCCTAATCATTGTAGGTAAAAGAAACTGTGCGGGGAAGAAGATTGTAAAAGGTGTGATGAACAGAACGTCGAGTAGAGAAATACAAGGTCACTGAAACATCATGGTATATAGTAACTCAAGAAATCCAACGGCAAATTTAGCGTCTGTGGATTGCAAAAGGTACAAACACACTAACCATATTATCTTTCATCTATTCAATACGACGCAAAAGGAACTGAAGCTTACTACATAGTTGTCTTGAACAACCTTGATAAATCGTATGTTAAACATGTCAAAAAAGCAATTCAAGTTAGCTAATGAGCAAAAAAATGTAATATCAGTACAACATTAACTTATGTTTTTGGTATCTACTTCTTACAGGCATCCCACCATACAGTATCTTTTGCTTACTTATTAAATTTGAACTAATTTTTGGTGCACAAAACATGTTTAGGTATGAAGATGAAGCTTCCCCGATATGATAAAGTAAGTATATATCAGACGCATATCTTCCAAATGACATTGTGTCAGTATTACCGAGTATGAATTAGAATTCTCTTCTGTGCAGTCTGCATACAATGGTAGAGGGGACAGAGCTGATCCTTCAACATGGCCTGATGTTGAAGGACCTCTAACAGTAAGTGAAACTCATAAGCACATTCTGTCTATAGTTGAGTTAGGACCCACGAACATCAGGTGTTTCACCAAATCGCTATCGAGCTTTCTGATATTTGACAATTGCTCAATAGAAACTTTATTGTAGGTGCAGTTTCTGAGCTCAATGCGTTGGCCACAATGTCCAAAGACGTTTAAATCTGACCTGTTTAAGATAAAACTGTATCGAAACTGAGTTTTATGAGTAATGGGTTTTAAAATTCCACCTTTACTTGTTATATGCTCATAGATATCCGTTAAATTGGAGAATGAAGGAAAATGGTATAGTAGACGTTTAGCTTTAATTTATGTTTTCTTATATGTATGCAGAATATAATTGGCGAAGAATTTGGTCGACATATCATATCATATATAGAGACAATATTTGATTTTGAAGAGAGTATTTATCAGGATACAAATTCAATGCTAGGATTTAGTTACCTGTAAAAGCATAGATATAACACTTTGTATAAAATATCGGTCCTGAAAGTCGGACATCAAGAAGGTTTTGGTCTCTAACTCACATACACAAGAAAAAAAGTACAATGACTAGAAAAGATACAGTGGATAAAGTATGTTGGTATTTTGAAAAAGAAAAAAAAAAACAATCCTTTTTAATATAACGGACTGTTTTTTTGTATGAAATATTCACTCAAATTTCTGTTATGTTTCAGTGGCTTTCGAGTAACGCAAACAAGAAAGTTGAGAAGTTAACTCCGGCAAATGAATCAGGTTTTGTAGTTAACATTGTACCTCTTTATTAGTTAGAATATTTCTAGCTGACATTTTTTGTTGATAATTTCTGATTAGCCTTGTCTTTCTTATTGCAGATAAAAGTTCAGGACACATTGTATCGAACGTATCTACTAATGTTTTTTATCCAGATACCTCGAGAGTTATGGTTTATGAACCGAGACAAAATCCTGGTATGCTAATTTACTTCAGTTTGCAGTTCTAAAAAACGATATTACAGATTTTTCAGTTAAAATAATTTTTCTCAACTTCGTCGAGGTGTGTTGTTGCAAGTGTCTCATCTATATATGTTATACTTTTTTCGTCTTCCTGTAGGTTCAAACACTCCTGTTCTTCCTACTGCTACTCCGTTGCTTACTTCAAGTGCACCATTGGCAGTCACTGGTGGAGTGCCAAACGCATCGAATGTTGTTCCAATAGCCTTGCCACCTGCTTTGGCTGCATTCATAGCAAGTTTACCCCCTGCAGAAGGTAATGTTGTCATTTATCCATATTTGTCTTTGCATATGGTTTGGAGTTAGGTTTGGAGTTAAGTTGAGTATATACACCCTTTATTGCATATTTAGAGAGAGGGGTTTTGGTTAGGCAGGGTACATTTGAATTAAACACTCGCCCTCCACTAGGATTTTTGAACTGTGTTGCACAATAACATTCACGCCATAAAATTCTATTTGCTATAATATTGTAAACATCAAAAAGTTATTGCAGTCAAATTTTGACCCATTTGACCTTGAAGTCAAAGAGAAAACATAAACATGTTAAAACTTCCTCATAGTTAAAAAAATGGTTTATCATGTTGCTGACTTGCTGTTATAGTTATGTAACCCGATCGGGTTTGGCGTATAGATAATATATATCTTCAGTACATGAACATTTCTAATGACTTGATGTGTTATTTGTAGGTGGAAAAAATACCACTTACTTTTGAGTCTGACCAACACTAATTTGGCTCTTCTGTTTATCCTTTGTTAGAGGAAACACGCTTCGAGCTGGCTTCTTCCATGGACAACATGTATACAGCTCCATTTGCTGATATTTTATCTGTTAAAGAGTCCACAAGTGGTGAAAATATGCTCTATTATGTTATGGTTGGTCGTTGGAGAAATCGTAAAGATGATTACTAAACCTTACCATGGGATCTACTTCTTTTAGTAGATGGGAAACCGGAATCTGTTTCTGATATGAAGTGTGATGGCGGAACATGTAAGCTTTAGTTGGTTAAAAGTAATGAAGGTGATGGTGCATCTTTAGAGTTTAAAATTAAGGCATCACAACCAATTGAATTTCAAGATGGGTTGTATGCGTTTTTTTATGAATATAACGACTCAGAAAAGAATATGGAATTCATTGGACATGCATATAAATCTTAATATCGTCAAAGAGGTTCTTTACTCTGACTGTAAGGTGCGAAATTGGCCAAATAGAATTTTCAGTTCTTTAGTGAGAATCTCGTATTTATTATTGTACATGTTGTTTACAGGCTAAGGAGAAGTGCGGTATCTGTTCTTTTGGTTATGATTATACACAAGTTTTGCTGAACTTGAATGAATCCCAGAAGGCAGTAGTTATCGCCACACTTTCAAAAATGCAATGTTGCCATATTTCATCTGTGGAACAAATATGGGGACCACCTGGAATGGGGAACACAATGACAATTAGTGTTTTGATTTTTATCCTTTTTCAAATGAAGAAAAGGACTCTTACATGTGCTCCAACAAATGTGGCTATATTATAGTTGGCGTCACGTGTCCAAAGCTTGGTAAGATTTCAGGGCGGAGAAGATATCATTATTTTTTCAACAGTAATGTCCAATAGCCATGGGTGCGTGATTCCCTTTCTAGGAAGCATTTCATATATATCCTTTTAAGCTCCAAAAATATCCTATTCTGTATCCAAATAAATGTTTCAGGTACACAATGAATCATCAGGAAGCTATACTTTGAATCATAGTCTTTGTGCAACCATGAGTTTCATGCATAATATTTATCTAATAAAAATTTTACCTTCGCAGGCCTTCTCGAAACCTGCTCTGAGACAAGAAAACAAACTGGTGATTCTCCTAGGTAACCATTTCTTTTGTTGTAAGCTGTTTGGGCGCTAGGAAATATTGCTGGTGATTCTCCTAGGTGTCGTGATCTCATTCTTGGTCAAGGTGCTTTGCTTCTGTTGCTAGCTCAGTTGAATGAGCATGCTAAGCTTTCCATGCTGAGAAATGCCACATAGACGTTATCAAACTTCTGTCGTGGAAAACCACAGCATCCTTTTGAGGACAAGACCAGCACCTCCTGCCTTAGAGCTTCTTTTTCATTCTAATGATGAAGAAGTGTTGACTGATGCATGTTGGGTGCTCTCTTATTTGTCTGATGGTACAAATGACAAAATTCAAGTTGTGATTGAGGCTGGTGTCTGCCACGTCTTGTTGAGCTCCTTCTGTAAGCTCTGATTTATTGTTATTGTTATTATTGTGTGATGCTGCCTTATTCATAACTAATTCAGATTTGATACTACCAGTCACCCGTCTCCCCCAGTTCTCATTCGTACACAGTTGGGAACATTGATTGGACTGGCAAAGGGATACACACAATTTGAGTTAAATGGGCATAGATTTTTTTATGTTGTTCGGCATCTAAATCATGTTGACAAGGAACAGACATCATAATTTTTACATGCATTTAATCATGCTAACACAATAGTTACAGGAGAAGAATTTAATACTTCTAGAGGGAGGTACGCAACAGTTCCCACGATTGTACAGGGGCCTTGTCATCTGAAGAAGCATACCACTTAACAAATGGTCTATCAATGCAAAAACACCTTAAAAACAAAAGAAAACACATCTGATGCTGCGTTTGGAAGGACTGTTATCCGACTATCCTGCATGGGCTTTACGCTACCAAAATCAGCAATCTTAATATGTCCATCTGAAGTAAGAAGCAGGTTCTCTGGTTGTTATTAACAAACTGTCAGGCTATAGTTGTTTGACGGATATGGAGGATGTTAAGGTTGAACACGGCTGAAATTATTCACAAAAGTACTACGTAGAATTCATTTTCAAGAATATAAATAAAGATGTATTACGAGTTAAATTTTGATACCATGTTCAAGTTTTTCCTTTCATGAAATCATTAAGGGGATCAGCTTATATTCGCATTCATTTGTTTTAACGAGTGAATAATATTTTTTTATTTTGCAACTACATCACAGTGGGTTAAAAGAAATGTTTTTAAACACGGATCGATTCGGTCGGATCAACCGATTAAGTCGATTCTGACTGAAAAACGGGTCATATTTGATCCGGGTTTTACATTTTCGAAACCTGGCTAGACCTGTCGGGTTTGAGGTGACCCGCCTGGTTTTCGAGACCTGGCCGGGTTTCGATTTTTTCGGATTTTTTAAATATATATATACGAGATTTTTTAAATTTTACGTATTTGCGACCGAATTTTATTTCTACATATTATAATGGTTGGTAAAAAATTTATATTTTCAATATACACGAGTTTTATGGTTTTTATATATAATTTTTGTTAAATATTAAAAAATATAAAGAAATTATGTAAAAAGAGAAAACCGGGTTCATCCGGTTGATCCGGGTCGACACGCATTGACCCAAACCTGATGACTCAATGGGGTTGATTATAAAATCGAGTTTCACAACATTGGTCAAAAGGTCTTGCTACAACTTTTCACATGAAAAACATAGATAGACATATTTGAATTTAAATATTTTTATTTTCTTATTTTTAATCATAAATGCATGTTTTTTTTCTTCAACGATACTTTTGAATAATTATATGACGTCTTACATAAATGGCTAAGCGCCTAAAAACAACGAAAAGAACATTTTACTTTATTTTTAACAAAACAAGACTCACTACTACCACATATGATGAATATACAAAATACGTTTAAAAAAGATTTACAAACTAAAAATAATAGTTGGATGTACCAAGAACCAATAATATCAAATGATACTTTACGTTTAAGGAACATAATTTGAAAAAAAAAACCCAATATTAGTACAACAAAAGATTCACATGAGACAAAATACGTCCGTTGTTAGGTTCAAATCCTAAAAATATCATAAATTAGTTTTCTTTTAACAAAAATGTGTCTACGTGCAAACAGATATAGACGTAGATATGTACATTAGTAAATTAACATTATACAAAACACACTCGTTAGATGTACCAACAACTAACACTATCAAAGGTTAGTTTACGTATAACCAACAAAATATAACAAAAACACAAAAAAAACAAAATTTGTACAACAAAAAGATTAACATGGAACAAAGCACGTCGGTTGGGTGGCCAAGCCCTAAAAATATCAGAAAATAGTTTTCTTTCGCTTTCGGTTCAACAAAAACAAGTCCCAGTGCAAATAGAGAAAACTAATACCCAAACGTACTTTTAAAAATAGAAATTCGAAACGAACCCGCCCATTGGGCGGGTTACGCCGCTAGTATATATATATATATATATATATATATATATATATATATATATATATATATATATATATATATATATATATATATATATATATATATATATATATATATATATATATATATATATATATATATATATATATATATATATATATATATATATATATATATAGTGTAACTTTATTTACAGAACCCATCTTAGTGACAGAACTTGCAGAACTCTTGTTTTTGAAGGTAAACATGTATGTTTGAAGGAGTACATGTATGTTTTTAGAGAATATATGTATTCACGAAGTATATTTGAAGTTCTTTTTGTCAAAATTAAATAAAATATCCAAAAACATACATGTTTGAGGGCGTGCATGCATGTATGTGCACGCATTCAAAAATATACATTTTTGAAAGCGTGCATGCATGTATGTGCACCGATATAAAAACATACATGTTCGCTTTCATAAACATACATGTTTGCCTTCAAAAACAAGAGTTCTGCAAGTTCTGTCACTAAGATGGGTTTTGTAAATAAAGTCCCCCTATATATATATATATATATATATATATATATATATATATATATATATATATATATATATATATATATATATATATATATATATATATATATATATATATATATATATATATATATATATATATATATATATATATATATATATATATATATATATATATATATATATATATATATATATATATATATATATATATATATATATATATATATATATTTTATATGCTTATAAAATAGTATTGTTTTAACTATGATTTTGGTTTACGGTATACGGTTGATGAGTATTGTACCACCACTATTCTTTCGCTATGCACATCCGCAATGTTACAGATTTTTGTTTTTATATAACAATGGTGCTCTTCCAAATCCGGCCGAGCACAGTTAAGACATAATACACGACAACACACGTTATCATTCTAGTAAAACCAAACATTATCAAGGACAATGTAGGTATTTGGCAGTGCATGTACCGGTCCTTATTCATTATGTAAATGTTTTTGCTGAAGTCCAAAAGTCTTATCATGTCCGCAGTTCTAGATGACCGAATGAGTTCTGTTGTGAATTGCAAACCAGCTAAATCTACATGGGAGGACCTTATTTTGTATCATGAGAGACCCTCTGATGTTAAGGAAACAAGGATAATGGATTTAAAGCTTCAATACAACACCTTCAAACACAAAGAAGGGGAAACCCTCACTCAAACTTTCACCAAATATAAAGCTCTGATGAATGAACTTGTGAACGATGGTGACTAGCTCATGACCGAGAAAAATTAATTTCTCGTTGTGGAGGATAAGTTATCATTCGTGATAAACTTTCCTTAAGTTGAAGTTCGAGTTCTAAGCTGACATTTTCTTACAAGTCGTTTTTCATGAACTTAAAAACTTGGAATGTTTTTATAAGAAGCTCATGACTGAGAAATATTAATTTCTCGTTGAGAAGGATAAGTTATCGTCCGAGATAAACTTTCCTTAGTTGAGGTCCAAGTCCTAAGCTGTGATGCACTTAGAATTTACACGATCTTAAAACTTTCGAATAGTTTTAATAGAAGCTCGTGTCCGAGAAAGTTTAATTTCTCGTTATGAGGATAAGTCATAGTCGGGATGAACTTTCCTATCTTTGAAGTACGAGTTACCATCTGACATGTAACTGTAAGTCTTGTAAACGAGCGTTAAAACTTTTGAATAGTTTTAATAGAAGCTCATGACCGAGAAATATTAATTTCTCGTTTTGAGGACAAGTCATCATTGGGATGAACTTTCTTGTCTTGTTAGCTCGGGTTGTAGTCTATAATTTGACTATAAGCCATGTTACATGAGCTTAAAAACTTTGAATGTTTTTACTAATAGCTCATGTCTGAGAAAATTAATTTCTCGTTTTGGGGGTAAGTTATCGTTGAAGAGATAAACTTCCATGTCTTTGAGGAGCGAGACAGCCTGTAATATGACTGTAAGTCATTTTGAAGCTTAATTGTGAAGCCCCTAAGACACTCGTTTCTCTGATATCTGCTTCTTGAGCAACCAAACTCTGAGTGTGTCTTTTGTTGAACGGTATACAAAGATTGGACCTTTGTGTGCTCGTTGAGTCTTGACTTTGGTACCTGCACTTACATCAGTAGTTTGTATGCTAGCATGTGGGTTAGTGACATCTATGTGAGAACCATGTGGGGGTTCACCGTGAACCTTTGTCGTGCTAGAGGGAAATATCTTTCCAGTAGGAACCTACCTAAGACCAATTGTTTTAAAGGTTCTACCCGTTGGTATCCACCTAAGACAAGGTCTAAGAGACATGGTATTCTCATGCACAGCGGAAGACTTATTGGGAGAAAAACTAATTCTGTTAGGGTTCCGTCTTTGAGGTGCTCTAGCTTTTTGATTCACCTTGTTCAGGACTTTTGTGATACAATCATCATGAATGGAATTAAACACACATTTGTTACATTTCGTGTAAACAAAGTTCTTAGCATCTGAGAAGGCTCTAGAGTTCCTAGGGTTGGCAGAATTGTGCACATCATAGAAGGGTCTAGAATTCCTAGATGTGTAATTAGCGCTCCTAGGTTGTGGTTTGGTCCTATCTCTTGCTTGTGTCTTATTCTTAGCATACTCAAGATAGCTTTTATGACCTGTGTCATTTGAACTACGCCTAGGCATGTTCTTGAAGCTATTTGTAGAGTTGTTTGAAACATTTATGTGATTGGGTTTCGCAGAAGCGGATTTTCTTAAGGAAGGTCTAGATTGTGGAGTGACTGGTTTTGGCAAATTGCTACGCACGTCAACTTGGGGTGCAAACCTCGGGTTCGACGTTTTGGGTTGTTCAAAGTTAATCGCATTGTTTGTCTAGCAACTTAGTGCTTTCTAAATGGTTGAGAAGGACGTTTCCCCAAGACTGACTGTTTTGCTAACTTAGTATCCACACTATTTCCTTATAGCTTCCTTAATTCATTTTTCACCGCTGTCAGTGCAAAAACCTTTTCCTGAATCTGAGCCTTTAATTGCTCATTTTGTAGAAGTAATTGAGCGACATGTTGTTCTAGCTTAATGTTCATATTATCGAATATGTCATTATCATCATTCGCGTCATTACTATCTACAGTGTCGATAGGTTGCATTGATATTTCACTTAATGAAGCAGGCGGAGGACTTTGATTTTGAGAAGCCAACTTGGATTCTAACTAATTAATAATTTGTTTCACAAAATGTTCTTTTTCTGCATTAAAATCTTGAATCTTACGATCCAGTTTTTGTTCAAGAACGGCATTTGCTTTTTCAAGTTTTTAAAATAAGCTTCAAATTTGTCATTTTTCTTTGAAAATTCGAGTTTGGCATCCTCAAAATCTTTTGTCGTTTGAGCTAACAGAGTTTCGATCTTGTGAGTCTTAGAATCAGTATTTAAGTGTACCTCAACCATTGGCTCATCGTCACATATGGGTCCGATAACAGTATCAGCGGTTTCTGTATCATTCCCTGAGCTGTTGCTGGTATGCTGCGTTTCTGATTCTGTCCCGCTGCATTATGTATCAACCGAACATGCATCCAATGCTTGACCCTTATCGACTTTGTTCTCTTTCGTCTGCATCAGTCTTTGATTCACCCTTCGTTCAAATTGCCTTTGATGGCGTGTTCTTTCAGCAATTGACTTCTTTATATTACTCATATGTTGAAGAAGTGTCTCTTTGAACGCTTGAAGATCTACGAGAGTATATTTGGTAAAGTATGTACTTGCGAACTCTCGGTCATTGTTGGATAAGCCAATTGAGTCAATGAATTACTGGAACTGACTGTTGAGAGCTAAAAGGGCCTCCAAGGATATAATCTCGTGAAAATCATCTTTGTCAAGTTCTTGTTGAAGATGGTCCACATTAAGTAGCATCGTTCTGGTGAATATCTCAACATCTTGACCAAATAGTAGAACAAATACCCGTTTGAATTCAATTTCAAGACGACTGCCTTTTAGGTCTTCTCTTGAAAGAATCTGAAGGTGTGACTAAAGCAACTTTAAGTGTTCCATGTATCTTTCTTTTGCTTTCGACATCTTGTATTTGATTGCATGAACAGTTTTGGTTGTAGAATCCTTGTTAGAAGGTTTACTGATTGGAGTCTCAATATTTGTCTGAACCTTTGGATTCTGCATCTTCTCTTTATTCATCTCAGTCATGGACGTTGTTGTTGTTGAATCCGCGAAGATGTCCATTGAACGGATGTCACTTAAGAGGATATGATGTGTATGGATTACGGATCTGTAGTAGATGTGTTGTGATTTGGTTGTAGTTTAAATTCCGAAAATTCCGATTTTTTCTCAGTCCGACAATAAATTCTTCAGTCCGATATAACGGTAGACCGAAAATTTTGGAATCGCCAAATTTTGAAATCGAGTTCGAAAAAGCCAATAGCTAGTAGGGAAAAAAATTCGAAAAGTGAAAATTTTTGATGAAAAATAAAACATAAAATGAAGTCGCACAAAGAACCGGACTTATGGTAGAAGGAGTTACTCCTTCAAGCTATTTGGATACCATAGTTTTGAGTTTGTGAACAAACAGACACGACCTTCAAGCTCATCTACTTCATATAATAAGGTAACTTTAAATACATACTTATTATGTATCAATAAGTTATTTCTTCTTAGAGTATTGATGAATCCTTTGCTGTTAATATTCACAATTTTTGTATCTTCAATATAAAAATTGTGAATATTATATATATGGCATGAAAAAGTAATTTTCATTGAATCAGCAACTTACTGAACCTTCCACAGTCACCATGGATTCTCAAAACAATTATTAGTTAAAATTAACTTGGCAACGTTATATTATTACAATCATTGAACCATGTTACATGGACTATAATTAATTAAAAGTTATTAACTATGTTGTTCGAAAATAATTAAGAGTTAAGTATAAGCAACATGTTTCCAAATATTAACATTAAAACATTAAAACACACCTAACAATAAGGTACTCAATCCACGTACAGTAATCCTGCTCAGCCTTATAATAATCAAGATCAATCCACGTACAATAACCTTAAGTTTGTGAATCAAAAGGGGGCGTTTGGATTAATCATTTTCTAACGATTTTGATCATTTCAAAAATTCCCCTTTAGGATATGTTTGGTACCAAGCTTATAAAGAGATTACGATTATTTTTTTGAAAAAATAAGTTAATTAAAAAATAATCTTTGTTTGTCATATCAGCTTATAAGAGGTTATCAAAAAAATAATTTTTATAATCTCTCAAAATCAAAAGCTGACTCATGTAGCTTTTAATAATAATCTCTTTTCATAATCTCCAGCACAATCTCCATCTCCAGCACCATCTCCAGTTCCAGCACCAGTTACTTTCGTCAAACATACCCTTAGTTAAAATAAGTGGTATTTGATACCTTAAGTCATATATGTTAAAATAAAAAATTAAAAAATTGTTTTGAAAATAAATGGAGAATACATGAAAAATAAAAAAAGAAGTTAAAAATCTAGTTTTTATCACTTGTTTTATGTTATTTGTAAGAAGTGCATGGTGTTGTGTTTTATTTTGTTACGATACTAAATATGGGATTATATTTGAAGATGATGATAAAACAAAAGTTTATATCGTTCTCTATTAACAATATAAACTTTGGGTCGACCTATATGGTCATGAATAATATACTTTAGTTAATTGAGAAGAAGGAAGAGAATAAAAGTTTTTTGGAGAATACAATACTCCGTAAAGGAGTATTGTATCGATGATATGCTACCGACATATGGAAATATACGTGATAAACAAATTAGTGTGTCCTTTATATACGCAAAACTATGTTAATATTTGGAAGATAACCTCATTTATATGTAAAGAACTACTATAAAACAAACACCATCATATACGATATCAATAGTACTAAATTTTTTGGTTAACCAACCTTCTCAACGAATGACCATTTGTAATTCTTTCTCATAAAATATAGACACTAATTTGTTTTTGCCGGTAGCACAAATTATTCATGAGCATATATTATAATAAAACATAGTTTTGTATATACTATATATAAAAATATCTAATAAAATATAGTGTTTTGAAACGTAATAAAACATTGTTAATAATATCTCGTAACAAAACTATGTTAATATTTGCTTGTGAGAAATATATACATGTCGCAAAACTATGTTAATATTTGGATATATTCATTTGCTTGTGAGAAAGAATTACAAATGGTATGGAAATATCTCATAAAATAAGTATGTACTGTTTTCTTTTGGTTACACATTTATTGAGGTTTACACCAAACTTTGTGACCAAAATATATGGTCATGCTTTTAAGCATTTAAAACGCGTATTTAGTTCTTAAATAGAAGAACTGAGGTCATATGAACTTTTGTTCAATCTGTACTACGAGATTGAACATTATTATAACCTTATACTCCTTCCGTCTCATTTTATTTGTCTCCCAATAAAAAAAAGATAATATTAAAATACATTCGATGAACCTGGACATTTATTTATTAAAATGTTAAATTTACCCTATTAAATACAATAAATATAAGAATTAGTTTCCTTAAAAAATAAATGAGATGGGTAAAATTGTAAATTTAATACATATGAACATGTATTAATTAAGAAAGTGGACAAGAATTTAGGACAAACAAAAATAGTAATGAGGGCAATAGAAATGGGACGGAGAGAGTAATTAATTAAGAACGTTCCCCATATATACGTGGTGTAAATTTTGTCATGGTTTGATGCGGTTGTAGGTGTAAGTTGGCTGGAAGTTCGAGATACACATACAGTCTGCCATTTTTCATTTTTTTAAAACATTAAGTCATTTACGTGATTTTTGCTTCATTTTATGCTTGTTTGTAACTGTTAGGGGTGAGCATGGTGCGGACCGATGCGTATATTGAAAAAAATTAAACCGTATCCGCGATTGCAATTTTTTAGAAAAGTGCGGATCTGCATCGTGTGGTTTTTTGCGGTTTCGATTTTGCGGGTTTTTGTGGGTTTTGCGGGTTTTGCGAATTTTAACCGCACCGCACCACCATTTATGATTTATACAATTAATGTGAGTTTTTGCGATTTTTGGTTCACAATGTTGGCGTTTTCAGTTATAACAATACATATATCTAATGTAAATACACACATTACTTAGATTGTTAATGATAATATGCACTAAAACCCTTATAACACACGCACGTTATATAAGATGTGCCGTTTTCAGTTTTATAGAATTAATATGCGGTGCGTTGCGGATTTTGTGGTGCGGCTTTACGAGTAAATCCGCAACCGTACCGTATTTGCGGTTTTTCTTTTTTCTTAAAACCACTTCACCGGTTTTTGTTGTGGTGCGGTTTTTGCGGTAAGATTTTTTTTGCAGTTTTTGCGGTTTTATGATTTACGGTGCGGTTACGCCTGGTATCCGTGAAAGCAGAAATACACATTTGGGCCACACCAATAGGGTATTTTTTATTGCTTCAAGTTGACTTCTACCTAAAAGGCATGTGGATTCACATTGGATTAAATAAATTTATAAAATACATTATCAATTGGCAGCTTAATTAATTAAGTACTACGTATTAATTACTTAATATGGATCAACTTGTCTAAGCATCTTTTGATTAAAATAGTCTTTCATGTCTTCTTTTCATCTATATACAACACATCAAATGCTGCCTTTTTATTATAGTGTCTGTCTGAGAGAGATATAAAATGGAAGAAGTGGTAATAGCGCCTAAAAGGAAGTTAGGATCACAAGGTTTTGAGGTCTCAGCAATTGGTTTAGGATGCATGGGCATGTCTCCCTTACACGGATCCCCTAAACCTGAACAAGAAACGATTCAAGTGATTCAGACTGCCATCGAGTTGGGCATCACTTTTCTCGATACTTCTGATCTATATGGCCCTCACACCAACACTTTCATTATCGGAAAGGTCAGTGATCTTTAGTATTACTATTTTTCAGTGACGTTGAGTTTTGAACTAATATTAATAGAAAGTCAATTAGTCCAGGCTCTGGAGGGGGAGATTAGGCAGAAAATGCAGTTGGCAACTAAATTTGGCATTAAGTCACTCTCAGGTGATAAACGGATGGTAGTGTGTGGTGATCCAGCGTACGTGAAGGAAGCCTGCAATGCTAGCTTGAAACAACTTGGCATTAACTGCATTGATCTTTTTTATGTTCATCGTATTGACACAAGCATCCCTATTGAACTCACGGTATGCCTGCCTAACTAAATGGATACTCTCAAATAGTTACTGGATTATGTCCTATTTGACGTTATGTTCCTAGGTGGGAGCATTGAAGGAACTAGTTGAAGAGGGCAAGATAAAATACATAGGTCTCTCTGAAGCTTCGCCACAAACCATTAGACGGGCACACACAGTTCACCCAATAACAGCTGTCCAGCTGGAATGGTCCTTATGGACAAGAGATGCTGAAGAAGAAGTGATTCCTACTTGCAGGTGTGTGTTAGATTTCAAATAGCTATAATGCACATTTATGATCTATTTTTCCTTACCAAATTGCTGTTTGTAGAGAACTTGGAATTGGGATAGTCACGTTCAGTCCTTTGGGAAAGGGATTCTTTTCTAAGGGTCCAAAGCTAGTCGAGAACTTTGCAAGCAACGATTTCCGAAGGGTTTGTACCTATACCAACTGTTTATCTTTTACTATGAAAATGTATACATATAATTTATTTGTTGGACAGGTATTCGAAATGGGTTGAAACTGACAACTTGGTTAGAATAATAGAGAATGTGGTTTGTATGTATTGTGTTTTTCTCGGGAATAATCTGTTTCATGGTCTTCGTCAGACAACTCTTTCTCGTTCCAGTGCTGAAGCAGAATATCGTGGAGTTGCTAATGCAGTTGCTGACGTGTTGGTTACGTAATCTTTTACGTGAGCGGAACACACCATTGTTTTCCGCTACTCTTGTTTATTGTGATAATGTGAGTGTTGTTTATTTATCCTCAAATCCGGTTCAGCATCAACGTACAAAGAACATTGAGATTGATATTCATTTCGTTCGTGATTTGGTTGGTGTTGGGGATATTCGTGTTCTTCATGTGCCTTCTCGTTATCAATATGCGGATATTTTTACTAAAGGTTTACCATCGGCATTATTTGAGGAGTTTCGTACCAGTTTGAGTATTCGGTGTCCTCCCGCTCCAACTGCGGGGAGTGTTAGTCGGTATTTATTATGGGCTTTAGCCCATTGTCTAGAATCTTCCGTTGAAACTATATATACTCTTTTGTTTGTTTAATGAAGCACACAGAATTCACAATAACTTACAAGCTCTATATCGGGTATTTAGGAATGTTTGAAAGAACAGTTTTTGGAGAAATTTCAATAAAATTCCTGTTTTGCAGAGTCTACCGAAATTCCAAGGGGAAAACCTGGAGCACAATATGATTGTATTTGAACGGGTGAATGAAATGGCAAAAAAGAAAGAATGCACCCCATCTCAGCTAGCGCTAGCATGGCTCCTACACCAAGGGGACGATGTTGTTCCTATTCCAGGAACTACCAAAATCGAGAACCTCAAGCAAAATATTGGGTCAGTTTTTGTAAAACTAACAAAGGAAGAAATGACTGAAATTGAATCAATCGCTGCAGCTGTGAAAGGCGATAGGTACTCACCTGCAGTAATGCAAGATACGTGGAAGTACGCAAATACTCCACCATTGTCATCTTGGCAAAATGCATGAAGTCTTTCTCTTTGAGAACTTGTTTTGATTACAATAAAGCTTTGAATACAATCGAACTGAACATCCTTGAATAAATTTACTGTTTTGGAGCTTGGTTTTCATCTTTTCTAGTAGTATTATTGTACATACCACTATTCTCTTTGCCTCTACCTATATTCTACATAATCCAAAAAATACAGACGTAATGATATCACACAGACAATTTAAGAGGTAAGTAACACATGTATAAAAACATACAAACCTTGAAACATTGTTCCACTAAGCATACATCATCGTTTGACTTTTAACTTGGTCAGTTATTTAATTTGGCATCTATTATTATCAACTATTCTTTAACAGGTCTCGGCTCAGATGTTTATGGTCCCAAACCCAAGGAAATACTTATTGGCAAGGTAATACAGTAGCTTAAAACAACCTTCTTCAACTAGTTTTTTTAACTGATTCTTCAACTAGTTAATATTACTATTAATTTACTAAAAGTTACAGTATAATTCTACTTTAATTTGATCAAGTATCTACTATATTCAGTTAGCATATTAGTTCAAAAAAAGTTAGCATATTGAACATCTTATAAACCTAAGATTTAATCCTTGGCATAAATAGTATATATATAATGACCATCCATATGTTGCACACACACCACTGATCCTAGTCATGAAATAACCTTCGTGGTTTCGTGCATTGGGCTGCAATAAAAATGCTATATGACTCCGTTTCATATGTCAAATACCTACATGGTCCATGATAATGTTTGGTTTTCCTAGAATGATAACGTGTGTTGTCATTAAAGTAATATAGAAGAAGGAATAAAACATACACGGGATCCTTACTTCTTGACAATAAATAGATACAAATGGACCGATTACTCAGCATCATGTTTTACTCTATAGTTGAGATTTCAATAACATGTCTATATGTAATCAGCTTAATATTGCATCAGAATGCTTTAGTGTGTAATCCTTTAGTTATATAGAAGGTTTTTTTTTTTAACGGCAGTTTGGTGCAGCGGAGTATCTATTGTAGGAAACAACTAATATTTTGTACATCAAAACTTGTTTGACCAGTCAAATGAAACAATATCCAACCTCAAACTAACTCAGTTACACTATGGAACACAATATGGCTAACTGATTCTAATATTAAGCTGATTAAGATCAATTAAGCTAGGTTAACTAAATTAAAAGCTAAGAGATTATTGATTTTCCTTGGGAAACCTACAAAAACACATGTCTCAAGGTTAATAAGCCATGTTTAACAAAGAACTAGGGATAGAATTATGGACTCTGTGAAGAGCTTATGTCCATAGGTCATTTTGTATGGACATGTTGAGTTGGTGTTTAGCTGATTAAAAAGTATAGAACAAACCTATTAGTGACACACCTTTGACCAGCCACATATTCTACGAAGATCCTTATTAAATCATATTAATAAGGTCTTCTTGGTAAAAGAACTTGATTATAACTTGTTTAGTGTGTCACAAGTTGGTGACATCAAAATGTTTGGTCTTAAGTAAAGACTTTGAGATACAACGGGGATTTCTCTATCGTTCTTTACTATTTTGAATAAATATTTATTCAAAAGAACCACACTATTAAATCATCACATATGAACAAGTATAAATATTCACTTTTGGCAGCATCACAGGTCATCTTTTAAGACCAGACAATTATTCTCTATTAACAAGTGCTTACATCTCCTTCACATGGATTTGTTTGGACCTGTTAAACCACATACCATCAATCACACAAAATATACCTTGGATATTGTTGATGAATTTTACAGGTATACATGGGTCTTCTTCCTCAGAAGGAAAAGTGAGGTAACTGAAGCTATCATGTCCTTTATCAAGCAGGTTGAAAATATGAATGAGGTTAGAGTAAAAGCTCTAAAAAGTGATAATGGTACTGAATTCAAGAATCAACAACTTAACTCTTTTTGTGATGAAAAGGGAATATCACAAAACTTTTCTTCAGCTGGAACATCTGAACAAAATGGTGTGGCTGAAAGAAGAAACAGAACATTGATTGAAGCAGCCAGAACCATGTTAAATGGTGCAGCTTTGCCTAAGCAATTCTGGGGAGAAGCTATCCACACTGCATGTTATACTCAAAACAGATCAATCATTGTCAAGAGACATGGTAAGACTTTATATGAAGTTTTCAGATAAAGAGCTCCAGATGTCAGCTATTTCCATGTTTTTGGATGCCCTGTGTTCATTTATAACTACAGGGATCAACTTGGAAAGTTTGATGAAAATGCTGATGATGGTTTCTTCTTGGGATACTCTCCAACAGCCAAAGCTTTTAGAGTATTCAACACAAGAAGAAAAGAAGTGGAAGAAACTTTTCATGTCACATTCAATGAAGATGATGACGCTGTACAAAGACCAGTGATGAAATTGATTTTAATGAAAACATGTCTTTCCCAAGTGACGAATTCTCCGAACCAAGACTTCTCTGTCATCATCATCCACTAACTGATACCCTCATCCCATATGTTCCTACATTTGACCTGCGGTCAACTCACAACATTGAAGTTTCTTCTTCTCAAGCTCTTAATGAACAAGAAACTCAGCCTTCCTTTAGCCCTGGTTCCACATCAGTTGAAGATGACTTACCTATTCTTCAATGAATCATTGCTCATTGAAATGGTTGACGTTGACACAGACACATAAGTTATCTTTGAAGAGAGTCCTCCTACTCAGCTAGATTTATCTCAAATAGTACTTGCAACCTCCACACTTGTCCCTGTCCATGACTCCCTAGCTCCTCAAAACAAATGGTCAAGAGATCAGCACATTCTTCTTGTCAACATTATTGGAGAACCAAGTGCTGGGGTTACTACTAGACAGAGAATTCATGACTCAGAATCTGCTTCAGCCAATGAATGTCTTTTCGCTGAATTTCTCTCAAAAATTGAACCTAAGCGAGTAGCTGAAGCCCTTGTGGAAGATGGTTGGGTCGCTGCTATGCAAGAAGAAATCAATCAGTTTAAAAGAAACAAGGTATGGACTCTAGTGCCAGCTCCACCTGGTAAGAACATTACAGGCACTAGATGGATTTCTAGAAACAAGATGAATGGGATTGGAAACATCATTAGGAACAAGGCAATGTTGGTTGCACAGGGGTATACACAGACTGAAGGGATTGATTATGATGAAGCTTTTGCACGTGTAGCAAGACTTGAAGCTATTAGAATCTTCCTTGCATACGCTGCATATATGAACTTCACTATTTATCAAATGGATGTTAAGAGTTCCTTCCTTAATGGAGATTTGGTTGAGGAAGTGTATGTTCAACATCCTGAAGGATTTGAAAACATCGAGTTTCCCAATCATGTGTACAGACTACACAAAGCCATGTATGGGTTGAAACAAGCTCCAAGGGAATGGTATGAAACTCTGTCTACTTTCTTAACTGATAATAAATTTGTCAGAGGTTCCATTGATAAAACACTCTTTACCTTCAAGGATAAAAGTGATTTCATCATTGTACATATCTATGTGGATGATATCATCTTTGGGTCAAAAAATGTTAATCTTAGTAACCATTTTGCTAAATTAATGACCAAGAAATATGAGATCAGTATGATGGGTAAATTAAATTACTTTTTGGGTTTTAAAATTAAACAATGTCCTAAAGGAATTTCGATTTGTCAAGAAAAGTATGTTAAGGATTTGCTTAAAAAAATATGACTTGGTTGATTGTGCATCAGTGAAATGCCCCATGCTTCCACCCAATAACTTGGGTCCTGATGAATCAGGAGTCTCTATTAATGAGACTATGTATATAGGCATGATTGGGTCACTAATGTATCTAACAACCAGTCGTCCTGATATCCAGTTCTCCATATGTCTCTGTGCAAGGTACCAAGCTAACCCAAAAGAATCCCATCTAGTGGCTGTTAAGAAAATTTTCAGGTACCTCAAAGGAACAACCTCACTAGGGCTGTGGTATCCCAAAGAATCAGGCTTTAATCTCAAGGCTTATTCAGATTCAGACTATGTTGGATGATGCATTGACAGGAAAAGTACCTCAGGTAGCTGTCAAATCCTAGGAGGAAAGTTGGTTGGATGGAGTGCAAAGAAGCAAAACTCTATGGCCATGTCATCAGCTGAAGCTGAATATGTTGCAGCTGCCAACTGTTGTGCTCAAGTGCTTTGGATGAAGAGTCAATTAGCTGACTATGAGATTCTCTATGACAAAGTACCAATCTTCTGTGACAACACCAGTGCTATTTCCATCTCCAACAACCCTGTGCTTCACTCTCGAACCAAACACATTGATATCAGGTATCACTTTATCAGGGATCACATAATGAAGGGAGATATTGAGCTACATTTTGTCCCCACTGAGCTGCAACTAGCTGGCATTTTTACCAAGCCTTTGGCTGAACCTTCGTTCAACAGGCTAATTGCTGAGCTGGGTATGCTTAATATCTCTAAGCATGTGGCTCATATTTAATGTGTTCATAAAGTCTGATTAGATATTAAATGTTTTTCACATGACACTAGGTAGTTACTTTCCAAGTTAATGCTAAAAAACATTCCCAATATTTAATTAATATTTTTTCGACTAACGAGGAGACAAACAGTTTTGAAAGGTCAAGGGACCCACTTGTGAGTAGTCGTATTCCCACTACACATTAAATGCGGTTGAATAACTGTTTCAAAATTTTGAATATATATATATTCTCCCAAGATTTTTACCTAACACATTATTCATTTCAAGACGCTCAAATCTTCAAAAGAATTTTTAGATAGTAAGAGTGATTGTTACAAGTACTGTCAAGATCAAGAGTGACAGTTAAACCCTGAGGCATATCGGTGTATATTGATAACATACAAATGAACTTATAATAGGTCCATTCATGAACATACATATTTACACATTTAAATCTCATTTTATTCGTATGTAGGTAAAAATCTTCTCTGTTTTTACAAATCATGATTATACTTACCCCCAAGGAAAATCAATGTCGTTTTTGTCATAAGATTTAATACTTATAGTAAACCATTCTTGCGTACTCTTTTAAATAAGTATTGTGGTGTTCCATATATCTAACATGGTCATATGAAGATTTGAGCGTCTTGATGGAGAATAAATTGAGTCTTATTATTCAAGATTCTACAAGATTATGAATGTGACCAACATTAAAGTAATGAAAATAGAATGTCTTTGATCATTTTATATGACCAACAAGTAACCTTGTAATAAAAATTCAAAATATTACCAGAAGCTCTGATGATCAAAGTAACCTTGTAATTAACCTCTAAAAACATGAATGAGATTGGAGTTGAATATTGTACGGGATCCGAACACCACAATGATGTCGTGTCTCAATTAACTAAAGTATATTATTCACGTAAAATTCTCCATCCAATCCGAGGTCATATGAACTTTTGTTTTATTGTAAATCCCGTACAATATTCAACTCCATATTGTACGGGATTTACAATAGCTTTCAGTGTGCTATCAGGAAATATATTATAATTCAACAAACCAGTACGAAAATGTTGAGTATATTATTAAACAACCGTGTATTTGAAAATTTGATCAGTATAGTTATCCAAACTGACTTACAAATACCAACCATAATTGTTAACACTTATGGTTCAAAAATTCAAATGATTTCACATATAATTCTTTATGCTTATACCATGACATTTTACTTTTATTCATATGCAGCATAGAGTTAAGTATAGCAATATAAGTAATTCTGTTAAGACTTAGGATGTTTCCATCTTAAATAACGTTCAAGTTGTAGAGGCGATTAATATTACATGTATAATATTTATTGTTACTATATCGATATCATATCTTATGTGCTAGGGATTTTGAGTTGGTTTATAAACCCTCTCCTTTGACTAATTTTTAGGTTATACAAAGAATCAGGAAGCTAATATGTTTTTTCGAATCTTTTCAACAACTTTTTTATATAGATGTTCAACCACACCACGTGCACACTGTTCCCCTTGGTTAGTTTACTAACCAACATGATTATTGTACGACATTGTTGTTAGAACATAATTCCAATCCCAACACTGACACAACCATTCTTAACGCTGACGCCACAAAGCTTGACACTGACACCATTCAGCAACAGACCCAAACACCCCTTCATTCATCCTCATCCGAACCCCATTATTATAGGTTGGTAAAACGCCTAAGGACTACTGGAGTGTTCTCCTCTAGTGGTCCTAGCCATGTAGTATAGAGAACCACCACCAAAAGTGTGGTTGGTGATATGGGTGAGGCTGGGACTAGTGGTACTCGCTTAGATGTAGGCCACGTCAGTCCCACCATCTTTAAGTCCACAACCATGCCCTATGAATCTCTTATGGGAGGGCAACTTCCCATATTAGAGGAGGGCAGTATGGAACCTTTATCAGTGATGGAATTGATGATGGTTTGTATGAGCTTGAAAAAGCAAAATGCAGACCTTGTACAGGTTGTAAATGCACAGGGCCTTGAACTCAAGGAATTGAGGGAGAGGATTGTTGTTTTGGAGACTACCAATACAAGGAGAAGGCAGGCTAGAGTCCTTTCTTCAGGGGAGGATTCTTACAAAGGGGAGGATGAGCCATTCAATGCTAGTGACAAGGGTTCCCATGAGAAAGGCTCACAAGAAGGTGAATGTGATTCTTTTAGAGCTATTTGGATGTAGCTGAAGCTCTTACAGGTTTGAAGGAGCAACCAGGTTTTGATACTTCACTGATTACTCCTACAAAGATATCATTTATAGAAATGATGAATCAAGTCACAGAGTCAGCTGCTGACAAGAGTAAATCAGACGCTGATAGGAGCAAATCAAGCGCTGACATTCAAGTTTTGGACGCTGAGAGACCTACAGATGTGGTTGGTGTATCCTAGTCATCAGCTATCATCAAGGATGTGATTAAACAGGTAACAACTTCTTTACATTCTATTAATGCACTGGATAAAGGTAAAGGGATTATGGTAGAGGTTGAGGTACCCAAGGATGCAGCCCAGATACAATTTGATTCAATTTTGGCTGCAAAACTTGTGGAAAAGGATGTGAATAAGAAGAATGCTATTGAGTCACAAATTGTGACTTTTGAGAATGATAAAGAAGGCATTGATGATGAGAGTTCGGATTTAAGTGTGGTGATACTTGAAGAGCCTGAAAGGCTAGAATATGGGGAGGAGTTGGGTTTGGAGAAACTTAGAGAGTTGAAGATGAAATTTGATCTGAATGTACCCAAGATTGCTGAACTTTTCTTTAGGTATGAGTATGAAGTCTTGAGTGATCCAAAGGTGTCCATGTCTGAGAAAATTTGGTGTCTTGAAGGGCTTTTGAGATTGCAGGCTGATATTAAGGTATGGGAGAAGAATAAGGCAAGCAATATCAAACTGGAGAACAAGACAATAAGAAGAGAGTTGTATTACTTGCTGTTAAGGAATCATCAGACTGGATGGACCTATAAAAAGCTTAAAGCTCGTAGTTTTGACCAATTGGAGTGGTTTGCTTATCTAATTTGGGACTCTTTGTGTAAGGATAGAACATTTGAGCTACTCTTCAAGGAAAGGCAAGAAGAAATGGAGGAATAGATGAGGATGAAAAGGGCATCCATAGTTCCTAGGCCAGTGAAGCAGGGCTTGCAGACCGAATTTCCAAAGCTTGATCCATTAAATCCAAGTGAGGCTGCTTTAATAAAAATAATGAAGCATTCACCAGTAGAGGCCTCTGATGTGGTAGAAGTGTTACCTCTTTACTTTAAGAACCCTATAATTAAGTATGAAGAAGATGCAAGTGCTTTTTGGGTGATCACCAGGGCTGGTGATAAGGTACACACTTTTACTTCTTTCATTTCTAGGTTTGCAAGTTTTGATAGAGAAGACTTGGTCGACAGAAAGTTGATGAAGGCCAAGTATGGGGTTGAAGAACCTACATCAATCAATGGAATAAAGATTTGGTCCACATTCAAGAGAATGATTGAGCCAAATGATGCTGATCCAGTTTGGAAGGATCTGGATGCTATCAGTGGAATGGCATGGCGTATTTACTCAGCTGCTGGTTTATATCATCTTAGTACATCCAAGTTTTCAGAATATCTTTTGGTGGATGCTGGATATCCTATGTCACAAGAGGTTTTGAAGTTGATGATACCTACACCATTGGAGGTTGATTATACCAGTGGTGTTAGTAAGAATTTAGTTAGATTTATTTATTCCATGATTAAGAAAGAAGATTAGTTTGTAAGAATCCCCCTTTGTATTTTGTTTTTATTTTGAAACTTGATTCCTAGAGTGGATATTGATTTTAGGGGAGGATTGTTGGGAATAAAAATAGCTAAGTCACTGGGACACTGACAAGAAGACTTTAGGCGCTGACAAGAAGACTTTAGGCGGTGACAAGAGATAATGAGACGCTGGCATATGGGCGCTGACAAGAGATATTGAAGCGCTGACAAGAAGAAAGTCAACCACTGATAGAATACTTAGTCTACACATTTTGTATGTTTAGTAAAGATATGATTGGTATTGTATTTTCTATATTTATCTTTACGTATTATATAACTATATATAGCCAACTGTATTTTCTATATACAAAAAGGAGTTACAGCTATAACAAGCTATAACTCTCAGATAATACAGCCAAGTCACTGGGACGCTATAACTCTCAGATAATAAAAATAGCTAAGTCACTGGGACGCTGACAAGAAGACTTTAGGCGCTGACAAGAAGACTTTAGGCGCTGACGAGATAATGAGACGCTGACATCTGGGCGCTGGAAATAGATATTGAAGCGCTGACAAGAAGAAAGTCAACCACTGATATAATACTTAGTCTACACGTTTTGTATGTTTAGTAAAGATATGATTGGTATGGTATTTTCTATATTTATCTTTACCTAAAATAGCTGATACGTAGACTCTTGTACAAGGCTCCTTAATCTATAAAAGGAGGCCTTTAGGTTTAAGTTTTATATAAATTTTACACTTTCATTGTACGCAAGTTTATCAATCAATCAAAGTGAAAGTTTGGGTTGTTCTGTGTTTGTGTGTTCTTGCTCTAAGTGTTAAATTCCGCATAACACTTGGATTGTTTCATAACACAAAGTTTCTCTACGTATTATACGTGATTCAATCTCGATAATACAAAGCTAATTGATCTAAGTTTGGGATCAACAAGTGGTATCGGAGCTTGTTGAGAAACTTTGATTTGAAGAACGAAATCCAATATCGTGAGGTGAACCAGGCTAAGGAAGAAGGTGAAAAAGAATCTGATGATGTTTTCAGTTAAAGCCAAGTCTACTTCAAGTTCCACGAGTTCCAAGTCATCTTCGTCATCTGATAATGAGGTATGTAATGTCTCTACTTGTAGGATAAATACTAAAAGTCTTAATAAAGAATTTTTAAAATTAAAATCGGATGTTTTAGACGTAAAAGCTATACTTTCAAATTATAAAATAGCTCTTGTACAATCTGAGGGGACTATAGCAGAATATAAGAAAATGGAACTTGACCCAAAAGATCAAATTAATGTTTTGACTCATGACCTTAACGTTAGTATTGAACTTAGGGACACTCTGATGAGATCTAGAGGTGAGGTTCAACTTAAGCTAGATGAAGCCATTAAAGATAAAGAGAATGTAGGGATTAAGATTCAAAAGTTTGACAACGCCACTCAAACCCTAGAAAAATGTGTGAATGAACAAAGAGATTCTAGGGATATGTCTGGGATTGGGTTAAAGGAATATGTTGATGTTCCACCACCTGCTGGGAATTTCTATGGGGTCCATAGAAAAGATCTCTCTTGGACTGGTATACCAGAATTCCAAGAAGAGTAATTTATTACTCCACCTAGAGTTCTTTCCCCAGTTGAGGAATATCAACAAAAGGTTATTGACCTAGGAGAATGGAAGAAGGCAAATCCCACTTTGTTTGTTAAAGGTGGGATGCTTAGTGAGAGTCCTTTTGTGCCAACACCCATTGAGAGTCCAGTTATATCTACACCTATAACTGTGACCAATCCCATCACTGGAAAACCTGTTGACTTTAGCTCCACAAGAAAACCCAGTGTTAAATATACTGAGATGTATAGAAAATCTAGGTCACCCCAAAGTCAAGCTAGTGTTAGCGGAACATGTCTCTATCAGTCTAGGCCTAAAATTATGTCTAGGAAGGCTTGCTACACATGTGGGAGTTTCTCACATTTGGCTTACAAGTGTGTCAGTGGTCATAAATCACACGCTGACAATAGGTCAACCATGGTCAAACCTATACCTTTTGTCCAACCAAACCCACAAGTTACTAGACCAACTCCTTTCTTCTCTAAGGCAGCTAATACCTATGGACAAAGGCCTTTTCAAAAGACCAACACCTGGTCAAAAAGACAGTATGTTCCTGTAGTAAACCCTAATTTTAGGCGCTGATAGGAATAAATTCAGTGCTGACAGGAACAATTTCCACGCTGACAGGGCCAGGCAAGGCGCTGACAGACCAAGGTTTGGTATGAAAATGACACAATTAGCTTCTGTCAGACCTTATGTTAGATCATATAAAAAAAGATACTTTGTTAATAAGGGTCAAGGGTCTAAGGCATCATCCCACTTAACTTGGAAACCTAAACAAGAGCAAAACTCTAATTTTAATGGTATTTCCATGACTTGCAATAGATTTAAATATCTTGAGAAGGTCATTACTGGACTCATTGGAGCAAATTGGATACTCAGGGCAAAAAGGGATGAATAGGGGTTGTTACAAGAAAGAAATCCATTCTTGTTGTACCACCTAATGGATCCAAGTCTACTAAGGCTTGGATTCCCAAAGAAAACTAATGTGTTTTCTTTATGTGCAGACTATCCAAAAGCAGGTTAATGATCAAGGATATTGGGATAGTGGATGCTCAAGGAACGTGCATTGTTGGTCTTTCCACTGTTACTATTTTTATCCGCTAACATGTTGTCTCTACCCATTGTTGTGGGAAAGGTAGCCTATGTTGGTATGTTTTTGTGGTTTTTGTCTAACTATGCAGGAATATGGAGCTACATTAGGATGAATACAGAGTTGCAAACTTTTATTTATGATGGTTAGAGTGTTAGATTCCTATCTTGAAATAAAATTTTGTCATATACATATTATTTTGCAACTATGATTATCCTAGTTTAAGGGGAGGTTTAGGATACCTTTAGGAACTTGGGTATTCTTAGAATGCTCTTATCACAATTCTAGATTATGTCCACAGGTGAGTGGGGGTTAGAAATAGTGAAGACTTTCTCTATATGGGATTGTTGGAATTTCTAAACCTTGAGGCACTGTAGCATGCAAGGTTTTATACTTTTGTATGTTTCCCAGACTTTTTGACCTAGAATTGGGATTGGTCGGTTGGGAGACTTGGTGTAATATTTTAATTGGGCTTACCTGGGAGTTACAAAGAGTTTATATGAGATTTCTTCATTCTTAAGAATTGAGTTTAGCAAGGGACACTTGAGGGCAATTATGTCTATCTTGTTTATGCAAGTGTGCATGATTGGACAATGCTTGCCAGAATTCAATGTTTTTCAGGATGATAGTTATCTTCATTAGGGTAAACTTCTTTGTTAAGGTCTTTTTATTTTATTCTTTATTTTATTTTTGGCCACTGACATAGTTTACTCTAAACGCTGATAAGACCAATTTGGACACTGACATGGCACATTTTACACGCTGACAAGTTATAGTCGTTACGCTGACAATTAATTTTTGACCGTTGACAAAACATTGGTGTCCACCCAATTGTTATTTTTTACGAAATTTGGGCCGTAATTTTAGCAACTTGGTAAACTTTTTATTAATGCAAAGATAAGTTATATATTTTCAAGGTTTACATCATTACTTTTTGAATATCTTTGCCTTCTTTTTCAACCAATAGTGTGCTAGTTTCTTTCCTATAAATACGGCTAATATTGTTTCAGCAGGGTAACAAATATTCTTGTCTAGCAAACTCTTTCCAACCTTCAAATCTTCATTTTTCATATTCAAATTTTTCATATAATTTTTCACATGGCCTTAAAGTTCAAACCAGATGATGTGGAGTTGGGATTTAGGAGCCAACACAAAATGGTGGCGTATTTGGAGGCTGATACTAGGCTTCATCCTCAATATACTGAGATGATTGCTTAGTTGAATACTTCTCCTCTAAGGTAGGCTCTTACACACACTCCACTTGTCCCTATCACACACATCAAGCAGTTTTGGAACACTGTACGTTCCAGAACACAATTAGAATACAAAACCTAGACTATGAAAGCTTATCCTTTTTAAGATTGGTAGGCCAAAAATAAATACATATAACCGTATTGATACATTTTATTATAAGTCTTATAATAAAATCAATGGAATAATGTCTTAGTGCGTTAATAAACAAACATATGAGATTTCAAAGAATTAGTATTATGAAAATCCAGAGTGTACCATCTACGATACAAAATGTATTATGCACATCAATGGTAATATTAACGAGAAGTACAAGTTTAGGAGAGGCACATCTGAACTTTTGTTCAAATAGTATCCATAAAGACACTCGAATATATAAGAATCATGTTATATATCTAAAATAATGTTAGATATATGGAACACCACAAGTTAAATATAACACAAAGAACCTTTTTCTGATAGTACTGAGTGTGAATCCTTGTAAGCAATAAGTTTTCTTACCAGGTGTAATCGTACTGGTCCTTAAAGTATATTGGTGTAATTAAATCATCATTATACGTGGTGTAATTAAATCATCACATATGAAAAAGCTTTTAAAGGTTTTTTTTCCAAAATATCCAATGCTAAGCATGAATAATAAGACTCAAATTCAGATAATCTTGAATAATAAGGCTCACTGTTGCTAAACCCAACCATGTGAATGCATCTAGCACTTATAGGACCATTTTATATAACTAAAGTTTGATAATTACAAAAAGAATGATTTTGTGATTTAATTCATGGAAATTTGACATCAAGTATGATTGTTTGAGACAATAGTTGTTGGAGCATCATTATACACTAAATTTTTTATGCTGCTAGGAAATTGTTGATGAATTAATTACAAGGTTTTAATTGTAGCAATAAATATATGCATTTGTAATTCTTACCGATAGTATCTGAACAAAAGTATATATTTTCAACTTGTCTCATGAGACAATACCACTTCTATTGTCAATGGTAATTTGTAAAGTACATACCATAATATGTTACACACTAAAGATACCACATGCTTGTATATATTTTGACAAAATTTTAACACATACTCTTGTAAGACAATCATCTTTCATTTGTAATTCTTGCAATTTCATTTCTATTTTTTGTTAACCTAGGATATTGGACATTCTCTTTTAGGTAGGCGCCTCACACAAGAGTATTTTTTTGTTTCTACAAACCCAAAACTTTCAAAATGTTTTGAAAAATTAATGCACAATAAATTTGAAATGTCAATGATGGGGGAGCTAAAGTTCTTTTTAGGCCTCCAGATTCATCAATCCCCACATGGTATCTTTATTAATGAAGCTGAGTATGCTCAAGAGATACTTAAAAAGCATGGTATGACCTCATGTGCTCGCGTTGGTACACCATTGTCGACCACATCCCTAGACGCTGACTTGTACTCATATCCCGTAGATCAAACGCGATATTGCAGTATAATCGGGTCACTTATGTACCTTACCGCCAGCAGGCCTGATATTCATCATCACTACTACACAAACACCCTTTACCCACGGAATTTTTCCCACGGAACAAAAACCGTGGGAAATTTGACACGGTATTCCCGCAGATTTCCTACAGAAATGACAAAAAAATATTCCGTGAGAAATCCGTGGGAAATTACCCACGGATTTCCCACAAAAGCATTGACCAATGTTTCTGTGGGAAAGTCGTGGGAAAGTCGTGACAAATTACCCACGGACTTCCCACGGATTGCAAATTATCCACGGATTTCTCACGGATTACAAAACTATTTTTGTTATTTTACACATCCGTGGGAAAGCTGTGGCAAACTACCCACGGATTTCCCACGGTATAAACATTATTATTATTATTTATCTATCCGTGGGAAATCCGTGGGTAATTTACCCGCGGATTTCCCACAAACAACGTATTATTTTATTATTTATTCATCCGTGGGAAATCCGTGGGTAAATTACCCACGGATTTCCCACGGATAACATATTATTTTATTATCTATTCATCCGTGGGAAATTCGTGGGTAATTTACCCACGGATTTCCCACGGACAACATATTATTTTGTTATTTATCCATCCGTGGGAAATCCGTGGGTAATTTACCCACAGATTTCCCACGGAACTCATAATTTTTTATTAATTTTACATCCGTGGGAAATTCGTGGGTAATTTACCCACGGATTTCCCACGGAACTTTCCCACGGATTTCCCACGGAAAACACATTATTTTGTTATTTACATATCCGTGGGAAATGTGTGGGTAAATTACCCACGGATTTCCCACGGATTTCCCACATATTACCCACATATTTCCCACTGACTACCAATATTTTGTGATTTATACATCGTGAGAAAGTTAATAAAAGTTTATTCAATAAAACATACAAACTACATTATAAAGTCGATAAAAAGTTAAACAATAAAACATACGAATTATATTACAAAGTCGAAAAAACATACGAATTATATTAAAAAGTCGAAAAAACATATGAATTATATTACAAAGTCGAGAAAACATACGAATTACATTAAAAAGATGATAAAACATACGAATTACATTACAAAGTCGATAAAACATACAGATTACATTACGAAGTAGATAAAACATACGAATTACATTACGAAGTCGAGATGCTAAATTGACTAAATGACAAACTACTACAAACTACTGTTCCCCACGCTATTGTAAAGCTCATGTAGTAGTGCATTTGAATTCCTTTGAACATCTCGTATACAACGATACCCTTTGAACATCTCGTATCGACCACTCCTTTGAACATCTCGTGTACAATGATACCCTATCGACTACTCATTTGAACATCTAGTGTACAACGATACCCTATCGACTACTAATTTGAACATCTCGTGTATAACGATACCTTATCGACTACTAATTTGAACATCTCGTGTACAACGATACCTTATTGACTACTCATTTGAACATATCGTATGCAACGATACCCTATCGACTACTCATTTGAACATCTCGTATGCAGCGATACCCTATCGACTACTCATTTGAACATCTTGTATGCAACAATACCCTATCGACTACTCATTTGAACATCTCGTATGCAACGATACCCTATCGACTACTCATTTGAACATCTCGTATACAACGATACCTTATCGATTATTTATTTGAACATCTCGTGTACAACGATACCCTATCGACTATTCATTTGAACATCTCGTGTACAACGATACCCTATCGACTACTCATTTGAACATCTCTTGTACAACGATACCCTATCGAATACTCATTTGAACATATCGTATGCAACGATACCCTATCGACTACTCATTTGAACATCTGGTATGCAACGATACCCTATAGACTACTCATTTGAACATCTCGTGTACAACGATACCTTATCGACTACTCATTTGAACATCTCGTATGCAACGATACCCTATCGACTACTCATTTGAACATCTCGTATGCAACGATAACCTGTCGACTACTCATTTGAACATCTCGTATGCAACGATACCCTATCGACTACTCATTTGAACATCTTGTATGCAACGATACCCTATCGACTACTCATTCGATCATCTCGTATGCAAGGATACCTTATCGAATACTCATTTGAACATCTTGTATGCAACGATATCCTATCGACTACCCATTTGAACATCTCGTATGCAACGATACCCTATCGACTACTCATCTGAACATCTCGTATGCAACGATACCCTATCGACTACTCATTTGAACATCTCGTATGCAACGGTACCCTATCGACTACTCATTTGATCATCTCGTATGCAAGGATACCCTATGGACTACTCATTTGAACATCTCTTATGCAACGATACCCTATCGACTACTCACTTGAACATCTCGTATGCAACTATACCCGATCGACTACTTATTTGAACATCTCGTGTACAACAATACCCTATCGACTACTCATTTGAACATCTCGTATACAACGATACCCTTTGAACATCTCGTATCGACCACTCCTTTGAACATCTTGTGTACAATGATACCCTATCGACTACTCATTTGAACATCTAGTGTACAACGATACCCTATCGACTACTAATTTGAACATCTCGTGTACAACGATACCTTATCGACTACTAATTTGAACATCTCGTGTACAACGATACCTTATTGACTACTCATTTGAACATATCGTATGCAACGATACCCTATCGACTACTCATTTGAACATCTCGTATGCAGCGATACCCTATCGACTACTCATTTGAACATCTTGTATGCAACAATACCCTATCGACTACTCATTTGAACATCTCGTATGCAACGATACCCTATCGACTACTTATTTAAACATCTCGTATGCAACGATACCTTATCGATTATTCATTTGAACATCTCGTGTACAACGATACCCTATCGACTATTCATTTGAACATCTCGTGTACAACGATACCCTATCGACTACTCATTTGAACATCTCTTGTACAACGATACCCTATCGAATACTCATTTGAACATCTCGTATGCAACGATACCCTATCGACTACTCATTTGAACATCTGGTATGCAACGATACCCTATAGACTACTCATTTGAACATCTCGTGTACAACGATACCTTATCGACTACTCATTTGAACATCTCGTATGCAACGATACCCTATCGACTACTCATTTGAACATCTCGTATGCAACGATAACCTGTCGACTACTCATTTGAACATCTCGTATGCAACGATACCCTATCGACTACTTATTTGAACATCTTGATGCAACGATACCCTATCGACTACTCATTCGATCATCTCGTATGCAAGGATACCTTATCGACTACTCATTTGAACATCTTGTATGCAACGATATCCTATCGACTACCCATTTGAACATCTCGTATGCAACGATACCCTATCGACTACTCATCTGAACATCTCGTATGCAACGATACCCTATCGACTACTCATTTGAACATCTCGTATGCAACGGTACCCTATCGACTACTCATTTGATCATCTCGTATGCAAGGATACCCTATGGACTGCTCATTTGAACATCTCTTATGCAACGATACCCTATCGACTACTCACTTGAACATCTCGTATGCAACTATACCCTATCGACTACTTATTTGAACATGTCGTGTACAACAATACCCTATCGACTACTCATTTGAACATCTCGTATACAACGATACCCTTTGAACATCTCGTATCGACCACTCCTTTGAACATCTCGTGTACAATGATACCCTATCGACTACTCATTTGAACATCTAGTGTACAACTATACCCTATCGACTACTAATTTGAACATCTCGTGTACAACGATACCTTATCGACTACTAATTTGAACATCTCGTGTACACCGATACCTTATTGACTACTCATTTGAACATATCGTATGCAACGATACCATATCGACTACTCATTTGAACATCTCGTATGCAGCGATACCCTATCGACTACTCATTTGAACATCTTGTATGCAACAATACCCTATCGACTACTCATTTGAACATCTCGTATGCAACGATACCCTATCGACTACTCATTTGAACATCTCGTATGCAACGATACCTTATCGATTATTCATTTGAACATCTCGTGTACAACGATACCCTATCGACTATTCATTTGAACATCTCGTGTACAACGATACCCTATCGACTACTCATTTGAACATCTCTTGTACACCGATACCCTATCGAATACTCATTTGAACATCTCGTATGCAACGATACCCTATCGACTACTCATTTGAACATCTGGTATGCAACGACACCCTATAGACTACTCATTTGAACATCTCGTGTACAACGATACCTTATCGACTACTCATTTGAACATCTCGTATGCAACGATACCCTATCGACTACTCATTTGAACATCTCGTATGCAACGATAACCTGTCGACTACTCATTTGAACATCTCGTATGCAACGATACCCTATCGACTACTTATTTGAACATCTTGATGCAACGATACCCTATCGAATACTCATTCGATCATCTCGTATGCAAGGATACCTTATCGACTACTCATTTGAACATCTTGTATGCAACGATATCCTATCGACTACCCATTTGAACATCTCGTAGGCAACGATACCCTATCGACTACTCATCTGAACATCTCGTATGCAACGATACCCTATCGACTACTCATTTGAACATCTCGTATGCAACGGTACCCTATCGACTACTCATTTGATCATCTCGTATGCAAGGATACCCTATGGACTACTCATTTGAACATCTCTTATGCAATGATACCCTATCGACTACTCACTTGAACATCTCGTATGCAACTATACCCTATCGACTACTTATTTGAACATCTCGTGTACAACAATACCCTATCGACTACTCATTTGAATATCTCGTATACAACGATACCCTTTGAACATCTCGTATCGACCACTCCTTTGAACATCTCGTGTACAATGATACCCTATCGACTACTCATTTGAACATCTAGTGTACAACTATACCCTATCGACTACTAATTTGAACATCTCGTGTACAACGATACCTTATCGACTACTAATTTGAACATCTCGTGTACACCGATACCTTATTGACTACTCATTTGAACATATCGTATGCAACGATACCATATCGACTACTCATTTGAACATCTCGTATGCAGCGATACCCTATCGACTACTCATTTGAACATCTTGTATGCAACAATACCCTATCGACTACTCATTTGAACATCTCGTATGCAACGATACCCTATCGACTACTCATTTGAACATCTCGTATGCAACGATACCTTATCGATTATTCATTTGAACATCTCGTGTACAACGATACCCTATCGACTATTCATTTGAACATCTCGTGTACATCGATACCCTATCGACTACTCATTTGAACATCTCTTGTACACCGATACCCTATCGAATACTCATTTGAACATCTCGTATGCAACGATACCCTATCGACTACTCATTTGAACATCTGGTATGCAACGATACCCTATAGACTACTCATTTGAACATCTCGTGTACAACGATACCTTATCGACTACTCATTTGAACATCTCGTATGCAACGATACCCTATCGACTACTCATTTGAACATCTCGTATGCAACGATAACCTGTCGACTACTCATTTGAACATCTCGTATGCAACGATACCCTATCGACTACTTATTTGAACATCTTGATGCAACGATACCCTATCGACTACTCATTCGATCATCTCGTATGCAAGGATACCTTATCGACTACTCATTTGAACATCTTGTATGCAACGATATCCTATCGACTACCCATTTGAACATCTCGTAGGCAACGATACCCTATCGACTACTCATCTGAACATCTCGTATGCAACGATACCCTATCGACTACTCATTTGAACATCTCGTATGCAACGGTACCCTATCGACTACTCATTTGATCATCTCGTATGCAAGGATACCCTATGGACTACTCATTTGAACATCTCTTATGCAACGATACCCTATCGACTACTCACTTGAACATCTCGTATGCAACTATACCCTATCGACTACTTATTTGAACATCTCGTGTACAACAATACCCTATCGACTACTCATTTGAACATCTCGTATACAACGATACCCTTTGAACATCTCGTATCGACCACTCCTTTGAACATCTCGTGTACAATGATACACTATCGACTACTCATTTGAACATCTAGTGTACAACGATACCCTATCGACTACTAATTTGAACATCTCGTGTACAACGATACCTTATCGACTACTAATTTGAACATCTCGTGTACAACGATACCTTATTGACTACTCATTTGAACATATCGTATGCAACGATACCCTATCGACTACTCATTTGAACATCTCGTATGCAGCGATACCCTATCGACTACTCATTTGAACATCTTGTATGCAACAATACCCTATCGACTACTCATTTGAACATCTCGTATGCAACGATACCCTATCGACTACTCATTTGAACATCTCGTATGCAACGATACCTTATCGATTATTCATTTGAATATCTCGTGTACAACGATACCCTATCGACTATTCATTTGAACATCTCGTGTACAACGATACCCTATCGACTACTCATTTGAACATCTCTTGTACAACGATACCCTATCGAATACTCATTTGAACATCTCGTATGCAACGATACCCTATCGACTACTTATTTGAACATCTGGTATGCAACGATACCCTATAGACTACTCATTTGAACATCTCGTGTACAAAGATACCTTATCGACTACTCATTTGAACATCTCGTATGCAACGATACCCTATCGACTACTCATTTGAACATCTCGTATGCAACGATAACCTGTCGACTACTCATTTGAACATCTCGTATGCAACGATACCCTATCGACTACTCATTTGAACATCTTGTATGCAACGATACCCTATCGACTACTCATTCGATCATCTCGTATGCAAGGATACCTTATCGACTACTCATTTGAACATCTTGTATGCAACGATATCCTATCGACTACCCATTTGAACATCTCGTATGCAACGATACCCTATCGACTACTCATCTGAACATCTCGTATGCAACGATACCCTATCGACTACTCATTTGAACATCTCGTATGCAACGGTACCCTATCGACTACTCATTTGATCATCTCGTATGTAAGGATACCCTGTGGACTACTCGTTTGAACATCTCTTATGCAACGATACCCTATCGACTACTCACTTGAACATCTCGTTTGCAACTATACCCTATCGACTACTTATTTGAACATCTCGTGTACAACAATACCCTATCGACTACTCATTTGAACATCTCGTATGCAACGATACCCTATCGACTACTCATTTGAACATATCGTATGCAACAATACCCTATCGACTACTCATCTGATCATCTCGTATGCAACGATACCCTATCGACTAGTCATTTGAACATCTCGTATGCAACGATACCCTATCTACTACTCATTTGATCATCTCGTATGCAAGGATACCCTATCGACTACTCATTTGAATATCTCTTATGCAACGATACCCTATCGACTACTTACTTGAACATCTCGTGTACAACGATACCCTATCGACTACACATTTGAACATCTCGTGTACAATGAGACCATATCGACTACTCATTTTAACATCTCATGTACAACGATACCTTATCGACTACTCATTTGAACATCTCATGTACAAAGATACCCCATCGACTACTCATTGGAAATCTCGTGTAAAACGATACCCTATCGACTACTCATTTGAACATCTCGTGTACAACGGTACCTTATCGACTACTCATTTGAACATCTCATGTACAACGATACCCTATCGACTACTCATTTGAACATCTCGTGTACAACGATACCTTATCGACAATTCGTATGAACATCTCATATACAACGATACCCTATCGACTACTCATTTGAACATCTCGTGTACAACGATACCCTATCGACTACTCATTTAAACATCTCGTGTACAACGATACACTATCGACTACACATTTGAACATCTCATGTACAACGATACCCTATCAACTACTCATTTGAACATCTCATGTACAACGATACCCTATCGACTACTCATTTGAACATCTCGTGTACAACGATACCCTATCGACTACTCATTTGTATGCGGTCATGTATATGCGCGAACACGCAACTATATAAAAAAAGAAAAGGAAACGATCGTGTATGTAGGAAAGCCATAGGTAGCTTCCCACAGATATATAAACCCGTGGGAAATCCGTGTGAAATTTTCTCACAAGTTACCAAAAAAAAAATATCCATGGGTAAATTTCCCACATATCTTCCAATAATATAATAAATCCTTTGGAAAAACAGGGGTAAAATACCCACGAATTTCCCACGCAAACATTTTCACTTAGCCCGCCTTATTTTTTCCCAAAAAATTCATATTGACCGCCTATTTACCCCAAAAATCCCTATCTACTCACTTCTAACCCTAACACAAACAATACACCACCATCTTTGCTTCTTTCCCAAATCAAAAATGGCATCTGCCAAACCTCATCATCTCAATCTCGAACAAAAATGCCACATACCAATCTCAAGAATACACAATCCAATCTATAAAACGATGTCTCGGCTTCAAGATTAATCTCAATCTTTCGATTCAAGATTCAAACTATTTCGCCTTTCGATTCAATCTTGATCAATCTTTGGTATTCAAGATCAAGAATACCAATCTCAATATTTTATTCAGCTATTCCGGCTTCAAGATCTTTCAAACATGTCTCTGGTAGGTTTAATTATGTAAATTGTTATGCGTGTCTAGTGATTCTTAATGATTCCAAGATTAATTATAAAAAGATTGTTATTAGTCCGTCTTTGATTATTGAATATTAGTTAGACTCGATTTCATTGCAGATGTCTCAACCAGAAGAGGATGAACGTACAAATGGAGCTATGGATAGTGTAGAAAAAGGCAATAATCAAGATCAAAATGCCGAGGAAGCAGTTGGTAGGTTTCTGTATATACTTACACTTTGTTCTCAAGTTTTTTATTTTAAAGGAATGGAAGAGATTAAGAAGGGAAATAAAAAATAATGGTGTTCTTGAGTTTTTTTAAGATTGAAAGGCAGGGGACGGGAAGGTGAGAGGAAGGGAAATTGTGGGTTTTTGTATACAGATTTGTTCCGTCCATTTTTGGGCGGATTAAGAAGGAAAAGGGGTATATAAAATCACTGGCTAGTGATAAATTAAAATCTTATCCCCAATTATAAGGTATGTTCCATATTTTTTGACCTAGTTAGTACATATCACAATAGCTACTGTACTAAACGGCCACAAGATGAGACTTTTTTCTAATCAAGAAAGAAACCAACTGTAAGTTTATACATCGAAATTTACTTTCAACACGGGTAATGTTAATTATCTCTACTGTTAGTTGTATGTTGTCTTTGTAGCTATATATGATCACATAATAGTGGAACAACAAATAAAAAGTCTCATTGTGGAATACTTTTAAGTTTGATTTTATTTTGAAAAAAAAAGTCAGTGTCCACCCAATCGTTAAGCTAACGTCCCTTGGTGGTGGGGTGTTGTTAACTTGTTTCCTTTTTTGATTTAAAAGTGTGTTTGTGTATGTTTAGCTACTGTGTGTTTATTGTGAAGACTAAGGAGTTGGTTTTTTAGTTCATAAGTCAGGGCTTCACTCTCAAAGAAAACGAAGAATGTATATGTTAACCATATAACTATCTCATGACTTTCATGTATATGCGCTTCCCATATAACTATCTCATCACTTTCATGTATATCCAGTTTCTTTGATCTTCATACCAAAATAATACCGTATTGCATAAATTAAAAAGCCTGTGATCATCTATGCCAAGTAATTATTTTGTTTCAGGTGTTGAGTGCACCTTTTCTTCAAAGCAACCCAAACAGATCAGTATGAGGTGAGATAACTAATATCCTTTGAACCAAATAAATAGTTTACTCTCTTACTCACTCATCAAAGGTGGCACATTTGGCCACCTAATCCATGGGGTTTGAACCGACTGCCACACTTACCATAAGTTTTTTTTAATATTGTGATCTTGATTGCTTTGTGAGGTGATAGCTCTACACCTTCCCTCTCATGTACAGAACGGACTATACAAATAGTTGGGTCTAGTGAACAGATAACGGTTGCAAAACAGTTGGTCAATGAAGTAATAGGTGAGGTATACATATTCACACAAGGATACTGTGCATGTGCTTGGTTTCAGAAAGCGTATGCGGAATTTAACTTGCTTTATAGTAGGTTTTTATTATGAATCATTACTAATGGCTGCTGTAACAATGGGCACGTCCAGGTTGATATTGCTGCCGGGGGTTGTCATTCTACATCTTTAACAGATGAAGGAGAGGTACCTCATTTTCCATTTTTTAGTGAATCATTATGGTTTATTGTTTATTTTACTTTGGTTATTTGCTTGCATATGAAAACCAACAAATGTTTAGCATAATTGTGATATCAGCAGGTGTATGCCTGAGGCAGAGGGGAATATGGAAGACTTGGATTTGGAGACGATAAGAGCAGTAAAATGGTGCCTCAACAAGTTCAATTTCTAGCCGGAGAGGACATTGTCCAGGTCTCATGCGTTGGCACGCACTCTGCTGCATTAACTGAAACTGATGTCTAACCCCTAACTGAGCCACGGGTCCTAGCTAATGTGATTAATAGTGTCTAGTTTTTGTGTTACAAGTTAAAACTATGAGTTGTATGTAAAAAACACTTTAGGAATCGAACGTCCAATTAGCGACACATTTATGTATCTCAGGTACTTTATTTGTATATTTTGGTGATATATTAATGGGTTTTATTGTTTCAAATGTCATTTTTTTCATATTATAAATTCTGGAATCCAGAAAATATCAAATGATATTACGACAGATACTACGGAATTTAGCCACGTATTTCCCACCATTTAATCACTAAATTCCCACAGAATTGTTAGGGGAAAATGTGCATTTTTGTGGGAAACCAATATGTTTGTGGGAAATCTGTAGGAAATAACCGTGGGAAATCTGTGGCAAACACACCACGGTTTATGTGAAAATGGTTGTTAGAACTAGTGGGAAATCCGTGGGAAAATGTTCGTGGGAAATCCGTGGGAAACTGTTCGTGGGAAATCCGTGGCAAAAAACGACTCTTTTTGTGTAAAATTTGGTTGATAAAAACCGTGGGAAATCCGTGGGAAAATAGTCAACGCACCGTGGGAAAATCTGTGGGAAAATAATTTACCCACGGGGTTTTTACCAACGGAATAATTCCGTGGGAAATCTGTGGGAAAGGGCCCTTTCACACGGAATTACCCACAGATTTTGCTGTGGGAAAACGCTGTTTGTGTAGTAGTGCATGCCACATGTTATTGTGCATGATATCAAGCCAGACCTACTCAAAAGCACCTCAAAGAGGTTAAACGGATCTTTCGATCAAACCCGTTATATTGATCCTAATAGTAAATAATTTTGCACAATTAAAAAACATATTGAGGGACACAAGGAGTTACACGCTGATGGATACATTGAGGGATTGTTTAACAAATATGAAGACTTATTACCAAGACTTTAGTTATGGACATTACTCTTGGTTAATATACTCATAAAATGGGACTAATATGCTTTATGTAAAAACCTCATAAAGCATCAGTATAAATGTTTATTATATTCCCTTAATTGTGCAAAATTATTTATGGATTACATCGAATAAAAACGTCATCTTGTAGCCTTCTCCTTATATTGTATCCCTCATATATCAGATAAATAAGTTCACATATCGTATATTTAACTCCTTGTGTCCCTCATATAGAAATATAGTGTATGATGGGGCGATTTGTAAAATATATGGTCATCCAAACCTAAGCAAAATTAGTGTGTCCTTTAGATCAACCTCAAATAATTATATGCAATAGTCTCACAAAATTGTGTTTTGTAATTTCCAATTTGTAATTTCGAAATGGCTGTATAGAATAAAAATAACTAAAGATATTTATTCCTTCTATGAGCTATTATAATCCGTGTAAGCCTTTAGCCCAATTCTAAATGCTTTCTGCCATTGATGATGTGGTAAGGTGTCTTTTCATATTTAGGGATTACGAGAGAACGATTTTGAGTATAACAGTTGCAATTGCTTCAGCCTAGAAGAATAGTGGTAACTTTGATGCAGAAAGCATTGTTCGAGCTGCCTCAACCAAAGTACGGTTCCGTCTTTCGACAACGCCGTTTTGTTCAGGAGTTCGAGCAATAGACGTTTGATGTTCGATTCCTTCTTCTTGAAAATAAGACTGAATAGTCTTGTTCAAAAATTCAGTACCCCTATCCGTTCTTACCGTTAAGACTTGAGCTTGAAGATTGCGTTGTATCATCTTGAGAAAGTTTTTGAGAACCTCCGATGTTTCATCTTTGGACCTTAAGAAGAAAGTCCAACTGTATCTAGAGTAATCATCAACAATCACGAGAATATACTTTTTCCCGTTAATACTCTCTACACTCACGGGACAACATAAATCCATGTGTAGAAGTTCCAATCGTCCTTTTGAGCTTGGGGTAGTCTTTGTTTTGAATGACTTTCTTTTTGCTTTCCCTAACTCACAAGATGAACAAAGATGGTCTTTGACAAATTTTAACTTAGGAAGACCGGTCACACTATCATTCTTCTAAAGCAAGTTGATGGTGTCAAAGTTGAGATGTGACAATCGTTGATGCCATAGCCATGCTTGAGAGGACGAAGCTTTTGCCATTAAGAAAATTGGATTTATTGAAGATGTGTCTTGAAGAGTTACTGTGTAGAGATCAGAACCACGAGAACCTGTAAGAAGGTCATTTCCATCATAGTCTCTAACATAGCAAGTAGTTTTTCGAAACGCCACTTCCAAATCCGCATCACAAAATTGACCAACGGAGAATAAATTATGATTCAGTCCTTCGATGTAATAAACCTGTTTTATCGTGATATTCCCTTGAACCAAATCTCCATAACCGAGTATCGGTGCAAACTGATCATTTCCAAACCGTACCATACCTAGAAACTTTTCCACGAAGTCAATTAGAAGCTTGAGATTTCCCGTCATGTGCTTGGTGCACCCAGAGTCCATTATGAAGACAAGGATCTCGACGAGCTGCATAAGAATTAGGAGACAATGTAGATTGTGACAAATGGGAGCCCTTGATAGCAGTGGGTTCCAAAATATTAGTAGACCTAGATGTAGATTTTAGAGGCAAGCTAACATTCATAGTCCCAATTAATATGGTGGCTGTCTTAGGTACCCATTTGTATCCGGGTGGTGTAAATTTCGAGTACCCCCGTGTACATGTCCGAATCATGTTCTCATATAGCTTCTTTAACCTGTTTTGTTTACGCAGAGTAGTGGATTCTAACGCACTTAGTTTCTTAAGTGGTTGGACAGTGGATTGGTTCACGGTTCTTGTGGGTTTTCTAGTACTAGTGGGCACAAGATTAGGCTTCCTAGTTCTAGCATTCACACCATTATGATTAAAAGCACAAGCAAATTGGAAGAACGCATGGATTATTTCTGTAATTTGACGGTATTTTTTAATATAAAGTTTATCTGGGATCCTTGTGGGTTTGAGAGTGAGATTTGTGTTGGCTACTCTGATCCTATAGTTTTGATCTAGAATCAATGAAACACGTGTTAAACCACATCTATTGTTGACCCCCATGAATAATATAAAGTTACCTCATGTTTCATTCCACCATGTACACATTGTGATAAAAAGTTACTTATCAAAAGGGTTACTCAAAGAACAAAACTTTATATTAATGGATCATTAACAGCCATTCGAGTTGTTGACCCAAACACTCTAAGGTTAAGAAAAATAAACATGAAACATTTGTGATTATGGTATCTGTGCAAACTCTAAATACGCGTTTTAAATGCTTAAACATATATCTACCTAAGGTTTGTAATCCGTTGACTGATTTGTCCATATTAAATACATAGCGTTACTAAGTAGATGCCATGCAAGAAGAATTAAATCAATTTGAGCTACAAAAGGTTTGGATTCTTGTGGATCTTCTCTCACATAAAAGGGTTATTGGTACTAGATGGGTTTTCAAAAAAAAGAAGGATGAAAGAGGAGTTGTTGTGAGAAACAAAGAAAGGCTTGTTGCTCAAGGCTATAGACAGGAAGAAGGGATAGACTATGATGAGGTTTTTGCACCAGTGGCAAGAATAGAAGCCATTAGGTTGTTTTGGCCTTTACATCATATATGGGTTTTATATTCTATCATATTCCACCTTTTGACGTGAAATCCTAAGTCAAAAATGACATTTCATTGCTCTGTTTTTTAAAAAGCTATTGAAGCACTCATTTTACACATATAAGTCTTCAGGTACTATCACTGAACCAAAACATCGTATTTGTTATAATTAGTTAGAAAATTATTTCACTTTTGGATAAATAATTCAAAATCATCTCTATTGGCATAAATAGTAATGGTTTTCAAAATTGAGTGGTCAAAACATTATGGAATATTGTTTTGACTCGAACTTGAACAAAAGGATTATAAACATAGAGTAAGTATATATAATAATTATATACTTTTTATTTTGTAGCTTTATATCTCTAAATCTCCCCATCTTCATTATATTTAATTTTATAAACACATTTACAAGGTATAGCTTTTCTATTATAAGGAAAATCAGTAAGTTTCCAATTAATATTAAGATATAAAGCTCCATTTCATTATTCATAGCTTGAACCCAGTTAACATATTTAACATCCTCATTAAAACAAAAAGTTTCAACAGTTTTATTCAAATTAGAAATAAAACAACAATCATCAAAAGAAAACTTAATAAGATTAGCATATCTATTTAAACTATATCTAATATTATCATCTAACACATAATCATTCAATTTATTAGGCAACTTAGAATTTGCATTATACTTTCTAATAAAAGCAAAACTATCCTCCTCTATTCTAAAACTAGTGTCAAAGATAGGAACCTGAGTATTTTGTAAAACTAGGGCATTGCCCTCAGAGATAGGATTATCATCTATTGATGATGCATCATGAATACATTCAGAAGGCCGCTCCTCTATAGTATCAACTAATTGATCCACAGTTACTCCCCTACATCATAAGATGGTCCCTCTCCATCATCCTAGGGACTTGAGGAATTACGGATGTGTGACTCAACAAAAAAATTGTTATTGACTTCAGAAAAAAAAACTAGAACATATGATCTTCACAAATTGTTGAATTATAATATATTTTTTGATGGCACACTGAAAGCTATACCCACAACCTCCACGGCCTACCATAATTAGGCGCGGTTCAAACATACACGGGATCCTATATTACTTTAATGCTCCACTGGGCCCTTCTTAGTGTTATAAACATCAAATATGTGATGAAGTGGATATATAGAAGATTTAAATATCAAATATTAATTGTAAAGTATTTAGCCCTTGGTGCATCATACAAAATGAATAATAAGACTACATAGCACACATGTAAAGGTTTTTATTGTACTGTAATTCTTTCTCATAGTAAAATGGAATACACGAGCTTCTATTAAGTCACGTGGTATATAATAGAAGCTCGTGTATTCCATTTTAGTAATAACAACATATGTTTTCTACATTTGTCGCAGTAAAGACTATATATAATTATCAACCAAAAATGAAGGATTCACATAGCATATAATGTTGTTATAAAGAAGGAATAAACTCAATGTGATTCAGCGTATTCCATACTTAAAGAAATGGCTAATATTTATGTTAAAGATTATGGGGGAGGTGAGATATAGACAGTCACACCCCTCCGAGAGGTGGCAAATCTTGCCCATTTTACTAATTATGGAATACACTGAATCACATTGAGTTTATACTTTCTTAAAGCTGAATGTTGGAAGTCTGTTTTAGCAAAAAGTGTCATGTGGAGTTGGGTCAACACCCACTCGTTTAAAAAACATGACATAGTCTTTAAGTTTGATAAATAATTTGCAATGTTATCCCTATGTTGGTATGTATATATGTTTATGCTCGCTTGTATGGTTTTTGTTTTCATATGCTTTCTTTTATGTCTTTGTGTTTTCCCACCCTCACACACCACATATAAAGTCGGTTCGCTTGCACACACATTTTCTGGAGCCCAAACCCAACCTCCACCAACCCATCAATGATCGGGGTCGACGATGGTGGTCAAAATACCATGACAGAAAAAACAACAGATCCAAGTAACCCTATCTCAACCATCACCAACCCAACCGCCACCAACCCATCAAAGATCAGGGGGGACAATCATGGTCAAAATACCATTACAAAGAAAACAACAACATATCCAAGAAACCATATCTCGACCATCACCAACCCATTATAGATCGGGGGCAACAAATGTTGGGTCTAAAAGTTGATGTGGCAGAAACTCAAATGAAGAAAACATGAAGACATTTGTTATAGCCGCTGACGAATGTTTACACGCTGATGGAGTTATATTTAGGGAATATATTGAGTATATTGTTTATCCAATATTTATTGTCTATATTTTAGGGTTATGCAAAATTAAAACATATTGTTCATTCAAGTTACAAATCTCATATGGTCATATATTTAAAATAACTTGTTTAGGCATAACTGTTTAAATATACGATACTTGTGTCCATTGTAGATAATGAAAATTATTACAAATATAAACATTTTGTAATAATTTTCATTATCTACTAAAATCTTGTATATGTACGATACTTATGTTTCGTATTACACTAAAATCTTGTATGTGTATTATAATTATGTCTCTTGATAATCAAAACTTCTTAAGAAATAATCAATACAAAAGATAGGCAATCATAGACAAACCGGCTATAACTTGTTGATAAGGCATCGACCAAAAAATATGTTTGGGCTCTATCATTTTTATGACTAGAAAAATAAACCTTGAGAAATGGTTAATTTTTAGTGTTAATTATCACGTCATGTGGATAAAAGCCGAAAATAAGGATTTGTATGTCATCCTTCAATGAAATCAACCCGAATGATTCTATATATTCACATGTGGGATAATATTATATGTTTACTAGAAAATAATACATTAAATACAATACCTAGTGAAGAGCAAAGGACATCGATCAGTGGTGGTGGATGCTGTAGAGTAATTATGTCAACGCACATACACCTGATTCAATGCGTATTTATTTTATCAAAACATATAGTAATGCGTACTATTAATAATAATTACGTTAAGATATGGAGGCATTACTAAGGTTTCGAACCAAATGATCGGTATGGATAAAACACACCTACAATTCATGTGACTATTGAATACATATAGTCACACAAAATACAATTGGCTTGACTTGACAAAGCATACAACACACTTATTACTACTATTGGTAACTCTTTGGTTAATTGTATGTGACAAACTCATAGCCATTAGCATAATTTGTGTGACTACATGTCATAAAAGGTCACACAAACATACCCTTCGTGTGACTATTTAATGCATAAATAAGGGAATATAATTTTGTATTCCCTAAAAGCATTTTAGTCACAGTACTTTTAGATGAACCACGGAAAGAGCATTTCGATTTCTTCACAAACACGTGCAGAATCCCATAGAGTAAAACATATTAGAATGTGGTTAGGCGCGCTTCGTAAATATTAGTTGTTAAGTATTTAGCCCTTGTTGCATCATACAAAATGAATAATAAGACTACATAGCACATATGTAAAGGTTTTTATTGTACTGTAATTCTTTCTCATGGTAAAATGGAATACCGAGCTTCTATTAACTCACGTGGTATATAATAGAAGCTCGTGTATTCCATTTAGTAATAACAACATATGTTTTCTACATTTGTCGCAATAAAGACTATATCTAATTATCAACCAAAAACGAAGGATTCACATAGCATATAATGTTGTTATGAAGAAGGAATAAACTCAATGTGATTCAGCGTATTCCATACTTAAAGAAATGGCCAATATTTATGTTAAAGATTATGGGGGAGGTGAGATGTAGACAGTCACACCCCTCCGGGAGGTGGCAAATTTTGCCCATTTTACTAATTATGGAATACAATGAATGCCGAGGATCTGAAAAGGAAGGCGAGAGAAGAGAGGTTGTTTAAACTATACTAATTCTCACTTTCCAATTACTTTCAAGTTAATATGTATCATTCTTATATCATCACTGCTTCATTGTTCTATTGCACAGATTTAGTATCACACAATCGACGCTTGTTGAGGCCGATTAGAAGAAAAAGGCTAGAAATTTTAAGTTTAGATCAACTTCTACTACTAAATCCTCTTGAAGTAGAGAAAAATAAATCAAGGCCACTCAAGAATTTATTAAAATCGACAATGATGGTTTTTGTTTTATAGTAGTTCTTTAAGTAGATAATCAGTTGCTGGCAATGCAGGTACAGGTGGCCTGAGAAGCGTACTTCTTTTTATTGGTAAGACCCATATAATGACATAAACCTTTTTGTTGTCATAAATGTTTTTATTCTATATACACTAATTTGTGATATTCGAAATATATTTGCTTTAGGTTTGTATTCAATCAAGTAAATATCACATGTTCCTAGCAGCCTAATATTTTGAATTTTTATTGTTAAAGCAACCTTCTCCTTATATTGTATCCCTCATATATCAAATAAATAATTTCACGTAGTTATTGAAGAGAACAATTTTGCACAATTCGTATATTGATTAAAACATATTGATAATCAAAACTTTTGTTTTAAAGGATAAAACAATTTTGCACAATTCGTATATTGAAGAGAACAATGTTTTATTACGATTGAGCAATATTGGCAAAATGGGACTAAAATGTTTTTTAATTGTAACTAAAATTACAAATGGTCATATGAGATTTGTGACATGAAGGGAACAATGTTCATATTTACTCAATATATTTGTGACATGACCCTAAAATATGAGATTTGTGACATGACCCTAAATTTAGTCACACACTAATTGAGGGACACAATTAAAACAATCATACTCTTTAGTTATTACAAAGATTTGTTCATTTTTAAATAGCAAAATTATGAACATTTTAAAATTGTCTATATTTTAGTTATTACAATATAAGAATCTAAGTCTTCATACACTATAAAATGTTCTTATATCGTATCCTTCAAAAACCTATTCGATATTCCATATCGAATATGATTGTTTAACAAATAGTTCTATTTAAGGAATATATTGAGGGACACAAGGAGTTAGTACTCTGTTTCAATTTAAACAATAGCAGCCTAATATATTCGATGAGAGATAACCAAACCTAAATTAACTAAAAAAATTTGTGTATAATGATGCTCCAAGAACTATTGTCTCAAACAATCATATGTACGGGATGATGAATATGGTGACCACACTTATTTAAATTATGTATGATAAGAAGATACACTACCTTTACGGATTATTGTATTCAACCATTTCGAGTATTGTATCAAATGATTGTTTGAAAAAAAGTTGCAGAACATAAATATCACTTGTATCTACAAGATGATGAATGTGACCAACATTAAAGTAATATAACCATGAGTCTTACTATTTAACGGTTTCTATTCAACTCCATCATTTGTACACAGGTTTGTAGTCATGTATTAATATTTATTAATATAACCAAGGCCAAAATCATCGGGACTTAAACTTTTTTTTACATAACACGAGCTTCTATTATATTCCACATTGTTTTATCCCCTTGTCACCACACTCACAAAATATCATTTTTACTTTGATATCAAAACACTTTGAGCCATTTTCTTGGAAGGCTGTTGACAAACGTGACATTTTCTTCAGCTTGTGCAATGGTGATGTCATTCATAGCAAGGTCGTTGAGAAGAACCTTCAGCCTTGTATACATCTGTTGTACCTTTTCACCTTCAAGTGCCTTGAAAACATTAAAATAAAGCCTGAGTGCATGAATCTTGGTTTCTCTGGTTTTAGAGAGTCCTTCATGACCGAGGATAAGGTATGTCCACATTTGTTTGGCTGTAGGACATTGAATCACAGATTTCATGATGTGTTTTGGAAGACAGTATATAATGATGCTTTTGAAACATTTATCCTGGTTTGCCAATGTGACAATCCGTCAATTTCAGGTCGATATTTTAGTCTCAATTATTAAGTATTATATGTTTACTTTAACAAGGAATACATTAAGTATCCATATTATATTCTCAAATTATCATATGAATGATTTTATTGTAATTATTTTTATTTCTCGTGTTTTACGTTTTAACGAATGACGAGAACTATTAGTGATCGCGATACCGACGGATGCCCGAAAAATTTACGTTTTATTATCGATTGTCTCGATATTTAATATTTTCGACGTTTTCGATTTAATTATGTTTTAAGTCGTGTCGAAGCTATAGTATTATATTTATGAAGCATTTTAACTTTTGAAAAGTATTTTTACGAAACCCGAGTCCCGTAAATATTTTCAAAATTTACTAATAGTCATTTTCTACCCTTTAAATAAGTTGTTTACACTTTTATCCAAAAGAATGCACAATTTTCAATTTCTACCCTCCACTACCCACTATATAAGAAATTTCCACTCACCACTTTTCATTTTAAAATTCATTTTTAGAAAAATCACAAATTGTTCTCTTTTTGGCTATGTTGGCCGTCCAAAACAAGAACATAAATCCATTCCTAAAAATTTCTCATTTGATTTGGAATAAATTAAGGTTAGACCCACTCTTATATTTTGATTGTGATTGTTTTGCAATAAAAATTTCATAATGCAAGGACTTTGATTTTTTAAAATTATTTCATGATGATCAATCCATGTTTGATACATTTTGATGTTTGTTTATGTTTATTATTATTATATTAAACTTTAAGTGGATGTATGTATGGATTTTGATTTGGGATTTTGAAGAAATGAACATGCAAGTGATTTAGGATTAAGAAGGATTGATTTATATGGTTGTTAGATGATATTAGAGGTATGAGATTTGCTAAAATAGGTCAAAATATTGATTTGATATGATTTTTAGATGGTCATTTTAGATAAGTGGGTTTAAAGGTAATTTTTGTGATCTTAAGTCTAAGTATAGGATGAGATGATGTGATATTATTGTAGAGATTTTCTTTATCTTCGGTTTAATATAAAGTAGAGCTTCTAACTCCAAACGAGCGTGAAGTTACGATAGTTTGATTATCCGTGTACCGAGAGACAAGTATCGGCACAATATATAGTTGTTGTCGATATTCGGATAAATCTCAAGGACTACAGAATGAATTTTAGAAATGTTCAAGGGCCGTTGTAAGTCTCTAAACATCAGGGTGTGAGTCTATTTTCAAACCCGAGTGTCGGTTTTGTAAACGGAGTTGTTTAGAGAAGTCAAAATTGTTTTATAAGTCGACATCGTAAAACTGTCCGACTTTTATAACACAAAGATGTGTCGGGCAGAAGGTCTTAGAAGTAATATTTTTTAATGATACTTAAACTAAGTCTTATTCATATAATGTGTCAGTTTGTCACAAAGTTTCGTTGAAATTGGACAAGGCTAGATATGGTAGATTGGGGTGTACATTTGGAGTGTACATGCTGATTGGTATTTTGGACACGTAGTTCAATTCTTATGTGGCGTGAGTTGAGTATTCACTATTGGACATGGTGATTTACTCAAGTGTTTTGTCATTATATCAATGACTTAGCTACTGGTCTGAGTGAAGCAAAATGATATTTTGACTTGCGTTTACTTGGCGTCTTATGACGGGTCAATGTCGAGATTGCAAGTGTTTAAAAGAATAGTGTTGAATAAAAAGGGAATATTCACTTGTATTGTTAATTTTCGAGGATTGTCATGCTTTTGTAATTTTAAGTTTTGTATTATTTATGTATGATTTATACTTGAGTCGATTATTAACGAGCGCGCCTTATTTGGTAGGTTGCGGTTTTCGTGTTTAAAAGGGCATCACTAATCGTTGGCGATAGTCTCATTACCACTATTGGCTAAGGTGAGTCTATAGCCTCACTTTTAAATTCTTTAATTGTTTTAGAAACCTACGAGGGGGATAACATGCTTGTTTTATTAAATTAATGGGTGCAACTATAAGTTGTGGGAACTCCATTTATTAGAAATTGTTTTATTGAAATTGAAGGGTACAACTATAAGTTGTGGTAAACTCATATTTGTTTTAAAATGGAAAACAAGGAACCCGATTATATGCTTAGATGAAATTTATTACATAAGTTATTTTTAGCCTTAAAAGACCCATGAATCGTGAATTGTTAATCGAATGAACGCTAATACTATGGATAGATCTATCGGGGTGACGCCTAGTCCGGTCGCGACTAGCTATCGCGTGGTGTTGTGACACACTAGTAATGAAACATCAGATGCATTGTATAAGAGAAATATACACACTTGGCTAGGTGTGTTGGGCCGAAATAGTATATGTTAACGTTCAATGTCACGATGCTTATGTAATGACACTGATAATTATGTCCGTACAACATAATTGTCTTTCGATAAATTATTAACCATGGAAGATTATTTTGAATACCTATGTTCTCTTTATTTAATTTAAACTCTATAGATTCACTTATCATTTATGTTGAATTTATTGCATGTTTTATCTTAGGTCCATTGGAAAGGCACTCGGGGAAGGCGGTTTCGTGAAGCTTGCATATTTGAAATGTTTTGGTCCTCTTTTATAAATTATATACATTCAAAGAATTTTTATCATTACTGTGTTTAGTAAACATTAAGTAGTCTGCGACCATGTGTGAAATATTTATCGTTGAATAAATGAATGGATGTTTTATTAAAACGACTCGTTTTGAATCGTTTTCTATGATTATGAGCTTGAATCATCTAAGTAACACCCAAGGACCCTTCCACTGTTATGACCGAAATTTGGGGGTGTTAAAGATTGGCATTAGAGCTCAAGTTTTAGAGAACGAAAAGATTTTCCAAAAATGAATTTTTGAAATCTTTTAACTATAATATTTGCAAGCGAAACCTCCGAGTTGCCAATGGACGGGAATAAGAGTATTTATATATGTATATGGGATTATATATATGTACGTTGTAATCTTTATCGATTATTTGAACTTGTAAATTACAAGGTATGTTTTCATTTATTTAATTATAAATGATAATTTTATACTTAAACGAGATAATTATACGACGACGGTTGTCACGAAGCCACTCTAGTCATTCTATCGGTAACGCTGAATTTAATCCTGTTATTCTCAAGATTAACTAAGTTGTGGATATACATGATCCCAACGAAATGGTTAATATTCTTGATGATATTCTTTTGGATACAAGGATTTTGATTTCCTTCGTTCCTAATCTTGATTTATCGATCCGTTCATTTTGTTTAGCAAATTTAATATGCATTTTCATTAATCTTCGACATTATACTGTTTTGATAGAAACAAGTTTGTCTGAGATGGTACTATTGATTGTTAGGAACTGAGATTGATTGTTATGGTGTTCATATGCCAACCAGGATTCCATATCATATCACTGTTCATTTTCTGCTAACTCAGTTTCTCGTTTGTTTCGATTCTGATCTTTTGCGTTGAGTTGGCGATGCTTAAATAAGGTGATTTATAATCGTCTTGTTGAAATGAATTGGCCATTTATTTGAACAAGAAAATTATAAACTGTTGAACCACAGATTTCTAAATCTTATTTGCATGGATTTGATGAATCCGTGGAAATAATGATTTATAAATGTGTGGGCTTAAGTATATAGCATCTACGTGATTAAACTCTTATTGACTCGTAATACGTTTGCTCGATTCTTTCTTTGATTTTTTTCCTCTAATTATTTGATCGTGAGATGGTTGTATTGGGGCTTTTCTAAAACCGCCAATTGAGGAGGATATCAAGCGTCTCTGAAAAACACTGAAGAAATCTTCTTTTAGTGGGACCGAGGAGCCTTCTTAGTCACGTGAATTACCTAGTAACTCTTGTGGATTAGTTTATCAATTGTAGTATCTTTCAAATCACTAACTAAACTGTGACAACAGTTAGTAGGACTAGTCTTTTAAGTTGTATAGCATTAGACGATGATAATCTATAATGCTTGACAATACAACTTGTACTAGTTTGTGATCAATGGAATGACTACCTATTGATTTCAAATTCTACATCGTTCTATTATTATTTTTCTTTGCCTTTCTCATTTAAATTCATGTGGTATAACACAATCATTGAATGAATACTCATTATGAATTGATTTGTGTTGCACAAGAATCATGGAGTCAATGAAAGTTATGACTGAAGCACGCATGCGCCAAGTTATTAGTGAATAAGTTGTTTTATCTTTAACTAAATTCATGGCCAACATGAATGATGGATCTGGAACTGAAGCTGAAGCTACAACTGGTGGAACTGGAACCGGTGGAGCTGAAGCTAGAGCCAATAATGTTTGTGGTACTGATGGAACAAATGTACCCGAAATTAGAGGCTATAACTACACTTTATTCATTAAGTGCAAACCGTAGACTCTTAGAGGAATAAAGATGATGGATGATTGTGTCAGTTGTTAAAAAGCTTTCGATTCAGTGACCCTAATCAGGAGACCTAATCAGGAGGATAAAGTGCAGTTTAAAATGGCTACTCTCCAAGGTCATGCATAATTTGGTGGAATGGCATTTTTGTGTGACCTAATCGAGTAATGAAGCAATAATTGAGTGTGCAAGTATTATAACCAAATGGTAGCGGAATTTGGTGATCAAGATGACTTGGTACAAAGATTATTATACAATGCTTTGTCTAGTATGCATACCGATCATCATCAACAATGAAGTAGAATTATATGACATTGTAACAAACGCTATCTTATGTTATGCTACATGACAATAACAAGGCGATTAATATTACCATTGATGTGCATGAACATGTTGTTATTAATATACAATCATAATTTATTACGAACGTGATTGATTTGATAATTAGTTTTGTACATTACCATGCAGAATCCCATGTGTTTAATTAACATCCATCTCATAATAGAGTTGACTGATTTGTCCATATGGATCCCAGCAGATTAACACAATTGATGCGAGAGCCATGTAATATCATTGGTGTTACGCTTGACGGTTCTTTAATTCTTGAACAGTAAACATCCTTAGCCAAAAGGCCATTCATGATGTTACACATTAAAGATACCACGTGCTTGTATATATTTTTATTTCAATCCTATATGTGAATAAGTTGACTGATTTGTCCATAGTAAATAAGTTGTGATCAATCCTGAATTAATGTATACATAGTCCTTGTATATATTTTGACAAAATATATTTACAATAACTTTCAGTGTGCTATTTTAAGTTACATGTGTAAATCTTGACATAAGGCTACTTCGGGGTACCGTTAGTGTGAAGTGCTATTTCATAGGCTTATAAACAAATCATAATTTTGTTTGGATTTATTTTAGTGCGTATCACTAGATGTTGTATATTGGATAATAAATCAACTTACAATAGGTCCTTTAGGAGTACAGAACTCAAACCCGGAGACACTCAGAGTTTCAGACCCCATTCTCCTTGTAAGTACTGTGGTTTCTATGATCATCACTCTAATGAGTGTGAACACTATCCTGCATGTGACATCTGTGGAAGTATGCGTCATGAAACCAGAGACTACAACCAAAGAGGGAGAGAGAGGAACCAAAGACGACCCTATGTCGCTGGTCAGCGACAACATTGACCCACTGGAAAGTAGGTTCATCATCGAAACTAATTTTGTTTTATTATACCTATGCAGGAATACTTAAAGAAATCTGATTGGTATCTGGACAGTGGGTGCTCCAGACACATGACAGGGGTTAAACAATATCTGCATAGATATAAAAAGGATCATAGTCCCAAGGTAGTCTTAGGAGATGACTCCTCAGGGGCTACTGAGGGATATGACTCAGTGGATTTTAATGGAATCACCTTCACAAGGGTCGCGTGTGTCAAGGGACTGAAGCACAACTTAATCAGCATCACCCAACTCTACGATGCTGGTTTCAAAGTTCTGTTCACCAAGATCCAAGGAACAATCTTTAATCAAGACGATGATGTTGTTCTTATTGCACCTATAAGAAGAGACGTGTATGTTATTGACATGACATCATGTCCTGAAGGAAACAACACTTGTCTCTTTGCCAAAGCATCTGATTGTGAAAATTTGCTTTGGCACAAGAGACTCTCCCACCTTAACTTCAAAAACATCAACAAAATGGCCAAGAATGAGTTAGTTGTTGGGCTTCCCTCGCTGACCTTTAGCAGACCCTGCTCAGCCTGCGAAAAAGGGAAGCACCATAGAGCCTCATTTAAGACCAAACAATCATTCTCCATAAATAAGTGCCTCCATCTTCTTCACATGGACTTACTTGGACCAGTAAAACCTCAATCCCTCAATCACAACAAGTACACACTAGTCATTGTTGATGAATTCTCTAGATTCACATAGGTATTCTTTCTTAAAATAAAGAGTGATGCAGCTGAAAGAATAATGTCTTTTATCAGAGAAATAGAGAACTTCAATGACTGTAGAGTTAAGGCTATCAGAAGTGATAATGGCACTGAATTTAAGAACCATACCATAGAAGCCTTTTGTGATGAAAAAGGAATCTCACAGAACTTTTCAAACCCAGGCACCCCAGAACAAAATGGTGTCGCTGAAAAAAGAAACAGAACTCTCATCGAGGCAGCCAGAACAATGCTCAATGAATCTAGACTTCCAAAACAATTTTGGGGTGAAGCTGTATACAAAACATGTTACACACAAAATTGATCCATTATTGTAAAGAGACATGGCAAGACCGCTTATGAAGTGTATAGGAAGAGAGCCCCTGATGTAAGCTACTTCTATGGCTTTGGTTGCCCTGTTTTCATTCACAACTTCAAGGATCATCTGGGTAAATTTGATGAAAAGTCAGATGATGGGTTCTTTCTTGGATACTCTCCTACCTCCAGAGCTTTTAGATTATTCAATATTCACAAGCAAGAACTTGAAGAATCTATTCATGTTACCTTTAATGAAGCAGATGTTGTCATTACTCACACCAACTCAGAGGACTATGACATTGACTTCAATGAAGTAAAATCATTTCCAAAGGATGATTTCTCAAATCCCAAGGAATCACCACAGATAGGTCACAAGGATTTCCCCTACGCTAATGCATTTGATCCTCATTCAATCTATGACATCACTCCAAAGGTTGTTGTAGTTGAATCACTCACTCCACCACCCATAGAAGAAAATGCTTATCTTATCTCTCTGATCTCTCAAACAGATGAAGAGATCATGGATGAAGAAATTATATGTGAAGAACTACCAGCATTCATTGAACCTGCTGTGACTCCTGAGCCCACAGAGACCCCTGCTCCTCAATCCAAATGGAGTAGGAACGAAGATATTCTTCTAGTGAATATTCTTGGTAAACCCTCTGAGGGAGTCACCACCAGAGGCAAGTTAAGATCTCTGGAAACTGCTTCAGCGTATGAATGCCTTTTCGTTGATTTTCTCTCTAAAGATGAACCAAAGAACGTGGTCGCTGCCCTATTAGATGAAGAATGGGTTGTAGCTATGCAAGAAGAACTCAATCAAATCAAGAGAAACAAGTTTTAGACTTTGGTAAAAGCTCCAGCTAGAAAACAGGTGGTTGGAACTAAATGGGTCTACAGGAACAAAAGGGATGAAGCTGGCATAACTGTTAAAAACAAGGCTAGGCTTGTAGTGCTGGGTTACAGTCAGAGGGTATTGATTATGATGAAACGTTTGCACCAGTGGCCAGATTAGAAGCTATCAGAATCTTCCTAGCCTATGGAGCTTATATGGGTTTCATGGTTTACCAGATAGATGTAAAGAGTGCTTTTCTTAATGGGAAACTTGCAGAGAAAGTATATGTCAAACAACCCCCAGGGTTTGAAAACAGTGACTACCCCGATCACGTCTGCAGACTTCACAAAGCACTCTATAGGCTGAAACAAGCGCCTAGAGCCTGGTACGAAACTCTATCAAAATTCCTACTTGATAATAAACTTGTCAGAGGTACTATTGACCAAACCTTGTTCACTTATAGGTCCAAGGGTTATGTCATTATAGTACATATTTATGTGGATGATATAATTTTTGGTTCAACCAACATTACCTTGAGCAAACAATTGGCCAAACTTATGACCAAAAAGTATGAATGAGCATGATGGGGGAACTAACTTTTTTCTTGGGTTTTCAAATCAAACAAAATACAAAAGGAATTTCCATATGTCAAGAAAAATACGTTAGAGATTTGCTCAAGAAGTATGATCTGTCTGATTGCGCGTCAGTGAAATGCCCCATGCTTCCTCCCAACAACTTGGGAGCTGATGACTCAAAGGTCTCTGTGAATGAGACCTTATATAGAGTCATGATTGGGTCACTGATGTACCTCACAGCTAGCAGACCAGACATCCAATTCTCCACATGTCTCTGTGCTAGGTACAAAGCTAACCCCAAGGAATACCACCGTATAGCTGTCAAAAGAATTTTCAGGTACCTAAAAGGATCTTCCTCTCTGGGTCTCTGGTATCCAAATGGATCAGGCTTCGACCTTAAAGCCTACTCAGACTCAGACTACGCTGGGTGTTGTCTTGATAGAAAGAACACATCAGGGAGTTGTCAAGTCCTTGGAGGAAAGTTAGTATGTTGGAGTGTAAATAAACAAAACTATGTGGCAATATCATCAACTAAAGCTGAATATGTCACCGTCGCTGGATGCTGTGCATAGGTTCTCTGGATGAAAAGTCAATTGGCTGATTATGGGATCAACTATGAACAAGTTCCCATATTCTGTGACAACGCAAGTGCTATAGTCATCTCAAATAATTCGGTACTTCATTCCAGAACTAAACATATTGACATCAGGTATCACTTTATCAGTGTAACACCCCACTTGGATAAGTGGACCGTTACGTGTATTTATGGCGTGTCATCAAAGCATATGGTAAATGTCCTAAAACATTAACTGACCATAAAGGAAATACCGGAATCCAACATTGGCAATCCAAACATAAGCCCAAAACATGAAAAGTAAAAATACTGAAGGAAATGACTAAACAATGTTCAAATAAGCAGAATAATGTAAGTACATAAGGTAAGAAGTCTGGATAGCTTCCATCCAAATGCACATGCTCTCAGAATCCTAACAGCGTCCTGGTGTACCTGCCGTTAGAACATGAAAGGGAACTACGGCTGAGCATAACGCTCAGTGAACGGATATAAAGCATGATAAGTAAATACTGAAATGAAACAGATGATGAAATACTGGAGCTGTAAGACTGAAAAGTAAAGTTGCAGCGGAAATCTGTGTATAATCTGTAAAGGCTGATTTATAAATAATAAAGATGAACTGTTATCTGTTAAATCTGAAAACATGCATTTACTGTATTTTAATTGCCAGAGCTTATATAGGTCATGTGTTGTAACAACGGTGCATGAATAACTGGAGGGGTGACCTCGTCATGCTGTAGAGGGGTGACCTCTAAATAACTGTAGAGGGGTGACCTCTAAATAACTGTGCTAGGTGGAGGGATCAGCTCCAATGTGAAGGATGTAGAGCACACACCACATTCACCCTGATAACTTGTAAACTGATAAGCCTAGGATGCATCCATACGCCCCACTAAACATACATATAAAAATGGCCAAACTGAACATGAGTGGGACGATGCAGGATATCACTCTCATGCATGTGAGTCACGACACCGGTGCCTCTAGTGCCATGGTTACGGTACCTCCGTAACTAGTACATAAACTGGTCATGCTTGTATATAATGCTCAGGTAATTTATTTAGTTATTAACATGATTAATGATAAGCTTAAACACATACTGGGAAAAACATTTGGCTGCAGACGGGGAATCCTAATCATGCATAGGAAAGGAAGTCCTTACTGAAAAGACGGAAAATCCGTACCTCTTGTCCAGTAACTGACCGAATGGAAGACTGAATGGAACTACTCGGGCTTCACGAAAGCTACAATAATAATAGACGCGAATAAGTGATCTAATTTTATCTTTATTTAATTTACTCATCTTATAGGATTCTCATTTTTTTAATTTTATTTCTGAAATTCTGTACGTATTTCACTGATGAATCTGATCTTTCTTATAATTCTTTTTGATGAATTATCGATCTATTAATAATTACGGTACAAACGTATTCTGACGTGATATTAATACTATAATCGGTAACCCTTCCAAAAATAGAAAGTTTTCTAATTTAGAACGTTTCCAGAATTATTTATAATTTCTTTAAATAAAATTATACCCGTTTAAATTTTATAAAAATAAAACTATTTTAATCTAATCCATTTAATATAAAATTAAGACATTTATAAAATTTTGTGATAAAAAGTATAAAATAAAAATCTACATTTTATTATTTTAATTATATTCCGAGCCTACCGAGGTACCACTTCTCGGTCGCACTTAAAACAATTCAGTACTATAAAAAATATGTCCAAACCTTCCCACTGATTCACTACAGTGTTCCCACTGTTTATATTAAATTCCCACTGCTAATATTACGTTCCCACTGTTTATATTAAATTCCCACTGCTAATATTATGTTCCCACTGTTTATATAAAATTCCCACTGCTAATATTACGTTCCCACTGTTATTTATTATGTTCCCACCGTTAGTTATTCTGCTTATAATGCCAAACACCCCTTTTTCTGAGTTAGTCCCAAACACCCCCTGCTCGTATTTGATTCAGGTCTGGGCAAAAAAACCCCCTGTCGAGTCGTTCTTCCCACTGTTAATGTACAAACAAACACCCCTGTTGGCTCGTGACCCCTGTTTGGGGTTGTTTGTTCACGGCTGAGCAAAGGCAACACCAAGCCGCCCCTGTCTTGGGACGGCTGGTCAGCAAGAGATCAACACCGGGAGTCTAAGACTCTTGGTTTCCCTGCAGTTTGAACACCACTCGAACCTCCATGATTTGGATTTGTGGTTCAGAAAATAAAGAAGATAAAAAGAGATTGGTTACCATGATTTGCGTGGTAGGAATCTGGAATCAAACGACCTAAACCAACCCACGAATGTTTCCTTATTCATCCTTTTTTTTAATTCGTCGGCAGTAGAAGAACAAGGACGATGCGACGGCTCTTTTTTTTAGGGTTACAATACTGTTTGTCTAAAAATAAATCACTCCTTCCGTTTATTTATTTTTCTCATGCATAGTGGGCTCAAAGCCCAATTCCCTTCTTCTATTCATTTTAAACGCAGCCCAACACCACTCGTATGATTTTTTTGCTTTCGTTTCACTTCGTTTAATAATATTTTATTTGCAAAACTGAGGTTGTGTAATTACTGTTAGCGTTTAATTAATTCTGTATAATAAATAATATATACGTAATATTTTCTGAAACTTAATAATTATTTTCTGAATAATTATTTGTTAGTATTTAAATAAACTGATTGCGTATAGTTAACGTTTCCAGACTTTAAAACGGTGATACCTGAATAACTAAAATTAATTATTTTCTGACTAATTAATTACGCCATGTTTTACTTAACTGAGACTGTGCATAGTTTATATTCTTGGGTTCTAAATGCGGGCTTTACAATTCTCCCCCTCTAAAAAAAATTAATTCGTCCCCGAATTAAGGATACGACTGTACTAGGTTTTACAATTCTTCCCCTCTCAAAAAAAAATTCGTCCTCGAATTATAGGTAACTTAAGGTGGTCAAAGTTATAAAAGCTGAAAGGACATATATGCTGAAAGAGCATGAAGGCTGAAAAGACATATAAGCTGAAGGATCATTCGTCCTTGATTTAGAACATGATGCTGCTCAAAGGTATAAACATGACATGACTAAAGTGAACATGCAATGTGACATGGCTGAATAGGACATGGAACGTAACATAACTGAAATAACTTGACTGAATTATTGAAGGAAAAAGGATGAGAGGTCCAGATGGACTCCTCCTTTCCGAGTGGCTTCCCGCTCGAAATGGCTCCTTCCAAGATCATACACAATGAAGAATCTTGCTCCTGATGACCATGTCTTGACGATGCTGAAAAAGTTCTGATTCTATACTTAAGATGGATTTTCTGAATTTGATCGAATGGATAGGATATAACACGTAGTATACATGAAACAATATGTACAATTTACATGAAACGATTACTTCTATACCTCTGAGTAAAGCTGCTGAAACATATTAGGATGAAGCACGTGAACGATTGTGAAGGTACTACGTGAGCAATTGTGAACGTGGTTCGCGATTAAATGCGGAATTCTGACATGGAATATATCGTGCACGATAATACATGAAACATTATGTGAACGTGATGCTTGGACATATCATGAACATATGCTGACTGGGGAAAGAATGTCAAACGATACGGCCTAAGACGTGAAACGTCTGCCTGGGTATGGAGAAGCTCTGATAACTTGAGTCTGGTTCCTTAAGCTTTCTGTAATCGAATTCGGTAATAAACTGTGAAATGTGTATCGTGATGGAACCCGAACCTGAACGTGAACAATGTCATGAAAGCGAATCGTGAATTCAAATCATGAGATATTATAAACATGAGCTGGAACGGCATCATACTGCAAATGAGACGTAACGTGAAAGTGAAAATAAACGTGAATGTAAAGTGAACGTAAACATACACGTGATCGTGAACATAAATTCTGTCTGATATGATGGTCGATGGAATGCCTTGAAATCGTACGATTTACCGCTGAATTTTCTGTAGGTTCGCTACTACGTAATCCTTCCGGATGAAAGGAAACGCGTAGGTTGATTGCATGGTCGACAATGACTTAGATAGTATTATACTTTTTATGAGTCTGTGGTAAAATGATAACAATCTCCATGGAGTCTTGTCTCCTTTCGGTCCAGAATTCCTACTGGTAGAAATAACTCGATAACATGACGAGCATTCTTTTTTGAACCTGCGGTATGTCAGGCATATAGACATGAATATGGCTGCATTAATGTGTGATGCTGCGTCTATCAAAATTCTGCCTGGGATTATGGGAAGTTCTGGTAAAAATTTGGCTGAATAGTCATGGAAGGATTTTTATTAGAACTGTCAGCAATTTTTGCGGTAGTAGTAAATTGAGTTCTAGAAAATTATACTTCATTCACAGGCGTCAGTCGGGACCATCAGGAGGTGATAGCCTTCACCTGCGCAGGATTGTCAGAAATTTCTTTCTTCTAAAATATGGTGGCTCAGAAATGCCACTTTGTTCAAGTGAGATTTATATCTGGAAAGTTGTGTATAAAAATAACTCCTATTGAAGATTCTGTATAACTGTGAGAAGATGAGTCTCGTGTTCTTCTCTAGCATTAGGCAGATCAGAATGTGATCAATGAATATACTGATGATATTGCCACTGATGGTAGCATGATCGGAAATTTGTTCTGGAAAATATTTAAGTCCTCGTAGCAGGTCCTTTATTCGTGGAATGAGTATCGTTTATGAATGGTGATCTTTTAAATTTCTGGTGATCGATGCATGATCTCATGTTACCGGCCTTCTTTCTGATAAACAGAAATGGTACACTTCCTGGTGGTGCGCTATGGCGAATAAAGCCTTGTTCCAGTAACTCTTGCAGCATTTGTTGTAACTCTTTTAACTCAGCTGAACCCTGAAATAAAGAGTTTTGAAAATAGGTTCTGTTCTTAAGACAAGCTTGATGTTACATTATATCTCGTTGTTAGGAAGGAATTTCTGGAAAACCTTCAGGAATGACATATGGAACTTCAGGATAGTCTGATGATCATGAATTTTAGGGATTTTTTAGAAGTCGCATCATGAATGGTGATTAGAAATCTTCGTAGGTATAAGAGAACAATTCACGTGCTTGTAAAGCTGAAACCATTTGTACTGATTTTTCTGGAAGAGGTAAAATGAATATGATCTGGAGTTAGTAAGACGGATCTCATCTTTAACAGAAACTAAAACTTTAATAAATATGGTGATACTGTTGAGTCCTTTCTGGCTGAGAGGCACGTAACTACCTGATTTAAGATAAAGTTGGCATAGGAATACTTGAAGTAAATGTGGCAACTTTCATTGATTGTGTTCATCTGTAACCTCATAGAATGAACACTGCGTGTCTAACCTGAATAGTACTCTAGTGGTGGTGACTGAATTTTTAATGATCTGATTCATGCGTGGCATAATAGAATGGGTATACCCCTTTCTGAAAGGTACCCTAAATTACTGAGGGCCTGGTTTAGAAACATACTGGAGTTATGAAATCTGACTCGTATTCTGAGAAGATATTCATATTACGTGTATCATGACTGGTGTCCTAGTGTCTTCTGAAATGATACTTGAGAACTGTGTCTTGACTGTTGTCTAGGCATGTATTTCACCCCATGAACCTGGACAAGGCGGAAATTTTTTGGTAACGGCTAGGATTGGTGGATCGGTTAAACTACTGACCTCTTGTATTTCTTGTCACGTCCGTGCCGGAGTTCCGATGGTTACTGACTGATTAATTATAAGTACGATGGTTGTCACTACTGCTTTGTTTGTCACTTTATGACCATCATTATCATGACCGTGATTCATGTAACTATTCTGTTGAGTGGCCGGTTGGGTTCCTGTTCCCACTCTTCTGAATGAGCGGTTAGCTGAGTGAAGTGTGACATCTAGCTGAGAAGGTATTAGTATGGAATGGAATGGTAGTGTCTGATGGTTGAAATTTGTTCTTGTCAGGAATTTCAAATTTATAGTTTTCGTCCTTGTTCTACAGAGTCTTCATAGTATGAACGGCATCAGCATCGAGGTCCTCAAAGTATCAGCAGCATCAACATTTGTGAGGTCTTCAAAGTGTTAGCAGCATCAGCATCTGGTAAAATCTTCAACTCATGAGCAGCATCAGCACCTAGTAGAATATCGACAAGTGGAAACGCCTGAGATGATTAAGGATCGATTAGCAATATCCCTGGAGTAGGGTACCTGGAGTACACCTGGACTACTGTACATGAAGTACAAAATGAATACTGTACATGGAGCATATCTGAGACACTGTACGTGGAGTACAACTGAGGCACTGTACATGGGATACATATGGAACACTGTACATGGCACTGGTGGAAATTTTATGGGATGATCGATACCGGTGTCGCTTGTCTGACAAGATCACGGAAATAAATTGATTTAAACGGTAGTAAACTGATCTGAAATAAGTAACATGATAGGCTGACAATTCCTGCGTCGACTTACTGCTGGTTGTTTCGAGGCTGAAAAGTATGATATAATCGAAATCCCAACAGTGGTCAGCATGAAGCATGATTAATGAAGGCCAATCATGATTTATCATGAAAACAGGTTTTACTGAAGTTCTTGTGTATCTTAACATGAAACATCATTACTTTTCTGAAAACATAATCCTCGTAAGGAGACATGAAGACAACATCAATGTGAGGGTATGAAAATTTGACTGTTACAAGGAACATAAAAAGTCTAATCAATTGAGGTGTAATATCAACTGATGTGGACGGCTATGGTTCAATCCACATAATTCAAAGAAGAAAACATGTGACTAAGTATGAGTTATTCTGGTTCGATCCATACTTGTCAAAATTTTATGAGATGTCCTGATATGACAAAGGTGAACAATTGTGGATCGGTTCACAAATCATCATTCGACTGAATAGCATGAAAATTTGACCTGAAAAATAGTGATCGTTTTTTGTTGGTTCTCCAAGTAATATTTGACTGAAAACATGAATCTGTCCTGAGTAAGGGTAAACGCATATGGTCGGTTTACTAATACAAAATCTGAACGGCAAAGGTGAACGCCTATGGGTCGGTTCACCAAAACAAAATTCGCAGAAAAGCACATGCGACTAAATATGGCCAGTCATGTACCAACCTTTTACTTAGTCAAAAACTTAAAAAAACCGACTGATAACTGAAGAAAACTGACTGATAAATGCATGAGAAACATGAAATATGACAACGCCAAAATACAGGAAGTTCTTGGTGACTACCCACTAGTCACAGGTCAAGTTTTTGAGCCTACAGGTCGAACCTATAGCTCTGATACCATAATTGTAACACCCCACTTGGATAAATGGACCGTTACGTGTATTTATGGCGTGTCATCAAAGCATAAGGTAAATGTCCTAAAACATTAACTGACCATAAAGGAAATACCAGAATCAAACATCGGAAATCCAAACATAAGCCCAAAACATGAAAAGTAAAAATACTGAAGGAAAGGACTAAACAATATCCAAATAAGCAGAATAATGTAAGTACATAAGGTAAGAAGTCGGGATAGCTTCCATCCAAATGCACATGCTCTTAGAATCCTAACAGCGTCCTGGTGTACCTACCGTTAGAACATGAAAGGGAACTACGGCTGAGCATAACGCTCAGTGAACGGATATAAAGCATGATAAGGAAATACTGAAATGAAACAGATGATGAAATACTGGAGCTGTAAGACTGATAAGTAAAGTTGTAGCAGATCTCTGTGTATAATCTGTAAAGGCTGATTTATAAATAATAAAGCTAAACTGTTATCTGTTAAATATGAAAACATGCATTTACTGTATTTTAATTGTAAGAGCTTATATAGGTCATGTGTTGTAACAACAGTGCATGAATAACTGGAGGGGTAACCTCGTCATGCTGTAGAGGGGTGACCTCTAAATAACTGTAGATGGGTGACCTCTAAATAACTGTGCTGGGTGGAGGGATCAGCTCCAATGTGAAGGATGTAGAGCAATACACCACATTCACCCTGATAACTTGTAAACTGATAAGCCTAGGATGCATCCATACGCCCCACTAAACATACATATGAAAATGGCCAAACTGAACATGAGTGGGATGATGCAGGATATCACTCTCCTGCATGTGAGTCACGACATCGGTGCCTCTAGTGCCATGGTTACGGTACCTCCGTAACTAGTACATAAACTGGTCATGCTTGTATATAACGCTTAGTCAATTTATTTAGTTATTAACATGATTAATGATAAGCTTAAACACATATTGGGAAAAACATTTGGCTGCAGACGGGGAATCCTAATCATGTATAGGAAAGGAAGTCCTTACTGAAAGGACGGAAAATCCGTACCTCTTGTCCAGTAACTGACCGAATGGAAGACTGAATGGAACTACTCGGGCTTCATGAAAGCTACAATAATAATAGACGCGAATAAGTGATCTAATTTGATCTTTATTTAATTTACTGATCTTATAGGCTTCTCGTTTTTTAATTTTATTTCTGAAATTTTGTACGTATTTCACTGATGAATCTGATCTTTCTTATAATTCTTTTTAATGTATTATCGATCTATTAATAATTACGGTACAAACGTATTCTGACGTGATATTAATACTATAATCGGTAACCCTTCCAAAAATAGAAAGTTTTCTAATTTAGAACGTTTCCAGAATTATTTATAATTTCTTTAAATAAAATTATACCCTTTTGAATTTTATAAAAATAAAACTATTTTAATCTAATCCATTTAATATAAAATTAAGACATTTATTAAATTTAGTGATAAAAGTATAAAATAAAAATCTACATTTTATTATTTTAATTATATTCCGAGCCTACCGAGGTACCACTTCTCGGTCGCACTTAAAACAGTTCAGTACTATACAAAATCTGTCCAAACCTTCCCACTGATTCACTACAGTATTCCCACTATTTATATTAAATTCCCACTGCTAATATTACGTTCCCACTGTTTATATTAAATTCCCACTGCTAATATTATGTTCCCACTGTTTATATTAAATTCCCACTGCTAATATTACGTTCCCACTGTTATTCATTATGTTCCCACCGTTAGTTATTCTGCTTATAATCCCAAACACCCCTTTTTCTGAGTTAGTCCCAAACACCCCCTGCTCGTATTTGATTCAGGTCTGGGCAACAAAACCCCCCTGTCGAGTCGTTCTTCCCACTGTTAATGTACAAACAAACACCCCTGTTGGCTCGTGACCCCTGTTTGGGGTTGTTTGTTCACGGCTGAGCAAAGGCAACACCAAGCCGCCCCTGTCTTGGGTCACGGCTGGTCAGCAAGAGATCAACACCGAGTGTCTAAGACTCTTGGTTTCCCTGCAGTTCGAACACCATTCGAACCTCCATGATTTGGATTCGTGGTTCAGAAAATAAAGAAGATAAAACGAGATTGGTTACCATGATTTACGTGGTAGGAATCTGGAATCAGACGACCTCAACCAACCCACGAATGTTTCCTTATTCATCCTTTTTTTAAATTCGTCGGCAGCAGAAGAACAAGGACGATGTGACGACTCTTTTTTTTTAGGTTACAATACTGTTTGTCTAAAAATAAATCACTCCTTCCGATTATTTATTTTTCTCAAGCATAGTGGGCTCAAAGCCCAATTCCCTTCTTCTATTCATTTTAAAACGCAACCCAACACCACTTGTATGATTTTTTTTGTTTTCGTTTCGCTCCGTTTAATAATATTTGATTTGCAAAACTGAGGCTGTGTAATTACTGTTAGCGTTTAATTATTTCTGTATAATTAATAATATATACGTAATATTTTCTGAAACTTAATAATTATTTTCTGAATAATTATTTGTTAGTATTTAAATAAACAAATTGCGTATAGTTAGCGTTTCCAGACTTTAAAATGGTGATACCTGAATAACTAAAATTAATTATTTTCTAAATAATTAATTACGCCATGTTTTACTTAACTGAGACTGTGCATAATTTATATTCTTGGGTTCTAAATGCGGGCTTTGCAATCAGAGACCATATTTTAAAAGGTGATATTGAGCTTCATTTTATACCCACTGAATACCAGCTCGCTGATATTTTTACCAAGCCTCTGGCTGAGCCAAGTTTCAATAGGATGGTTGCTGCGCTGGGTATGCTCAATATTGGGAAATAAGTTTGATAAGTGATCTCTGTCTCTCAGCATTTAAGGAAATTAAATGTAACGAGGTAGTTACATTCCAATGAAAATTAATATATTCCAGTATTTGATTCAAATGATTATCTTTCAACACCAACAATTTTCCCGCCTTCCAAGGGGACAAAGATCACATGAAGAGTCAAGGGGTCCCACGTTTTCTCTCAAAAGACAACTTTACATTTAATGCTTATTGGAAAACGGCAAAAAAAAATTTTCACAAACCCTTGACTCACTTTCATTCCATCACATCGCAACTTATTTTCACACACACACACACATACTGTTCATCTCTCTCTAATCCTCCAAACCTTCACACAAATCATCAATGACGTCTTCCAAAACAAACCAATCTTTCACCGTCTTGGCCGCATCTAACGTCGACTTTGGCATATACGATGGAAAGATCGCACTTGACAACTGTGTTGCTGTCCTTGAACACAACAATTCCCTTTACACACCGTTGTTAACCTATCTGGAGAACTCTCCCATAGCCGAAGCCATTACAAGGGAACCCTCCACTTGCTACTCACAATACTTGAGGGAGTTCTGGTTCTCGGCTGAAGTAGACCCAACCTCTTCACACATCACCTTCAACCTTTCCAACCATCCACGACCTCTTACTTTCGACTTCAACACCTTTGCCAGGGTCATTGGACTTAACATCAATGAAGACATGACCGTTGTGCCAAGCAACGCCACTGTGAAGAAGGCTCTGGCTACCCTTCGACCTCATGATGATGATGCATCCATCTCATTAAAGTGAGCCAACGGTTGAGATGTGATTGTCCTACTATGATCGTGGTGCAAATAGTATAACCGAAGTTATAAACTTGTTAGAGAACGCGTAACTTGGCAATCATAAACCGGAGTAGCTATCACCAAATCTCATTGAAGATTTGGTGACCATATTGAACGAGGTTTAACGCATATTAGTGGGGTTAGAAAAAGGCTACTGTGAGTTCTACAAGGAGTTACAACCTTAAATTAATTTGACTCATGCATACCCAAGGGATAATCCATAAAAGTATAAGCATGCGGGGACCGCATTGTTTGACAATGTTACAACCAAACAATGCGGATTTGTGAAACAAATTCCTTATAACATTGTAAAAATTGATGTGCACACATATAAAAATAATTTTATATGAGATACTTGCCAAATTGTGGAATCCTAAGATAAAGCATGTTAATATTACCAACGTGCAAGAAATTGTTTATATTTTTATAAAATAATACATTTGGGACCTTTAGTCACAAATATATTACATAGTAAAATGATAAATGTTGTTCCATATAGAAACGGAACGGTGTAACCAAAACGGTATGAATTTCTAAAATCTAAATTAAATAAATAATATAATTACCCAACCTATTAATTTATAGGTCATCCTTAGATATATGGATGCATACGCACCATCTCCTTGACATGTATGAAATACAATCAAACCGGTTTTAATCCTTGATAAGTATTAAAAGGAGTATGTGCTTTAACTCCTTGGAGCTAAACAACGAATAGGTTGATTTTAAAAACCTCATTGTATAAGGAATAGGAGTTAAATATACGATATGGTAATATTCGAATATCACAAATTAGTGTATATAGAATAAAAACATTTATGTTAATATACTCATGCTTTATGAGCTTCTTATATTGTATCCCTCATTTTTAAATAGCAAAATTATTTAGAGATAAAACATTGTTCTCTTCACAATTAAAAATTTAGTCACACACTAATTGAGGGACACAATTAAAACAATCATACTCTTTAGTTATTACCAAGATTTTAGTTATATTCCCTTCATGTCACAAATAGTTGAATCAACAATATTAAAATAATTTGTTATTACCAAGATTTGTCCCTATTTGAATCAATATGTTTTAATTGTACATAACTAAAGATTTTACTCTTTAGTTATTACCAAGATTTTAGTTATATTTCCTTCATGTTACAAATAGTTATATTCTCTTCATGTCACAAATAGTCACACACTAATTTGTGACATGAAGGGAACAAATGGTCATATGAGATTTGTGACATGAGGGATACACACTAATTTTAAAATATTTATAAGGAGTTGCACAATTAAAACATACTGAGTAAAAGTACTGTGACTAAAATGTTTTTAGGGAATACAATATAAGAAGCTCATAAGGTTACAATATATGAGATATGATTTATTATATTCCGTAAAGGGTTACAAGACTAGGGATTACCTTAGAGTAAAAAACCTCATTGTAAATACATTCCAAAGTAAGTAATTCGTTGTGAATATGAGATGAATTACTATGATATTCATCGATATCACAGTAAAAGGAGTACGTACATAAGAAACAAAGACGTATATCCTCAACGTAAAACGTAATTTTAGATCTTTAAATCATCAAAGATTAAGGCTTAATCACTTTCAATTTTGCTTAGATTTTCGGCCTTGTGAGATTCGAATTTTTGCTTGATTTAGGTGTAGCACTTGAAATCTTGTTATTGATGAAGCTTTCGATTATTCGGGTTGCCAATACTTCAAAAGATGTTTAGTCCTTGCTAATAACAATCTAAGTCTTCATAACTTTTGAGCAATATTGGCAACAAAAGATATGTTAAATGTCTTATTTAAGATATCTAATAAGACAACAAAATCATTTGTTATAGCCGCTGGCGAATGTTTACACGCTGATGGAGTTCTATTTAGGGAATATATTGAGTATATTGTTTATCAAATATTTAGTATATAATTTATTTAAATAGAATATCTCTTGTAGATCCTGGTCCTTATACTATAAAAGGAACCAAGGGTCTTAGGTTTTATATATATCATTCTATACAATGTAAACCTAAAGTGTGTGTCATACTAGGCGTGTGATTGAATGTATACACGCCTAGTGGTTGTTTGTTATTAATAATACAAGCAATCGTTGGGAAAACTTCATGTTGTTCGTGTTCTATAGCACCTTTAATTACTAAAAAGACGACCATTCCGTGAGTATACATTCAATCAAGGTGAGTACAAAAATAACAAGTAGCCATGTGAGGTAGTGAGCGCGACGTTAATTGAGAAGAAGGATCCCGTGTATGTTAGAACCGCGCCCAATTATTCTCCATCAAGACACTTAACATATCTTTTGTATTTAATGTATTATTACTAGAAAATAATACATTAAATGCAATACCTAGTGAAAAGCAAAGGACGTCGATCAGTGGTGGTGGATGCTGTAGAGTAATCATGTCTACGCACATACACCTGATTCAATGCGTATTTATTTTATCAAAACATATAGTAATGCGTACTAGCAATAATAATTACGTTAAGATATGGAGGCATTACTAAGGTTTCGAACCAAATGATCGGTATGGATAAAACACACCTACAATTCATATAACTATTGAATGCATATAGTCACACAAAATACAATTGGCTTGACTTGACAAAGCATACAGTCACACTTATTACTACTATTGGTAACTATTTGGTTAATTGTATGTGACAAACTCAGAGCCATTAGCATAATTTGTGTGACTACATGTCATAAAAGGTCACACAAACATACCCTTCATGTGATTATTTGATGCATATAGTCACACAAAATACACTAATCACATAGTAAATGTCACACATATTGTATATTCATGTGACAAACTTATAAACAATAGTCACTCTTAAACAAAACTCGTGTAACCTTCAACATAACCCTGTTTTCAGCAAAACAGTTTTGAACTTCGACCAGCAAAAGACTTTGAGGCAAAACATAGAGAGATCAAATCTAGACTGGCTCTACTTAGCACTAAAGGTTTTGTTTCTGAGGTGTTCTTTATTGGACCACATAGAAATCGGTCAAAATGTTTTCGCCCGGATATTAGATGGATGAAACACATATATGTATTTTCTGTGTTTAGTTTTGGTCGTGTTTTACCTAGTATAAAAGCTTGTCAGATAATAACAAACATTGGTGAAAAGCGACTAAACCTGAAAAAATACATAACAAGAAAACAACACAGAGTGTCAAAATGTTTTCGCCCGGATTCTAGATGGATGAAACACATATATATTTTCTTTGCTTAGTTTTGGTCGTGTTTTACCTAGTATAAAATTTGTTCAGCTAGTATTTGAGGTTTTTCTTAGGTTTGGATGATTTCAGCCGTTTACGGTAATGTTTTGGCTGTTTATGGTCGATTTTCATCAGTTTTATCAGGTTTAGTCCTCAAAATGATTATGATGTGGACTGGTGAAATATTATGTAATCAAACTATTTTTTGCCATATGGATACAAAGAATGTATTTAGGTAATTAAATTGAGGATAAACAATATCATTGTTTTCTTGGTCAAATAATACGATGTGGTCCAAAATATGATACATAATATATCAATATCTAACATGTATTTCAGTGTCTACTCCTTTATTCACAACTCATATCTTGACCTTTGAAACAAGGAGTAATTTTATCTAGGCAAACATTGGTGAAAAGCGACTAAAATTGATGTCCACAAAAAATACCTAGTATAAAATCGATATATTATAAACACTTAATCAAATTATCTGTTAGACCACACTCATATCTTGACCTTTATATTATAATGTGTCGTCGAGATGCTCTTTGTCTAGTGCATTCTCATAATGTGTATGGTCAATTGTATGTTAGCGATTAAGTGTTTATAATACATGAGTGTGACTAAATATTCAACTCCCTTCTTATCAGTGTTTTGGCTACGTTTCAAACACTCGTGTAGTATGTCAAATATTTTCAAACAATGATTTTATGTGATACATGTATTGTAGAATATTCAATATATGACATAAACCGGATGTTATAAACATGATGATCAAGTGGGGTTGGGCCTTCCAAGAGTTTATAGTATATATATATATATATATATATATATATATATATATATATATATATATATATATATATATATATATATATATACATATATATATATATACATATATATATATATATATATATATATATATATATATATATATATATATATATATATATATATATACATATATATATATATATATATATATATATATACATATATATATATATATATATACATATATGTATATATATATATACATATATATATATATATATATATATATATATATATATATATATATATATATATATATATATATATATATATATATATATATATATATATATATATATATATATATATATATATATATATATATATATATATATATATATATATATATATATATATATATATATATATATATATATATATATATATATATATATATATATATATATATATATATATATATATAGAATAAGGTTAATGTGGTGTAGTGATTTAAAGTTATTAAAATAGAAAGTAATGTAGACCACACGATACATAGATGATGAAATGACTAGATAGATTAAGATAATGACAATATGGTAAATACAACAAAATCGGTGGCATCTTTTGAGAGTCATTATCTAGACCATTAAAACTGGTGCCCTTCACTAGTATTTTATAACGCAAAATTGAAAACGTAATCAATTGTATTTAATTATGCCATCCTATATTAGTCATGACAACTTTTGTTATGTCATCTTTCTCTAACGTTTTTCTTCCATCAACACCAATTCGGTACATCTTTTATAAACTGATAAAATTAAATTATAGAACTTTCATGCATGTTGTGTGCTAATGTATCATCAGTTTAATATTTTTCACCACTAATTTGTCTTTCTTAAATTTCATAAATACTATTTTGCACATAAATTTCACATGAAATTTATAAAAAAAACGATAATAAATGATACACAAACCAAAAGTTATAAAAAACAATAATGTTACATAGAGATGATACACTGATCCAAGACCATCATTCACAATTAAATAACATATTAGTTTATCATAAGAGTGTATTCAAAAGTCTTACACTTCGTTGAAAGAAAAAACTTAAACATTATGCACTTCATACAATGAGATGTATTATCTTCAATTCATTATCAATTTATGAGAAACAAAAACGTGAACACTACCAAACGACCTTAGTGAAGTTCTCCCCACGCCTACAACAATCATCCAAAGCTCATCCTCACATTAGCCACCATTATTGACTTCCAAATATAACTAACGTACACTAAATAGTGACTCCAAACTAATGAATTTACACACATTCATAACCATGATACATCATCAACTATACAAAATAAAAAACAATCAAAATTGAAGATTCAATCAAAATTCACATCAACAAAATATAGCTTCAAAATGATACATCTAAAAAATCCGATACACCATCGTAAACTTGAGTCTCGACACACACAACTGGTACACAATCGACTCATACACCAGTCACTCGTAGACTAAAAACTCGTACACAACGGTGAACGCGAGCCTCACTACACACGACTCGTAAACCTCCAACTCATACAAAACGAACTCGTACACCACAAACTCGTACATCATGGTGAACTTGATCCTCGCCACACACGACTAGTACGCCATGGTAAACACAAGCCTCGCCACACACGACTCATACACCGCGAACTCGTACACCATGTGAACTCAAGCCTCAGCCCCTCACGACTCGTACACCACCAAATGTGTAACCAATTCGTGATACCCAAACGTAAGTACCCAATCTCAATACGGTGCTCAAAGGCCGAATAATGTTCATATATTAATTCTAGCCAAAACACTATGAAACTACGGAAAAGAACCTGAATTCATTGATACATATGTGTATAATAATACTAGCATGCAATTGGTTTATCTTGTGGTAATCAACTCATACACAAGCTTATAATGATATTGTTTTACATGTGGGCATAGCCTAAGAATATTAAGCTGATACCGTACATGACTAAATAATTCACACATGATCAACTTGAAGTAATGCATGACAAAAATAGTTACATACATATTTCTATTTTACTAAAACAAATATATTTACGTTGAGGAAAAATTCATGGATCTTTTTGTTCGTCATCATGGATTTTTACAAAACATATCTCACCAGTTGTTGTATTAATGTGGTTTCATTACATGAACGGTTTTGATTTTTTTTTTTGTACCCAATATAACCTTATTATTATGGAAAACTAATTAATTATATTTACCATTTTCTTTTAATGAATTTGATGAGATCTTAACTAATATGATAAATCCAATGGTTCAAAAGACTTTTCATTTTAACAATTATAAGATACTACACCATAATAACTCAAATCTATATATATATATATATATATATATATATATATATATATATATATATATATATATATATATATATATATATATATATATATATATATATATATATATATATATATATATATATATATATATATATATATATATATATATATAGAGGGTGGTTAATGTAAGAGGTTTTTTAAAGTTAATAAAATGAGACCTAATATAAACCGTTGGATTGTTTAATTTGTGTTAGATTAAATAGATATTAAATGAATAACATTATTATAACTAATAAAGTTTCAAGGGTATTTTGGTACGTTTTTATTTCATGTCATTTACTATTGTTTACTTTTAATTCAATGTAAACTTTTTTAGTAGATTATTTTATACAGTATATGATTCATAACAAAAACATAACTATAATATTAGTGGAACGATTAATACAAATGGTACGTACAAAGTGGTAAAGTGGAATAAAATAAAAAAATTGACACTAACACAGCTGATACAATAGCTTGACACAAATGATACATTAAAAATAAAATTGAATTATAGAATGTTATTGGTATAAAAAAATAAAGTTGGTACAAGATGTACATAAAATACACTATATCAAAGTACAACTACTTAACTTTACAACTTCGTAGATTAAAATAAATTGGATAATTCAACGCAACAAATGCTTATCAAAATAAATTTGGTACAGCCGATACATTTGGCATCACATGCTTTGATTTAGCTATATAGTGTAAATCATAAACCGACCCACCATTTTGTTCAAAAAAATAAGTCGACCCACCATCGTCACATAGTTGCTATGTGGTACATCATCATTTTGTGCATAGGTCCACCACCAATAGCGGTAAAAATTTATTATGGTAAGTACTGGTACATTAGCGGTCCCTACCACCACCATCACCACAAGCTACCTGGCACATCAGTGAACCTAACCACAACCTACCTAGTACATGATGGTGCATCAACCCACAACACTAGCTCAGCATCAGCAGACTACGGTACATCCGGTACACTGACACATGGTACATCAACCCACAACACTAGCTCACCATCAGCAGACTACGGTACATCCGGTACACTGATACATGGTACATCAACCCACAACACTAGCCCACCATCAGCAGACTACGGTACATCTGATACATCACCAGCACAACCACCAGCATCACACAAGCTACATAACCATTGCGTGTCAGATACCATGATGTATCCGTTGTACCAGAAATAGTAGGCCGAAGCAACGACGCATCGACAAGCGATAATGACTAGATCTAATACTTGATACACGAGTAACACCTTATGGCAGTGACAATTGGTAAGGATCTGACGGTTTCAATACAAGTAGCACTAATACACGGTGTTTGGAATAGGGCGGCGCCGATGAGTAGATCTGGCGCATTAACAATCGTGATAAGATCTTACGGCAGCGGCATCTGGGTTGTGGCGTCCGATTCTTAGTGGCGGAGTAATTACCGGAAGGTTTTTTTATAGAGAGAGATGGAAGCCAATTGTGTGTGTGATTGTGTATTGTAGTTATGACTAGGATAGGTTTGATAGGGTTAATAAATAGAATACAAAATACCTGTTATACCCTTTTTAGTATTTAATTAATTTTCAACTTTTTAAAACACTAAATTATACTTGTTGATCTTTAATTGGGTTCTCATTTTTACAATCTTAAAAAGTTCTCATTTGAACCAAAATCTATATATATATATATATATATATATATATATACATATATATATATACATATATATATATATATATATATATATATATATATATATATATATATATATATATATATATATATATATATATATATATATATATATATATATATATATATATATATATATATATATATATATATATATATATATATATATATATATATATATATATATATATATATATATATATATATATATATATATATATATATATATATATATATATATATATATATATATATATATATATATATATATATATATATATATATATATATATATATATATATATATATATATATATATATATATATATATATATATATATATATATATATATATATATATACTGAGTGATGTTTAGAATTGTGAGAGTAGAAACATTGTTGATATCCTGCACACTAATAATTGTGATTGTCCTACTATATATTTAATAAATAAATGAAATATTAAAAGTGCCATGATCATTGTCAGACGCACCTTTGGGTAATAGAAAAACCATCTCTTACAAAGCTAGGATAAATTGTATTATATAGACCTTTATAGTTCACCAAAAGGATCAAAATATATGTGAATCGTCTTAGATTGGACAACCTTTTAATAAGAAACATGGATATCTAAGCTTATCGATATATGGTGATAAAGGATTAAAAAAGCAAATGATTCAACTACTGTAATCAATTTATCGTTCAATAATTACCGTATACTACACATAAATAGTGTGTAAATTCACTCAACATTCGTGTTGCCTTATTATCATAGCACCTTGTAAAACTATGTTAATATATGGTCATTTGTAATATAATGATGTATTCAATCCAAGTATGATGAGAAAGAATACAATACTCCGTAAAGGAGTATTGCATTGGAAACAATCATTCGATACAATACCTCGGTTTATTTCAAACAATCATTCGATACAATACTCCTTTACGGAGCATCATGTTATACTTATTCCTTCTTCATAAAGTGTTAAAATATACGGGATCCTAATTTTTATACTCACAACCTCTACTGCATTGGATGGAGAATAAATTGAGTCTTGTTATTCAAGATTCTACAAGATGATGAATGATATGACAAGAAACAACTTGGAGGTCTCCACCATGCAAGTCAATGTGCAATTTCTACAGCAACTTCAACCAGAGTGGACACGTTTTGTTACTTTGGTGAAACAACAGACGCAGTCAGACAAGGTAAACTATCACACTCTATTTGATATCTTGAAACAATTTCAGCATGAAGCAATTGAAATTCGAGCTGAACGTGTTGCAAATACGGCTAATCCACTTGCTTTAGTGTCTACTACTCAACACGTTTAAGATCATCGTTCTCGTGCTCCAAAGTCATACTCCATTCAATCATCCTCACCACGATATTCCACTTCATCTAAGTCTTCATCATCCACAAGATCACGCGGCGAATAATTAAGAGCACCATCACCACCATCTACGTCATCATCTGAAGAGGATATTGATGAATACCAAGCTCAAAAGGATCGAGAGATGAAACAACAAATTGCTTTCATTATGAAGACCTACCAGAAAATCTACAAACCCACCAACAACAATCTTCGAACATCATCTAACACAAAGAACCAATATGTTGAGATTCCTCCAAGGCATGACACACGTCGACGTGGTGAAAGTCCTTCTAGGTATGATCGATGTAATCAAACACATGTTGAGGGTTCTGCAAGGTATGATCGCTAAACTGCCAAGTACGATACTCAGAGGATTGCTGCTGCTACTGGGAATCGGGAAACTATTGGAACTCAAGTGGTTTAACAAAGTGGGATTCAGTGTTATAATTGCCAAGGTTATAGGCATATGGCCAAGGAATGCAGAAAGCCTAAACGGGTTAGGGAATCTAGCTATCATAAAGAGAAGATGTTGCTATGCAATAAGATGGAAGCAGGGGTCAAATTATCGGCCGAGGAAGGAGCAATGCTTGATGACACTGATGATGAAGCCTCCGACCAAGAACTAGAAGCACATTACTCGTACATGTAAAAGGTTGAAGAAGTTCTCAAAGTCACTGAAGATGATAATGGCCCTATCTTTGACACTGAGCCACTCGATAAGGTACACACCACTGACGAATATAATGTGTTTGGTTATATTCATGAGCATAGTGACCTACCCAATGCCATTAATGACACATGTGTGATGGAAACGGTTGATAGTAATACCACATCTGATTCATCAGACATGTGTAATAATGAGTCTGAGGATGATCAACATGCAAATGAGTATGATGAAGAGGAACATTTTGCGCTTGCTAATTTAATTGTCACTTTACAAAAAGATGTCAAAGAAACTAGAAAGAGTCAAAAGCAATTAAAAAAGGTAAACGATACGCTCACTCAAAATTTTGAAGAATGCAAAGCTGCACTAATTACATCTAGTGAGACCATTGAACGTTATAAAGTAGGCTTCTTCAGAAAACCAAAGAGCTTGAGGGGTACAAGGGTAGTGCGTTAAAAAGTCAAAAGGACGATTTTGAAAATAAATATAACACAACTCTTGAGTTATCAGCCAAAGAGAAGCATCAGTATAATGTTTTCTTAATGGATGAACGTCAAATAACGTACCTTGCTACCACCAAAGTTAACGAACTTGAACAACGGCTTTCAATGAATAACACCGACTCTGCTAAAATTCTTGAGGTTAAGAAACAAGAGGTTGAAACATTAAAACAAGATTTCAAAAGTCGACATGAAAAATATACTAGAAAATTAACGGAACTAGAAGCACACGTCGAATTTTTGAAGAAAGTTGTTTATAGAACGCATGAAGAAAACAAATGGTATAGGTAAAATGGTTTATAAACAACCGCACTGAACTCATCAATTAATCTACTGATTTTTTAATGGTTTATTTGAATTTTAATAAAAGTCTATACGTTGGGTTCAGCAGAATAAAACAATTTTTGGTTTATGCTTCAATACATCTGTAGATTTTGTCGGGTACATAATCTATTCCTTATAATGAAAATTTTCAATACTACTTTACAAAATGTCCATATGGATTCGAGGAATGGGAATATCATGATTCTTAAGACCTAATATGAAGATCATGAAGACATAGATTGTTATTAGCAAGGACTAAACATCCTCGCTTAAGTTCATGAGTATTAGAGAGGATATATGTAATTAATACTTATATTCTTAAATGATGATGAATATACTAAATAGTTCTTAGTGATTTGGCCCCGCACCAATCCGCACCGGTCTACCAAAAGATATAACATTATGCTAAAAACATTTGTTATTTTTACGTTAGCTATGCTTTGTTTGATACACGTGTTAGTATCTTTCAAACATCCTTGTCTTACTAATCCCATTGGATTTATATGTGTAATCATATATGTTCTTTCATTGGTTGAATTATAAGGTTTTAGATGTGATTGTTCTACTATGATCGCGATATATTCAAAGCATGGTCGAAGTTCAACCCTGTTTTACGAGTTATAAACATGTCTAATAATTTGAACAAGATATGAGTGTGGTCTAACAATACGTCGTATTATTTGACCAAGAAAACAATGATATTGTTTTTCCTTGTGAAGCCTACACAGGTGAATAATATACGAAAAAGGTACAAGTATTTTTTGACATTTTATGTAGGATGCTCATGATTGTGTATTATATGACTCTAGAATATTTGATTCCATAATTTTTTAATTTAAATTGAGACCAGTCATGAAATAGAGTGCCAAACATAATCGCTAACATACAAAATCAGATTTAGATTTAAATTATCTAACAACGTGGGTTGCAATAAAATCGTCATAACATGTGATACATGACTACGTTCAAGACCAGAACTAAAAAAATGGATCCTTGAAACAAGGAGTAATTTTATCTAGGCAAACATTGGTGAAAAGCGACTAAACCTGATAAAAAAACTGATTTGCCATTTCATGGTAGGTGGATGGGACATATATTTCAGTTCTTTTATAAAAGTACAAATGACTTTTGTGCCGTTATACGTTACAGTATTGTTGAGTATATAGCCTGGATGACACAATTTTTCATTATCAATGAATGGATTATAAGCGAAGTATTCACATGATCATAATTCCTCATTTATATTACCCCATCCTTTTGAAACCAATAGAATGGAAATATCAAACCCTAATTTGGATGTATAAACCAATATAAAAAACATCAATGGATCATTTCTACATTATGCAAAATACAATGTAGAAGTAATTCATCTCATATTCACAATGAATTACTTACTCTGGAATGTTATGCTCGCATTTTAATATGTCGAGTTATTAGCCATGCAAACATGAAGTTGCAATTTTTATTACCATTTAAACGATGCATCGATTTATAGAATTCTAAATGGTTCATACAATGGATATGTATGCAAACCTATATCCACTTGTTTTCTTTCCAGAAATTGAGGGACGGTCGTCAATCTAGTTGATAAATGAATAATCAACTTTTTTGAAAGATAAAATATTAGATTGAAGAATCTATCAATTTATAGTTTTCACATCGTTAATGACTCATGATGGTATAACGATTCATGCCAAAATATTATAATTATAGGTCATAAACTTATGCTCTGGCTAGTGATAATATTTCACTAATGTATTTATAATGTATGTCGAGGAAAATGCAATATAATTCATAATTTATATGAAATTTTATTCCTCGTGATAATTTTATATTTCTTTTAGGAGCAACAATGTGTTAGCATAGATCCTTACATCTATGAATATAGTGTGTAATATTTTTGACACACTTGTATTTTTCATACATCACATTGTATTTTGCATAAATCATATTTTCGTCTGCTCCTTTTTATTTTGCCACTATTAGTGGTTTTTTATTTTCATATTACTTCGACCATATCATTTACCATGATACATGGTTTTTGAAAATGTACGGTTACATCATCCTATTCACTTGAGGGAATGAATATCTCGATGTTGTTAATATTATCACATTCTCATGAGAAAATGAAGATCCTTGAGTTGATCATTCAATCACATTGACCTGAGGGAATGGAGATTTATATATGGATTATTATATTATCACATTTACAGGAGGGAATGGATACATTTTAAATCTCATTATTTTCTTGCTTATTAAAAAGACATGTATATGAGTAAGGAGACATGAACAAGACTAAAAAGTATTTGGCTATTGCTACTATATGAGAAAGTTGTAAGAACAGTTATAACTGATAATGTCTAATTAAACACGATTTTGATAATATCATACCATCATTCGAAAATACTACATAATTTGAAAATGCAAATACATAATAACGCATGTAGAATATTAGAAAAAAACGTTGCTAAACAAGTAATGAAGCATTTGTCTTTTTTAATATGACATTATTATTGTAAGATTTATTTGCTTAAATAACTCGCATATTGAAGAAAAATGTAATTCATATCGTTCACATTATAGTTGGCAAATATTTTTATATACAATGATGAAAAATTATTATCGTATGTATAAATTAGAGTAATTTATAAACAAATGATATGAAAATACACCACAGTCATAAAAATTATGTTGCAATTACGAAAAAAGATTTCAAGAAGTACGCACCACACAATAATTCATTCTTTTAAGTTAATATCCCGGTTTTCTTTTAGCCAAAACGGGTATGCTTGAAGTTCTAATTATTATATTTTGTTTTTCAAAATAATACTTGAAGTTTAGATCATTTTGGAAAAGATCATATGAGGAAAAAATTAAAATAAACGTAACATGAGATTATGCATATTAATTGTGAAAGGAATTGTAAACATTCCATCGAATCGTATAGAACACGAGGTTCTTTAAAAATTCAATCATAACACGAGGTTATGATGTTTCGACTTTAAGAGACTCATAAGAGATCAAGTCCTTAAAAATATAAATTTAAGTGATATATTTATTCTTTTGCGAGAATCATGATTAAAATAATAACTTGAGGTTATTGTATTTTGATTATATTCATCGTAGTATATCTTGAGGTTGTAAATAAGTGTAATCATAATATGAGATTATGATACATTTTGATTCTTTTATATCTATATATAAGTAATTACAATAGAACTTAAGATTCATACTTTTTTTACATAACATGAGGTTATAATATTTTGATTCACTTCTTGTAAGCACAATAAAATACTTATTGTTCTTGTAAACTTTAATATAGTTTTATTTAAATAAGAACAATATAAACATGTCATCCAGGCTATATACTCAACAAGGATTTAATCAGAAAGGTTAATCATGGTTTAATTGTGTCTTTCTCACGTTAAAGTTGGAACAATTTGTAAATTGTGTTCTCTCTCTATGTGTGTGTTTGTGAGCTCATAGTTATTCCATAAAGACAAATGCTAGGGCCCGTTTGTTTTCCAATCACATTATGTTCACATTAGAAGTAAGACATGCTTCAATCACCTAGTCAATACACTCGCATATTGACTGATTTGATTTATAAGACATCTATGCCTTTAAAGTGAGCCAACGGTTCAGATGTGCCTCTTATTTATAACACCACGAAAAAACTTAGAGTTCTCATCTCCCTCTACTGTCCATTTGACTTTATATTTCTGGAACCAGTCTTTTGCTTCCATATTGTGAATATTAAGAAGTTTACCTTTCAATTCTATACGACGAAGGACAGTAGATTCATTAATCTCCCCTTAGTCCATGGTCTTGTCAATCTCACCCAGTTCTACAACAATCTCATTTTTAGCACCCAACATCTCACCCTTTTAGCTTTAACCCAAATACTATAATGCTCTTAAGATCTTGTAATCTTTTCTTGAAATGAATAATCCCTTTACTATCTGAATGATCAAATGACTGCCATGTCGATTTGATCATATCATCAAACCCCAAAAGATCAAGCCAAGAATGATAGAACCAAAATGGAGTAGGACCAAAATCCAAATGCACCTCTCGGAGAAGGATGGGACAATGATCCGACAAGTGGCGATCAAGACACATAGCTGTAATAGAAGGAAAGAGCAGAAAAATACCGTCAGAAACAAGGAAACGATCAAGCTTACTCATTTTAGTTGCCGAAGGATGAGACCATGTAAAAGCTTAACCTTCCAAAGGGACGTCAATAAGACCCGAGATAGAAATAAAAAGATCAAATTTTCTGGTGCTATATGGATTAAAATTGGACCCCCGTCTTTCGCTACTAGACCGGACTTCATTAAAATCACCTATGATGATTGCCTCTCCGTTCCAACGCCCTAATATCATCGAAATGTAATCCCATAGAGTCTTTTTATATGAAGCTTGTTGAGGAGCATAAACAACAACAATTAAAATTTTAGAATTATTGGGAAGCCACGTTCCGTATATCGCAATGAAATTATCCGATTTCGTAACATTGTCCTTTCTGAAAATCGGTGCTTCCCAAATACATAAGATACCACTAGAGTTTCCCAAGGAATCGCTACAGCCATAATCATAATTGGAATTTCCCCACAACACCTTCACGCCCATATGAGAGACCTTAGACAACTTAGTCTCCTGAATCGCTAAGAAATTAAGTTTATGTGAACTAGAAAACGCCTTTATCCACTCCTTTTTAGTCTTGTGACCAAGACCTTGAATATTAATAGATAGGGCATTCATCTATTAACAATATCAGCTCCTTATTGTACAATGATACTCTCTAAATCCTTTTCACAACCCTCTATTGAATATCCCATTGTTTGGCCGACCCGAATAATATCTTCCATAACTCCCAAGACCGAGCCTTCTTTATCGATTACATTCTGTCCCGCAGATTCGCTATGTGACTCCACTGGCACTTCCTAAGAAGCATTCATAACCTTAGCACTACATTCCACCTTAGTTCCTTATTTTCATTGCTAATTGTTTCATCGGTTGCGGCTTCATTCACTTCACACTTCTTTGGGCTATAATGAAATGATTTTGCTCAGGTTAAAAATTATCGTTGTACCAATCTCTTCGAATTGAAAACTGGATTAACTATGCGACTCAGCTGTTCTTTGGTGGAAACAAAAATGTGTCGTTGTAGTATTTAAAATAAAAGTGCAGAACAATTAAAGTAAATGAATTTAACGTAAATCTAAGTCTAATTAATAGTAAAAGTGCAAGTATTTAAAACGTGACTGGAAATTAAAAGGCACTTAAAGTAAATAACGCAAGCTTAAAACTATCTAAGGCAAACTTAAAACGCAACTAAAACTTAAACTAAGGCAAGACTAAAATAAATCTAAGGCAAAATTAACTTAAAGTGCGACTAAGGAAAATGCGGGAAAAATAAAGCTTGAAAATAAAAATCAAAGACAAAAACTAGAAAGAACCTGAATACAGCTCATTCGGAATAATCCTTCATTCGGAACAATCACTCATCCGGAATGTCACCTTCGTTCGGAATGATTCTTCTTCGCTCGGAATTTTTCCAAAATCCTTGATCCGGAACAAATTATTCTGAATATGTCACTTATCCAAAACAATCCTTCGTTCGGAACTTTACTGATTCAAAGCCCTTGGTTCGGAAGTTTCTGGTTACCCCTTGGTTCGGAACTCTTCCGAATGAACCTCTTTTGATCTGGAACTTCCTGATCCGGAACTTTCGTTCGGAAGTTTACTGATTCAGAAGTTTTCTGAAGTAGTTGGTTCGGAAGTTTACTGATCCGGAAGTTTCTGGTTCGGAACTTCCAATGTTCCGAATGAGATTGCTTGATTCGGAACTTTTAAAGTTTCTGGATGAAGCACTCACTCCTTGATCCGGAAGTTTTTGACTCGGAAATTCTTGATTCGGAACTTAGGTGTTGATCCGGAACTCTTCCGAATGAACCCTCCTGGTTCGGAACTTCTTGATCCTGAACTCTTCTGAATCGGAACTCCTTGGCTCGGAAGACTTCCGAATGAACAAGAGTTATTTCGGAACTTGCCTGGAAAGGATCAGTCACAGAAAAGCAAACACCCCCGAAGAACAGGGAAATACAGTAACACGAATCTAATCACAATTTAACCAAAATCAAACACAAGATTAAACCAAACTAATAACAAAACATCTAATAATCATAAACAAACAATCCAAATCAACAAATTTAACACAACTAACCAAAATAACCAAAACCCACTTGGATCAAAATAAGAACATGAACATGAACATAAACATAAACATAGAAATCAAAGATTCAGAAAGCTAGATAGGAGATTAACAAGATAAAGTAAAGATTGACAAGAATTAAATGGAAACTTACTTGAAATTAAATGGTAATTAAGGTGCAAGACAATTAATGTAAATTGGACAACAAAGTAAATGTGCATAAATGAAAATGGAAGAAATGGTTTGTCAAGCCACCCAACAAAAACTAACTAATGACATCCTAATCTATATATAGGGGAGGATTAAGGAATGCTTAGGAAGCTTCCTCCCTTCTTTCCTTTCTCCTTAATGGCATGCTTAGTCCTTTCTTCTTAATATCTTTGTTAATTGTACCATTAGTCCTTAAGCCTTTAAATCTTCTTTAATCTTGGACTTTAATGACTTTTGGCTCGGGATTTCTTTGAACTCGTCTTTTAATTCTTCAATAAAGTAGACTTGAGTTTTTCGGCTTTTGATAAACTTCCGTCTTTTGGCTTTTTCTTCGATAAATCTTCAGAATTGGTCTTGGACTTCCGTTCTTTTTGCACTCTTGACTTCTTGACTTCGTCTTTTATCTTTTTCTTCAACAAAAGCCCGTGAATACACGTTTTGGCTCGGTTATTATTGTAATTAAGTGGTAAAAAGGATGGGTGTTTACACACCTATCAAATCCCCTACACTTGACCATTGCAATGTCCTCATGCAATGCATTAGTTACAAAGCACGTTTACATTTTTCATCAAAATCAATCCATAGTGGCCTTTATTAAAGAGATAGAAAATTATAATTAATTAAAGTAAAGAAATCAAAAGCATACCTTGGGTTTTGGAAATGTCATGAATAATCATCATCCTCAAGTTTTCACTTTCTCCAAACCAAGCTTAAAAACGAGATCATTGTTATTATAAGTTAGCAAACTAACACGAACTCATGTGGGCCAATTATTCACTTAGACTCCCTTATTCCTAGGTGTATCTCTTATATTTTATTATTGTCTTGAATGGTCACAAAGATGCATTGTTGACTTATTTCGATAGTTATTTAGTCCAAAAATAAAGTGAACGATTTAATCAATAGTTAGCTAAAGGACAAAATCTTTTAAAACTGCTTCTCGGGACCTCATAAAGTTCATATCTTGGCATAACTCGCTTCGCGATTTGAGACCTTTCTCGGACCGATATTTGGCAGCGACTTCATACTTCAAACCTTGAGAGACGTTCATGAAATTATGGTCTTCTCTTCATAATGGAATTTCTTCACTTGAAGTTTTGAGAGATTCATACTTGGACCACGACTTCTTCATTTTTCTCCAATCTTTATTTTGGACTTTGATATACAACGATCCGCCTCCTTTTATGACTTGGATCTATTTATCCTCATACCTTGCTAGGGTCTTTTCGGATACACTTCTCCATGACTTTTGGGGAGTTTTTGCTTTACGTCGTGTGTCTCGATCCTTCATATTGATTTTCGATAAATGATTCTTCACATCACTTTGGATCTTTAGCAACAAAATATAGCCCTCATGTCTTGTTAGGACCTTTTCGGATTCGCCAATCATCGCATCCCGCTTCAATAAGTTATGCCTTGGCTATGAACTCTAATCCATACCGAGCAACTTTTAAACGATCTTGGGCTAGAAGCTAAGTAACTTTTCAAATCGTACAACCTTATTTATTGCAGATAAATTTATTAGCAAGCGATGGGAGAATAGGCTCATAATTAACTCACATAAACTCACGAAAGAATACCAAACTTATAATTGGCGCTATCATCTCTCGTTCTCCACAGTTTAAAATCTCAAGGAATGAGACTCGTGGATACTTAGCCTATTAAATCAAAGTTTTGGGTTTTCGAGTCGTCTATAGGATCTTGCAAATTCTTAGACTTTTTAAAGTTTAGAAATCGCATTTTAAAGTTCCCTTGATAAACGACTCTCTAGGATCACTTATAGGAACTTGCGAAAAGTTCTTGTTCTTAACCCGTGAGAGTTAAGACTTTCGCGTTTTATATCTCCCTATATAAAAGCCTAGCAAAACTTGACTTAAACACGTTAAGGATACTAGCTAGAGTAACTTAGATAAGTAAACTCGGGTTGAGTCAAAAGATTCACAACGTTTTGAAAATTAAAACCACTTTATTAAACATTTATTCTAATAAGGAAAGAAAATAACTATACAAAAGGAAAAACTAATAGGCCAAAATAGATCAAAAATTTTGAAAAATGTCGAAAAAATTGATTTTCCGGTTAAAATGAGGACAAATACAAGGAAAAGGCCACTTAACTTCGATAGAAGTCCCCCCTACACTTAAGATAAACATTGTCCTTAATGTTTAAGCATGTGGGAGTGAACTCCCCTACACTTAGGACATTGTGCACTTTGTTTAAATCTTGCTAAGGAAAAGACAACTAAAGAGATTCCTATTTTAATATTGAGAAAATATAAAATAGTGAATCGAAAAGAGTTTAGGATAGAACCGGGAAGAAGGGAACACGGAATCACGGGTCGTCAAGAATCATCAAGAGTGGATCATTGAAGCTCGAATCCCTGATTAAGAAGAGAGGAGAGGAAAGCAAACCAACGGGTCTCCCCTACACTTAGGATAAAGAAAGCGAAAAGATAGATGCATGGGTTGCCTCCCAAGAAGTGCTTGATTTTTGATAACCGAGTCGCGAACCTGACTCGTCCCCGAATTAAATGGTCCATGGGGAAGCCTCAAATGTAATACCGGGATCAAAGACTTTATCCTCATTTCCGGAGGAATATAACAAAGGAGAGGCAGGATGATAAGTCTTAAACGGTAGAAAGGTCCATTCAACATACGAGAAGTATGTGAAATCATGATCCTCGGGAGGTGGGGTGGGTATAGGAATCACATTGTCATCCTCCAAAGACAATGGATGCGGACCAATTGGCAAAGTCGTAATGTTATCAATCATAGAATGGTCATTTTCACCTCCCGGGTCAAAGCACTCATCCTCATTTCCCGGAGAGGGAAATTGATACATCACCCGATTGGGCGTGCATTCAGTGGGATGAGGGGGCAATATAGTAGGAGAAGTAAGAGAAGAATTACCTTCCACCTGCGATACCTTTCCAGTAGAGTCAGAACTCTCCACCTCTGCCATAGAAGGGGGCATGGCTAACAAAGCATGCTCATCAATAGTAGGAGAATCAGAGCTAGCAATGTCCTCAATGTTTTCGTCAAAGAGAGGATTCACCTCACTAGATATGTAATCGTCATCAAAATCAAATAAAGGGTTCGAATAAATCTTGAAAGTTTCCTTCGGAACTTCTTCATCAGATAATGACTCGTCATCACTAGAAGTAAAATCATCATCTTGATCAAAAAGAGGATTAGAGAAAGCCAAAGAATCCTCTTCCAAAGTGTTGGTGGAAGGAACATCATCAGAAGAAAGTGCATCATACTCATCGTCACTGTCGGATGTCAACTCAGATTCACTTGGAATTGGGACAAGGTTATCAGCACTAGACGTATTGAATTCGTCGGATTCCTTTGCAGGAATTGTACTAATATCCTCATCCCTTAGGATGGTTGAATCCTTAGGCTCCGGCAAGTCGGGAGAAGGAATAGAATTCTCATCGGTACAAGAAATAGGACTCTCATCGTCATAACTATCATAATAATATGGAGGCACAAGAGGAGGAGTATAAGCATTAAGTTTAGATACCTGCTCGTTGTGCTGATCTGCTTGATATTTCTCCATCAACTTGGTGCAAGTTTCTTGAACTTTGTGACATGTGTCAAAAATTTGGGCCATTTGCTCAGGATGAAGTGCACAAAAGGGTTGATGATTGACAGTGTGATGTGGGGGCTCAAAATTATAAACACTGGGATGATAGCACAGAACTTTCTCAAAGACCTTCGACGGATCACAAGAAGAAGCTTCGTGAGGGCCCCCAAAAATATAGCACCATGGGTATGTTGAAAACCCGGTGCATCTTGAGGATAGGGATTGTCATAGACGGGAGAGGGTGGGAAAGTATTGTAAGAGTTGAAGTATGAATTTCTTGAATTGCAAAATGGACAAAATCCAAATTGTGTATCGTCGATATCAAAACCGCACCGCTCACAAGTACACCATTGACATGTTTGAAAACCATGCCATGGTCTCCCACACCGTCCACAAGACGAATCCATGAAGAATTATGGATAAGAAGGGTAAAGAAAAGAATTAAACATAATAGAGGATAAAGAGGAATATTTTTGGTGCAAAACTTTGAAAAAGAAATGCTTTTTATGATTTTTCAAATGTTTTTGGGGTTTTTTGGAAAAATTTTGACACGAAAAATAACGTTCACGAGTGAACGGATCCCAAAAAGCAACGCATCTTTCACAGAAAACCGTTAATCTTTACGAAAAGAGCCGGCAGCGACGCCATTTAAAACTGAGTTTTTACTTAGTTAAAAATTATCGTTGTACCAATCTCTTCGAATTGAAAACTGGATTAACTATGCGACTCAGCTGTTCTTTGGTGGAAACAAAAATGTGTCGTTGTAGTATTTAAAATAAAAGTGCAGAACAATTAAGGTAAATGAATTAACATAAATCTAAGTCTAATTAATAGTAAAAGTGCAAGTATTTAAAACGTGACTGGAAATTAAAAGACACTTAAAGTAAATAACGCAAGCTTAAAACTATCTAAGGCAAACTTAAAACGCAACTAAAACTTAAACTAAGGCAAGACTAAAATAAATCTAAGGCAAAATTAACTTAAAGTGCGACTAAGGAAAAGGCGGGAAAAATAAAGCTTGAAAATAACAATCAAAGACAAAAACTAGAAAGAACCTGACTACAGCTCATTCGGAATAATCCTTCGTTCGGAACAATCACTCATCCGGAATGTCACCTTCGTTCGGAATGATTCTTCTTCACTCGGAATATTACCAAAATCCTTGATCCGGAACAAATTATTCTGAATATGTCACTTATCCAAAACAATCCTTCGTTCGGAACTTTACTGATTTAAAGCCCTTGGTTCGGAAGTTTCTGGTTACCCCTTGGTTCGGAACTCTTCCGAATGAACCTCTTTTGATCAGGAACTTCCTGATCCAGAACTTTCGTTCGGAAATTTACTGATTCGGAAGTTTTCTGAAGTAGTT